>JARYHS010008074.1:55014176-55029850 GCA_031002005.1 Vandiemenella viatica
TCCTTTCCCTCCAATCTCGTGGAAAGGAGGTATTATTCTGCTGGGTACCGGGCCATGTGGGAATCAGGGGGAACGAGGTAGCTGATGTAGCTGCCAAGTCAGCCTGCGATAAGGTCAGAACCGACTTTGTACCGGTCCCAAAGTCAGACCTTGCCTCGGCGGCGAAGAGATTTGTTTTTGATGTTTGGCAGAGGCAGTGGCTGGAAGTTGAGAATAACAAGCTCCGGCTGGTCAAACCGACCGTTCAGCCGTGGAGTAGCTCCTTCCAGCGGGCGAGGAGGGATGAGGTTCTCCTTACTCGCCTCCGTATAGGGCACTGTCCTCTAACTCATAGTTTCCTTCTCCGCCGAGAGGACCCTCCGGAATGTGATGCTTGTGGCGTACCTTTGACGGTACGCCACATTTTAACTGATTGTATTTTATTTCTTGACTTAAGGGCAGACGTTGGCTTAGCCAACGATCTGTCCCTTATTTTAAACGATGACGGTGACAACGTGGCTAAGGTTTTAAAGTTTTGTTGCTTGGCCGGTCTTGTCCCAAAAATTTTGGGCAGATCGGCCTAGGTTTTAGATTGGATTGGTGGCCTTTTACAACCACCAATCCAAGTACCTTTTTTACTTGTGACACTGCTTACATGGCTGGCCCTTTTATAGCCAGCCATCTAACTTGTCTTTTAACCTGGTTGGCCCATCTACAGCCAACCAGTGAATGTATGTTATTTCTATATTTTAGTCACAGTTTTATATTTTATGTTGCCGTCTGTGTGGCCGACCTCTTTACAGTCGGCCACGCAGACGGTATTTTAGTTAGTATGTTAGTATTTTATTGTGCTGTCTCTGTGGCCGACCCCTTTACAGTCGGCCACACAGACGGCAATTTCGCCACGTTGTCACGAATGGTTTTTGTTAGGGCGCTAATGACCTCGTCGTCGACGCGCCCTAAAACCCGAACAACAACAACAACAAAAGTCTGTTGCACCCCTTACCAGCAAATAGGAAACGGACACTTTTCTCAGAAAGGAGGAATGTGCTTAAACTTAAAATTACTAATCTTGATTATCAGATGCCAACACAATTAACCTGCCTTTGGAGGATTTGTAAGACAATGTTATTTTTTATATTTTTCTACTTTCTATTGGGATTCTTAGTATTTGTTTATCTGATGCTGTTGCACAGCGAATTTTGATTTTGAATGATGTATTGCAGCATAAAGTTTTGCTACCACTTTTCTTTGTCATTGAGTAAATAAGAATTTATCATTTACCTTGGGAGATCATACTTCAGTTTGTTTCTGAGAGGATTTTTGAGACACTGAGGATGGAACTAATTGACGTAGAGATGAAGTATCAAAGGGAAGAAGTTATGTGGACGAAAGAGGAAGTAGAAGCTCTTATTAAGATAAGAGTGGAGATGTTACTTTTTTTCCAAGATTATAAAGGGGGGGAGGGATAGCAGAAAGAGAAGTACCATTATGGGGGAATGCAATATTATGTTGTTCTTATTTTTTAGGGCCAGGAAGCAGAGACTTGCCTGCGAATCCCATTATTATTATTATTATTATTATTATTATTATTATTATTAGCATTACTACCCTTTAGGCATCACTCCAGAGAGGGGATGACCACAATTTAAATGTATATACATAACATTCAAGTAACACACGGGGCGAACAAATTTTTAGTGCATGACCCGAGAAAAATAGAATTCTCCACAGTAAGGGCATATATTAAATAGGCTTCGCCACCAAAGAGGTTGGGTTGGTCTTTCTTCATATATATTAATAAGGCGTCACTGATGTAGTTACATCATTAATTAAAATAAAAAAATAACATAGAAAACATTTTGATCTACATACTATTGTGATATGTGCAGATATGACTAATTTTGTAACATGTAATGGAATCTTAGAGATATGACATAAAAACTGAAATAAGTTTTCATTTCTTTTGGTTGTTGAGGATTGAATTGAAGTTCGAATTGGAGTTTATGCATTATCTTAAGTGTTTGTTTTATGTAACATGGAGAGTTTTGGAGTTAGTGATGCCTATTGTTTCATACACTGAAAAAAATAAGAGACGTTTTGTAATGTGATGATGATTTACACATACTTTCAACACTTATAATATTAATTTTAAAATTGTTTGAAACTTTAACTGTATTTTGTAATTTGATATACACACTTTGTCTTATTTACCCAACTGAGGTTGAGGAATTTTTGTGCTTTGATGCACCATAGGCACTTCAGTGTGTCTAATTGGATTTGAGAGGATTTGGGATTTGTTTTATATATATATAAACCATATGACAGAGGATGAGAGATATTTATAGCAGCTGCGAGCTGGCTATCCAGATGATACAGAATTTCGATAATAATTTCTTACACTATTTGGACCTTGAACCAGTTTACTGGTTACACGCAACTTCGTTGCCAACACTACTCCAAGTTATACTCCCATAACTATACACAACAGTATACTGCTGAATAGAAACTATGTTAACTTCTAATTTTCCCCTACATACCTTTAGGATTTTTAGTTTTTATTCTTTCTAATATGTATTGTCAACTAACATACTTCATGCTTACTATTATTATTGTAATAACTTTGTTAGATTTAAGTAATTTATCAACTTGGCAACAACCAAGTGTAACTTTGTGTTTCTTTACCTTGGTATATTTTTTTTTTTTTTAGGATATAAGACTATTTTTTCACATTTATAATTTCTGATTCCCAATGCATCATATGAATATTTTTGTTTCATTCCCATTACTGTTTGTAACAATCTTCCTTTACTAAGGAAGATCATTATGCAATACTGTGTGTTGTTTTTTTCAAAAACATGTGGGAAAAATTCATGTATTTGCTGTTAACATTGTACATTCACTTTTGTATTTCACTATACTTTTTCTTTTATGTACCCCGCAGGGGCCTGGTACGCAAGTGCCAGGTACGGGTTAGGCGAACCCTCGGTGCCCGAGCTGGAAACTTGTGAGTGCCGCAAGTTTCCCAGACCGTAAACTCCTACCATGCTTCAACGACCACCGTGGGGCGTGGCGGTGGAACGATGTGTGCCTAGGAGAACGGGGATCTTGGCTTCATCGCCTGGATCGCGAGGACGGTACAAACCTCTATAAAAAAAAAACCTCAACCTCAAGGTGAGTAACGTGCCTAGGAGGTGGACGGGTGGTGAGGCAAACCACCCACTAGCGTACAACCTCGGGGGCACCTGCCGCACCCCTGTTGTATTGGGCTTGGTGGCATGATGCAGAGGCTCCACGCCACTCAACGTTAAGTTCCTCCAAACTCGTGGGATCAAAATTAGAAGAAATTCAAATCCTAACCCCCCTCCTGCGGCTGGGGCAACCCGCAGGGGTTAAGTCACTCAAGCGCCCAAAAAAGAGATGGTGGTAAGCGGGTGAGGGTTGAAAGCCCTCCTCATGAAAATAGTGCGCGTAACAGCAAGAATTATCTGATTGATAATGCCTTTGTTATCATGGCAAGGGTGGACGAATTCTTTCGAGAAGGTCTCTCCATACTATATACAAAAAGGTCTCGAGGGTATTGCGGGTACCCTAAAATCCGTCAAAAAGCTGAGGAACGGGACCCTGCTTTTAGAAACATCTACTAAAAAGCACGCTGTCCTCCTCCTTAAGTGTGAGAAGCTCGGGGAGTTCGCAGTAAAATGCAAACTCCACAAAACTTTGAACTCGAGCAAAGGCGTGGTCACCTGCTGCGACCTAATTGATGTTACTACCGAGGAACTCCTTAAGGAGTGGTCAACAGAACATGTGGTCGAGGTTCGTCAGATCACCCGAATGGTTAACGGCAGTCTTGAAAAGATGGCTACCTTCGTTCTGATGTTCGACACTCCAACGTTGCCTAAGGCCATCAAAGCCGGCTATCTAAACTTGAATATCCGTCCGTATGTACCAGAACCTATGCGCTGTTTTAAGTGCCAGCGTTTTGGGCATACGACGGCGACGTGTAAGCTATAAGGCTATTGCTTTATATACGTTTGTGAGCCTTACAGTCTGCTCCCATAACAGGACTTGGGTTTTCACCCATTATTATGAAATTGAGTAATGTGAAATATGTGAAAATGGGGAAAAGTGGTAGTTTAAGGCCAAAACAAAAACAAAATAATATTAAAAAAATGACATTTAATAAAACGAAAAACTTTACATGCAAGGAATTGGATAATACAATTTGTTTACATTCTTATAAAACATAACTATTTTTGATGAGATTTCACACTTCTTTGTTTTTCTGAAAACAAGTTTGACATTTTCTTATGTTTATTGGTAATATCTTTTTCAATGTATGACGGTTATTCCAAAAGTACGGTCCGGTTAAGAAAAAAAACAATTTTTTTTTCAAAAACAATTGTTTTATTTACATTCCTTGCATATTTCTCTATTTTTCTACATAATTTCCATGCTTATTTAAACATTTATCACATCGTTCAACAAGCTTTTGAATGCCTAAGTCGTAGAAATCGGCCGCCTGCGAAGATAACCAGTTTTTAACTGCTTCTTTCTCTTCATCATCTGTGTCGAAGCGCTTGCCGCCAAGAAACTCCTTTAGGTAACGGAACAAGTGGAAATCACTTGAGGCCAAATCCGGGCTGTATGGTGGGTGGTCAAGCTGTTCCCATCCAAATTTCTTGATTAGAGCTTGCTTTTCTTTCGAAGTATGGGGTCTGGCATTGTCATGCAACAACAACACTCCAGATGACAACAGACCACGTCGCTTATTCTGGATTGCACGTCGAAGTTTAGTCAGGGTAGCGCAGTAGGCTGCTTTATTGATCGTTGTCCCTCTTTCCATAAAGTCGACTAACAATACTCCATGTCTATCCCAAAACACGGTCGCCATAACCTTGCGTGTTGAGATTGTTTGCTTTGTCTTGACCTTGACTGACGTCCTTCATTAAAAGCTCGCACCCACTTGCGCACTTTACTGTCACTCATTATGTTAGGACCGTAAACTTCAGTAATCTGCCGATGAATTTCTGCCGCTGAAACGTTTCTTGCAGACAAAAACCGTATCACTGCCCTTACTTCACAATCGGCGGGCCGATAAATTGTCTTAAACATTGTGAACTGACACTACAAACAGCACACAGCAACAGTAACAACACTAATGGCGGCGCTTGACGCGCAAGGCATGCCGGGAGTCGGCGCACATGCGTGTTTTGTCCTTGGCGCCCAATTCAAATAGTTACTGCGAATCGGACCTTAGTTTTGGAATAACCCTCGTATTTTTTGTAATTTATATTTGTAACCATTTATGTTTCATGTATTGGTAATTTGTTTTGTGTTTTTGGTATTTTGGAAATACTTATGCTACACATGTTAATATTTTGTGACATTAGATATTTTATATTTTGGTGATATTTTGTTTGACATTTATAATTTTTCATTAACATTGAATGATACTTTGAGACTGAATGTGATTTTGAAAATTTTTGTGATAATTTTTAGTCAAAGCTTTTGATATTGTAAAAAAAAAAAGGAATGAATGTTGGAGAGGAAGAACCGAACCGACACGCGATAGGTCAATTTTGTGGGATAGTTCATTTCATTTGGGGATTTATATTTTTCTTTTCTATTTTCAAGATGTTCAGTTAGTTTTCTCTTCAAGAAATTCCAGGGTCGTGTAATATTGGTAAATTCTAGTTTATTAGCTTTCAAGTATGAGTGAGGAAGTAAATTTACAGTAAACATATAGTTTTCATTGCCTACTCAGGTTATGGGAGGAACGTTGCATATAGAAGCTGATACCACAACCGAACTTATTAAATAAACTACTTTAAAAACTGTAAAGACCCACAACAGTTAATAAAGTACTAAATAAACTTTTTTAATAATAAAGAAACTTTAAACCAACCTGGAATAGGGTAATCCATTATTGTACCATTTGCAAACAATATATTTTTTGCTACGTGACCATTTCACTATTTCTGAACACTTTTAAATGAAGTAAAGTAATTTTAAAATAATAATAAGTCAAAAGAAAGCTAAATTCACTAAAATTTCGTAGTTTCTGACTGCGTAAATAACATAAATAAATTTTTAAACACTTCGATAAATGCACTTCACTTTTAACAATTTTTATCACAGATTCCTAGTAATTTTCGGAACTAAAAAGTAGATTTCCTGAAAGAACTAAAAATCTAGTTTAACATATTTAAATTCCAGAACATTTGATGCAGTAGAACAGATTTGATATAAGTTTTCAAATTATTTTATCACCTTGAGACAAGTGGTCTACATAACATTTATTTATGACTAAATTCAAATACTTCCAGAGATAAAATAACTTTTAAAACACGTAACTAAATTCAAAGAAAATCCTGATAATTTTACTTTTCAGATATAAACAATACTTAAAAAGTTATTAATAAAAAACCACATGACGTTTAAACCGCCAATTTAACAAATCTTGTTTGAGCTGTAATTTCGCCATCTCACATCCGATTTTTTGTATAATTTACACCATTAAACTCGGGAATTTTTGGAGAACATTTTGACACTAATTTTATTCGGGTAACTGGTAGTTCAGCAGAATTTCGAAAAAAACTGAATAAATTCAAACATTTGGGTAAACCCCAGTTACTTCAGACACTTGTATCACTACGCAAAATTAAACAAAAATTTAAAACTATAGTGCGCTCCACGAACAACGGCGGCCCACGCAGAGAGAGAGAGAAATAGTAATGGCACACGGTATGTGACGTTGCCATGTTTCCAGCCGGACACGAGCGACGTAGGGTGGGGCAGAAAGTTTAGTAATTGCGCTACTCTTACTAATACTTCTATATAATGATAATAATAATATGAGTTTTAGCAACCCTTTACATGATAATACTCTAAAGAGAGACAAGAATGACAGAAAGTTTCAGCCGCAGCAAACAATTATGTTGCAATTGTTACAACAGTGAACAACCTTCAATAAACGAATACAAAGCACTTCAAATATATCATACGTATGTCATTGCTTAGTTTTTGTTTAGAAAAATAACAAGTAAAAACAGACACAGTTAAATTGAGGTAAGTAATATACATTCGTATCCTGATATACCGTCATGATTTTTAACAAGCAAAAGTGAGTGCACTGTCATACCTGTATTTATTCTGTGTCTTGATCTTCATCACTCGTTTCAGTATCTGATCCAGAATCTCGTAGGTTAATAATAAATCGCGCTCCAAGGCATTATCTATAACACTCACCCTCCTGAAGTCTTCTTTTTAGAGATTTTCCGCGTGTCGAACACAGTCTACCCATGATTTTACAGTTACACTTTCAATACTTTTCTGTATCGGCGATTTTGAAAGTAGTTTCTTTTGGCCACAAATCACTTAACCTGTGCCCACACAAGCTCGATAGGATTGTACTGACAGTGATACGGTGGCAGACGCAAAACCCTGTGACTGTGTTCTTGAACGATAGCATCAAGTTCATATTTCTTCTCGCATGGACGGTACATTTGAACTAATTGTAATAATTCTGCACGAGTCTGAGAAGCAGAGTGTGGAACTGAATTTATGGAGAGCCATTCATCTATATCAGCCTTCTTACTGTTGCTATTTGGTGCTTTTTCCCTTACAACCAAGTGATAACTTGCATTATCCATTACAATTATGGAATGTGGGGCTAAATATGGTAGGAACTGGTTTTTGAACCACTGACTAAATGTTGCAGCATTCATTTCACAATGATAATCACTGTTACTGCTATGTTTCGACCTAAAAACTAATTTCAGGAATGAAACCAGATGCAGCATGGCAAATGATTAAATTTGCACCTTTACCAGTCGGAACTTTCAGGCCCCCTAAACTATCATTCAACATCCAACAAGTACTTTTCGTGTGATTCTGGTTTACCCAAGTCTCATCCAAGTAATAAATTTCAGTATTTCCTTCTTGTTGCCCTATTTCATGCATTTTCCTCAGGAACATGGACCTTGCAGCAGCGATATCTGAACGTTCCATAAGAAATTTCCTCCCATCGTTACATTTCGCCTATTTGAAACCCATATTATTTAAAATACGTAACATGGTCCCTTTACTTCCCTCGAACCCTATAGATTCGCGCATTATTACTGTCAGATTTTTCGCAGTAGGAAATTTTCCTGCGGCATACATGTCGTGTATCTTACGCCTGAGAACGTCTTTATTAAAGTCATCTAAACCTGTCACAGGCTTTTGGTGTCTATGATGTTTACCTGGTGACTTCAAAAGCACGCTCTCACTTGCCTGTAATGAAGATTTACTCTCCTTAACTATTCGTTGCACAGTTCTAAGGCTAACACCACACGCTTCAGCAGTCCTCTCTTGAGCTTTGGCAACATCGTAGGTTGGCGCTCCAGGGTCTGCCTCGCGCTTAAAATATGTATAAACTTTAAAAATTTGTTCTCTGCTTTGCCTATTCAGAACCTGATGCTTATGCTGTTCGTCTTCCATTATTTAATATAGGAATTATAGCAATACTCACGGCCCACTACACAAAAACTTCGAATTCGACACTCGTGTAACAACGACAAGCGCTGGATTGCTACTGAATTCGATTGGCTACCAGCAGAGTGATGACGTACCTGCGCAGAACCTCGCTAAACTGGGCCGCCATCGTTCGTGGAACGCACTATAGTCGCTCAACATTTCTCACTAAACATCCCTTAAACTACTAGCAGATAAGGCTAGACACTGTCAAACGCTTTCATTACCTTCAAACATCGGGAATGTTCAATTACGCGGAGGCAAAAAGAGGTTGTACAGTTGCTGACGTCATTGGTTTAGGGGTTCCTATATAAGATCGTGCCGCCAGCACACGATGTCTTTACCTCGAGAGCATTATGTGAGTTAATCTGCGCTAGTTTGTTTCGGAGCAGGAAGGAGGCTGTTGGAAACTTGCTCTGATTGTCGGCCATGTTGGGTGTCATGGTAACAGTCTGCGACTTTAATGACTACTAAGAACTTTTAAATTTTCTAAAGTGGTCGTTTGGTATGGTTTCTCTCCACAACCTGCAATTTTCTGGAAATGAGTGTTCGATTGCCTACTCAACTGTTTAATGCAATATTGTGTGAATGTGACTTTGATAAATAAATTAAAATTTTTTCCTGAAGTGAACTGTTGTGATTTCGTAGTAAAACCTTTCCTCAGCTTTGGGTTATAAAGCTTTACGGCGGCCGTAAAGCATTTCAGTTGAGTTTCTAAGTAGGCAACATGGTCATTCAAAATTATTAAAGTTAGTTAGAACATTTTCATCAGAGAACTTTTCATTTCAAGTGAACTGGTAGTTAAGGTATTAAGTGATAATACCACCCCAGTATCAGCTAAGGGTCTTATAATGTACGTCAGATCACACGAAGGGTAAATGGCAGTCTTGAAAAGACTGCCACCTTCGTCCTGACGTTTGACACTGCCAAATAACATCAAAGCGGGGTACATGATGCCCTGTTTCCAGTGTCAGCGGTTCGAACATACGACGGTGTCATGTAAAGGAAATCCAACCTTGTGGTAATTGCAGGTAGGGCACACATGAGCCGGTTGTTAGTTGTATGCTCTCAGGCTTGCATCAACTGCTCCGGTTCACATCCCGCCTGGAGCAGGGAGTGTCAAGTATATCTTGAAGAGCGCAATATACAGGAGTGGAAGACCACAGAGCGGATACCTTACACGGAAGCAAAGAAGAAGGCCAAGACGCTCTCCGCTCCTATTTTCGGAACTAGCTATGCTAAGGTGGCTTCAACTCCTGCCAGGAAACAGAGTGATGCTTCCCAGACGCCTGTTGCAGACACGAGCACAAGCACAACGTGCTCATGTCAGTGCAAATGTGGTGCAAAATCCGCTATGGTCGCAACATATAAGACCGCGGACGTTGGTAGCAACACGTCTGCATCCTCTTATCACACCAGCAACAGTGAAACAGGATCCAGCAGCAGTGATAGCGAAACTAACGCCACCTCCAATACCACCACGTGCTGTCACGGTGGTAGCATTAACAACTGCTACAAGTGTGAATGGAGGCAATGAGAAGTTCCGTGGCCCACTTTAGACAGACGGACCCAATTAATTTTGTGAAATCCCCCTCTTCGTCCCCTCACAGACTACCAAGTAGTAGGGAGAAGAAGGGAAAAGGGCCGAAGAAGAAGAAGAAGAAGAGGCAGGTGAACGAGGAGTCAACTGAGCCGGAGTCGTCTGGCTCCAAAGAGACGGACGAAATGGAAATGCTGGTGAATGAGCCTGGTCCCATTCCTCAGCAGGCAGTGATCGAAGATCCTCCCTAACCCGATCGGGTGAAACTAAAGAGATAGAATGGCCTGTTTACAGCCACCCATCCATCTACATTGTTTTAATTTTTTATATTGTTAAAATTCATGTCTCGCTGGCCACTATACAGCCAGATTTTGTTAACCTGTTTGGCCCTTTACAGCCATCCAGGTGCTGTACGTTCTTTGGGCCTGGTGGCCCCTTTATAAGCCACGCCTTACTTTTCTGAATTATTTTATTTGCTGCCTGTATGGCCGATCCCTTTATAGTCGACCATGCAGTTGGTATTTTAGAATATTTTTTGCCAAATTATTAGGATTTCATTGTTAGGGCGCTAATGACTTTGCTGTAAACGCGCCCTAAAGCCACAAAAACAACTACTTTGAGATGGATGTGTGGGCATTTTTCAGCCACTCAACCCTGTACATAGTATCTTTTTCTGTCGTACTATTAGTTTTAAGCTTTTATATCTGGGTGGCCTCTTCACAGCCAACCAGACATGGTTTGTTAAGTTCTTATTTTTAATGGCCCCTTTACTGTACAGCCAACATTTTAGTATTTTATTTAAATATTTTCCGTCTGTGTGGGCGACCCCCATGCGGTTGGCCATACAGACGCTAATTCTGTAAATTTTAATCCACATTGCCTAGACGGATATGTTTGGGTGCTAATGACCCGTTGTCGACACTCCATTAAGTCCCAACAACAACAACAACAACAATGTTTGTAAGCAGTTTTAAACTGCTTGGCAGTTGGGTTGTTGGAACATCCCCTCAAAGATCTGATGCAATGGAAAAAAATTCTACATGATCCTGATTAAGTTTATACACAGGTATATACATTAAGGATTTCTGATTAATAAACAACGAATTAAATAAATATTTTAAACTCTGAATATCAACCAGAAAACAAATGAAGCCAGTATGTCTGTTACTTTCAATTATTCTCTCACCATTTGGAGACACTTTCAAAAGTACATATATAATTTTCAATTTCATTTAATCTTACTATCACTGCTACATGGATTGTGTGCCCTATCGTTTCTTGTACTATCTATTTAATGAACCCCCGCAGGGGCCTGGTACGTTTTTGGCGAACCCGCGGTGCCCGAGCTGGAATCTTGATAGCGCCGTAAGTTTCCCACACCGTAAACTCCTACCATGCTTCAACGACCACCATAGGGCATGGCGGTGGAACGTTGTGTGCCTAGGATAATGGGGATCTTGGCTTCATCGCCCGGCTCGCGAGGACGGTACAAACCTCTATAAAACAAGGTCGGACACGTGCCGAGGAGGTGGATGGGTGGTAAGGCAAACCACCAGCTAAAGTGCGACTTCAGGGGCACCTGCGCACCCCTGTTGTATGAACATTTAAGTTTATATTGGTTATACTCGTGGTACCAAAATTAAGCCTTACAATAAAATCAAAAAAACCTGTGGTATGGGTGTGCCGCAGACTAATCTCAACACACCCAGTTCTAAGAAGTGGGTGAGGGTTGATAGCCCCCCCCCCCCGCTTTGGAAAGTAATTGTAACGGAAAAGTTTGTTCGCTCGCGAATGGGTCCGGCAAAAAAACCTCCCTGATTTCAATAGACATTTGCAAAAAGAATAAGAAACATACAGAACAATTATTTATATTTGTGAATAGCCTATATGATGCCATTTTACATCACTTAGTACTCTTTACTTGGTTTTGAAAATTATGTCCGATAAATGATGTCCCCCATTGTTAAGACATTCACGAAGTCTTTCCCTGAAGTTGTCCATAGTTCTTCGTGTAACTTCCCTTGGAATGGCTGTATTCCTGCCTAATGGCATCTTTTAGTTCTTGCAGAGTTCTGGGGCGATGTTTGTACACTTCAGCCTTTAGGTAGCCCCACAGAAAGAAATCGCAAGGTGATAAGTCAGGTGACCTTGGGGGCCAGGAAATGTCTCCTCTTAAACAAACAAGACGTCCAGGGAACAACTCTCTTAACATTTCCATGGACCGCCGAGCAGTGTGAGCTGTGGCTCCGTCCTGTTGGAACCAAACTTCTTCTTCCTCATGGTCTAAAACAAACTGGTTGATCATTAATTGATCTCATGATTACTGATAATTTAAATTGGAAATGTACGGTAGTGGACACACCTAGAATATCAGATTATAATCTAATCATTATCACAGGGATGTTTGAAAATAATATTAAAGGGAGAGGCAATGTACTAGTAAAGGGTAGGATTGACTATAAGAAACTAATAAAAATAATTGGAGATAACATAGGTAACAGTAAAACTTGTGATAATTCAAATGTAGGGGAAAAATATGTTGAACTAAGAGAGAATATAATCCAGAGTATACATGAAGCTAGAAAGTCAGATTTATTGGTGAGGAATTTACCATGTCCTTGGTTTTCAAAGAAAATCAAAGAAGTCAGGATTCAAAGGGATAAAACTTACAAAAAGTTTCTCTTACTAAAAGAAATTGAAGAAGCAACTGTAGATAGAGATGAGGCATGGAATGAGTATAAGCAATATAGGAATAATTTTGTAAAGTTATGGAGGGAAAATAAACAACAGTTTTATGAGGAAGAATTTATAAGATATAAAAATGAACCAACAAAATTATGGAAATGCTTAAAAAATTTGTATAAAACCAAGGACAGGGCATTAAAATATGTAATATTCGGCAAAGATTGTCTTTAATTCGAATGAAATAGGAAATAGATTAAATGACTTCTATATTGAAAGTATTGAGGAGTTAATAGAAAATATCCAAAAAACAGATGAATATGTAATGACACCCAAGATTGATAATAACATTAGCAAATTTCATGAAGTGACGAAAGGAAAAAATTGATGTAGTAGTTCGAAAATTAAGAAATATCATGGGTTCTGATGGAGTAAGCAGTGAGGTATTAAGAATAGTATGGCCTTTGGTAGGAAGTACAGTATAATTAATGAATCACTGAAACAAAGAATGTTGCCAAAGGAATTAAAAACATCTATTATTGCACCAGTTCCTAAAGTAAAGGGTAGTTCAAAGTGTGTAGATCTTAGGCCAATAAATAATTTGCCATTGATAGAAAAACTTATTGAAACAATAGCTTAAGACACTTTACTAAGTTTTACAAAGGAAAATTATCTCATAACTGAATACCAATCAGGATTTAGGGAACAGCATAGCACAGAGACTGCAATTCAGTTGGTTGTAGAAAATTGGTTAGAGGCAATTGACAAGGGAGAGGGAGTAATAGCAGTATTTTTAGACTTTAGACGAGCATTTGAAACTGTTAACAGGGAACTGCAGTTAAAAAAATAAAAAAATATGTGTAACATCACTGGGGAGGTTTATGCTTAGTTAGAAAATTATTTAACAAAGAGGTATCAGAGGGTGTATTGGGCAGTTGGGGTGAAGTGAGGGGGAGGAGGGAGACCTTCACTACGTCCGATACGTTTGTTAAGAATTTTAATATTAATTTACTGTTAAATTGGTGAACTAGAACCTTGATTTCTACAAGAATTTAAGTTACACAAAATAATACTCAATTTATTTGGTCTTCTGGCTTATACAAGGCCGGGCATATTTAATGTTACATTAAACATAATATCCAAAGAAAAGGTCGGAACGGCAAGCAATACCCAGCGTTTACAATTTGCCGGATAAAAGCAAACATAAAGTGATTTAAATATCTCAAAGAAATTTGCAAAAGTCAACATACATTAATGTGGCATCGCAGGCCATCGAATTAAAGTTAACATTTACAAAACAATCCCAGGGGCGCCATTTAAAGTGAAAGCAACATAATTTGAATTAAATACAATGATCAAGATGTTCAAAATTTGAGGTTGATGAATATGGCAATGTTGGTTAGCTCAATAATTATCGTGATGGGAGCAGAGTCTTATCTCAGAAGCCGTTTATGGGTTAGCAAGCCTCGTTAAAAACCCTATGGAACTGTGGACCTTTGCGTCGGTACTTTACCGTTTCCGCATCTGCTCGACGAGATGTGACACTCTCTGTATCACTGTTGCAATGCCAGTTTGTGGATACATCCACGCTAGCACATCAGTTGATTGCCTCTAGCAGGTGAAACGCTGAGTTTCCAGCCCCATCTGAGCCAGAATGCCTCCAGACGCAATCATCGACCAACAGCTAGGAGAGTGTGAGGCGACACGTCTGTCCGTCAGCTCGTCTGAACAGCAAGTTCCTCGCATGGCGTCATCTTCTCTTGCCACGGAAAAGCCAGTTTTCTCCCTCTCCGGACATGGAACAGAAGCCTTGGATTAACAAACGTGAACCCTGTAGCCATGCACAATTGGTGAATCGATGTATCCCACAATCGCGTGTGTCACGCCATAGCTAGCAATCGTCACTGGTTTTCGCGCACATTTTGCCTGACCTTGGCCCACCTCAAAGGGAAGGTCGGGACAACGGCCACGTCGGGTAACTGTTTTCTGCCCGCCCGCTGAGCGAGGGCGCTGGGATGTCGCCGGCATTCAGCATTGTCCAGCCATCTCAACGCTCAAAACTGCAGTTCCAACCATTTCTCATATTTAATATTGATCAGCTAAACACCATAATTTATAACCTCTCTTTATGGGTTTCATAGGTAAATATTGCTTTAGTACAGATCTGCTTTTGAATTTTATCATCAACTCATCGACACTCATTTCTCTGGTCCCATGATAACATTCTTGAAATATTTTATTCAGTTCCTCTATAATTGGTCTAATCTTGTACAATTTATCTCTGCAGTGTGGGAGCATTTTAGAATGATCATTGCAATGTAAATATGATAATATGGCTGAAAATCTGTCCCTGGACATTGTCTTGCATACAGGAGGATTATTCAGATCAGGTGCAGAAGAGTAGTGGTCAGTCCAAGCAGGTCTTGTATTGTAGGCCATGTAGAAGTTGATACCTATGAAAGCTAGTAGTTCTTCCTTCTTGAGATTCAGAACTTTGTTTTTTTTGAATAGCATACAAATTGCTTTGATACACAATATTATCTAACATGGCATCAATCAAGATTAGAAATATATCTGTGGGGGTAGAACAACTAGCGAAATATTGTTCAACCACTCCAGTATTTGCAGAATAGTCTGGTAAATCTGTATCCTTATCAAGTTTTTTCCATCTACGATTTGGCTCTGTAACTGTTGTCCGGATATATTGCTTACCAACTGCTGTACTGATGTCAGGCAATTCATTTTCTGATGAGGCGTTTATTTCAAGATGGTCAGTCACCTGGTCTACATTTAATACTGATTGTTGTCCTTCATTTCCTGCTTCATCTATGACTGAATGCTGAGCTGTGCTTAGAGTACTTTCCAGCGCCCCTCCAAAAATGTCATCAAAGTCTCTCACTGTCGGTAGCTGACTATCATTGAAATTTTCATCAGATTCCTCAAGCTCTGAATCTGC
>JARYHS010008074.1:55030850-55077758 GCA_031002005.1 Vandiemenella viatica
GCTGCCGGTAATGGGTAAGATTCTGGAACAAATCATGATCAATAGGTTACAGACTGCCTACGAGGAGACGGACCAACTGCCTCCTAAACAAAATTGCTTCCGCAAAGGGAAGAGTACAGAAACGGCGATACACCAGGTGTTCAGCCTTGCGCAAACAGAAATGGACTACGTCATATTGATCTTCATTGACATAGCAGGCGCATTTGACAATGTATGGTGGCCGAGCATACTACGTCGTCTCCGACAAATAAACTGTAATCATGATATATAAAAAATGGTCGCCAGCTACTTCAGCGATAGACAGATAACAGTGGAAACAAACTCCCCAATCATTTACAAGGGAGACGTCAAAAGGGGTACCACAGGGTTCCCGATCAGGTCCCCACTATTGGGACTTAGAGTTGGACGAGCTTTTGAGCAAACAAGCAGGAAAGCCGTGGGACCTGGTTGCGTATGCGGACGACGTCACCGTCATCATGTAAGAGGTCATTTTGAAGACCATTACTATTTGGGGAATTATAGGAATATTCAGTCGTCGAGCTACTGGCAATCGGCGATCATTGACAATGCTGAGCGCGGTCGAGCATTGACCAGCCAGGAATCTGCATGCTTGCAGTCAGCACCTTAGAGTGCAGTCCGCTTCATAATTGTAGGTCAGCCGAGTTGGCTTGGGCAGTACAAGCGATGAAGTAGTGTCTTTACTGTCGGGCAGTCGGCGAGAGTAGTCAAGCATACTTTGATAGCCACCTGTTAGGAGCCTGCCACCCTCCCATGCATCTCGTATCCGGGGCGACCATCTGCCTAACAATTAACTATTACAGTTCAGGGCTTAGATAAGTTGGTGATAGTTGGAATCCACTTTGCGGCATGCTATAAACTGTACTACTCCGTGTTAGAGGCCAATAAACTGTTCCATTGCAAGTCTCGCATTATTCCATGTAGTAAGAACTTAACTCAGTTTCTAACCTACGGTCTGTGGCCGTCAGTCCACAGTGGTGTCAGTCATTAGCCCAAATAGACCAATGGTAAGATTCAAGTGGTGCTGCCAGAAGAACAGAAGAGACGCTTCAAGCAGAACTGTAATTCCCTAAGGTTAGTTCGTCAGCACACCTATCCACACACACGCCCACTAGCCTTGGCCAATCAGCCCCTGACAATCATCAAAGGGAACAGCCGCGCGGACCTGGAACAGAATGGCACTGCGGCGTTAAGCGAAATACAAGACTGGCTAACTGATGAGGGTGGCAAGACAGGACTGGGGCCTGAAACGAAGGACCATGTTTACCATGTACAAAGCGATATGTGTACTCATAGCCACATGCTGCGCTTCCGACTGGGCACATAAGGCACAACAGGTCTACCACAGATGAGCTATACTCGCAATACAGAGGCCATACCTGATACAGATGGGCCACGCCTTCCGAACAGTTTCTAACCAGGCACTCCAGACGCTGAATGGGTGCCTCCCACTCGACCTGGAAGTTGCCAAAAGTGCACTGGGGTACCATATTAGACAAGGGTCCGCAGCCTCGTTCGCGGGGATCGAGGTAACAGAAACGGATCTTGCGCGTGACACGGCTGAATTAAAGCACGACTCCGGGTAGAAAAGGCCGAGGTAGAACGCCAGCTTCAAGAAATCTGGCAGGCCAGATGGTCGGCAGGGGATCATGGCGAGGAGACATGCAACTGGTTACCACAGGCAAATGCTATGGCATCAGACTGGCTGAAAAACATCAACTTGTCTTACCCAGTAACATATCTCTTAACCGGACACGGTCTGAAGGAATTACTGCAGCTGAGGGGTATAGAAGAGGACACCGGATGTACATGCGGAGAGCTGGAGAACCCTGAACACATAGTGCTACCAATTACGCGGACCTCAAGGACACGCTGCGGCAATAAGTAGGCATCCAGCAGGACAACTGGCGACGGGCACTCCTGGCAGACGAGAACAGCTACAACGCCTTCGCCTCTTTCTCACGGGCGGCGTTCACGCGAAGAGGAAACCAGTGAGACAGCAAGCTGCCCGCCACCGCGCTCCCGTGTTCGGTCGCCACCGCACTCCCACGTCCACCAAACCGCACGCCAACGCGCTTCCGCGTACGCCACCGTCCAAGAGAGCACAGCCGCCCGGCAGCTCGCCATCGCGCGTCCGCTTATACCGCTAGCCCCCGGGCGGGGCGCAGCCGTCTACCTGTCCGCCATCGCGCTTCCGCGCAGGCCGGGAGCTCTAGCGCATACATTGACGGCCAGAGGCCGCCCGCAACCTACCAGTTCAGATGGTCGCCACCGAGCGGCACCCTTATCGCTGCGCAGCAAACCTCTGCGCACCCAACCCGGACACATCTCAAGACGCGCAGCAAGACCTGCTCCAGCCGCACATCGGGACCGGCCAGCCACCGGCACGGTCAGAAATGGGAAGGGACCCCGTCGCGCTCACCGCATCTGAACATACGCGACCCAAAGCCCCCCACCCTCCCGTCTCTTATGCCAAAAACAAACTTCATAGACAAACAATCCAGAACCACGCGCAGTGGCAATAGCAAAAACAATTTTTCCCACAAAACCGCGTAATGGGTTAAGTAGGCATAGGTTTGGGCATAAAGTGTATTAAGCGTAAGAGAAAACCGGTGGGTCGGGGTCCACAGGGTCAATGAACACAAAATCGTGTGATGAGAGCTAAACACAAACAATCCCGAACCAGGCGTAGTAATAGTAATAATATAAGTGAATATCTTTATCTTGAACCTCTTTATATAATGAGGTATTAGGTAGTATAACCTAACTATAGCAACAAAATAGCTTTATTTGCCATATATAACACTATAGCTTAAGTGCCCTCGTGTTACTGTCACTGTGGGACCGCAACAATACAGTGACCCAAAGTCTCAGTCTCTCCGCGGGACTAACACTGTGTGATCAAGGAAATAGGGACGACATCAAGGCCTCCACCACGGAGGCCTAAGAAGGGAAAGAGAAGACGGAGCGTCACAAGTTAAATCCGTTACCTGAACAGCTCGGACCCAAAGAAGAATCCCAGGGAAGAGGACCGAGCGGAAAGAAGAGCTGGTGAACACCTGCGCAAGCAGGGTTCAGTAGTGCACGGCTCGACCAGCAGAGCCCTGGGCGGTAAAACGCACAGCGCACCTTCGGTGCACTACCCGGATGCCGGTCAACGGCGGTGGATATGTCTTCGCCCCCGCCCCACGGCGGCGCTGCCTCCACGCGGTCCCCGCGGGCGCTTCGCAACCTTCCCAGTGGCAGAAAGCGCTTCTCCCCAGGGGAAGAGTCCGGTCCCCCCCCCAGGGGGGGGGTTAATTCTTCCGATATCGCTCCCCTGGCTGGTGGCGGGGCTGGGTGGTGGATACTCTGGGTGGAGTTGTGAGGGGGTGAATGAACGAAAGTTCGGGAGGCCCCCGCCTGCAGCAACTCCGATCAAAGCCCAAGGAACTCCGTGTCCCTATCGTCCGTTCGTGCTGACGCCTTATAGCGGCGCGGGGGCTCAGTAGCACTGTTCCATCGGCCAGGGAACGGCGTAGCTGGCCCAGGGTCGATGGTGCATTATGAAGCCAAGCGCAGCACAGTATGAGGAACTACTGCAAGTCCCATAAGGGTGACTGGGACAAGTCCAGAGGAGAGTTGCAAACAAGCAGTAAGGTAAGAATAACACCAAGCCAGAGAAGCGCCTCAGTGGGATATCCAACGCCGGATCTCGTCGCGAGATTCTGGGTCAGTTGGTGACCCCGTTGCGTGGTGACATGTGTTAACATGGGTGAACTACTAATGTGTAGAGTTAAAAATGGTTGAAAGTGGACACAGAAGCAGCTCTCCCTGGAATATTGTCACCTCACCTGCATGTGAGAGAGAACCTGTATAAAACCAAACTGTGGAAAATATAACAAAAAATGTAAAGTTCCTCATGTGAAATTAGAATAAGTATGTAGGAAACACTTAGGAGGTAATAAGGGAGCTCCCATCACCACCTGGGACAAGCCTGGATCAGACCCGAACACAATCTGGAAATTGAACACAAGAGCCGTGGGTCCTCTATAGAGGACCGATACGTAGAAAAGAACGTAAGGTGGAAGTTGGAAGTGAAATAACTGGAAAACTTGGCAAGGTACGAAGATCAAACTGTAGCCATAGAAGCCCCAGGTGGATTGAAAACAAAGGTAGGAAAAACGGCGTAGAAGCAATAAAGGAAGTGAAGATATACTAATAGCAAGTGGGGTCCGGGGGCGGATGAGATGGCGGGAGCCGCGGCCGCGGTGACAGGCATCAGAGGCCGTCCTCGGACTCTAGTCGAAATGCTCTGGGCGGCTGGTTTTTGGGCCGTGATGGACCCCGAGAGGCCCACTCATGACTGGGGAGCTGGCGAGTCTGGATCACCACCAAAAACAAGCGGAAATAAGCTAGGGAAGGAATTATTCCATCTGAAGGGAAAAATAGGGAAAAAGTTAAAACTGAAATAAAAAAAAAGTGCTTATGAAGTCACGGGGCTGAAACTTGGGCTACACGTTCCCTGATTGGAGAGGAAACAACTGTGGAATAATGGAATAAAGTATCGCTCTGGTGGCGAAGATATAAAACAACTCAGTGAGTCCGAGGGCGGGCGAGATGGCGGAAGCTGCGGGCGCGGTGGCCGGAATCAGAGGCCGTCCTCGGGCCTCGGTTTGCAGTACGCAAACTCAATCAGGGAATGAAAAAACCCCATGAACCTCGAATAGTGAACACAAAGAGAAGTGTGAATGTGGAAATAAAACTGATTGAGCACAACACCAGTTCAACAGTGAATTCCCGAGCATCTATTCAAACGGGCGGGAGAGCCCCCAAATCCGGTCATAATGCCCGGACCGGTCGGCCTGCCTACCCTGGAGGCGGTAACTCTAAAGGGGGAGAGAGACGGGTCCAGACCGATGAACGGCTAGAGAGGCGCCCACCACCAGAGTAGGAGTGGGTCTCTGGCGAGTTGAAAGTGTCTCCTCGGACTAGTAAGAGGCGAAGGGCGTCGGTACGGCCAGGTCTCCGGGGTTTCCACCGGGGAGGGGGGCTTGAAAGTCCGTGCGGTAGATAATCGGAAGGGACCATCTGGTTGGTAACGACCAGGTGAACCAAGGATGGTAACCCAAGACCCTTGGTCCAGGGCAGGACTGGTGGGTAGGGCCATCCGAATGCCACCTCTATGCCAGAGGGGCCGGTTGGAGGCAATAAAAGGGCCCCCAATTTTCCTTCTCAAAAGTCGATCATGGCCGCAAATAAGGGAAATATCGATTGCGCTCGGAGCGATAGAGAGGGACAGTTGAGTCAAGAAGAGGAGTTGGAGGAGGTGCTTCCCTCAACCCTGAGGAGGGAAATGCTAATGCTAGTGGAAACCGGTTTGGTCGCAGGGACCAAAGTGACAAAGGATAAATTGGCACAGTTTAAAGAACATATATTCAACTGGGCTGACATGGTAGCCCGGAGAGTTGGAATTATATCACACCTGGAATCCGAGAATCAAAGAATAAGGAAGAAATTGGACGCTGTGAAAAGAACTGGTCCTAAAACATATGCCGCGGTCGCGGCACCACCGAATATGAAAAAGACCAAATTAAAAAGGTTACTGAACAAAAACATGGGACTGTCTTTATACGAGCAAAGGATGGCAGCGATGCCAAAGATATACAGAGAAAATTTACTCAAGTAGTAAATCCTGTTAAAGACAAAATTAAGATAAGGACCATGCGCCAGGCCAACAAAATATTAATAGTTGAGACAGACTCGAAGACTGACGCAGACCAATTAGTTTCTAATGGTCAACTAAAGGCGGATTATGAAGTAGAACTACCAAAGAGAAAGAATCCCCTAGTGATTTTCTATGATGTACCTGTTAATTTGAGCAACTAAGACTTTGTAAAAATGGCATATGATCAAAATCTAGACGGTGCGTGTAGCAAAGCACAATTTGTCGATGGATTTACACCAAGATTCAGACCTGGCCCAAGAGATAAGAGCGTGGTTCACCACGTTGTGGAAGTTGAACCAGCTTTAAGGAAAATAATTTTGGAGAAGAAGAAGCTGTATATCGGCTTCAGATCAATTGGTGTAAAGGACTGTGTAGTCATGCCAAAGTGTATGAAATGCCAGGGCCTCGGGCATGTTTCAAAACACTGCTCACAGGAAAGATTCACATGCTCGCACTGTGGCGAGGAAGGACACATTAAAAAAGATTGCAAGAAAAGCAAACTACCAGGAGTTTGTATACCTTGCCGTCGCAGAGGAAAAGCATGTAACAGCAAAAACACAAAAGACTGCCCCACTTATCAACTGTTATTAAACAGATAAATTCAGCGAATCGATTATGGATAAACAAAATAACACAAAGGAGATAGAGCAAGACAGCAAAAAAGTGGAATCAGATGAGGTATGGGAGGCAGTTTTTGAACGCAAAAAGAAAAAAGAACAAGGGAAATGGGCAAGGGAAAAATACAACTCCGCGAAACTAAGAGGTACCCTGGAAAGAACATGAGCTGCGATACACTGGTTCAAACAGACCCACAACTAACAGGTCTACCAAGACCTGGACCTTCAACATTTAGAACCAAAATAGGGAGATTCCTTGGCTGGAAATCCAAGTTGGATATTTCAAACACGTCGATCAATAATCAGCAGTTAAAGCAAGATGCAGGAAGCACAACGAAGCTAGATGATCCAGTAAGGGCAATATACCAAAATTTTGAAGTTAACCTCAGATGCAGTAGACTGGAGGAACCAAAAACTCTAGATGCTACGCTTAGGCACCTAATAAGAATTGGATATGCTGGTGGTGACAAGGTAATTTTTCCCCAGCCTGAGGCATATTACAGAATCCACTGGAAGAGTTATTGGTGCTAACATATGGAAGGCGGACGGAAGTACTGGATCAAGAAAAACTATATAAAGATTTTGTCTTAACACATGGCAGACTAGCGTTTAATGCGAGTGTTGAGTGGCCAAAATGTTATGCGGGAGTACACTATGTGTGACACAATATCAGTTGCACAAATAAACACTGGTAGGAGTGAATTGGTATGCTAGGAGGTGAGACAGTTGGGCCATGATCTCAACTTAGACATAATATGCTTACAAGAACCATACACCAGTGATAGTAAACTTCCGTACATGCCAGCAAGAAGTCAGATAATACTGAAAGATGTAAGGCCTATGTCGGCAATAGTAATATTAAACCCAAGAATAACAGTAGTAGAAATCAGCCAGTATTGCAACTCTCGTATAACATGTGTGGATATTTCCAACAATAAAGCAATGTGGATCCTGGTAAATATTTACTGTCAGTACCAAGATCCGATCAGACCGTATATAGACAAAATAAGAGAAATAGAGACAGCATTTGCCAATAAACCCACTATATACATGATGGATGCAAACGTGAGATCAGACATGTGGTATAGAGGTGAAACAAACGATAGAGGCCAGGAAATGGAGGAATTAATATTCGAACTAGGGTTGGACGTTGTAAATGAACCAAACAATCCCCCGACATTACAAAACAGGGCAAGTGCAGAATCCAACATAGGCATCACGCTAACAAACAGAAAGGCAGTACTGATGGTAGCAAACTGGAAAGTAACACAAGGTAAAACTTGCAGCTATCATAACTTAATCCAGGATGAATTAGTGGCAGGAGTAAGAGAAGTACAGAATGACCAGCAAGAAAGGGTACGCTACATACTAGGAATGGGCAACTTGGAAAAATTAAGAAGGCAATTACAATTGCCTCAACCTGTCTCTCAAGTTATCAATGTTAACCAAGCAGCAAAACAAATTACAAGAGCCATCAGGCAAGCAATGGATAAATCCATCCCTAGGAAGGAGATGGGGAAGGTGCCGCTACATACAATTTGGAATGATAGATTACAAGAAAAACGGAAAGACATATGAACTTTAAGGAAATTGTATCAAAGAAGTGTAACGGATGCAGCAAGACAATATCTACTACAACGATATAGGGAGAAAAAAGAACAATACAAGATTCCATTCAAAATAGCAGCGGGAAAGATACGTCCACCTACCACATTATCAAATGTTAGAAAACAGGATGGAACGCTGACAGAGGGATGGATGGAAACCGTCAGTGTGTTACTGGATGAAAAGCTACCCGATGACCATGAGGTGACAGATATGGCAACACATACAAGAATAAGTGACAGTGTGAGAAGAGATAGTCAGACAGGTGAGGAGGTAACAATCGAGGTAGCGGAAGTGCCAGAGATCATTAAAGGATTAAAGAAAAACAAAGCACCAGGCCCAGATCAAATAGCGGCCGAAATACTTCAAGGTCTCTCCACAGAAATAGCACCATGGTTAACAGGACTATACAACGAATGCATAAGAGAAGGCCGATTTCCAAACTGCTGGAAACAGGGTGAGATAATAGTACTAAGTAAAGGAGAGGAGAAAGATCCAACGCTACCAAAATCTTATCGACCCATATGTCTGCTGAACACAATGGGGAAGGTCTTTGAAAAAGTACTATGTAAAAGACTAGAGGAACACCGGATAAGAAGAGGACTACTACCACACCAATTTGGCTTCAGAAAAGGAAGATCTACGGTTGATGCTATAAACCAAGCATTGGAGTTGATAGAATCTGCCAAAGTGAATAGTGTATGGGGATATTTGCGGACATAAGCGGAGCTTTCGATAATCTGTGGTGGCCAGCTCTATTTGACAGACTAAGAGAAATAGAATGTCCTGGCAGACTGCGACAAGTCTTTAAAGACTACTGTCGCGATAGATACGCAACAATAAGAGGACCAAGAATGAAAGTAACGAAGAAGTTAACAAAGGGCTGCCCACAGGACTCAGTCTGCGGACCATATTTTTGGGACGTAAGCATGGAGACGGGACTGATTTTTCTACTAAGGCTGCTGGAGCTAACCGGGCTGGTTGCGTTTGCGGATGACCTGCTGTTGATTATACATGCAGGATCGAGGAAAGAGCTCGAGGAAAAATGCGCAATAGTACTAGACGCACTAGATAGGTGGTGAAAGGACATCAAGCTCAATCTAGCACCTGACAAGACAAATTTATTTTACTTAGAGGTAAAGTGACACGGGATCCCACAGTAAAATTAGGTGAACAAAACATAAAAAAAACAAGGAATATCAGGTACCTGGGAATACAAGTAGATGAAAAACTAAGCTACAGCGAACACATCCAAGTTATATGCGGAAAAGCTAAGAGACTGATGAATAAAATTATATATATAGGTGAAAGGCAATTTCATCTACCAATGAGGACAATAAGAACATATCATTGAGCTCTGCTGGTATCGATTGTGGGATACACGTCAAGTGTGTGGGCACACCGGCTGCGTCTGGTAAAACCAGCTGCAAGCTTAAGATCTTTGCAGCGAGTCATCCTGATGCGGCTGATGGGGCCTACAAAACAACGGCGACTGACGCATTAACGATGGTCCTGGGAATCTGGCCCCTGGACCTTGAGATCAGGAAACTGGGCGCACTCTACTGTCTAAAGAAAGAAAATTTGCAAAGAGTAGAACAAATAATAGGACAACGAGCGGAAACGAAAAAAGAAATAACAGAGCATCTAATAAGGGAATAGCAGCATTGATGGTCCAGTAGCAGCACGGGAAGAAGGGTTTATCAGATACTCCCAAGTGTAACAGAAAGATTAACATTGGAACATATTAATCCAAACCAAGGATAAATACACTTCATAACAGGCCATGGACCATACAAAGCCACGCTGCATGCAAGGGTACTGGAACCCAGCCCACTCTGTGAGTGTGGGGAAGAGAGTACTCCAGAACACGTTGTACTAAGATGCACAAGAACAGCACACCTACGTACTCAAGATCCAGTTGGTGACTGGAACATCTATGCAGCCATCAAAGACCCACAAAAATGTAAACAGCTGGCGTGGCTGTGTCAGGAGGTCTCGGTATACGAGAAAGACTTATTTTTATAAGGAAGGAGGGACGGTAACAGGGCAATACAAGTGCCTGCAGTTAGAAACCAATTACACCAACAACGACGACAGCAACAAGAACCTCGACAAACAAGAGCAGCAGGTCGAGTGGATATTGTACCTGATCAGGAAGCACCCAGGGATGATCAACCACAGAAGATATCTATGGGTCAGCGATAGAGGAAGAGAAGAAGCGGACCAAGAAGAGGATCAACTAGTTCCCGAAGATCCGGGAGGACAATAGGTGGCAAGTGGTTACGCTACATAGTAGAAGGCCCGCGTCCTCGACGCAGGGATGGAAACCCACTTGGGGCTAAATGGCCAATAAGTTAAGTACCCGATTTAGACATTACCGGACTGGAAAAGTAGTTAGTTGGGAATGGTGGAGGTTAATGGTGGTGGGAAATAGATAGGGAGTAGTTCTAACAATATTGTAATCGCTGGTGGGGTGGCGAGTCGGAGTTACCGGCCCAAAGGGCTGTGCGGCTACCGGCTCTCCGCCACATGAGCGAAATTCAACTAACATTAAATTGTATTGTAGAATTATGTTTATTCTGGTTACTAAACAATAAATAACAACTGTAGTCTCAAAAAATCCTTAATTGACTCAACAGTTGATTTTTATTTTGTTGTGATTAATTGCGTAATGTAACAGTAGTTATCGTAAGGCCTAGAGCCAAAGTATCTATTTGTTTGTAATAAAATGGAAATAAATAAGGAAAACAGAAATAACAAAAGTCGAGTAAATACGGCATGGTATGATTTAATTTAGGCACCATGCTAAGTCAAACATAAAAATGAAAAAAAAAATGTCCCTATCTATTCTCGCCCGTTCATAGCGTCGCGTTGTCATCGCGGGAGAGCCTAGTAACCCATCACTGGGGGCGAGGGCTGGTCGATGACTGGTCTAAGCGTCCCAGACTGCTGTTGGGTGAAGCCAAGAGCGCTATGGAAATAAGTAGAGCAATACATCCGTACAGATGGTACCTCTGACCGCAGGGGACCCCGGCTGCGGGTACGTGAGTTTGGCAAGCACGCGGGGACTTGTGCTGAATGCGTCATTGTTTCCACTTACTTATGGCGCATTTTCTTCCTAAAATCTATACTAGCCAAACTGGCGAACTCTTCATCGATTTCAGATCCAATAGGCCTAATAGGCAACGAGGCCCGCGAAAGCATTTCCTCATTCTCTCACTTCAAAGGCTGGCAGTACTGCTAGCGTGTGAACGGACCTTCGTCACACAAAGTCCGCAAGGAGCATTCGTGCGCGGAGGATGACCCGGATAGCCGGTCCGATTCGTCTGACCCTCTCTTGGGGCCTGTTGCGCGGCTGTGTGCGGTCGCCACGCCAGGCCGGCTGCGCGGCTCTCCTGGGGGCGGTCCTGCGGAGGTGGAGGGGGGTAACCTGTGAAGACTAGACGGTAGGCCCAGACCGCCGAAATCCTGGGGAGACGTGATCCCACCACATGGGTAGGAGTGGGTCCTTTGCGATAAAAAGTGTCTCCTCGGTTCAGTAGGGGGTGAAGGGCTCCGGTTGTTGTTGTTGTTGTTTTTCGGGCTTTAGGGCGCGTCAACATCGAGGTTATTAGCGCCCTAACTAATACCTGGCATGACGACGTGGCAAAATTGCAGTCTCTGTAGCCGACTGTAGAGAGGCCGGCGACAGAGACTGCACAGCGAAAATCGTCTTCGGACACCGACGACGATGTCATGCTGGTGGACGAACTTTGTTCCATTCCTCAGCAACTACCATTGGAGGATCCACCCGATCCGGGGGGGGGGGTTAAATAGGTAGGATGGCTCCCATACTTCAGTGGAACGTTAACGGCTTTCAGGCTCACAAAGAGGAAGTTCAACTCTTAGCACGGTCTGATCCTTTGTGTCTCTGTCTGCAAGAGACACATTTCAGACCACCAGCCAGTGCTAAGAGGATATGAAATATTCCGAAAGGACGATACCGAGGGTGATCGAGCTAAGGGAGGAGTGGCGGTGTTGGCCCGAAACACTGTCCACTCCGAACCCGTTGCTATCACCTCCACATTACAAGCAGTAGCGGTGAAAATACACGGTCCAATCCAACTGACCGTATGCTCTGTCTATCTGCCACCCAGTGTGTCAGTCGGCTACGACGAACTGGTTGGCATTATACGTTGTGGGGTTCCACCACCGATTGCCGCAGGGGCCGAGTGGTTGGTAGATTGATAGAGCAGGAGGATATTTGTATCCTGAATACAGGGCAAATGACTCATTACACCACTGCTACCGGTACGTCTTCTGCCATTGACCTTTCCTTGTGTTCTCCCTTAATTGCGGACTCCGAGCACTTCCCTGTTTGGATGCACGTCGAGTGTGAACGTGGAAGAGGAAATAACCGACGCAAATGGAACGTCAGTTGTGCAGATTGGCACTCTACTGCCGTTCTGTACAACTACAAGTCTGTGACAGTAATTGCGGTGTCGTCCGCGTAAAGTCATGTGAACACTTGGATAGGTCTTCGGATATCCGACGTAAAGATACAGTAGAGCACAGAGCCCACAACAGATCCCTATGGTACCCCTGCGAGGACGCGTCTTATGCTTGACATTGACTTCTCAACTCTAACTCTGAACTCTCTGTGGCTTAGGTAGCTTTTAATTAACTTCACATATGGTCGCGGTATACCTGCTGTTGTCATTTTCACCAGCAGCCCTTCGTGCCACACAGTGTCAAACACCTTGGCCACATCCAGCATTACCATTCCGCAGTATCGTTGGCGATTGTACACGTCTGTCATTTCTTTTACTATGCGTACTAGTTGGTAGGTTGTCGAGTGGCCGGATCTGAACCCGAATTGCTCATCGGGGATGATATGGAGCTGCTGAACTTGTGTCATTAGGTGGTTGTTAGATGGCGTTTGAGTATCTGCTCAAAGATCTTGGACACCGTCGGTAGGAGGGATATCGGTCGGTAGTTCTGCGGGAGTGTGGGCTCCTTCCCTGGTGTGGGAATGGCAATGATTTCCGCTTCTTTCCAGGCAGCTGGGTTTCTTCGCTGTCTGAGGATAGTATTGGAGATCTGAGTCAGTCGCCCACTTGCTGCCGCTGGTAGGTGTTTCAAAATGTAGCCTCGTGCTTTATTAGACTTTGTCTTTCTTAGTTTTTCCGCTACCTCCATCATCAACGTCTTCTATTTCCTGCTCTTCGTTGTTTTCTGTTGATTGGAAGCGTCTGAGCAGCCGGTGGACGTCGTTGATATGTTCATCATCGTAGGGCTCTGCGAATGGCTGGAAGTTGTTTTCGTATACATCCGCGAGGGTGTTGGCCTTGTCTTCAGCAGTAAACACGAGGCCCTGTGATTCATGAAGCGTTGGGACGCGATTTCTTGAACGGATGAATTTTCTGGTTTGTTCCCAGGCCGTTCCATCTTCCACACTAAGTAGGGAAACTCGATTCTCCCATTGCTCCCTCCTATGGGGTTCGAGTCTGGCTTTTATACGGCGCTCAAGATTGCTAAGAAAGGTCTTGAAAGTTCGGTCTCTCGTACTTTGCCTGCTTTTTCGAACCTGGTTTTTCGCCCTGATTAGCACCAAGAGTTCTTTGGGGAGTTGGCTAGGGTTGCCTTTCTTCTTCTGAGGAGCCACATCTCCTGCTGCCTTGAGCGTTGCTCTGGTCCATTTGTCGACTGCTCCGTTGACATCTTCTGTGCGAGACTGCTGTAGTTCTTGCATTACTGGTTGAAGCTCGTCTTTGAACTTTTCCCAGTCTGTTCGTCTGAAATCTCGGCCGCTGTCATCTTCAGTTTCTGCTTCCATTTCCCAGTCAGCTATGACTGGGTTGTGGTCTGAAGACATTTGGGCAACTGACTGTAGCGTTGGAGCCATGGGTATGTTCTTTGTGATGAAGATGTCTTGGACGTCTGCCCGGTGTCTTTCCACCGCTGGAAAGTGCGTGGGCTTTCCCGGTTCCCACACTGCTAGACCAAGTCTATGGGCTTCCCGCTGCAATACCCTGCCACTAGTGTTTTCAGTTGCGCTGTGCCACTCGCGATGTTTAGCGTTCATGTCGCCGCCCAATATGATACTCCCTGGTATACTGTTAATAGCTGTAATGTCGGCGGAGTCCAGCACTGCCCGGGTGGGTGGTATTCTGCTATTATTGTAATTGGCCCAGTTGCTGTTGAGACCACGATTGCAGTAGCCTCCAGGCTGACTAGGTGGGGCAGCGTAGTTGCATGGTGTTTGATGGTCCTTCTGATGTAGATGGAGACGCCTCCGCCCGCAGTAGGTCTGTCGCGCCGATATGAAGCGTAGTTGGGTACAGTCGCTCTGATGCCTGGTTTAAGATGAGTTTCGTTCACAAGGCATATGTTTATGCCCTCCGAGCGAATGAAATCTTGAACTCTGTTATCTGTATAAATAGGCCATTTGCGTTAAAGGCACATATACAGAGGCTTTCAAGAGTTCTAGTTGCCATCTTCGCTTACTGGCCCTGCTTTGGTTGTGGCTATTGCCGTTTTAACGATGATTGGCAGTTGTTGGATGGCAGCAGCCAACCCTTGTACTACCGCTGCTAGTTGCGCAAGAACCTCACGCATTTCTTTCAGGATTTGGTCTGCCATTGTTGTTGCAGGGTGTCTTGTTTCCTGATTGGAGCTGTTCTTCACCTCTGTAGTTTCTTCTTGGGAGACAGTCACTGCTTCCTGCGGATTAGTGGCGGTTTCTTGCGACGCTGGTGTTTTTTCTGCTGAGGTTTTCCTGGTTTGTGTGTGAGGTGGCTTGGACTTTTTGAGCAGTTGTTGTCCTGACTGTCTCTTTTTACCCTACTTGTAGAGGGGACACCCTCAGTAAGAAGCCACGTGCGAACCACGGCAGTTGGCGCATGATGGGTGCCCCACTTATCTAGCTACTGTGCATTCTTTGGATGTGTGGCCTCCTCCACATTTGACGCATGCAACAGGGAGCCTACAATGCCTACCAACATGCCCATACGCCAGGCATCTGAAGCACCGCTGGGGTTCTCGTTCTGTACTTTTCTTCTCCATCCATACCTTCATATGCAGAAGATGATCCAGTTCTGCTATTGCCCTATTCCCTACTGTGTCCTTCCTAGTAACCATAAAAAGGGGCATAGGCCTTTTCTCCAGGTGTCTTTCTTGATCTGCAGGTGCCTCTAGTTGCATTACTGCTTCCGTGGTGAAGCCAGCTTCAGTTAGGGCAGCTTGCATCTCTTGGACTGGTAACCATATTGGTAAGTCGCGTATTACCCATTTCATCGTTCTCTCGGTGGCCAGAGGGACGTAGTAGTAGTGGATGTTTTCGTTTTGGAGGTGCTTTTTTACCCTCTTATAGTTATGGATATTTCTGACTTTCATTTGGACTCCGTCCCCAGAGGGCTTGATTTCGAACGCCGCTTCGCTTATTGACTCCAGTTTTCGGTTCATTCCTGCTAAGTTGCCAGACATTTTTGCGATGACTGGCGATATTCGTGTACTATACCCTCTGAGGGTTTCTGAGGGTGTTGCTCCCTGTTGTTCCTCATCAAGAACTTTATAGCGTCCTGTTGTTGTCGTTGGTGGGTGAGAGTTTGAATCTGACAACTTTACTGGATGGGCTGTTTCATTTGACATTGGAGCACCCGGTTTCTGTTAGTGGGTAGATTTGAGACCTGCCTTTTTGACAGCTCGGTTCTTTGACGCTATCTAACCTTCAGCTGGGCATTACTGATTCTTCTTTCCTGTGGCTGGTAGCTGAAATGGTCCTGCGCAATTTCCCGCTGGCTGGCCGCATTGGCCGGCGGCATGATCGGAGTGGAACTCTGAGGGGTGGCTTCAGATGCATATGTGCAGGTCTTTCGATGGGGGTCGGCAGGCTGTTTGATGCTGGGGGCTGTTTCATCATCTGCTTCCTGATGCTCTGTTTCGCCATCACTTTGCACACTAGGGGCCGAATCATTTCCTCCAGTTTGTGTATCTATATCTAGTTTGTATATGGTGAAGTGATTCCAGCAGGGATCTTGCTAGTATGAGTTTTCTTTCTCTCCTGCTGTCGCAATGGAAGATTGATTCCTTCATCAGCTATTCTTTTTCCGTTTTTGCTGGGCTGATACTCTTGACCTGAGGCTTTATCTTGGCAGTTTGATTTGACTAATTCTTCAGAGGTTGTGACTGTTTCCGACGGCACATCCTCTCTGCTGGCGACTATCTGTTTCACTATTAGATCGGCAACTTTTGCCTTGCCTTCTAAGGATAGAAACGTTGCCCTTAATATTGCCGGATCTTTCCCTATCACATTTTCTCTGTCCAGTGACAATGACCGTTTGTGTTGTTATGCTACTACCTTGGATAACTCAGAGAAAGATTCAGCCATTTTTAACTAACGAAAAGCCAGGAAAACTATCGAAAGGATGCCTCAGGACTGCCATATGGAAGCTCGTTGTCACCGTTAGGTATTCCCGCGTCCCTAATACGGCCCTATTGCTCACATGCGCGGGTAACTACACGTAGTACAGGCCCTGGCACGGTTTTACCCTACCCTCGGGGGACAGGGGAGGATGCCCCTCTAGTAAAAGCATCAAGAAGTGTGATGCCCAAGCTCAGAATCCTGCAAAACTGATGCCTAGAAGATCGACGACTCCATATCAGGCTCGCTCCCAGAACGCCGACCGTACGACGTCTCCGTAGGCGACGATAGAACATAAATTGAAGTCGGTGGGGCTGTGTATCTGACTTTGCTTTTCTTTGAGTTAGCCCCTGCCCGACGACAACCACGCACAGAGTGGTTGCCAGATGATATAGGATCGGAAGCCAGGATAGGAGTGGAAGTTGTGTTCCGCTTAGGCATAACAAACAACTAAACTTCGTGACGCCCTGTATTACCCGTGACGTCACTGGGCGCTTTGGGCATGCCACAATGCCTTGAGACGTGACCAACGGCCTGGCATTATAAAGCATTGAGGGGGACCCCTGGTGCTTCTAAATTTCTCTACTGTTATTTTAAGGGCGCATAAGGAAGTAAGTTTGTATATGGCCCTATTCTCCAGGGTGTCGCGGAGGACAACCAGGTACAGCGGAACCTCCTGTTGAGCTTTTGGGGAGCGGAAGTGAACGACTGTTCTTGGCACAAGGTGTAAGAACAAGATGTGCACTGGGGTTGGTGCTTAAACACGTTGTCTTAACTCTGACCGTGTGTAGCCTTGGATGTAACAGTTTTGGCTTAAATAGAATAATACGGCCGCCACATAGGTTTTTAACCAGAAAACTATGAAAAGGTAAAGTTCAATAATGATAAATAGTTCATTGCCATTTAAACAATTATATTCTTCCAAATTTCACAAAGCCAAAAACTGTACAGGCAATCAGATGACTTTTCCAAAGTAATATTTTACAAGTTCGATTAACCAGTCCAGCCAGGCCACACCCCAATAGTTCAAAGAATTAAATCTCTAGTTGCAGAAAGCCAATAAAAGTTCGTCACGCGCTCCCATTGTTCAAAAGTTTAGTTAATTTAGACAATCCCGAGGCCTCACTTGGAGAAATACTATTTTAACACGACATTATGATTAACTTGAATAAAACAAGCGGCATTATTCCAAAATAAAACTTTCACCGACTACTGAAGCTAACGTGGTGTCGCGCTGATTGCTACTTGAAGACTCTCCCCTCGCATTGTTCCTAGCCGACTGACTCACTCGCCGTGGCTACTAACCAGGAAAGTTCTGGTACTCACGGAGCGTGGGAAAACCTAGCGGCTGCACTTCCCATAAGAATCTCTCCAATAACTGATGAGTTTCTCATCTCACATTTGAAGGTTTCATCATCTAATTTGACCTCGACTGTAAAAATAATTCTATCTCCTTGAAACTTTACAAATCGCTAGATCTTTAAATAAATGTTAACTTTAGTTATTATTAAAAATATCCTAACTTTAATCGTTTAGCCGAAAATAAATAATTTAGATATGGACTTTCGCACTCCAGGCGAATGCCGAAGAATGTTGAAATTAAAAATATTGAAAATACTATCTTGAAAACTGTAAAACTACTTTCTAACTTGAATAAACATAAAAACTAACTTTGAAAATGAAATGCAATAATATTCTATCCAATCTAACTCGTGGTTCTAAGAACAAAATTTTGTCATGCAGTTACAAAATTTAACAGATAGCTTACAAAGGTTCTAGTCTTCTAGTTCTTCTTTAATGTTGCCTGGGTGCATTTTGAAGGGCATGCCTCTCAGGACAACTTTTATTGTATTGTCGGGTTCGGTAGGATATGTGTAGTAAGGAATTCCTTTTTTCGAGATGAGGTTAGTCACCTAAATGTAGCCTTCTGTTTACTTAGTGACAACTTTGTATAGATCTCTGCCTGCTGTTTTAACTTCGAAAGCAGACTTGAGGGTATTCTTAAGGAGGCTGTACAGTGAGCGGTAATCCTCTTCGTATTGGATGATTACAGAGCATGAGGGTTTTGTTTCATTGGTGCAGATTCAGCCATTTCTTCATCTGCTGGAAGCAGCTCAGATTGATTTGCAGTCGTCAATTCAGGAGACGCAATCTTTAACCGCGCAGCCGGAGCCGTGCGTTGCGGCATAATGAAGCCTTCTTCATCAATTGTTCTTTTTCCTTGACGACGAGATGCCGTGGGTGTCTTACTCTTAGGGTAAGTCGCATTAAAGGGAGGGTAGGAGGGATCCCCAAACAAGAAGAAGCAGGCTAAGAGCCTTTCACTCCTCGCAGAAAATTGCCCGTATACGCGAGCACAATAAACAGCTAACTAATCGGTAGTACACGCGTTTTACGAATACAGCTATTTACAATTCCCCATTTTCCTTAATCTGTGACCCCCGCAGAGGCCTGGTACGCAAGTGCCAGGTACGGGTTTGGCGAACCCGCGGTCCCGAGCAGGAAACTTGAGAGCGCCGCAAGTCTCCCACACCGTAAACTCCTACCAAGCTTCAACGACCACCGTAGGGCGTGGCGGTGGAACGTTGTGTGCCTGGGAGAACGGGGATCTTGGCTTCATCGCCCGGATCGCGAGGACGGTACAAACCTCTATAAAAAACCCCTCAACCTCAAGGTCGGACACGTGCCGAGGAGGCGGATGAGTGGTGAGGCAAACCACTCGCTAACGTGCGATCTCAGGGGCACCTGCGCACCCCTGTTGTATGAGCACTTCCTTTTTAAAATGGTTTTTACTCGTGGGACCAAAATTCCTACGCCCAAAAACCCCCTGCGGCCCGGGTGTGTCGCAGGTAAATAAAAACACACCCAGTTCATACAAACGGGCAAGGGTTGAAAGCCCTCCCCCGGATGTAAACAACAGTAACGGCAAGGGTTGTATTATTGACAATGCCTTAGTTATTATGACAAGGGTGGAGGGATCTTTTGAGAATGTCTCTCCATTCTATGTTCAGAAAGGTTTAGAGGGTATTGCGGGTACCCTCAAATCTGTAAAAAAAAAGAAAAAAAAAAAAAAGCTGAGGAATGGGACACTGCTTTTGGAAACATCCACCCACAAGCAGGCTGTCCAACTCCTTAAGTGTGAGAAGCTCGGCGAGTTCGCAGTGAAGTGCGAACTCCATAAAACTCTAAATTCAAGTAAAGGTGTCATAACCAGCAGGGACCTTATGGATTTAGAGACCGAGGAACTCCTTAAGGAGTGGTCAACAGAACATGTGGTCGAGGTTCGTCAGATTAAACGAAGGGTTAACGGCAGTCTCGAGAAGACAGCCACCTTCGTCCTGACGTTCGACACTCCAACGTTGCCCAAAAACATCAAGGCAGGATATTTGAACTTAAATATTCGCACGTATGTACCGGACCCAATGCGCTGCTTTAAGTGCCAGCGGTTCGGTCATACGACGGCGACCTGCAAGGGCAACCCCACATGTGGGAAGTGCGGAAAGGCGGCTCATGAGCCAGGCACTAGCTGCACGCTCCCACAGGTGTGTGTCAACTACTCCGGGGCACATCCAGCCTGGAGCAGAGAGTGTCGATTGTATCTGGAGGAAAAAAAGATACAGGAGTTGAAAACGAAAGAGCGCATATCGTATGGCGAAGCTAAGAAACGATATAAGGCTCTGGCTCCACCAGTCTTCGCTACCAGCTTCACGAAGACGTTATCAACTCCCGTCAGGAAAGAAAGTAATGTTACCCAGACGTCCGTTGCGGACATGGGCACAAGTCCAATGTGCTCATGTCAGTGCAGATGTGGTGCCACACCCATCAAGGTCATTACACCTAGGACCTCGGACGTCGGTAGCAATACTCTGACAACATAGACCACACCGACAGCAGGTTCAGCACGTCCACCAGCAAAGACACTGCCATCCGCTACAGCAGTGGGTGACTCTGCAACAGCAGAAGCGGCCCCTGTAACAAGAGAATTGGTAACGGCAACGCCATCTGCCGGTAGCGGATGGCAAACAGTGCAGAAGATTATGGGTCCGAAATTTAAGTTCACGGACCCCACTATGTTTGGGAAATCCCCTCCGACTTCTCCTCCCCGATCCCCGTCTGGAAAGGAGAAGAAGGAGAACAGGCCTCGGCGGAAGAAAAGTCCGCTAGACTCCGAGGCCTCACAAGAAAATCGTCTTCGGACACCGAAGACGATATCATGCTGGTGCACGAACCTAGTTCCGTTCCTCATCACTCAGCGAAGGAAGACCCACCCGATCCGGGGGGGGGGGGGTTAAATAGGTAGAATGGCTCCCATACTTCAGTGGAACGTAAACGGCTTTCAGGCTCACACAGAGGAAGTCCACCGCTTAGCACGGTCTAATCCATTGTGTCTCTATCTTCAGGAGACACATTTTAGACCATTTCACCAACCTGTGCTAAGAGGGTATGACATCTATAGAAAAGACGATACCGAGGGTGATCAAGCGAAGGGAGGAGTGGCTGTTTTTGTTCGAAACACTGTCCACACCGAACCTATTGCTCTCACCTCTGATCTACAAGCAGTTGCGGTGAAAATACACGGTCCAGTCCAACTGACCGCATGCTCTGTCTATCTGCCACCCAGCATGTCAGTCGGCTACGACGACCTGGTTGGCATCGTATGACAACTCACTCGGCCCTTTCTCCTTTTGGGAGATTTTAACGCCCACAGTGCGTTGTGGGATTCCACCACCGATTGCCCCAGGGGCCGAGTGGTTGGTAGATTAATAGAGCAGGAGGAAATTTGTATCCTGAATACAGGGCAAATGACTCATTTCACCACTGCTACCAGTACGTCTTCTGCCATTGACCTTTCCTTGTGTTCCCCCCTCAATTGCGGACTTCGTGCAGTGGGACGTGGATCGCGACCTACATGGTAGCGACCACTTCCCTATTTGGATGCACGTCGAGTGTGAGGGAGGGGGAGCCAATAACCGACGCAAATGGAACATCAGTAATGCAGATTGGCAGCTCTTCTGCCGATCCGTATTGCTAGAGCCCTGTGAGTCTATACAGAAGGTGAATCACTTCACAGAAGTGATTCACTGTGCAGCTGACGTTTCCATGCCGAAGAGCTCCGGAACGCTGCGAAGGACGCCCGTCCCCTGGTGGAACGATGAATGTCGTTCCGCCATTCAGGGTCGCCGACGGGCGTTGTGTCGTTTTAGGTTGTGCCCAACATCTGACAACCTAGCAGCGTTCCGTATTGCCAGAGCCAAGGCGCGTCGAGTTATTAAGGAGAGCAAGAAGAGGTCGTGGCAGAACTTTGTGAGCACTATAAATCGTTCCACATGTTCATCGAAAGTATGGGAGTCCATTCGCCGTATATCTGGAAGGTACTCCCGCTCACCAGTATTTGGGTTACTGGATCACGGACGTATAATTACTGTCGAACGAAGCATAGCGCAGCTGATGGCGGAGAATTTCGCCGCCATCACTTCGTCCGATAACTTTGATCCTCGGTTTCAGCGACGAAGAGTCGCTGCCGAGAGGCGACCGCTGTGCTTCGATTCGTCGAATACAGAAGCCTACAACTACTGCCCATTTACATCTTGGGAGCTGGAGTCAGCGTTAAACACCGCAAACGACACTGCTCCAGGGCCTGATCTGATCCAGTACCAGATGCTGAGGCATCTCAGTAAGGATGCTAAAAAGTATCTTCTAGATATTTTTAACGATATTTGGACCGGAGGACACTTCCCCGACTCGTGGAAAGAAGCAACATTAATTGCCATTTTAAAACCTGGCAAGGACAAATTGTTGCCAGGTAGTTATCGTAGTATTGCCTTGACTAGCTGCGTGGGGAAGACACTGGAGAAGATGGTGAATCGCCGCCTCGTCTTGTGTCTTGAATCCCGTAATCTTCTGAGCCGCTTTCAGTGTGGATTCAGGAAGTTCCGTTCCACCTTGGACAACCTGATTCTCCTGGAGGCGGCAATACAGGATGCGTTCATCCGCAGCCAACACCTTGTGGGTGTTTTTTTCGATCTTGAAAAGGCATACGATACTACCTGGCGACATGTTATTTTAAAACAGTTACATGAATGGGGTTTTAGGGGTAACCTACCCCGTTTTTTAATATCATTTTTATCTGGTCGTTACTTCCGGTACCGAGTCGGTAGCGAAGTGTCTGATCTTTTTATTCAGGAAAACGGTGTTCCTCAGTGGTCAGTTTTAAGCCTGACGCTCTTCGCCATTGTTATAAATAGCATCGGAGCCATAATAAGGAGTCCTATAGGGTACTCCTTATATGTGGACAATTTTTTAATTTTTATTACGTCATCCAGCCTGAGAAGCGCAGAGCGGCAGTTGCAACTCACGTTGAACAGGTTGGGCGATTGGTCAGTGCACACCGGTTTTCGTTTCTCTGCCGAGAAAATTCGGTGTGTACTTTTTAGTCGTAGCAGAAATATTTAAGCTGAACCCCACCTTACCCTGAGGAACACCATTTTACATTTTACTGATACTGTTCGTTTTCTGGGCCTCATTCTAGACGCAAGTCTCAGCTGGCTGCCACATCTTAAAGATGTAAAAGCCAGAGCCTTAAAAGCTTTAAACGTTTTAAAATGTCTCTGTGGCTGGTCGTGGGGCGCCGACCGCTCCTGCCTGCTACAGTATTATCGAGCCTTTGTACGGTCACGGTTGGAATATGGGTGCATTGTATACGGTTCGGCACGGGACAGCTATCTTCGGATGTTGGATAGTGTCTACCATGCAGGAATTCGGCTCGCCACGGGTGCCTATCGCACTAGCCCAATAACCAGCATTTGTGCTGAGTCTGGCGAGCCGCCGCTTTCCATCCGGCGGCATCTCCTCATGGTGCAACACTACGTACATATTGCCACAACTCCTGGTAGTCCCGTTCAAGATGTAGTGATGACACCTAACTTCGTACGGCTGTATGCCAATCGCCACAGAGCGACGAAACCGTTTAGCCACCGTACAAAGGCTATTTTAGAAGAGTATGGGTTTGAATTGCCCACCTTTTATCACCAGGGTTGGAGTAAATTTCCTCCCTGGATTTTAAAGAGGCCCAGAACGATTTTAGAAATGTCAAAGTTGAACAAGTTGTCTACCGCTGAGAGTGTTTTTACCAGAGTTTTTAGTGACATTTTAAACCAGTATCAGGATTTTACCCCGGTGTATACGGATGGGTCTAAGCAGGCTAACGGCATTGGCTGCTCCGTCGTGTTCCCTCGAGCGTCTTACACATATAAACTTGACGGCAGGTGCTGCGTTTTTACTGCCGAGTGCTACGCCGTGCTAAAGTCGCTCCAGTATATGAAAGTATATCGCGATAAGTATTTCATCATATGCTGTGATTCCCACAGCTGCATTCAGGCATTAGAAAACATGAACCCAACAGACCGCTTAGTCCAGGACATCCAGGACGCCCTCCTTTCACTTCAATCATCTGGAAAGGAGGTTTTATTCTGTTGGGTACCGGGCCATGTGGGAATCGGGGGGAATGAGGCTGCTGATGAAGCTGCCAAGTTAGCCTGTAACAAGGTCCGAATCGACTTTGCACCGGTCCCAAAGTCAGACTTTGCCTCGGCGGTGAAGAGATTTATCTTTGATATTTGGCAGAGGCAGTGGCTGGAAGTCGAGCATAATAAGCTCCGGCACGTCAAGTCGACCGTTCAGCCGTGGAGCAGCTCCTTCCAGCGGGCGAGGAGGGATGAGGTTCTCCTTACTCGCCTCCGTATAGGGCACTGTCCTCTCACGCACAGCTTTCTTCTTCGCCGGGAGGACCCTCCGGAATGTGGTGCTTGTGGCGTACAGTTGACGGTACGCCACATTTTAACCGAATGTGTACTGTTTTTAGATTTAAGGGCAGACGTTGGCTTAGCCAACGATCTGTCCCTTGTTTTAAACGATGACGGTGACAACGTGGGTAAGGTTTTAAAGTTTAGTTGCTTGGCCGGTCTTGTCCCAAAAATTTTGGGCAGATCGGCCTAGGTTTTAGATTGGATTAGTGGCGAGTTACAACCACCAATCCAAGTACTGTTTTTACTTGTGACACCGCTTATATTGCTGGCCCTTTTACAGCCAGCCAGCTAACTTGTTTTTTAAACTGGTTTGCCCTTTTATAGCCAACCAGTTAATGTATGTATTTTTATATTTTATTGTCTTGTCTCAGTTTTTATATCTTATGTTGCTGTCTGTGTGGCCGATTTCGTTACAGTCGGCCACGCAGACGGTATGTTAGTCAGTATGTTAGTATTTTATTGTGATGTCTCTTTGGCCGACCCCTTTACAGTCGGCCACACAGATGGTAATTTTGCCACGTTGTCACGCCTGGTTGTTGTTAGGGCGCTAATGACCCCGTCGTCGACGCGTCCTAAAACCCAACTAACAACAACAACATAAGTTAATTTCTGTCTTCGCTTGTGTGACGATTTGTTCCAGCCCTCATATTTTTTTTATCTTTCTATTCCCCCTAGGTGAAGCCTGAGGGGGGCGGGCTATTGGAGGGCCAGATGGGCCCTTTTCAGCCAGTAGATAGCTTAAAAACTAGACACAGAAATAATTCATTATTTAAGTAACAAATCAAAAGGTACATAAATTTGGGTGCCTGATATGGAAAGAGAAATATTTGCTGGAATAGGAATGATGGATGTGGTACTAGGTTAGATGAAAGGGAGTGGAGTTGATGGATAGCAAGTCACGAGGCTGCTGGCTCTGCGTTGTAGTGGTGAGTCTGACGACAAACCTTGGTGGTCGACGACGAAGCTGCAGAATGAAGACCTAGTTCTGGAGAAGGAGCCTTTGGCGCCAGGATACCCCTCCCATAGTATTGGCGCTTTCGATCGATGAGACGAGCTGGACACATAGTAGACGAAGTAATTACGTGGAGTAATTATTTGTATATGGCGGAGAAGAAGCGCAGAACCGGCGAAGCGAGCGAAGTCGTCCCGCCGTAACAGCTCCGTGACATGATTGTTGACTGCGAGACGAGACGTGATTGGAGATAATAATAGTCTTCCTGATTTGCTGAAAATGGAGTGCTGCCTTCTGATTGGCTGGAGATCCAGGGCAGCTGATGGCGTGTTAGCGGCGGTATGTGTTCGACTCCAAAGCGCAAAAGGGCTGTTCCCGCGCTGTCTCAGAATGCAGACGTTGTCAGACGACTGTTTTTTGCCTAATAGTGCATTGACAGACGTTTGCTTGGGGCTCAGCAGTGGATTAGAAGCCTTCGGACGTCCGACCCCCCTCAAAGTCGGCGCCTACGGTCGATTGGTGTTGCTGAGCTTGGCAGTAGAATACTATGGTGCAGTCCTTATGCAGGAAGAGGATCCCCCAAGTCATCTTCTTAGCATGGTGCGTGGCGGAGTCCCGCGGAGACGATACGACGACGAGGCGCGACCCAAACGCTCGAGTAGTGTAGGTATTTGTGGCTTGTAGCTCGTTGAGGAGAGGCAGCGAGGGTAGCAGAACGTGCGAACACGCTCCGCCGCAGCCGATCACGCCCGGAGTCGATAGAACAATGATGGGTAGATTACTTGGTGGCCCCTCATAATGAAGTCCAGACACGATACAAGGAAGGGTTTCGTGGCGTCGATCTTCTGCCACTGCGCGAGGAGAGACTCATCGATGCACTGCAGGTCAGCGCAGATAGTCTCTATTTCTTCAGCAGGTGGCATTCCGGGGGAAATTCCCAGATGACAGTAGGCCTCACCTTCCCGGAGTATCCTCGGTTGACCTACTTGGATCCTGAACGCGCTTTCAGGCGCAGACCTACGCAGTGTGGCGCACTTCGCCGGCTTGAAGCGTAGCCCCTCCCAGTCAGCCGCGATGCATTCTGTCCAAAAGATGTTGCAAGGACAGTGCGTCGCGACCCAACAGCACCAGATCATCAGCGTAATCCAGGACGCTGAACCGACGGCCGTAGATGTCCACTCCATGCTCGTCGGCCACATTTAGCACAGATCGAATGGTAGTTTCCGACCGAAGGTCATTTTTCGGCCGAAGCCGAAGGTTCAAAAATAATTATATATCTTAGAACACTAACATGAAGTATATGTGAAATGCAAAAAATGAACTGTTATTTTGTTTTATATGTGGTATTTTTTATATAAATTGCACCTTTCCAATAATTGTAAACAAAGTTTTTAATATTTATTTATTAGACTAAAATAAAATAGTACCAAACCAGGTTCTGAGCAATACAATTTAGCAAAAATAAATGCAGTTATTTTTATTTAGCAATAATAAAAAGAAACTATAAAATTTAACAGTAACAGCCCGAATCAAATCAGAATAATTTGTCCCGTGCATGAAATTAATAAGTTTTGGTGTTTTAGCTTTGGTAAATCAAATACATGTTAGCTTATGTATAGTAATGCCATCGTTTTTTAACAACAATAAAAATAAATTTCAACCTTCTTACCTAGCATTAATTATTGTAGCTTTTAAAATACGATATTCTGCTGTCTAAATTAGTATCACATATTAAATTTTCAGTTAAAACCGAATCAATATTTTTAAAGTAGTTTCACGTATACTGATTTATTAAAAATGTACTAAATATAACCAAAACAAAAAAGTACATAGGCACTAATAAAATAACAAATATAACGGGTCATTTGGAGCGATTAAATCTTATTGTCAGTGCACAGTTTTGACGTAGAAATGACAAAATATCAGTCTTCGTATTTACAATTTCGTCGCTAGTCAAATACTTGATTTTAAACCGTGGATCGATTAGAGCGGCAATCAACAACCATAAGGTTTTTCTTGCGAAAGCAGATCTCCTATTAACAGACCCACATAACCGGCTTTTGAGCAGTATTATAAGATCAGCCTTCATCCTTCTGAGCAAGTTTTGAGTTTAAGATGTCAATGATTGATATAATTAAAGATACTGTTGATAAATCGCTAAAAATATTAGTTGTTGCTTCCTAAATACGCTTCAGCACAGTTATAAAATTGTTCATTTGTATCCATTCTTCTGCAGTTGGAATTTCTATTCCACCACGTTCTAACATATACAGATTTACTGTATTTTTCTGTTCTATTAATTAAGATATCGAGTGGCTTGTTCACTCTTCTTACGTTTTACAACACTTTTTCACTATTTCTATTATAGCAATATCTTTAAAAATTATTTTGTGAAACATGAGCTGTAGAGTGTGAGCAACACAACCAAAAAACAGAAGTTTCCATGTGCCGTGACACTCAAAAACGTGTTTGCTTGATCACTTCATATTTTCGTGGTAAAACTGATCCATTCAGCCTTTTTATAAAATCAATGCAACTTTACTTTTTCGTACGTAGCTGGCTGGCATTAAAGACTAACTAAAATATTACTCTCACTTTCGTCTGTACTAGGGTCGAGTTTGAGGATCAGTAAAATTAAGTCTGCGAAGTCCTTCTCCTTCAACTAGGTTGTACGGAAACATGTTTACAATGACCAGATCCATACGTAATACATTAATCCGCAAAGAAATCGGATGATTATTGGGCCATGGTGGCGCTACTTTTTTTCTACGATATCGCGTAAAGTAGATTGTTAAACTTCTTTTGTAAAATCTTTGGGCGTATACAAGATCTGTGATTTAAAAAAAAAAATAATAATAACCAAGCTTTGGTATTTAAAACTGGCTTCACAATACACTTCCCACTGGTTTTTATGATTTTTTCCAAATGGTTCTCTCTCTTTGCTATCGTCTGATGGCGCACTACGTTGACGGTATTCGTAAAAGTTGGTTCATTTTCAGGGACTGGGTGTAAAACTTCGGCTTCGGCCAAACAATCGGCTGAATTTGGCCGAAGCCGAATGTGCGGCCGAAGGTGCTTTTTTTGGCCGAAGGTGGCCGAAGCCGAACCTTCGGTCGGACCCTATCGAATGGTCGGCTCAATCGCGAGGTTGAATATGATGGGACTGAGCGGGCACCCTACCCGCACATCTGCGTCAATTGTGACTGGTCTCATTTCACCCTCCGTCGATCTTATGACGCTGTGGCAGCCACTGGACATGTGCTGTACCATCCGCAGAAGGTGAGATGGGAGGCCAAGTCTCTCGAGCACACCAACCAGGTGGCTGTGCGGGATCGAGCCGAAGGCGATCGCAAGATCCAGCCAGGCAAGGCAGACTTCACCTCCTCGCCTCCTTGCCTGATTGATCGCCGTCTGTACAACGAAGTTGTGCTCGTAGCAACCTTCGTACTTCCGGAATCCTATCTGGACTGATGACAGGTGGGAGCACGAGCCCGGCGTAGAGCTTAGTGCCAGTGGCCGCCAGTTGGCAAGATCGTCATTGTCACCACTCTTGTAAAACAAACTCAAGAGTGCCTCATGAGGCTCAACGAAATCCGGCACTGGATACTCTTAATTCTGGACCATATGTCAGACAGTCACGTAGTATGTGCTGCAATAACTTGCGGAATTGGAACAATACATTTGTTGAGCGCCTACTTTCAGTTTAGGCATACAATCGATCGATATATTAAGAAATAGGACAATATCCTGCGAAGGCTAGAGGGCAAACCGGTAATAATTCTGGCAGATGTTAATGCTGTCTCCCCATTGTGGTTCTACCCAGAAACAAATGAGAGGGGTGCAGCTCTAGAAGAGCTTATAGATCAACACAACATAGTAGTCGCCGACCAACGCTTTACCCTCACTACCTTCTCATCAACACGTGGTTAGTCTAATTTGGATGTGACACTGGCTACACAAGAAGTGGTGGACTTGATACACCGCTGGACCATAAGAGAGGAATGGACTTCGAATGACCACCGCTGTATCACATACAGTATACAAGCAGTTTCAGAAATCCCACGAACGCTAGTGTTTGACAAATTTAATACACGACGAGCAAAGTGGGATAAATTTGACAGGTTAGCTCGTGTCAAATTTTATAGAGTGAATCTCCAAGTGTACAGCACACTAAGCGCAACTGAAATGGTGGCTAAACTTCAGAATGACATTGTGGAAATATGTAATGCCACTATGCCTAAGATCGAGAAGAAACCAAAGGTGGCGTCCTGGTGGGATGCTGAACTTTAGAACCAACGAAAGGAAGTTGCTAGGCGAAGGAAAGCCTTTCAATACGGCAGGAGCCTCGGAGATCACGGCGGCGAAACATCAGTACAGTGCGCAGATAAACTATAAACGGAATATCAGGACCAAGAAGGAACTCTCATGGAGAAGTCATGTCCAACGGGAGAGCAACTCGAATCCATGGGGGATAGTGATTAAAATACTCAGGAACAAACTTACAGAAAAGTAAGTGTATCACACCATTCAAAATGAAGATGGGAACCACTTTACAACATGGAGAGAATCCATGTCATTTCCTAAACACCCTCATCCCTGACGAAACAGGTGACTTAACACCTGAACAAAGGACATCATTAGGGAGAACAACGAATACGAGGGTGAAAGAGGTGAAATACAGATCTCCGCAGACGAAATTGACAAAGCCATCCGGGCCTGTAAAACCAGGTCCGGACAACATTGATGTCGTCACCATAAAAAGAGTATGGCGCTTGCACCCCGAGATAGTGGAACTAGTTATAAACCGTTGCTTTAAGGATAAAGCAATCCCAAATGCTTGGAAGCAAGGTCAACTATGTGTACTACTCAAATCTACGGACAAACCCAGAGACCAGCCAAAATCATATCGGCCTATTAGCCTTCTACCGATACTTGGGAAAGTAACAGAGAGAATTTCGGTTGACCACCTGAAAAAGCAATATGCGGAAGCAGGCCTGGAATCACCAAAACAATTCGGCTTTAAGAAAGGTTTGGGTACGGAGGACGCCATTCGGCCGCTAATACAAATTCCTCGCCCCAACATAAAACATGCCGTAGCCATCTTTATCGACATTGCAGGGGCATTCGACAATGTATGGTGGCCCAGTATACTGTGTAGACTGGAAAGAGCGAATTGCCACAAATCTTTATATTCCATGGTAGAGGACTACTTTATTGACAGAATCATCAGAGTGGCAAACGACTCTAAAGAATGCCAAATGAAGGTAACAAAGGGATGCCCACAAGGCTCGATTTGTGGGCCCTTCTTTTGGAATGTGGTCCTAGACGAATTGCTAGAGGAGTCTGAGGGGCAGCCATGGGATATAATAGCCTACGCTGACAACATAGTGGTCGTTGTACAGGACACAAGCCGACGCCGAATTCAAATCCTGGCAAGCAAAGCACTTGCCCCGATTATATGATGGCTAAAGAAATACCAAATGAGTATCTCAGTCCAGAAGACACAAGCTATGTTCCTACAATGAGGGCTGGATGCAGACAGACAACCAGCAATCAGACTCTCTGGAAACAAAATAAAAATTTTTACGCAAGTACAGTATCTTGGGCTGGTACTTAAGTGCCACAAGGTCTTTTCTCCCGCACCTAAAGACAACAAAAGACAGGCTGTCTAGCAGCAGTCCTACTAAGAGTGACAAGAAAGGATTGGGGACTAAAGCGTGGCATAATTAACTTAATGTATAAGGCAATCTTCGTCCCAATTGCCACATACGAGGCTGCAGCGTGGGTGCGTAAGGCAACAAACACCCACCAGCAAAGAATACTGCTCTCTATTCAGTGAAAATACTTACTCATGATGGGAAGGGCATGCCGAACAGTATCCAATAATACTCTTCAAACCTTCACTAGTTGCATGCCACTACATCTGGAAGCAGTAAAAAGGGCACTACATTACCATATTCGTCAAGGTGAGCCAGCAGAAATCTCAGGTTTTCGCACTCAAGGCACAGACCTGGTAAGGGGTAGTGTCCCCTTTAGAATTTGGCGAAGACAAGCGGTAATAAGAGTTGATTCCCACCTGCGTGAAGCCTGGCAAGCAAGATGGGAACAGGTGGGAACTGAAAGGCACACTTACCAGTGGATTGAATCCACAAGTGAATGGGGCAATGGATGGAGATGCACTAACCACATGTCCTATCCAGTGATGTGCCTTGTTACAGGCCATGGACTTTTAAGTGCATTATTCCAGAGGGGAATCGAACCATCTGACCGATGTCACTGCTGTGAGATCAAAAATGCAGATCACATGATAAGGGAATGTCTCCAATACGCCGAACCAAGAAGACAGCTACAAGCAACAATGGACCTTGCAGCTGACAACTGGCGAAAATAACTCATCGGAAACATCAAAGTATTCCAAGCCTTCTCGGAATTCTCACAAGCGGTCTTCCAATTCTGGGAAGTGGAAAGAATGAGGGATGAGCCCAGGGCTCTCGAATAAGCTAGTAGGGCACTTCACACCAAATCAAAGTCTCCTGGGAACTCCGGCAACCACCATCAAGTCAGAGGCAACACCTACCAAGAAGAACCGGGTCTAGATCATAATCAACCAGACAAGAATGCAAGACATGAGACCTGCACTGAAGACGGGAACCAGTGCTCTTTTCTCCAGAACAAGGAAATTGAAGGTGCCAGAGTCTCACAGCATACCTCCTTCCTAACTTCTGAACAAGAAATCGAAGAAGCCAGTGAATCCAGCATCATCTTCGGCTGGTACAAACCCCACGCAAGTGGGGCTCAGTAATGCACGACCATGCCAGCTGGTCCAGGGAGCAACAGTGCATTATAACGGACGTCAATATTGGTTGGGAATTGTCTTTGACTCATGCCATGACAGCGTTGCCGCCACGAGGTTCCCCGTGGGCACCCACAAGGGTGGCTAAAGACGTTTTTTCTGAGAGTCCGTACCCTCCCTCCAACGGATATGGCGGGTGATTCTTCTGAGTTCCAATTCCAAGGAGGGGGTACTTTAAAAGTACTTGGAACAAAAAATCCTGATCTGGAACACTTTACACATAAGTCCAACAACACTATTGTTGTGGCCATGCTGCCTGTCTGTGTAGCTCGTATGAAACAAAATGGATGCGGAACGTTGTAATCATTCCAGCGTTTTGTCACAGATCCGAGACGCACCAGGATAGCCCACACTTGAGGAAGATCAGCAGAGGCTTCTAAATGTGATAATCAACATCGCTATGTTTGGCAGAGCTGCTATCGCTCCACGGCGCTTGAGTAAATACTGAACTGCTAAACCTCAGCAGATTTACTCTGAGCTACAAGCAGAAGATTTTAACATATCAAGAGTGGTACTTACCTTAGACTACATGCTCAGAACTATCACAAGGGTGAAGGTAAAAGGCATGTTAACAGTGCCAGTGAAGATCTACCAGTCTGAAGTTGATACGAGAAAAGAACATCCTGATGGAAAATTTTGTGTAGCCTAATTAAGGTAAATAATTTCATCCCTATAAATTCCAAACCTTTCAGGACATTATTGCTTAAAAATACACGATAATATTTATTCTTTCACCAATCTCTGGAACAATTGCTTTTGATTCAAGTCATAAAATGCTTTCAATTTCGAAAGTATACTTTATTTTGTTTCATTCAAATATATAATTTATGGTTTTGTCGAACAGTTTAATGCATTATGATGGATTATACTTGGACAGATTTATACACAATACAACAAAGTAATTTCTCATGCCATAAGCTTGGCGCATTTTGTATCATGTAAAGTGCTTATACAGTAATCATGTGGAAAGGCACGTAGCTCGATTGAAACGCCAACTGACCAGCTTAATACTGCCTCTAGATCACCATGGCTCTCATCTCAATGAGTCTGTTGCAGTAGACAGATATCTGCATTTGCTGCCGAGACACTTGCGGATGTATGGAGCAGTATGGTTATAGATGGATATCCAGTTAATTCAGACCACCAAACGGAGGTGGACTCCTATGCTGCTGACTCCTGAATGGTCAAAAATTATTAGTGAAACATATTAATATTTTTTCATGTCTTTGATGTTACAAATTATTATTATTTTTTGTTTTTTTTTTTTGTTTCAGATTCGTCACTGTGGAGTATCGAGGCTGCAGCATCACCACAAACCCTGCCATCATCCAGCTGGACACCAACACCATCACCTCAGCAATGGATTATTTCGTCATCTTCGATGGCACCACAGCCAGCAATGAACTGTGCTCATACAGGATTTCATGCTTCAACAGCTATTGGTAAGTTTATTTGGCATTATTATTATTTTTCACAGTACATACTTTCAATGTTTTCTGTTTCAGAGTGTTGCAGTATAGTTTCTGGAGCATCTGTGGCTGTGCTGTAGGCGATGGTATAATCTTAGAACCAAGTACAACCATATCATTTTTTTTTTAATGTTTGGTAATTTTTAATTTTCTTTATATCTTAACTTCTTTATAGTCATTTTTTTTCATTTTAATTTTTCCTAATACTAAATTTTTTATGTTTTCTGTTTCAAGTTCCGGCTGCCAACAGGATTGCAGCAGCCACTGGGACAAATGAGCTAATGCGACCACCAATGTGGCAGCCTTGGGAGTAACAAGTGGCACCCATACACGATATTGAAGGACAAAGCAGGTCTCTCACCGCACCCATGTCTGCCATTGCAGATCCAAGCAGTCATCTGGCTGCAGCTCACCTGCCACTCACCGCACCTCGTCAGCTACTTGACGGTCAGCTGCAGCAGCCAGCAGCAGTTTACTCAGTAGTATCAACATCCAGCTATCAGCCTCTACTAAGCACCAATAGGGAGGGGGGCGGGGAGGTGAGATGACAAAGAACCAAGTGTACTGCCAACACCAGGAAAGTGCCTTCATAGATGGAATTTATTCCAGAACAATTAAAAATTCTTAAAATTTTCCAGAACCTATAAAAATTGTTAGTAATCATGTTATCTTCGTTGTCTGGGTGGAACGGCGTCAATTTGTTGTAATGTTTCAGCCATCATTCTGTGGCTTTCTCCAGTCCTCTCCTGACCAATATTAACAATGACAATCAACATTGAGGGTTATCTGCAATTAAAGAAGAATTGCTCAAAAATGCATGTCATAATTCTGAATGTGATGTTATATATCAATTTTTTATAATTTGTAGTACTTTAGCCTTTATGTTTCTTCTTGTAAAATACTAAATGTAAACAGGAAAATAATAAATTTAAAGAACAATAAACAAATAAGATTAGTATCTTCGTTTCTCATACCAAAAACTAGCTGTACTCTGCCAACATGCTCACATTCAATTTCCCTGAAAATCTTCTCTTGGATTTGATGGAACTGCTCCTGAATCTTCAGATAAGAAGTCCAGGTTCAACTGAAGGAAATGCACTTTAAGAGACATATTACTCCATGTTCTTGTACGCCAACCACAATTCCTTCTATCTGATCATGACATAAGCATCACTTTTGTTGTTACCCAAAAAGTTCTCTCACACATTTTTCTATCCTCTTCCATCATCTCAATCCATTTCTCCTTGCCTCTGGTTTCACCCTTTGGTTTCCCACAATTCCACTCTTATAATCTCTTGTCTCCATGTCCTCTATTGGAATTATTCTCTAAAAGTACTGTTCTTAAACTCTGCTGCTTCTTTTACTACACCATTCTATGATGGAATCTCTTTCCATCTTTTTGTGCTGCTAGTCCTCCCATACCTTGTTTCATCCTATATACCTAATCTAATGTACTCTGCCAAAATATTGGCAGTGAAGAAGCTGAATATCAGTAAGGTATAAGTGAGAGAAAGAAATTTTCTGAAGCAGAAAATAGTTACAACAATGGAAAGAATGAGGAATGAGAAATGAGAAGGTAGTGAAATATGATTTCCTGTAGAAAAGGATACGGAAGACAAGATTCAAATGGCATGGTGATGTTAAGAAAATGGGGATGAAGTACTAAGGAAAATACATTAAATAAAGATAAAAGTTAAACAGCCACTTTAATCAGGTTTAAATGATGTCTTACAAGAAGTTACAACTTAGATGTCAACAAACACTTCATCATAAATTCTTTATATAAAAAAACACACTTTGCCACACAATGTCACAACTGATTAAAAAAAGTATCATGCACGATATGAATCATACAGGAGCAGCCAATATATACATTAAAAAATCAGATAAAAATGTTTTTAAAAAAACACCAACTGTACATGATTTGACTATTAAACCATAGACGAGTATGCTTTCTCTCTTATGGATTGCAAAAGATAAAAAGTAAATAAAACCAGTAAATAAGAAAGAATAGGAAAAGCAAACCCATCACTTTTCATATATAAAGGCAAGAGGGAATGTCATAGATGTCCACAACATGTTTTACAATATTTCGGTATAAAACCTTATTACTGTACAAGGATGAGACACATGGCATGGAGACTAGTTGTATACAAATTGAGACTCACCACATGCCAGTTATGTAGTGAATCTTAATTAGGCTTTACACCAAAATGTTGTAAAACTTACTAGTCTCTATGTATTTGCTATCTCTGATGGGTTTATTTTCCCTTTTCTTCCTTATTTCCACTGACTTAAACCAGTTTCTTTCTCTTTACAGTCATATATAAAATCAAAAAATATATTATATATGGGCTTTTGCCCATGTATGATCAAAGATGTAAAACATGTGCAACTTAATAGCCAATGGTGCGAGCACTATACATGGCACTCTTTAAAATGAACTATATTGGTGCCGATGTATATCTGAAATCTTTATGTTAACAAGAGTTAATTTTTTAACTTCCATTTGGTATACCATCCAAGTTCATGTGTAAATAAATAATATTCCAGGAAATTGTTTATATATTATAGCTGAAAATATTTTCAGTGATTACTTTCCCGGATTGTCTGACCCTGATTAGTCATACAAAGTAATAACTATTTGTATGAAATTTCAAAGTAACAGGTGGTGATAGTTCTGATATTTGTATCTTATTGCTCATGAAATTAATTATAGACATAACTGAGCTTGCTTTAGGGCTACCCTCCTTCAGCAGGTGCCTGCTTGTGTGCCAAGTACAGGAAGCCAATGGACGAGAGTGCAGAAACCAGGAAGATAACATCGAACCAGCGATGGTAGAAGTTGAACTGCAGTTCACCTAGCACCTGTGTGATTATTGTACGATACTCTGCTGGCATGTTCATCCGCATCAGTAGCACCGATGACACAAAATACATACCCTGCAATTCAAACAACAGAAAAAAAGATGTATTATATTTTAATTTTTTTATTATTATTTATAAATAGTAAATGCTTTTATCTTACTCATGTAAGAGGTGACATCTGGCAAGGGAAAATATGTGTTCACATACAGATCTAACATGTGAAACATGAGGTACATATCTTTCTACCTTCCATATGTCTCACCTCCTACATGAATAAAGTTACTAACTGCATTACTCTAAAGTGTGTTTGTATTTTTGGTGTATGCTTTTATCTGGCCCTCCTGCTTTCATCTGTGGCAAGTGATGGGTTGTTATCCCTATCATATTTTATTCTAATTGTTTTTTTCATTTTCACCATTTTACAAATTTCTTATCTGTTATGAACACCAGATTCCTATCAAAACATTCTGGCCTGAAGAAAGGAAATTTATGCTCAAGATGAATTATTTTTGGGCTAGTTTACGTTTTTCTCAAATTTAACTTTAATAACAGCATTAAGGCTGCAATACATCAATTTCTACTCCACATCTGGTATTCTGCCTTCAGTATGACAGAACTTTATTAGTATTCAATAGCTTACTATTCACTCCAATTTAAAACAGTTCCAATATTAAAGTATTTATTTGATAAGCCTTATAAGGCTTATCAATTAAATACTTTAATATTTTCTCTTTTGAAAGAAATGCCCAATGAATTGATTTTCGTTTGGCTATTGTGATGACAGGGTGTTTCCTTGGTCATCAGTACAAGGAAAAACCTCACAGATGTACCTCACCAAGTTCGCAAATGAAAAACATTCCATCATTAGATCCCTCATAGGAAACTGAGCCTGATCCCAAATAAAAGATTTTCAGTAGTAAACATAAATAAGGAATTAGAAATGAACTACTACATTACACATGGGTGGTACTGATGATCAAAACTATAATTGTTCTAACAAATGAATTTTACCAGCACCAAGTAACAAATATGGATAAAAAATGACCGAAAAGTAAGGAGACAAGGATCTCATAAAGAGAATATAGCAAAAATAGTAGCTATAATTGATATATCAAAATATACAAAGTTTTGTGTTGGAACACAAGGAGAGAAGGAGTAACACCTGAAATACTGGATTATTCAGAAACAGGATTGATGGGGGAGAAATTGTGGTGATTTCTATTCCAAATTAAATTCTGTTTACAGGTAAGACTAAATAAACATCAAAATGATTAATCTATGATGAGCACTGTGCTTAGGAGACTATAAACATGTCAGCAGTGGTCAGTGAAAGCTAACTGCAATGAATCAGAAAAGTAATGTTCGCCGTTTGTAATATCGTTCAGGAATATTATCTTATTGTTGATGGTCTCACAAAGCACCCACCTTTTGAAATACAAAATGAATTCATATACACTGCAAAACTTCTTGTATAAGAGCAAAACATTTCAGTATACCATATACCTTCTCAAATAGTGATTAGCAAACAAATTATGTGAAAACTTTTCTGGAAATTCACAAAAGAGATTAGAGCAATGCCATTCACAAATGGACACACCTTGTAATATAGCTGGAATCTGTTGTACTAAGATATACACTAAAGTGCCAAAAGCCATGGAATAGGAAAATGCAAATATTCAGATGGTGGTGGTAGCACCACAGAAGAAATGTGCAGCGCAGTGCTGATGCTTTTATTTGCCCTCCCTTGAGTCATGTGAAAGGTTATCTGGTGTAGTTATGGCCACTTGACATGTATTAACAGATTTTGCACATAATGGTAGTTTGTGCTAAACAGATGGCACATTTGATTTCAGAAATGGTGAATTTAAATTCCTTGATCCATGATGTCATGATGGTGCTGTCAATATGTAATTTCCATCATTACCTCCCACAATTGACAATGCAGCTGTTGACCACATCTACTTAATAACCGAGGTCAGTGACGTCTGAATCGAGGTGTCACTGTTGATGAGACAGGTAACATTATTTCAAAGAACAGCAACACTCAATGTGGGACATATTTGTTGATGGAATATGACAGCAAAAGAACAATGTGAATGTCTCTTCTGACAAAACACCATTGGGTGCAACACTTCTCCTGGTTTTTTCAACATGGACCCTAGATGGCAGGAAAAATGTTGTAAGGTCAGATGAGCCATGATTTCAGTTTGTAAGAGATGATGGTAGGGTTAAAGTATGACAAAAAGCCTCCCTCCCCAAGGCCATATACCTAGGTTGTCAGGAAGGCACTGTTCAAGCTGTTGGTGGTTCCATCCTAGCATAGACTATGTTTACATGGAATGGACTGGGACCTGTGGTCAAACAGAACTAACCATTGACTAGAAATTGTAATGTTCAGGTATTTGCAGACTATTTTCAGCCATTTACAGCCTTCATGTTCCAAAACAATGGACTTTTCCAGGATGACCATGTACATGTCAGTGCTCCAAAATTATTCACGGCTGGTTTGAGGAATATTCTGGAAAATTCCAGTGATTGATTTCGCAACCTAGATCACCAGACATGAATCCAGTGGTACATATCTGGGACATGACTAAAACGTGCACAAACTCCTGCACTGGCAATACTTTTGCTATAATGGACAGCTGTAGAGGAACCATGGATGAATATTTCTTCAGAGTACTTACTGAGTCAGTGCCACAACAGGCTGTTACACTTTTCTGGAAAAAATGGGATTCCAACCAATAATATGAGTTATCCCACGAGTTCGCACTTCAGTGTATGAAACCAGTCCTTTGGTTCCACACAAATGAAACCTTTCAGGCTTCAGAAACTATTCTTCTATATGTCTTTCTGAACAGAAAATGACATAACTTATAAACTACATAATCATTGTATACCTGTGAAACAAACTAAAAATAATTAACAACTGCACCCTTACCAAAAAACATAAAACAATCCAAAGTCCACTTACCATAATCTGAGCAAGAATCAGCACAATGATGTTTGACGATTTGCTACTCGAAATCGCATAAAAGAACTGAAATAATAATAATAAAAAGTTTTAAACTGGAAGGTCAAACATTAACACAATATATAAATTGTATTATTTTATTGTTCAAGTACTAATCTCATTACAAAAAATTACCACTGAATAATTTTCACAAACCTTTGTCAGTGTGAGCAGTAGGCCTCTAATAGATGTTACTACAATGCAGCCCACAAGGAAGAAGGAAATGTGCTGTGACCAGAAAGTAACATCAATGTTGATGCCAACCCAGTGCACTGCAATCTCAATCCCCCTGGTAACGGGGTCTTTCTTTCCCACTCGGTCGAACACTATGTTGATGGTTGACTATTGAAAGATATTTTTTTCTATGAATTTCGAAAGTAATAACACAATTTGATAAAAATGAGAAAAAATATAAAATTTCTCTCATCTTACATTTTGAACCAAAAAATGTTTCTCAACACTTAAAATGAAACAAACATTCTGGAGATTCTAGCTAAGTGAGTGAAGTGATAATGCATGAAACCAAGTAACTGGTTCAGTTAACTCAAAGCCCAAGTCACGTCAACTTTTTAGCTTACAGATAATCAGGTTTTTTTCCCTATACACAAAATTTAATTTCTTAAATACTGAAAATCCATAACTCATCATTCCCAATGTTATATCTCAAACAACAGTTACTTTACTATTCCTGGTGATTTAAGAGATCTAGACTTGCTTGTGAAAGGGAGTACAATGAAAGAGGAGACTGAACTACAAGGAATTGGAATAGGATTTGGCTCAGAAGAAACAAAAGTTGATAATTACATTATCTGGGTGCTACAGTGCAATGAAAGTCACCACAATAAACTGTTACTAAACATCACCAGGAATACCAAATATCCTCTTTATTTACATATGAAATGCACTTTTTCAAAGACAATATACTCACAATGAATATCTTCCAGAGGCAATATATTGAGAAAAAATAACCAAGGAAGTTGAAGTAGCGTCCCTTCCATGTGGTAGACCAAATCGCCCTCTCTTGCATATTGTGCAGGTCATGGGCCTCCAAGAACAATTGTCGGCTCAGCTCCTCCAATCCAGTGATCTCTTGCTTCAGCTGGGTTATGTCTTGCTTCGTTATAAAGGATAATATCCATCATTTCACTTCATTTTGCTTTCTTTACATATTCCATTAAACAGAGCATTTTAAATGAAACAACTGTATCAAGTTTGAACTAGGTGGGGGAGCAGTAAAGTGGATGAAAGGAAATTGTAAAAAAAAAAGTTTTAAAAACTAAGATGGATGGGTAACAAAAACAATGAAGAATATAAAACATGAGAATCACTAAACAGCAAAAACTGATTTGAGGAGAAACAAACAATGCTGAAGAACAAAGGAAATAGAGATCAACCTACAGTTTGTCGAACAATAACCTATTCTCATTAATCCAACCTTTTAAGAAATTAATTTCATGAATATAAGGTGTATTATTTTGTTTAGAAGAGATTATTTGATCAGAATGTTGAAGTATATGAACTGATTGTGATAACTGTTTTTAGTTTTGTATATTCAGTGTAGAGGTGTTATTTAGTAACCCAGCAGCTACCATATTTTGATGTCTTTGATAGTTAAGAACAGATTATAATGTTCAAAACAGTGCTAATCTTGAGTTATTTATATTAATACGTAAATCATTACATTATCATTCTGAGTTAAGTCAGTAACATTTAGATTATTATAAAGCAATCTGTCAACTGTAAACTGAAAACTTTAACAGAAATAAAACAGTCATATCCACAGTACAAAAAATTACAGAAATTTTGGTACTGAGCAACTATTCACGCATGCTAGGAGTGCACACACTCCCCCCCCCCCTTAGTCTCACAATAATGAAATGTTTGTAGGTAGTCAGTACTTTGGTATGTCCTGAAAAAGGAGCACTGATGTGTGCATGTTGTTACTGTCTGAAAAAAAAAATCAATAAGTTAATTATTCTTTCCAAAGAAAAAAAAATTGCAGCAAAGCAGACTATTGTTTGAACCATTTAATTGCAGTGGAGCACACGCTCCGGTGGCAATTTCTCTACACACCCAACTTCCCCCTATCCTACACTCACCTACATTTGCCCTCTACAAATTTTAACTTTAAATTCTTTTAACATTTTCGGTAGGTTATTCATCTTTCCCCTTGGTAACTCATTCCAATCCCTGACACCCTTACCTAAAAAATAAAATCTTCCCACACCCTTGTCACATGCTGAAAAATGTGCATATGCAGGCACACTACTGATTTTTTTTTTTTTTTTAGAAATGTTCGAATAAAAAACAAAATATCAAAGAAGTCACTGACACGGGGAGGTTCAGATCTGTGGGTCACCAATTTTGAAGTACTTTGGCACAAACCTTCGTCATTGAAAATAACTGCACACATGTCCCCAGTGTTTATCTAGTTAGACACCTCATTTAAAAAAAAAAAAAAACACCCAAGACTGAGGTCGAAGGTCATGGCATTGGATTTGTTTCAGACCAAGGGATATCGATAGACCTTTATCATATCATCAAACTTCATTAATATATGTGGGTAGCACAAACCTTATAGTTTTTGAGTTATCAATGGTTTTATGTGCCTCTGGTATAACTGAACTATCTGAGATTTTTATGACAACACAAAGCAAATGTCATAGTGAAGCAGTGTGGTGTTGTATTCCAGATCTGCATATCCAATCCTGCATACTGGGCCCTTTTTTTTGTCACAATATTTGCATAATACGAGAAATATAAGTAACAATTTATAGTTTGCCCAGCAAAACTTGAATGATAGTAACCAAATCTGACACCGTTTAGTTTTTTTCTGTATTTATGTAGAAAATACATAGATCACATTGCGTGGTTGTAGTACATTATTGATGCTCACATAGATTCAGGTGGGACGTGTCGTAAAAACACGTGAAGCACAATACCTCCTGGCTTCATAAGAAACACAAAGGAAATCTTACCGCATGCACAGTTTCTTCAAAATGGTGAATGCGGAAAACAAACTTGTTCACACTGAAGAAGACATGCCCATCTAATATTAATTTGGATGCATATCATGAGTACAGAAGCCTGACTTGGAAAATTGGTGCAGCCAACATATTATGGATTTTTAGCACATATGTCCTATTTTGCAAATTTTCACCCCTGTGCAATGACTTCAAATTGTTCTAAATTTTTGCAATGAAATTATTTACTTGCCAATGATACTAAACATGACATAGCTGGCAAAGTTCAATACATTCCTTGGGTTTTTCTTTGCCTATGCAAGTTAGTTGACCCTGACCTTTTTATAAACAACGAGATACAATTTGTTCATGGGAGGTACTGTGCTTCACATACTTTTACGACAAATTTCGTCTAAATCTAATGTGAGCAACAATAATGAACTACATTCAAGCAATGTGATTAATATATTTTCTAAATATATACAGAAAGATTAAACAACATTAAATTTGATTGTCGATTAGTTTTGTAGGACATATCATAGATTACTTACATTTCTCAAACAAAATGTTCAAATCATGAAAATTATTGCAAAAAACAGCAAGTGGGATTAAACATGGATCTGCAGTTCTATAATCCAATACTCTTTGAATGTAACACTCACTCCATGTTACTGTGAAAACCATAGGTATTTCGATCTTTGACTGTTCGCAGTGTTTCTTTCACTTTGTTTCCACTTCTAAATATGGGTAGAATACTAGATTTCATTAAAATTCTCTCAAATTTTTCAGAGACACCTTTCACGAATTGCAGCACGGCTTTTTGTTTCTGGTCATCAGGACAGTTTTCCCTCTGCTTAGTTGTCGTTGCCTTTTTTATCATGTTCGACCCATAGCCATTACCTTTGCTTGCTCATTTAAGATGTTCTTTTTCATTTATTAGATGTTTCTCATCCGTGAGTCTTTATGCCCTGCAGAACAGCGAAAGGTTTTCTACAAAGAAAAGTAAGAGGGGCTATTGAAATACAGCCAAACAACCTCAGCAAAGGATGGAGGTTACAGTCTTAGCCAGGCTTGGAAATGTGTGTTAAGTAAATAAATAACTCTGGACCCACAGATATTAAATCCTAAAAAGCATATCTCTGGATAATCGATATTGTCAGACAATTGTCAGTACAAATATGTAAACAACCAGCCATGCCAGTCTCCAGCAGATTCAGTAGACGGCCTCTGAAGAAGACCTAAGCTCTGGCCAAAATGTCGGGAAGAAGAAGGAGTATTTCAATGCAGCGTTAATCCCGTAAGCAATTTATACTAATATGACTGCTGCGAAAACAGCAAAATCTTTTATTATGAGATCTTGATCTAAGGCAAGTATGCACTCTCATTGAGTATTCATTCTATTTTCTGAAGAAAAACACAATGGTTTCTCTTAATATTATAAAATGAAGATTAAAAAAAAAATCAAATGACTTGGCCTCCATACAAATCACATTTTTTTATAACATTTAATATAACACCTACCAATTAAATATCTTATTTCTGTAGCTTTATCATACACAGAGACCAAAAATTCCATCTACTCTTGATAGCAAACCTCTTTTGAGTCTGTCACTGAACACTATTTAAAAAACAACAAGAGAAACTATTGTTTTTCAGAAAGTGAAGAGAATACTTACTACAGACTGCAAAATAGTACATTTCATTACTAGTAGAATGATAACGCCAATGCAACTGTTTAATTTATTTATTGTTCCGTCGTACGCGTTTCACCTCTCATCGAGTCATCATCAGCGACGAATCTGTGTTCAGTTTTTATATACAGTTTTATAAACATTTTAATCTTATTATTATGTAATTATGAGCATGGGATATTTTTATAGCTTACAGTTACTTACTATTTACATTTGTTAGTATGGTATGCAGCTGCGCATCTCCGTTTCCTTATACAAAGCATGTTTTGACTGTATCTTATTTACACAATTATGCGTTCTCATCATTCGTCTGTTGGGGCAGCTGGTTTGTTTATGTCTTGTCTCTGGTGTGATTTCGTGTCCTTCGGTTGTCTGTTGTGGCCATCATGTGTGTATATGTCATGTCTCATGCCGATAGCGCGAGTTTTGAAAAGTGTGTGTATGTGTGATGGTCTTGTTAGTGTGTTTTGTATTTATGTGGGATGTATATATGTCTGGGTTTTTTTTATACAGTTTGTGTTTATTTTGTTTTGTCTGTCGAGTTTATATTAGATGGAGTAACGTTTTATTTGTGAGGTTTAACACAGATATGCAAATTCTCATTATAAACAACCACAGACATAACACACTCACTATACAGGAAAACTTATATATTCAAAAAGCAAAAAATGAAGGCAAACAGGTACTAAACGACCAAGTAAACCTCATGCCTTGCATAACAAATATATATGCATCGCACTAGGATTCGAACTTTCCTTTCACATTGCATAATTCGTTCGCTATTCAACTCAGTAAACATAAGAGTGTGGCATGGCGGGCGCACAATTCAAACAAACGAAATGACATTAACTACCAAAGTAATGGACTAAAGTTAATGGAAGTTAAGAAGATTGTTATTTATTTTTTAGGTTAATTTAAAAGTTACATTTTTGCAATTTTGTTAATTAACGATTAACAGTTTTCTGCCCCGCTGTGGTGATAGATTTGATGAGAAAAATGTGTAATCAGGTTTTAAAAAATGATGATGATATGCAGCTGTGTCATCAGAAAGTACTCGACATGTTGCCTGGAACTAATGAGAGTACTAGTTTGGTGACAACAATAGTACTGGTGCAAGTCTCACGATGTGACACCCATATAGAAGCCATAGATGATACATTTAAGGTACTCTTGAGGTATTACTATGATACTCCTCAGATAAGGAAGGAGAGGGTAATAGTAAATGTAATACCAGGAAAAAGTGATGAGGTGAAAGACTTCGATGCCTCTGAGGCAGCATATCTTGACCAACTAGGATTATCAGGAGACAGAATAAAGACCAATCAGAACCAATAAGATGACAAATAAGAATAAAAAAGATTTGGGGGGAAAAAACCTCACCAGAAGATGACACTGATTATACTGTACAAGAAAGTTATGATGGTTTTATACTCTCCACAACTTCTGAGAAAGCTTTCCTTGCGGTAATAATGTATGGAAAAAAGGGGAAAGCATACATACATTATGGGATTGAAGTTATGTACACAGAAGAATAGGTGTATGTGGGAGTTTTCCATGTTTGAAGGAACCTTTTATATAAATTTTCTAAAACAGATGAAGAGGCATTCTTCCTTCCTTCAGGATGTTGTGAGGAAACTGCAGTCTTCTGAGAACATTTAAGACTTTTCTCACTTTAAAAATATGACATGTTTCAAGGAATACATGTCTGATTTGAACCTTTATTAACGTTAGAGAAAATGTTCAAATATTACAATACTTAATGGCAAAGCAAAATGTTTTGATTCAAATAAATAATTTATTGTTTTGATTATTGTGTGTTCTGATTTACTGCATTATTATTATTATTTGTGGTTAACATGCATCTCATTGGTGTCTGAACTGAAATAACTAAAGATTTTAAAGGGTGTTCCAATTCATCCTTATCTGCAGGGTGAGTCGGAGCACCATGGAAGAAATATAGAAAGTGACTAAATGATTATTATTTCACTCAAAGCTCCCACATTAAAGTAAGTTGGTCCAAGTTCATAGTAAAATACAAAGAAATTTCAACCTCTTTTTCACCTTAGAAATTCAAAAGTGTTCCAATCCATCTATTTTATGGTACTCATCCAACAGGTTTATTTAACTGCATAGTTTGGTGGAAGAGCTTACCTTTGATTGTAGTACATAAAGATCTGTACGCTCACAAAGAAAGAAAATCTGTAAACATTGAACCGCGTGGCTACCTTGTACCCAGTATTATGAGCTCCACTTAGGATAAGTACTTAAAAAATTATATGTAATTCTCAAAAATGGAAAGACATTCAGCATTGTTAAATGTGTAAAATAATGTATGTTTATATAACCCTCCTGTACATAATAATTAAACAGGAATTTTCTATATACTGAAAACTCATTTCCATTTCAGGATTAATATTTGCCTCCTCCTTTGAGCAGCTATACTGTAGCAGTATTATTTTCAGTACTTAATACTGTCTTTTAACTTTATCTTATGCCTACTGTTAGCATTTTATTTATTCATTTTCAAAACACTGCCTGCCTGTTACACCTTGAACTGAACTGAAATGAAATACTGATGCAATACCAGTAGAGTATGGCATATTTCATGTTTAAACTTCTGAAATCATTTATGAATACTTCAAGGTGAACAGGTATCAAACTTGTCCCACAATAGTAAAATATTGCAAAACACAAGTCTTGTGTCTATTTCCCCAAGACTTTCCCAGATCTCTCCGCATTAGCTGAAGAAATCAAGCAACAAGCCACTAACAATGTCACAAAAATGGTCTTACAATTTTGCATGACTTCAGAAAGTTTACACACTCATTATTCATACGCCACCATTAAGTCTCATGAAGGAAAGCTATAGTGCTTCCTTTCTTTCTGATGCCTCCCCCTACGACGTAGTTCACAAATGAATTGTATAGCTAGCAATATGACTGTTAT
>JARYHS010008074.1:55078758-55111762 GCA_031002005.1 Vandiemenella viatica
GGCTATTGAAATATTCAAACAGCCAAATAACCTCAACAAGGATGGTGGTTACAGTCTTAGCCAGGCTTGGAAATGTGTGTTAAGTAAATAAATAACTCTGGACCCACAGATATTAAATCCTAAAAAGCATATCTCTGGATAATCGATATTGTCAGACAATTGTCAGTACAAATATGTAAACAACCAGCCATGCCAGTCTCCAGCAGATTCAGTAGACGGCCCCTGAAGAAGACCTAAGCTCTGGCCAAAACATCGGGAAGAAGAAGGAGTATTTCAATGCAGTGTTAATCCCGTAAGCAATTTATATTAATATGACGGCTGCGAAAACAGCAAAATCTTTTATTATGAGATCTTGATCTAAGGCAAGTATGCACTCTCATTGAGTATTCATTCTATTTTCTGAAGAAAAAAACAATGGTTTCTCTTAATATTATAAAATGAAGATTAAAAAAAAAATCAAATGACTTGGCCTCCATACAAACCACATTTTTTTATAACATTTAATATAACACCTACCAATCAAATATCTTATTTCTGTAGCTTTATCATACACAGAGACCAAAAATTCCATCTACTCTTGATAGCAAACCTCTTTTGAGTCTGTCACTGAACACTAATTAAAAAACAAACTATTGTTTTTCAGAAAGTGAAGAGAATACTTACTACAGACTGAAAAATAGTACATTTCATTACTAGTAGAATGATAACGCCAATGCAACTGTATAATTTATTTATTGTTCCGTCGTACGCGTTTCACCTCTCATCAAGGCATCATCAGCGACGAATCTGTGTTCAGTTTTTATATACAGTTTTATAAACATTTTAATCTTATTATTATGTAATTATGAGCATGGGATATTTTTATAGCTTACAGTTACTTACTATTTACATTTGTTAGTATGGTATGCAGCTGTGCATGTTTTGACTGTATCTTATTTACACAATTATGCGTTCTCATCATTCGTCTGTTGGGCCAGCTGGTTTGTTTATGTCTTCTCTCTGGTGAGATTTCGCGTCCTTCGGTTGTCTGTTGTGGCCATCTTGTTTGTATATGTCATGTCTCGTGCCGATAGCGCGAGTTTTGAAAAGTGTGTGTATGTGTGATGGTCTTGTTAGTGTGTTTTGTATTTATGTGGGATGTATATATGTGTGGGTTTTTTATATACAGTTTGTGTTTATTTTGTTTTGTCTGTCGAGTTTATATTAGATGGATTAACGTTTTATTTGTGAGGTTTAACACAGATATGCAAATTCTCATTATAAACAACCACAGACATAACACACTCACTATACAGGATAACTTATATATTCAAAAAGCAAAAAATGAAGGCAAACAGGTACTAAACGACCAAGTAAACCTCATGCCTTGCATAACAAATATATATGCATCGCACTAGGATTCCAACTTTCCTTTCACATTGCATAATTCGTTCGCTATTCAACTCAGTAAACATAAGAGTGTGGCATGGCGGGCGCACAATTCAAACAAACGAAATGACATTAACTACCAAAGTAATGAACTAAAGTTAATGGAAGTTAAGAAGATTATTATTTATTTTTTAGGTTAATTTAAAAGTTACATTTTTGCAATTTTGTTAATTAACAATTAACAGTTTTCTGCCCAGCTGTGGTGATACATTTGATGAGAAAAATGTGTAATCAGGTTTTAAAAAATATGATGATATGCAGCTGTGTCATCAGAAAGTACTCGACATGTTGCCTGGAACTAATGAGAGTACTAGTTTGGTGACAACAATAGTACTGGTGGCAAGTCTCACGATGTGACACCCATATAGAAGCCATAGATGATACATTTAAGGTACTCTTGAGGTCTTACTATGATACGCCTCAGATAAGGAAGGAGAGGGTAATAGTAAATGTAATACCAGGAAAAAGTGATGAGGTGAAAGACTTCGATGCCTCTGAGGCAGCATATCTTGACCAACTAGGATTATCAGGAGACAGAATAAAGACCAATCAGAACCATTAAGATGACAAATAAGAATAAAAAAGATTTGGGGGGAAAAAACCTCACCAGAAGATGACACACTGATTATACTGTACAAGAAAGTTATGATGGTTTTATACTCTCCACAACTTCTGAGAAAGCTTTCCTTGTGGTAATAATGTATGGAAAAAAGGGGAAAGCATACAGACATTATGTGATTGAAGTTATGTACGCAGAAGAATAGGTGTATGTGGGAGTTTTCCACGTTTGAAGGAACCTTTTATACAAATTTTCTAAAACAGATGAAGAGGCATTCTTCCTTCCTCAGGATGTTGTAAGGAAACTGCAGTCTTCTGAGAACATTTAAGACTTTTCTCACTTTAAAAATATGACATGTTTCAAGGAATACATGTCTGATTTGAACCTTTATTAATGTTAGAGAAAATGTTCAAATATTACAATACTTAATAATAAAGCAAAATGTTTTGATTCAAATAAATAATTTATTGTTTTGATTATTGTGTGTTCTGATTTACTGCATTATTATTATTATTTCTGGTTAACATGCATCTCATTGGTGTCTGAACTGAAATAACTAAGGATTTTAAAGGGTGTTCCAATTCACCCTTATCGGCAGGGTGAGTCAGAGCACCATGGAAAAAATATAGAAAGTGACTAAATGATTATTATTTCACTCAAAGCTCCCACATTAAAGTAAGTTGGTCCAAGTTCATAGTATAATACAAAAGAAATTTCAACCTTTTTTTTCACCTTAGAAATTCAAAAGTGTTCCAATCCATCCCATTTTATGGTATTCATCCAACAGGTTTATTTAACAGCATAGTTTGGTGGAAGAGCTTACCTTTGATTCAAATCATTGTTCATCTTTGTAGTACATAAAGATCTGTACGCTCACAAAGAAAGAAAATCTGTAAAAATTGAACCGCGTGGCTACCTTGTACCCAGTATTATGAGCTCCACTTAGGATAGGTACTTAAAAAATGATATGTAATTCTCAAAAATGGAAAGACATTCAGCATTGTTATGTGTGTAAAATAATGCAAGTTAAGTTTATATAACCCTCCTGTACATAATAATTAAACAGGAATTTTCTATAGACTGAAAACTCATTTCCATTTCAGGATTAATATTTGCCTCCTCCTTTGAGCAGCTACACTGTAGCAGTATTATTTTCAGTACTTAATACTGTCTTGTAACTTTATCTTATGCCTACTGTTAGCATTTCATTTATTCATTTTCAAAACACTGCCTGCCTGTTACACCTTGAACTGAACTGAAATGAAAGACTGATGCAATACCAGTAGAGTATGGAATATTTCATGTTTAAACTTCTGAAATCATTTATGAATACTTCAAGGTGAACAGGTATCAAACTTGTCCCACAATAGTAAAATTTTGCAAAACACAAGTCTTGTGTCTATTTCCCCGAGACTTTCCCGGATCTCTCCGCATTACCTGAAGCAATCAAGCAACAAGCCACTAAGAAATGTCACAAGAATGGTCTTACAATCTTGCACGACTTCAGAAAGTTTACACACTAATGCTGCATTATTCATACGCCACCATTAAGTCTCATGAAGGAAAGCTATAGTGCTTCCTTTTTTTCTGATGCCTCCCCCTACGACGTAGTTCACAAATGAATTGTATAGCTAGCAATATGATTGTTATTCTGTATTAAGATACCGGTTCATATGTCAAAATAAAAACGGGAAATTATTTGTTAGATGATCCTTTTAAAAACTGTTAAGTATATGGGATTTATTCAAAATTGCAGTATTCCTAAGAAGCATACTTGCAGTAAAAGGATACTCTCAGAGCCAGTATTGCTGACGCTGCTAGTAACATTGCGCAGCATTCCCCATATGCCAGATCCCCCTGGGGCACCTGTTGATTGCATTCCCCTGCGCGCCAGTGCAATGCGCTTCTTTTTCACCAATATCATGTCCATTGTCTGCATCAACCGCTTCTCCACAGCTTGCACATTCTTTGGGTCCACAGGCCTGTATCACGGAATTAAGGTCAGATTCATTTATTTTAATAACAACAGTATGACAAAAACTGCATTATGAAAAATATTGCTTAGACACTACAACACTTCCACATCAGTTCAGTTTTTTGTTATTGTTAAGCATTACATGCTTAGATCCATCAGTATAACCTTGTATGTTAAAACATAATTTTTAGTTGGATGCTATAACAAAACACAATTTTCAACTCAATCCCTACACATTTCAGACAAACAAATTAATTGCAATAAATAGTCTGCAGACAAGGTGATTTACAGACTGATGGCAAAACTTAAATTTCCCTGTGAGATCGGATTAGCATGAAGAAATAATACACTATATAATGGTCCGAATTACATTTTTCATGTTTATGTTTTGTTTGCCATCTTTTATACATGTTCATGTATTTTATTTTGGGTATGACTGGCTGAACTAGCATGACCTGGCTATTTTGGTTCCCGGCTGTCTTGGTGTGAAGTGTTATGGTAACAGGCTACTGAACAATCTGAGTCATGGTGAGAGATGGCGTGTTATGTGAAGTGAGACAATTAAAGTGGATTTGAAAGACAATCTCTGTTGCTTTCGAATCGGTTTGTAGGGGAGCTAACTGTAATGATGCAGATAGTCTTGGTTCGATTCAGACCTTGAAATAACAGCCCGGACACCCCTGCTCGAATGCATGCAGGGTGGGGGTGGGACAGGGGCTGTCTGACCGGAGGAGTGGCAGAAAGACAGTGCGGGGAGAAGAGTGCTGTATGCACAATTGAGTGGTGAAAAAGTCTAAGTGAACGTCGCAGGTGAGAGTGACTAGTGTTTGGTCACTGCCAGTACACCAGCGGGACTGTGCTACGACAACTGATTATTGTAAGCAAAACCTTTTTCACATAGTGAAACAACGAGACGCCCCACAATTATTGCTGAGGTCACTTATCCACAGTGCAAGTACACTCCAATTCGAGTAATCGGCAAATGGGCTGATCAGCATTAGTATGACCTATAAGCGCCCTGAGCTTAAGAACAATTTCACGCTCTACCTATAGCCAGGACATATTTAGTTCAAGAGTTTTAATTTTGATAGTCGAGTATCAAATTATACTGTATTTCATATTTTATTAGTTCATTTGGTAATTGGCTCAAAAATGTTAGTAATTACAGTTCATGACTTGATTAACAGGTGTTCTTTATGTAAAATGAATTAAATTCATGTGAAAGATCTTTCATTTCTGGAGGTACCTTGCAATATTTGATTAAAGTTTAAAAATAAGATGACTATTACAACTGGCGCACCAACTATGGGCTATTAATTGTTGCTAATTAATTAATTAATGCATAAAATCAAAATTGTTCAGGTGGACAACTCAACTCGGTATTGCGGGGTTTTCTTTTCTGTGGCATATCAGAGATCATAGTTTAAGGATGCATGAAAATTTTATAAATGTATATTAACATGATTTATTTTCAGTCACAGATATCCAAATCTGCAGCAAGAGTGAATGGCGTTGATGGTTGTAAGTGATTTGTTATTTGATGTCGAGCTGATGTTTGAATGGTTGGATATGAGAATTAATTTGATGTAACTGGGATAATGTTTAAAATTTAATGATTCTGTGTTATTGGGAGGTTTTTGCCATGCGTAAGATATAGTGTTTTAAAAGGTAAACTTTCTTCTTCACTAGGGAGAAGAATAGCATAATTTTGGAAAGTTTTATGATTTCTTCGATCTGGTAAAGTTAAGACAAATAAAATGCAAAATTTAGAGGGTTTAGCAGCCAGAAGTTCGAATGAAAATTTGCTCTCCAGGGTAGAAGATTCTGAGAAAATTTCGCCACCAGAAAACGATCATGTGGATAACTCTGTCATTAGCGGGCCGGAATTAAGCGAAACTGTTGACGAAAGAATGCAAAGTTTATTTCCACAACACAATTGATGGAAATGATCAAAAATGGGAATGAAAAAATAACTGGGAATGGCACGGTGGCCACTTCAGGACCAGGCATTGCTGGAGCTGACTTTGTGTTTTATGTGTCTGCAATGGAGACATCACGATGTTACAAAGGAATGACAGTTGCTTATGCTGCACACTGTCAACAAGAAGCAGCCCTAGACAGGCCAATTGCTGGGCATGCTAATCTTTGCCCTGGAAGCATTAGTACAAAACCACAAGAATTAGAAATTCTGCTTTCAACAGTTAAACACGAGATATTACATGCTCTTGGCTTTTCTGTTAGTCTCTATGCATTTTATCGTGATGATGATGGGAACCCACTTACACCACGCCAAGAGTCTGGAAAACCAGTGCTCAATGAAAAACTGCAGGCTCGGCAATGGAGTGACAGAGTGATCCGGCCCGTGACGCGCAAGGGGTGGTCGGTGCGTACAGGCAGAGTGAAGCGTGAGCTGCAGGTGATGCTGACTCCGAGAGTTGTGCGTGAGGTCCGTGCACACTTTGGTTGCAATCAGCTGGAAGGGGCTGAATTGGAAGACCAAGGAGAAGAAGGAACTGCACTGACACATTGGGAAAAAAGGATTTTTGAGAATGAAGCAATGACGGGTACACACACCCAGAATCCAGTATACTCCCGTATCACTCTGGCACTAATGGAAGATACAGGTTGGTACAGGGCCAACTATAGTGTGGCACAGCCCCTGGCCTGGGGACACAAGTTTGGCTGTGACTTTGTTCTGGAGAGTTGCAAAGAATGGATGGATAAGCGTTTTGTCAGACAAGAGTCAATTCATCCATTCTGTAATAAAGTGAAGCGTGACCCATTACAGACTGAATGTACAGAAGATCGCAGTTCAGTTGCATTGTGTAACCTTGTTGAATATCAAGAGAAGCTGCCTATTGTGTATCAGAACTTTGACTCTGTGCCTCATGTTGAGGATGGAAAAGTTCCTTATTATGGAGGATCAGTTTCCTTAGCTGATTATTGCCCCTATATACAAGAATTCACTTGGAGATCTAAAAATATTGTGCGAGGTTCCCATTGCCAGTATGTAGAGAACAATCCACAAACAGAAAAAAAAATTTGCATTAGAAAACTATGGCCTTGACTCTAAGTGCTTTGAACACACAGACCACATGTGGGAGGAACGTTCATGTCGGCAAGTATGACAGTGGCAACACTGGGGCTCTGGCTGTTATCAGTATATGTGTCATGGAGGTCGACTACACATTGTCGCAAATTATATGTATAACTGTTACTACACAAGACAGGAATTACCTATAAGAATAAATGTGGATGGCCGGCTACACAAAGGAGCGCTGTTGTGTCCATCATGTACTGAGCTGTGTGAGGATCAACTCAATGCTGTGGGTTACAGGTGTAAGCCTGATTCTCCACCACCTCGTTGGGCAGTCTATCACTGGGAGGATCTGTCGTGTGGAGCCTCCAGGAGTTTCATATCCTCACTAGTGCACAGTCTGGTGTTAGTTTCAACATTATTTGGCTTCATCAGATGGAATTTTTAATAAGTTCATTACGTGTGGCATGTCCGGAAAAGAGACAACCACATTCTTGGTGCTATGTGCCTGTGTGTATTACACAGTGGTGATGAAAGCAGCATTGATAAATTCTGCCATAATCAGATACCCTTGCAGGGTTGCTGGTTTTAGTATTCTACACAAGATCTCCAGTGAGTAATCAGAAAATGTTTGAAGGATGTGGTTAAAGTATGACTTACAGGCACTGTGATTGTGCCAGAAGACTTATTGTTGGTGTGGGTGTGGCATATTTAACTGTTATGTTTGCAGTGCATGTGGGAGTGTGACGGTTTTCTCTCCCCTTGACAGTAATGTTTCCTAATTCTTTATTTCACATCACATGGCTGTGATTTCAAGAGAGCTAATTACCTACCTGTATTGAAAGAAGATATCAAAAACTCAAAGATATTTTTTTTTTAACTGTTCATCATTACAGATGGTTAGAACAGCTCTCTACAAAATGAAGACTATCAGATGTGATGAACACATTTGTCTCTTTTTCTTATAGTTGATTGTGAAGACAAATCATGTGTGTTTGAAGTAAATATGCCTTAATACTCTTGTTGGCTGTGGTTTACATTCCAAATATATTTTTAAACATTTGCAAGTATCATCAGTAAAATTATATTGCAATACATGTAAAACTGTTGTGGTACTGAATAATTTTAGCAAATGAATTATATGATTGAGAGAAGAAAAAAATGAATCTGTGCTGAAATAATTTTAGAACTGAAGAGTTGCTATTATTTTAAAACATAGAACTGCATAGCTTTTTATTTTATTTTAAGGTATTTAATGAAGATTAGACCTGGTCTTAATATCTAAAAATATTTGCTGAATTTGAAAATGTACAGATAATGCACATAAAAAAATGCAGCTGTCTAAAAAATCATCATTTAATGTTTAACACTCCTACTGTATATTGAATATGTGATAATTCTGCAGCTAATTCCAAATTTAAAAATGAGTAGCAGTTTAATTCCAATGGAAAAAGATGCCGGTAATTGCCTGGAGAGATCCTAATTTATTACAGAATATCATGTAAAAATTCTAAATAATGCTACATGTGTATAGTAGTTGGTGATAAAGTCAGCTTATTAAGTCGCATTACTGTTCTACCCACGAATTACTACATATAAGAGAGAACTTGGTGCCATCATCATAGTTACTATAAGATGTGATTCAAAGGGGAGCTAAAATTGTAAGAGAAAATCAAAATCCTTTGCTAAGTATTTTGATTTGTTGAAAGGGGGAAGTTAATGTAATGGTCCGAATTACATTTTTCATGTTTACGTTTTGTTTGCCATCTTTTATACATGTTCATGTATTTTATTTTGGGTATGACTGGCTGAACTAGCACGACCTGGCTATTTTGGTTCCTGGCTGTCTTGGTGTAAAGTGTTATGGTAACAGGCTACTGAACAATCTGAGTCATGGTGAGAGATGGCGTGATATGTGAAGTGAGACAATTAAAGTGGATTTGAAAGACAATCTCCGTTGCTTTCGAATCGGTTTGTAGGGGAGCTAACTGTAATGATGCAGATAGTCTTGGTTCGATTCAGACCTTGAAATAACAGCCCGGAAACCCCTGCTGGAATGCATGCAGGGTGGGGGTGGGACAGGGGCTGTCTGACCAGAGGAGTGGCAGAAAGACAGTGCGGGGAGAAGAGTGCTGTATGCACAAGTGAGTGGTGAAAAAGTCTAAGTGAACGTCGCACGTGAGAGTGACTAGTGTTTGGTCACTGCCAGTACACCAGCGGGACTCCTGCCACATAATGGATATCACTGTGCTACGACAACTGATTACTGTAAGCAAAACCTTTTTCACATAGTGAAACAACGAGACGCCCTACAATTATTGCTGATGTCAGTTATCCACAGTGCAAGTATGCTCCAATTCGAGTAATCGGCAAATGGGCTGATCAGCATTAGTATGACATATAAGCGCCCTGAGCTTAAGAACAATTTCACGCTCTACCTATAGCCAGGACATATTTAGTTCAAGAGTTTTAATTTTGCTAGTCGAGTATCAAATTATATTGTATTTCATATTTTATTAGTTCATTTGGTAATTGGCTCAAAAATGTTAGCAGTTACGGTTCATGATTTGATTAACAGGTGTTATTTATGTAAAATAAATTAAATTTATGTGAAAGATCTTTCATTTCTGGAGGTACCTAGCAATATTTGATTAAATTAAAGTTTAAAAAGATAAGATGACTATTACAACTATCACTTTTAAGTAAAACCTTTAGGATTTGCCAACAAACAGTACCATCAATCTATCTGCCATGTACATCCACTTCTTCTGGAAGGTTGCTGATCCATTTCCAATACACACCCCAGCTTCACATGATCCTATTCCTTCACCCAGACCACCTCCAGGATATGGATATGTCCCTCTTCCAGTGCTAACTCAGTTCCTAGATCAACATCAAACCAGTTAACCCGCAACAGTATATCCATTGTAATGGTGACTTCCCAAATTCCAAAACAAACCAAATGCTCCCTCCCTTACTGCTTTGGAGTTTGTGACAGTCCTACATGCACTGACCTCATGCAGTATTCCATCTCCCAATACTCTACAATTAACCACAAGATTTAGTTAAACGCCTATCACAACCTCTAAAATCCAGCAACGACATTAAATCGAATAAAACTAACCATAGTCCAGTCTTGGACACAACCTACTTCCCACGCCTGTGTCAGCTGAATTTTACAGTGGGGTTACGATTTTCTTCAAGCCTCATTCCAAAAGTCCTCTATGTCACGCACAGAACATCCTTTAAAAGACATGCTAACCTCGGCTAACTTCTAGTAATCAAACATTGTTATTCTTGTTATTCTCATTACACAGTCCCATGGCTCCTAACTATGCATCAGACCATGCTGCCAGAGTGTGTAACACACAACACTTCCACCACCTTCACCAACCTCATCACTAGGGAATGCTTTCCTGAACATGCAGCATTTGAAACTTCCCAGCTAACCTGGAACTACTGTTCAATTTCCCACATAGCTCTGACCACCAATCAACCATCAATAAGAATGAATCGCCACGGACAAATGGAACTCACCCAGAATCCAGTAGCTATTCATTATTCACTGTTCACGCTATCAAAATCCTCCCAGCAATCCTTTTGAACTCAGATGTTGGACACTGACCTACCATTATAATCTGGGCACTATGCAATCACCAGATTTTAATTTAAGGTAATATACTTTGAGTACTTCAAATTTTCTTCCTCTCCAGCTCCTTAGACCACACCAAACTCACCACGTACAACAGTATCTTCATTTTGACAGTTGCCACCCGTACCATGCCAAATGCCCCTTCCGTTACTGCCTTGGCATTCGGGATAGTTATAAATGCTCTAACCAGCTATCATCTAAGATGGTACATTTCCCTAAACTATTTTTTAGTTCATCTTCAATACTTAGCACCCTTTATTTCATTGTCACTATATATATAACAATGAGCAGGAAAATGCTTTAAGGCAATAAAACTAAGGAAGGATAGGGAAATATGACCCAACACTCACCACAGATGAAGGCAGCTGGGACAACGGACACAAAAAAACAAACAAAAGAAAAGCGCAATATTTCGGCCTATAGCCTTATAAGTGCAAAAATGAGACACCAGGCGGAGTCAGATTTGTACACAGAGACCGACGTCTGGTGAATCAATCTGGTGCAGGATATGGTCTCACAGAAACTGAATCCTGCACCACCCTCCCTCTGTGATGTTCTCCTGTTGACGAAGAACCTAGTCCCAAAATATTCATTGTTTTTCCTATTATTTTGTTTTTTTGTGTGTTAACCCCACGAAACCATCATCTAAGGTAAGTGATGGTTCATTTTGCTATCCTTTTTTGGTAAATCCATCCGCTACTTAGTTCCTATTATTTCCTGGTTACTATATATATACTGGCACTCGTTATTTCATTGGTAAATATATATGAAACAAAAAGGTGCTAAGTAGTGAAATGGAATTACAAAAATAGGATAGGGAAATGAGTCACCACTTACCTTAGATGATGGATGTGGGGCGCTAACACACAGAAACGACAAGAATACACATGATATTGTAATTTTTGGGTTTAGCCCTTTATCAACAAGGGAAATGGAACAATAGAGAAAACAAATTCAATATTTACCATAGATGAAGGAAGAGGGCCATTATAAACACAAAAAATACAAACAGTATTCCAGTGGTGAATCAGTCTTGAGAGTAGATTACACATATGGTAGATCAGATGAGACCATAAGAATGCATGCAATGTGAATGGGGAACAAAGCAAGGGTGGTAATGGAAGGAAAAAAGGGGGAGGAAAAGATACTGAATTGATAATTGAAAATTATGGAAAAATATTATCTCTGGATGTTGGGTAACCTTGCAAAATTATTGAACATTAGATGATGTAACAATGAATATAACATAAATGGATAATATTGAATTTAAGATTTATAAATTAAACACACACACATATATATATAAAATAAGTGCTGTGTATTCTGGAACAGTCCTATCAGAGGTTGAGGCTGAGGGGATGCCTAGAATGAAGTCAATGCTGGTAAGCTAACTCCCATCAGAGGAGGATGTTATTTCCATGGAGACTTTGACAGCCCTCACTGTTAAATAGTTATATAAGTTGTTCTAACTGTGGGACCTAGCAAGGGCTCTTAATGAAAGGTCTTGGTTGCTGGTTACCTGTGTCAATTTATTCTGATGGAAAGTTAATTAGTGGCGAGGCCTATATAAATTGGTAAAGTGGGGGCAAATGTGCATGTGTAAAGATGGGAAAGATTTTCCCTGTGGTTCTATAGGAGAAGGTGGCAGAGGCTGGGTGCATACTACAAGTTTTGCAGTAGGGTCTATTGCACTAGTTGGATCCATGTAGCAATTTCCGAGAATTGAACATATGCGGGGAGCAGCATATAATATAAAAAAAGCTTTCTAACAAGAAAGTAACAAGTAAAGTTTGAAGCATTGCAGTCAAGTTGTGTAAAATTAAAGTTGGGTTTAAATATGAGGTAATAAGAAAAGTGTGTCATGGTTCAGTCAGAGCACACTTATAAAGAGAAAATTTTGAGCTAACGACACAGTGACCCATATTTAATAAACAAAAGAACTATAAACCATGGAAATATATTATCAGCATATAAATAAAAATTAATACCAAACTTCAAGTTTTTTGACAAATTTTAAAATGAAATTATAATAAGCAAAAATATTCAAGGAGTAACCAGGTCAAAAATAGGCATAAAAAAAAGATAATTTAAAATATAGAATAATGTGATAACAGCAGACAAATAATGATAATTTAAATAGTAAAAAATGGATTTTGGACATACATTGCTTAACACACATTTTAACATGATTCTTCAATAAAGATATTTTAAAAGTTGGGTAGTAATTAAGAAGAAGGGCGAAAAATTCGAGTATGGTTAGCTAAAACACCCTTTAAATACATGCCTAAATAATTAAAATATTGAATTTTGAAGAACATATATCACACTAGAAGTGGGGGGTGTCTGAGGCATAGTTTCATATTCTAAGATATTGCATTTAAAAGAAAATAGCTACAAAGTTAAATCATACACCAAAAGAAGCAGAAAATTAAAAGAAATGATTTGATGTATACAACTTTATGAGGGATCAAGTATTCTTAGAATTATAGACAAATGAAGGAAGTTTTCTACACTACACCCAAAATAATAACACTTAAACAAGTAGAAATTCAAGAAACGTTGCCATAAACAAATGTTTAAGAAAAATTTGATCTATGTTATGTCAAAGTTTCAGAAAGATATGATAAAATATAAGTAGCATGCGAATCAGGAGTTTTGAAGCTTCACAGCAGAAGAGTGGGAAAGTACCAGTATACCATATGTTTTTAAAGCAAAACTATAAAAGGTAAGCAGAATCCAGATTTGTTTCTGGAACTTAAGTAATGAGGTCGTCTTCATGCCAGTTAGTGTTGCACTGTTCAGTTTGCCAAGACATAGTAAATTTCACTACTCAGCAGTTTCAGAAGATAGAAAAATTTTCAACCAAATGGGACTTGTAAATTATTCATAGATGAGACTAAAGTATTGACTTTAGAACTTATGCAATACTGTGTGTTCTTAGAGGAATTCACTTTTAATTTATTTCATTTAAAACATTAGTCATAATTACTGGAGAATTTTATAATGAGTGATATTGTGTGATTGTGGTAACCAGAAATCTTCAAATAGGAGATGAAGTCTGATTAATGTTCAAGTTCAAAATTTATTAATTTTCTTGCATTAGCATCAATATTTGACAAAATAAACTGAGTGACATTTGACCCCTTGTTTTGTTTCTGCAATGGACCATTGTCACTGGGATCCCTTGCAGTGTGTTTCATATTAAATAATGCAAGGAGATTGGTAAACAAATCTAAGGCAAGAACTATGGAAATATCATTTAATAGTATCATGAAAGAAATACAATATGGTTGCAGATGATGACTGAATGATCTTGATACCCAAGGATTATTTCGTCATTACAAGTGGGCAAGATTTTGTGGGGAAGGTGAATAAACTCGCCGAACATACTGGTTTGATTAATGTGATCCGCCTCGGGAAGTGACAGTTACACTCTCTGTGGCTCCATCAGATTTTCAGAGGCAAAAAGAAGATTTCACTTCTGATTGCTGATGAGATCAACGGATGCCAGGTGGGTGAAACAGGCATTTCTGTGATAAAAGGAGTTGGTTCGTGACTTTTTTGGGGCTAATCAAGATCTCTAGATGAAATTAAACTGTCTGTAAATCAAAATCTCCGACAAAAATGTATACTTATATAAATTAGAAAGTGTAACTGACATGCCAGTTTATACTGATAAAATAAACTACTCAAAATTATTTAATCAAAGTCTTGAGACATCAAAATGTAAGAGAAAAACTGATAAAATTACCTAGTGCATAGAAAAGAGTTGAGAAAGTTTGAGGTAGATATTTTGTGATTCTCTGAGCATCATCTTTGTCATAGGAATTACTTGAATGTCCATCATAAATAAGCAACTGTAATTGTTGATGTAATATGCAGAAAGGGAAAGTTGCCATTTTTGTCAGAAATGACATTCAACAATGTATCAGAGCTTATGCCAACACTGCCTGTAGGGGAAAAGACTGGGTGTTAATGCAGTGTATTAGAATATAACATGTGCTTAATAGTTTCACCTTTCAACCAGTCTGTTTTGTCATAACCATCATCAAGCTCCAACATGCAAGACCTGCCACCTTCAAAATGAAGCCTGTAGCCTTGATGATCATGAAAGTTCAGCATCAAAATGAAAAAGGATAACTAGCAGAAGGTATTTTCCTTTTCTTTTTTTCTTTACTACACAAAGTTTGGTTCAGAGTTAACTTGAACACAAACACAGTGGAGTCTGCCATCAATGGCCTGCTGCTGCAAACGTTGGTTCATGTAAGTACAGTAGAACTCCAATTATCCGAATCAATTCGGACTGGACCCCATTTGGATAATCAGAAATTCGGATAATTGGATTTTTTTTGAAAAAGTGTCTATTTTAATTAATTATTGGAAGTTTGTTGAAAATGGGAGAAAAAAAGCTTTTAATGAATTAAATGAAAAGGGAACATTTTCACATGTTAAGCGTACTTACAAGTGCTGTACATTAGTACAATATGTACGTGCCGTACTGTAAATAAGTCTTTGCTTGCTGGACATCTTTGTCAAAGTGAGCTGTTTGACTGTACTCATCCGTTTTCGGGCAGCCAAGTCATGCAAACACTTGACAGTGAGAAGTTGCATGTGGTCACACTCGGGCTGACGCTCAATTCCCATCAACACTGATGGTCGCGTGTCTGCTTCAACTTATATTAAGGTCAACTCCTTTCTCGACACTTCCTTCTCTCACACTTTCAATAAGTTCATCGTCATTTAGAATTTCATACCCACGGTCTGACAAATCTATATCTTCAGCACTAACTTTGAACATCCAGAAATTTTCAAAAGAATGTTTCTGAATTCTTCAAGTGAGACGTCATCCATATCTTCTGTCTCTTCCCCTTCTTTTTCTCAAGCTTTTTTTCCTTTCTTTTCCTTCTCTTCTTCAGTTGGTATGCCTTTCAACTTGTTCCATGCACATCTTAACCAAGCTTCCACCACCATGTAAGCACATCTTTCGAATTTATTTTTTTGTGGCTAGCCAACACACCTTCGTCTTCGCCCTCCATCAAAAGTTTCTTTAAAATTGCCTTCTGTAATGGTGTTTCATGGCTTTGATAACAGAATTGTCCATTGGTTGCAACAAGCTTGTGACGTTTGGAGGTAAAAAGCTTGTTTTAAACTGGACATTCCCTCTTTCCAGAACTTCTTCGGTAGCATGAGTTGGTGCATTATCAACAACCAAAAGCACTTTACTTCCTTATTTTCCAAGAGATTATTGGTGCTTTTTCACTTCAGGGATGAAAATTTTGCCGTACCACTCTGTAAACAATGCTGCAGTTATCCAAGCTTTGGGTTGGTTTTTATAAAAGACGGGAAGCTTTTTCGCAGTACGTTTCCATCTTAATTAAAAAAGCGATTCGGATAATCAGCAATTCGGATAGTCAGAGTTCGGATAATTTGAGTTCTACTGTACAGGTTTAAATGTTACTAAATTATTTTAGGCATTATCACATAATTTGAGCTATATTACATATATATTACAACATAAAATTTTTTTCTTGCAGAGGAAACATCACAGAGACTGCAGTGGAGCCTACAATCCACAGTGCCACAAACTAAACCACTGGGCCTGGTGCCACCTTCGGGATAGCTACACCCATCATCTGAGTTGGTAGGCACCACCCTAGTTGGGTGTGTTACCACAGGGCCTTGGTTCATAAATAATTAGTAGTACACCCATATCTTTGTGTAAGTACTTAATTCATTTTTTTTCATCATGGGTTTGGTCTACAAGCTATGCCATCACTGAGCCTATCATCATCATCATCATCAGGGCTACCACCAATTGCTACTGACTTGGAGGATTAAAACTATTGGTAAGTATAGTTAGTTTCTTGTGTTTGTACATGTTAATTATTTTTTATGCTGCTAAATAGTTTTTTGTTTCAGGATCTGGACTACAAATACACCAGCAGAGCCTACAGCAGGAGGGTTGCTACAAATCAGTATCATCAGGTCTGTAAACGCCACCACTGCTCTGGATTGTACCACTGTTCGAGATACTGATTTGGAACCTGCCACCACCAAGCATTATTGGTACATAAACTTTACTTTCGCTTTTAGTTGTCTATTCAAACTGCAAGACCACTCTCTTTAAGGAACCATCCCTTGGCATTCAGCTGAAATGCTTTTGGGAAACCATGAAAAACCAAAATCAAGATAGCAGGACAGAGTTTTTGAGCTGTGACCTTCTGAATGCCAGGCCAAGCGTTACTGCTCAACCATCAGGCTCCATAACATGAAACAGTCAAGCATAACATGTGAATCGAGTACAATATGGTTAACCCTTGAAGACAGGGCTAAATACATTTTTCAATAGCTTATATACCAGAAATATTCAAAATTCACATTTTAAAGAATCACATAATTTCATTGTTTGCTTTGAACTTTGAGAAAATAAAATTCATGAAATAGTCAATAACTGATCCACCCCAGCCACGAAGGTTTGTGTTGGAATATTAATTACGCCCAAATTTAAAAGGTTCAACATTTCACAACCAACAAAATATGATTTTTCACAAAGATGTGTCAGATCACAAGTATGGTCTCTATGTGAGGTCAGAGACAATGACAAAATTTAGGGAATTTAAAGAATAAGACAGTGGTAAAATCATTTGCCTGGACAAACACTGCTGAATTTGAACTGTGCTATCGAGGGACTTTCTATATTGCTCAGTCGCTCAACATCAGTGGAGAGAAGACTGTAATCTATAAGGTGACAAGCTATGCTTTCTACTGATGATTCTTACTCTTCGTTGAAAGATACTTGAAAAACACAGATCAGAGATAGTGCATATAAGAAGGGAGACTCCGTCTAGCCCTTTCGATTTTACAAGTATCGAGTTTCAGGGGTAACTCTCAGACGCTGCATAGTAAGTGATACAGCATCCAGGCTACTCAATTAATGTATTTAGTCTGGAGAAAAAAATCAGCCAAGATATATGCATAGTTGTCATGTTTTTTCATGCTACAGACAAATGTGGTAACCACGTCAACATACAGATTATTACCAACAATAGTGGAAATGTCCATAATTGTTGGATTCATGACACTGTAGCTTCTCCAATCATCAATAATTGAATGTAAGTGTGTTATATGTGACAGATATCTACAACATTTTATTGATAAAGATCTCTTAAACCATAATGAGACTGACTGTACTGGGGTGGATGCTGTCAAGAGTGGATCTACAGGATTCACCATTTATGTATTTTTTGAAATATTATTCCATTCCTTAGATATGTCCTCAACCCATTTCCTTTCACACAATTGCGATCCAGAAAAGCATTCATTTTGCTATAACATACTAAAATGTTTGCGCATGCAACTATTATCTCTCATGTTTCAATTCCTCCTCGAGAGAAAACCTTGAGAAATGACTTGTGAAACAACTTGTGGAACCTGCTTAAGAAGTTGATAAAATGTGCAACAGGTGTATTCCACTTGTAATGATGGAATGTCACATCTCTGACAAAGACATTGAACCATGGACTGTTAAGGACTGTGATCACTGTGCACACAAGGATTGAAATTTGCAGTGTAAAAATCAGAGGTCCGTTATCTTTTGTCATAATCTTTCTGGGAATGATGCACATTTCATATTTATGGCTTTGTCATACCTCGATTATAATGGGAAGGATATACTTCCGATCAACACTGAACATTACATTCAGTTTTCAAAAATTTTGATGTACCTTAAGGTATCTGCACAATTCATGCATGCCTCATGGGAAAAGATGGTTGAAACCAATAAAGAATTTTATTTTTTCATTATTTATTTTTTATTTTTGAGAGGAGGGGGTCTGGCTTTGGGCTTTATATCAAGGTAATTTTAAATGAATGAGAATTTGGGCAAGGAATGGAAAGGAATACAGTAATGGCCTTTCGAAGGAACCATTTAAGGAAAACGTGGAAAGCTGAAATCTGGATGACCAGACGGAGATTTGAACCTATGTACTTCTAAATGCTCGGTCCGAATTGACGAGTGTGAAATACTCATTGCCTGTGCATGTTTCACAGATGAGAATAAGTTCCAGTTGATTGAACAAAAAAGAGGCTTCTCCAATCTATACATGGATTTGTGAGTGAAGCTTCCTGAGGTCACTTTTCTTACAAAATTAAAATTTTACAGTTTGTCAGAGTCTGGAATTTCATATGCTGATTATTAAAATATGACACACAAGTGGTAGATTTTCCAAAGCCAAACATTGCTCTAGAGTTTATGCTCCTGGCGAAATTTCCCTATTCTTACTTTAAATTTTTCACCTACCTATGAAGAAAGTACACTTTTCAGCACCTCACTCAGTAACTAATTCCACTCTCCAAGGCCTTTAGCAAAAAATGAAAAATTTTCCCACTTCCATATCCTTGAAAACAAGTGCTATTTATTGTAGTGCCTTCCAGATACTACTTCTAATTCCTAAAATCGATCCACACCTCACTACCTCTGCTACCATCTTTGGTTTGTGGCGGGGAGATTGAACCGTCCTTCTCACGGTTCGATATATTTGCAGCCCGCCGCCGGGTTCTCTTGGCTTTGTCGGGACCTGAGTCGATTCCCGCTGCGCTGGTGTTTATATCGTTGCCCTGGCACAGATAAAAGGGGCGGCTCGGTGGCTCTCGTGGCAGTGAGTGGTGTGGCGTCGCGGAGGTCTTGTGCTCCGCGGTTCGGTGTATGGGGGCCGCGTGCTCGCGTTTCTGTTATCCTTCTAATTGTCTCGAAACTTGTCTGCAGCTCTAAGGTTACAACGGGCTCCCCTGATTGAAACTTCCTGGCAGCTTGGCTGTGAGAGCGATCGCTATTGCTTCTGGTTCTGTGTTCATGGTCGCTCCTCCTTGGGCCGGTTGTCGGTGTTGTGGACAGTTAGTTGGACGGTGCCCGTTACCCAGTGATCCAGCAACTGTGCACTAAGTCTACCTCCAGCTATCTGATTGTAAGGCTCATGTTCTATGCTTCCTGGTCCAGTTATGGACTGGCACATATGTGGTTGAATTGTGCTTGATTCGAATTGCATGGAATTACTGTGTAATGTTACATGTGAAGGGTGGCTGATGATGGTGCAAACCGTTACAAATCGGTGAATTATGAATAGTATGTTCTGGTGTTTCTTAAGTTGTTGCGCCACTATCACCTTAACTAATAATTGTGTGCGCTTAACCACATTTGTAAGGGAACCAAGATAATAAACAGGATTTAATTTTATTTGAGGATTGGTACGTAAATTTTGTCATTGTACGCGCAAGTTACAACTCGCTTGGAAGTCGCTGCTAGTAGCTAGAGCGGACGTGTATCACGCTATGGTCACGAGGTGACGCCGCGGAGTCAGCGCTTTTGTGGTTGGTACATAGCGAGCCTGCACACTCGAGTCGTTCTTCATTCTATACGGAACGGCGCGCAGCAAACATGTAATCGTTTACAGAAGGTAAGACATGCAGCAGCCTCGGTTGGTCTCCAAAGTCCAAAATTAGTTCGTTGGTCTTCCAAAATTAGTCGGTTGGTTCTCCAAGTCGGTCAGGTCAATAAGTTTGGTTTTCAAGTTAGTCAGTTTGTATCCAAAAGTGTTCGGTCTTTGTTATAATAATTCCTAAAGTATTCGGTTGGTTTGAAGTTGGATAATATGTCGTAAAGTAGCTCAACTGCCCCGGTGTAACTTATTTGGTTGATTAGGCTTCCATTTATATGTGTTAGTAGAAGATGCCGCCAGTTATAAGAATTATTCAGTCGCCGTTGTATTTCAGTGAATGTTATGTATGTGAGCGAGAGAGCGGCCTATTTGTGTTAATGGTTGTAAAGTAACAAGTGATTTGTAGGAAGCATTCGTTAAAGTAAAGGCAGTAATTATGTGGTAACATTGAGCAGTAAATTCAGTTTAATAAAGCAAAGACGTGTCATTTTCTCTTCAGGTCAGTTAGTTGGAATCGGACTAAAATGTATGTTAGGCTTTTTTATATTAAATGGTTTGTAACTTATCCGCATCATGTTTGGTCTCAATAACACTCGTAGACTAAGAATCCATAGCCCCACAGATCCTGATATGATATTGTATTGTGTTTCAGAATAATATTGTTAATTTGATGTCTTAAAGAAGAGTGAACTAAGTTTTATTTCCATGAGGTAAGAAAGGATAAAATCAATCGCAGTCTGGTAATCTCTGCGTAATCAAAGAGTACCTGGTGTCAGATCCTGATAAATTGCTAGAATTAACATCTCCTAGCTAATTTCCTCCTCCCCCCCCCCCTTTTCGGTTACTAGTGAAATTAAAGTTAGATGAAAATCTTTAGTAATGTTGGTTAGTTAATATAATAAGCAACCACTCGTGCCATAACACACACAACACCCCCACACATTCTAATTTTTCTTAATAATTGTATGCATGATGGTTAATATGGTTTTGGAGTATTTGTTTCATTTGTGAGCGTGATCAAGGCGCTGATCTCCCGGACTCTCCAAGCGCACTCTGTGAGCTCGCCGTGGGGGCATTTGGACGACAGTGTGTTTACTGGGCGCGGCCTACCCGGCGGTGCGGACCCGCAGGTGGAGTTATTTACTTCCACCCGAAACTTCCTACCCAGGCCCAAGTGCGGACCATATTATGTCTTATCCCTCAGGGATTTGCAGAAATATTTACTTATTTTGTGTGCATAGTAATTGTAAGGTTATGCTTAGAAATTTATCTGTTGTGAAGTGTTGTGAAAATGTTAAGGGACTACATCCCGCATTGTGAATGGGGTATTGTATCTGGTTTGAAAATAAGTGACATTAGTCTCACTTACATTGCATTACATTTTCTGATATTGTTGAATTGTTTCTTAATAAATGAATTGTTATTATTGAATGATTGTCAAGTGAGAAACGCGTTTCCATCCGGCACCTTCCATTTCCCTGGTAAATTGTTTGGGCCTGCCCATGGAGGAAGGAAATATATGGAGACGACGCAAGAGACCTTCACCACGCATTGAAGTGAAGCAGGGCGGAGGAGGAGTGGGGGGGGGGGCATGGCCGGAGTGGAGGGGGCATGGCCGCTTCCATACAGACACGGGGAATATGTACAAAAACCTCAAGGGGACTCTAGGATAAAGGTGACGCCGATATCTGGTGATGGATTATTATGTAACTCGATATGACAAATAAAAAATGAAGAATACAATTTTTTGATATCCTGCTTAGTTTTCGAGATATTCTGTCCCAAATGTGAAATGGTTTTGGTTGAAATTCAGAAGAAAAAATTGGTCAAAGTCAAATTTGATGATGGATTCTTATTTAAAAAGACGAGACAAATGAAAAATAAAGAATAAAAATTTTCGATATCTCACCTAGTTCTAGAGATATACTGTATCAAAAGTGAGGTGTCTTGAGTTGAAATGGAGAAGAAAAATTTCGCACAAGTCAAATTTAATGATTGATTCTTATGTAACACGACGAGACAAATCGAAAATAAAGAATAAAATTTTTCGATATCTTGCTTAGTTTTCGGGATATACTGGGAACATCGCAATTGTTTGGAAGCGCAATATCGCCGCTGCCGCCACTGAGCATGCGCGAGCCTGCTTCACCAATTTAACGTCACTTCTCCTCCATATATTTCCTTCCTCCATGGGCCTGCCCTCCTATTAATAATACCATATCACCACACCTTCCAATCTCTTTACCCACCAGCTATCTTTTCATGAATCCCAACCAAGATCATTTACATAAGTTATTGAGTGTGTTCACTGATAATTTCACACACAAATCTAGCTGCACTCCTTTGTATCCCTTCCAAATTCTGCATTTATACTCCGTAGTGATGGTCTTACATCTTCTCACCAAGCTCAAGTGAGCACCGTCACAAATTAAAATCAAATTAAAAATAGCCTCTTCAATCTCCTCACTTTGTGTTTCCATCCTTTTTTATTTTACTCCATTCTTATTACCTCCAGAGACAAAGAACTGGTACTGAAATTTCCAACTGCCTTTTTTTTTTTGTACATACTGGGCTTCTTCTTATTGGCTCTGTCTTACTGTACACACTCACACCATCAAAAGTTTATTGTGATTACTTATTGCCTGTGTTATGAGGTTCTGATCGAAATACATCCAGCACATTTTGCATCCTTATGTCTTGTATGGCCTAAATAAGGCCTCTTTCCCTCACTAAGATGTTTACGAATCCGTACTCCTTTTCACCGATTATTTTACTAAACACCAAGAAAATTTATTTTTTTCCATCCACACATATTAAAAACATTTAATTCCCTTTTAAACAGTGATTTAGTTTCTCCACAACAATCTCATCTTGTTCATTCATTTTCCACTCTATTCTAGCCGCTCAAACTCTACCCCTAGTAACTGATATTTATGACCTATGAACGCCACTGAAATGAAGCGGCATTACCATCCAGCATTAATACCCATCTAACAGCTCCTTCTCTATCTGAGGCATATTTCATAACACTCTGGGAAAATATTGTCTATCACTGCTCCTTTAATCAAGACAAAGTGCATATTAAGAGAACATAAGATCATCTAACGAATACAAAAAGTATTATACAATGACAGAGAAGTTTTAAGTAAATGAAGTAATCTGTGTTTTGAACAGATCTCCCTGTGATGTAAATTAGCCTTGAGAGAAAATATTTAATATCAAATTAACAATGGAGACTCACCTAATGAAGCAGGCCATGGAGGTGTAAGGATAGTTGACAGCACCAAAGCCAGACAACAGAGCCATGACAGTCACACCGATGACACCAATACGACTGATACCCTGTTCTATTGACAGGATACCCTGCTTTGGGCTGAGGATTGGGAATGGATCACCAATCTTCCAGAAGAAATATATGTATACTAGCCAGATGATAACAGTAAAAGGACGAATCAGCTGGCGTCTAACTGTGAAGAAAAGCGGAATATAGATATTACATTCAATTTGAATATAATTAATAGATCGTTTTGCCTGTGTCAATTATTTCAAACATCACACTAGATGCCGATAAAAAAAATTGCCTACTAGCACAATTCTGAATCCCTAATGCCAGACTGCTTCAATCCATCCACAATTTACCTTTCAACATTGTGAACAAACAGGCTGTTTCAACACTTCAGTGAAAAAGTGAGATTGACTGGCTATATCTTCAAAGAATCTGCAAACTCAAGAAACATCATTCTCTTGTCATTTGGAGTGAATAATCGAAAATTAATGTAACAGTGACTGTGAAAACACTTTTAGCTATCAAAAATAAAGGAGGATAGGGAACGTAAAGCCACCACTCACCACAGATGAAAGCAGGTGAGCTCCTACTACTTTCATTTATGGCAAGTGATTCTTATACATACTTCCCATTGAATTCAAAGAGTAATGATTAGCTTTGGTACAAATCCTGCTATTAAATGCTATTATCACAAGTATAATATTGAAGTCACTTTCAGAAGCCATCTAAGCCCCAGCCTCTAAATAAAAAATGTAAAGGTTCAAGATTATCTGGCTGGTGCTGCACTGAAATAATAAAAAGTGACATTTCGGCCAAAGTACTTCATTCTTTTCCGAAGGCAGTATGTGGGCTCTTCACATTCTAATGTAAAAAAACCTATTTGGGACATTCAGTCAGAATGATCAAACAGGAGACCATAGATGTTACATGCCTCATGCACGGATTAGTAATCCCTCTACCCCCAACAAGCTTACCAGGCACAAGCCATGTAACAGCTCTGATATAATTGGGCAAGCACGTCAAACATTACGGATGGCGACTGTGTATATTTGAGAATACGGAACAAATTGCGGTGCAGTTCTATCCTTAAAGAAGACCAAAATACGTCAGCTGAAATGTCAGTTTTTAATAGTGTAACTAATGCTTCACCCATGCTGGCCTAGGTGTGTGGAGTAATGTATTATAATTCTAAAGAAGGAAAAATCTAAATGTCATTCAAGAAACTTTGTTTCTCTGAGCTTCTTTTTATTTTTAATACATCAATAGCTGTCGGAAATAGTTTATTTTACTGTATATTTCAATTTTATTTAGGAAACATTGATAAATTAACAAATCAAATGTTCATACAACTACATGAAAATTAGGCATTTTAGTGCTGTCTTTTTATAAGAAAAGATGATGGTCAAATCTTCAAAAACAAATGATTTCTCACGCTTCCATGGCCATCTTTGTTATTAATAATTGGATTTTCTGGGAATGCACCATTAATTATTTGCCCATCTATGTATTTGGGTGACATGCTGCAGCAGACAATTTGAAGAAAACAAAGACAGGTGCCTAGTACCCCATGACACTTGGCGCTCGTTGCTATATAAACAAACGTAATATCTCTAAAGAAGGTTGCAGAATTTCAGCCAAAAGCATAGATAGGCAAATAAATAACACAGCATTTGCATAAGATATCATTATTATTAACTACAAAAACAAGTTTCTACTAACTTAGTCAAACCTAAAAACTGTACATTGTTTTTAATGCCATAATGCCTCACATTCCTAGCAGTATTAGAGAAACTAGGAACACTTACTTAAAAGTCCTGTGTTTGAAAAAATTTTCTAATGGGAAATATTTATTTTTGAAGATTCCAGAATCTTATGTTTCAGATCAAATGAATTATACCTAACACAGAAAAAGCATTGTTTTAAGGGTATAAAGAACAGGAAAGTTAATAACAACATTTATAATGGAATAATAATAATGAATTTAGGAGCTGCAGAATGAAAAACAAGGGTTTTGATATATATTTGGACTTCATGACAACAGGGTTTTGGAGCCGTATTTTTGAATTATGAGAAAAGACGCAATGTCTCTTGTGTCTACCAATTGTACAGTATTGAAGGATGAGTAGAAGAATTTTGGTACAAGTTCCATGTCCTCATGGAATGTTTTAAATTAAGTTAGGAAGCAATAAACTTTCACAATATACTAGTTAAGAACAAAGACTCACATCTTGAAATATCTCGAAATCAAATGACTATAGATAAAGAGTGAAAAACGAGAAAATATGAAAGAGCATTAAAATTTACTAAGAACAGTGGTATTTTTACAGTGGAAAGTTATGTGGAAGAATTCAATATTAAATACCTCCACATAACAAGGGTAACATGGTGGGGTGGATATGTCGAATGTAATTTTGACTGATATCAAATAATTAAATCTTTCACATGGGAATAATGGATAGTAAAGTAACAAGAAATTTTTCAGTAATAGGTAATAAGATTTGAAAGGGAAAGGTCATACTTCAATTTTGGCCAAAATGTTTAGCTTTGGTTAATTTTCATGAGAAAACATTAGCTTAATTCAGAAATATCATATGGAAAAGTATTCAAAATTACCAGGGCTACATACAGGTAAAATCTGAGAGAAATCAGAGAAAGTTTGCAAAATTTATAAATTTTCTGACAAAAACCAGGGGCTTGCATTACAAGACATGAAAAGTACCAGATTTAAGAGCAGAACGCTCTGGAAATAACCAGCTTTTGTACTAGGCTATGTTGGGTGAGGTGCAGTTGAGCTCATCCATGACTCCTAGGTGAAATGTGTATAGTAGTGCATACATGTTTGGCAGCATTGAAGTTGGCTACAAGCTAGGCAGGCACATCTTGGATAGGAGGTTAGACCATGAACAATTTTGGAAAGTGGCAAATTGAAGCATTTTTGGGCATTTTGAACAAACCAGGAGTAGATTCTGAAGAATGTGCGTATGTGTATTTAATTTTTTATTGAGTGGCTGCGTTCTACGCAAGCCTTGCGCAAGACCAGCCACCTCTCTGTTAACTTGAAAAAGGGGATTTTCACCCGAAACATTGTTTTTTCTTTGTTTGTGTGTTGTGCTGTGTTGCTGCTGCCCTCCTCCCTTCAACTTTGGTGAGTGTTGGGTGTATTTACCCTTTCTTTTCCATGTAAATATTGCCTCGTGGCATTTCTTTCCTTTCATTGTTACTTATTTTTTATTTCATTTATTAATTTATTTCTTTAAACTTAAAGATTGAATGAATGTTGTAGTTCAAGTGATTGTTTGTTTTACGGAAAACTAGTCTGCAGTCTATTTACTGGGTTCGCAGCTGATAAGTAACTTGGAAGTAACTAAATAAAAAAAAGGAAGCACAGGGATTTTTTTTTTTTACTATGGCTTTACGTCTCATTGACATCGAGGTCATTAGAGGTGGGATGGGACTGGGGACAAGGAATGGGAAGGAATTTGGCCATGGCACTTTGAGGGAAGCATCCCGGCATTCACCTGGACAGATTTGGGGAAACCATGGAAAACCCAAATCTGGATCCCGGACGGGGATTCGAACCAGCGTCCTCCCGAATGCAAGGCCAGAGCGTTAACCATTTATCCACCACACTTGGCCACAGGGATAAAAAAAAATTAATTCAAGGCAGAGATTAAAAAAGTTACAATAGTGTGTTCAACTAAATTTACATGTTGCTTTTATGATGACAAAGTGCAGAAATTCATATAAGGAGAAGAGCATCCAATTTTTACACTGTATTCTATGTAGCAGTTACTGGAAGTGATAATATAACCTAATAATTTTTGTGGCAGAAGATAACAAACAGGGAAGTCTATTAAAACTCAGAGAAAGTTTACACATAATGTAGGTAATCACAAAATATATCAATAAAATAAATAGTTTTTTTAATTTGTATGTTACTTAGAAACTTTTTCATAGTGATAAATATTTCCATCAAATAAAATCAAATGGATACATCTTTTAAAAAATCCTAACCAAATACAGCGAGAAAGTATACTAAAATCATGGAAAATTCCTTAAAAAGGTAGTAATGAATCATTATTCGTTTTTCCTTAGAAACTTTTACATAACAAATTTCTATTATCGCCGTAGGTGATATCTGTCATTTTTGACGGGCATTTAAACTTGTATTTTAATGCTAGTCACAATAATAATTTTATACTATCAAGATTTAGATCCAATGTATCCTAAAGGGGCTTTCAGTTTAACTGGACTGTTATCTGTCCTGAATAACTTAGTCAATATCTGTATAATTATCTGAACTGAAGGTGTGTAAGAGACATGCAGATTTCTGTTCTATAGGTCTGACCTCCAGTGGAGTTGTGACATGTGGCGATATGTGACAGAAAAAGGAGAGCTGCAATTATCTGTGTAGTTAGCTGTGTTGGTAGAATAGGAATAAGAACAAAGCAATGTGAATGTAAAAGCAAAGGTAGCATTTCAAACACTTTTGAACAATGCCCACTCCTGATCTCTTTGAATCATTAACCTCATTAAATTCATTCTGAAAAGCAGGTCAAATGTTGTTTATTTTCTTCACAACACTATCAGCATATGTGGCTACTTTTTGTACATGATTAGAATACGAGCAACATTCTACATCCCAAACTTCAGGAAGATACCCACAGCTTTCAATTAAAGCCAAAGCTGCATCTTTTAGTTTCTTCATATTTTAATAGTCGTCAGAACAGTTTCCAGAAGTCGTAATGGCAACAGGATGAGGTTAAGGTAAGTAGATATGACAAGACTATGCAAACTATATGATTATCACGAGTGGACTGCACAGTTTGCCATCACAAAAAACAAGTCTGGCCTGCATAAAAACCTGCCTGAACTGCACAGTTTCCTCCGTTTATTGCTCAGATAAGACATCACATATGATAAATTGTGCAGTTGTGCATGTGTGTTATTCCTGTTTCCTCTCAAACTTGATAAAAAAAAATTCCCCATTTTCAATAAGAAACATTTTAAGCTCCTTTTGTAGGGACTATATTTACAGGTAGAGTTTGTACATGATGTTCTCACTGTATATGCGCGGATAACGGTTACAATAAATACTATCCATCCATTTGATATGCAGAGTGATGGTTCTGTTGTAATCTTTATATATAAAGATGAATGTATGTTTGTTTGTTTGTTTGTTTGTTTGTTCTTCATACAAATCCACAGCTTTCATCCGATCTCGATGAAACTTTGCACACTTATCCTTTGAAACAAGGAGAAAAATACTGTCTACATTTGGTTGAAAAATTATCTGTATAAATAACACATGTTGTGTCATAACTTCGAAATACGGTGATAGACACGTTGGATGTGGACGTCTCCAGACCGTGTTTCCGTGTAGTGAACTGGCAGCTCAGTGGCTAAAGCATTTGCTTATGAACGTCGTGGTCTCTGGTTCAAATCTCCATGGAGGCCAAGATTTTTAAAAATTGTTTTTCATCGTAAGACTCAGGCCTGGGCCGTAGGTTATTTGGATTCAATGTTAAACTGTAGATATTATAAAGTTAGGGGTGCAATGCGAGGCAAATCGTAGGTAGTCTTGCAATTTTGTAGGTGTACACTTTTTTCCGTTATAATGATCCCTCAGGTGTTGTTCGCAGTCAGTGTGTGATTGTGAACCACAGTAATACTAATATAAATACGGAAGTAAGTCTCTGTCTTTTTGTTACGTTTTAATGACTATATGGCTCTATCGTTGTGATGGAATTTTATAAGGAAAGCTGTATGAAGGGCACAGGATATTTTTTCCAGTATGATTAACAGTTGTAGTCACGAAATTTTGAAATCTTATCAAATAGTGACAGAAATATGTTGGAAATTGATTCTCTTCAAGAGGCAGGTTCGACGGTAGAATGATATAGTGATAGCTTTCCTGTCATATTATGCCGACTCGATATTGTTTGGGACCAATCCTTCGTTACCAACAACTTTTTTTATTTAATTCTGGCAAAAAAATTCTTAATCCATGCGTACGAAGTCGCGGGTACGAGGCTAGTACTAAATATAATAATTAAAATACAAACTTCCGTTTTACATTCATACCGACAGAAACATTATTTGATAAAAGTTGCTTTTCATAAAGGTCAGGGGTGCTTTTTGACAAGGTCAGGAATGTAACTGTCTATTTCAGTCTCTGAAGATGCTTATGAGATGTTTAGTTACCCTGAATGGATTGATGGTGACAACGCAAAATTAAACTATACAAATATAAGCAGTCTCACTGTGTACTACTTCTAAACTATGAATTAAGCACGTGTAATATGATCTACGAAACTGTAGGTAATACGAGAGTTTCATGAAGCTTGGCTAAATTCTTTCCAAATGGCCACATCATTGTCTCTGTGACCAGGCTGAATTCTTTCAAAATTTGTAAAGACTAGCATTACATTCCCTTTACATGGATCTTATCAATAGATTTGACTTCATAGTTCTCTTCCAGTTATTTCATAGAAACCACAATATCAGATTTTGAAACTGATACTTAATACTTGCAAATTATACGTCATGATCTAACTACTGCCACTTACTTCTCATAAAAATATAAATTGTCTTTATTTGCACTAAAAATGAAATCAAGGTAATGTCTGATGTTTAAACATTCATCTGCACTTACTTCATATAGGTTACTGTATGGTCTTTGTACAGTCTCAAGCTACCATTCAAAGAATCTCAGAAGGTATATGAAATATTAAAAAATCAACAACCCCACACATCTGAAACATCATCATCCCAATTGTAAATGAAAACACTGTCTATTAGCAACTGGTTTTTATTGATATAGGCTCAGACGCGTTTCACCCTTGTGGAATGGGGCATCGTCAGTGCTGTGGATGTATATACATGTTGGTGTTAACAAAATTACAATATTAATATACATAACTAACTAATAATAAACTACATTCTACTTACGACTTTGGTTGAGGCAGTTACATGGTGTTCAAGAATAGCTTCATTTGCACTTTTTTGTGATGTGAACTGTAGTCATGGTTCCACATAACTATGACAATAGCTATTGTTACCCTGTTTTTGGAGGTAACCCTACCACTGTTTTCAAAATCTATTGATATTGACACTTTTTTGTCTGACGAACAGCAAAACCTTGTTGTTTACATTCGTTTACAGTGATGGCCAACCTAATTATTTTTATTTTCTTTCTTCTTTCTAATGTTACGTCTGTGTATATGTATTATTAAAATATGTCTCTGTTTGTGCAGTGGTGTCAGTGTTGTAATTTACTTTTTATGTGTATTATATTCCTTCGTCTTGGTTATTCTTCAATGTTTTAAACAAGGTCTCATTTGTTAAATGAGTGAATTCATTCAGTTTGCTTTGATGCAATGGCTTTTTGAATATGGTAACTTTCCTGTACTGTAAGTAGGTGTTACTTGTGATTATTTATTTTCAGTATTTTCATGTCTGTTTGAATCTTGGTGGGTTGGTGGTTGTGATCTAACAAATGTTCTGCAAATGTTGAGTGATTTGTACATGTAATGGCTCTGATGTGTTCTTTGTATCTTGTAGTAAAGTTCCTGGTTGTCCTATGTATTTCGCTTGACATTGTTGGCAAATCAGTTCATATATCCCTGATTGCTGGTGCTGATCTATTTCATTATGGTTGTTTAGGTGTTTCTGTACTGTGTTGTTTGTTTGAAATGCAATTTTTAGCCCTTGTTTTTTGAATATGTTACTTATTCTGTGAGTGTGCTTGTTGATGTAGTTCATTGTGTACCATTTTTTTTATTATTATTTTTGTTCAGTGTGCTGGTGTGTGTGATGTTGAGTGTGGTCTTTTTTCTTGGATTTTAGTATTGAGCTGTGCAATAAGTTGTTCTGTGTACCCATTGTTTGTTGTATTCTGTTTCATAATCATTCTTGGATAGTGGTATGGTATATAACCTGTTTAGCATATGCCTGAGTGCTGTCTGTTTATGGTTTTGAGGGTGATTGGATGTATTGTGTATTATTGTGTCCGTGTGTGTAGGTTTTCTGTATATGTTGAATGAGAGGAGTGAGTCATTCCTAGTAATTGTTGTGTCAAGGAAATTCAGATGTCTATTTGTCTCCATTTCAATAGTATACTGTATGTTGCTGTGGATGTTGTTAATTTCACTGTGGAACTGGGTGATTTTATGATCTGGTTCATCAATTAAACCAAGAATATCATCAACATACCTGTACCAAAGGATTATGTTGTATTTTATATTTGTAAACATGTGGTGCTCTATGTGGTCCATAAAGATGTTTGCCATAATGCCAGAGACAAGCGAGCCCATAGGTAGTCCTTCGTTTTGAATATAGTAACTGTTGTTGCACAAACAGAGACATATTTTAATAATACATAGACACACGTTACATTAGAAAGAAAAAAAAACATTAGGTTGGTATCACTGTAAATGAATGTAAACAACAAGGTTTTGCCGTTCGTCAGACAAAAAAGTGTCAATATCAATAGATTTTGAAAACAAAACAGGGTAACAATAGCTATTCTCATAGTTATGTGGAACCATAACTACAGTTCATGTCACAAAAAAGTGCAAATGGAGCTATTCCTGACCACCACGTAACTGCCTCAACCATAAGTCATAAGTAGAATGTAGTTTATTATTAGTTAGTTATGTATATTAATATTGTAATTTTGTTAATACCAATATGTATATACATCCACAGTCACTGACGATGCCCCATTCCACAAGGGCGAAACACGTCTGAGCCTATATCAATAAAAAGCAGTTGCTAATAGACGGTGTTTTCATTTACAATTGTGTAACAAGCAACTGCAGAAGGATGGCGCCAATATACCATATATCATCATCCCAGATTATTGTGTCAAACTAACACTGCATATCTGTGTAACATATACCCTCAGAAACGTGTCAGAGTTTAAATGCCTCATGTGGATACCTCGAATAGTTAGGAGGATTGAAAGTATTGTAAACTACCCCATTAAGTATAACATGTTCATATTCGGATGTTTCTGATAAAATCTCTATTTAGGTATTCTTGTAGAAATTATTACACAACTATTCTATGATCAACGTACTTACCAAATTGTATATTACTAAGTACAAAGTACCCAATATAAAATGGGATCAGCACTATAACCATGAAAAGCATCATATATAGACCAACGTTCCAGTGGAAATATCTTGAACTGGAATAGAGTAAACAGAGTTGAAGATTTAATTACTCATTAATGAATGTCATTATGCCAGCAACTATTAAATGCATCAAATAACATGTTACACAATCACATTCCAAAAAAGAAAATAATTACAGTATCTTTGTTTTAATCTCTACAAATGAAAACAAAACTTTTAAACAACAATCTTAATTATCATTCACAATTTAGATATTCAAAAGAAATGATCCTTTTTCTTCTGGAAACAGAAAGAAGAAATTGTGGAACTTAAAAAAGCTTTAGCTGTAACTACCTTCTACTTGTATATTGCAGGAAAAAAGAACGAAGACATTTATGGATAATAATAAATAATAGCAATGACAATAAGAGCAAAAGAATATGTATTTCTCCTTGTAATCCCTAGCTTCTTAAAATGAGTTACATGTTCTTAACACTGACAATTTTTTTACTAA
>JARYHS010008074.1:55112762-55258852 GCA_031002005.1 Vandiemenella viatica
AATATAGTAATAATGTTATAACAGCAGACAAATAATGATAATTTAAATAGTAAAAAAATGGATTTTGGACATACAATGCATAACACACATTTTAACATGATTCTTTAATAAAGATATTTTAAAAGTTGGGTAGTAATTAAGAGGAAGGGCGAAAAATTCGAGTATGGATAAGTTAAAACACCCTTTAAATACATGCCTAAATAATTAAAATATTGAATTTTGAAGAACGTATATCACACTAGAAGTGGAGGGTGTCTGAAGCGTAGTTTCATATTCTAAGATATTGCATTTAAAAGAAAATAGCTACAAAGTTAAATCATACACCAAAAGAAGCAGAAAATTAAAAGAAATGATTTGATGTATACAACTTTATGAGGGATCAAGTATTCTTAGAATTATAGACAAATGAAGGAAGTTTTCTACCCTACACCCAAAATAATAACGCTTAAACAAGTAGAAATTCAAGAAACGTTGCCATAAACAAAATGTTTAAGAAAAATTTGATCTATGTTATGTCAAAGTTTCAGAAAGATATGATAAAATATAAGTAGCATGCGAATCAGGAGTTTTGAAGCTTCACAGCAGAAGAGTAAACCACTGTGGGAAGGTACCAGTATACCATATGTTTTTAAAGCAAAACTATAAAAGGTAAGCAGAATCCAGATTTGTTTCTGGAACTTAAGTAATGCGGTCGTCTTCATGCCAGTTAGTGTTGCATTGTTCAGTTTGCCAAGACATAGTAAATTTCACTACTCAGCAGTTTTAGAAGATAGAAAAATTTTCAACCAAATGGGACTTGTAAATTATTCAGAGATGAGACTAAAGTATTGACTTTAGAACTTATGCAACACTGTATGTTCTTATAGGAATTCACTTTTAATTTATTTAATTTAAAACATTAGTCATAAATGCTGGAGAATTTTAGAATGAGTGATATTGTGTGATTGTGGTAACCAGAAATATTCAAATAGGAGATGAAGTCTGATTAATGTTCAAGTTCAAAATTTATTAATTTTCTTGCATTAGCATCAATATTTGACAAAATAAACTGAGTGACATTTGACCCCTCGTTTTGTTTCAGCAATGGACCATTGTCACTGGGATCCCTTGCAGTGTGTTTCATATTAAATAATGCAAGGAGATTGGTAAACAAATCTAAGGCAAGAACTATGGAAATATCATTTAATAGTATCAGGAAAGAAATACAATATGGTTGCAGATCATGACTGAATGATCTTGATACCCAAGGATTATTTCGTCATTACAAGTGGACAAGATTTTGTGGGGAAGATGAATGAACTCGCCGAATATACTGGTTTGATTAATGTGATCCGCCTCGGGAAGTGACAGTTACACTCTCTGTGGCTCCATCAGATTTTCAGAGGCAAAAAGAAGTTGACTGTCCATCATAAATTAAGCAACTGTAATTGTTGATGTAATATGCAGAAAGGGAAAGTTGCCATTTTTGTCAGAAACGACATTCAATGTATCAGAGTTAATGCCAGCACTGCCTGTAGGGGAAAGACTGGGTGTTAATGCAGTGTATCAGAATGTAACATGTGCTTAGTAGTTTCACCTTTCAACCAGTCTGTTTTGTCATAACCATCATCAAGCTCCAACATGCAAGACCTGCCACCTTCAAAATGAAGCCTGTAGTCTTGATGAAAGTTCAGTATAAAAATGAAAGAGGTTAGCTAGCAAAAGGTATTTTCCTTTTTTTTTTTCTTTTACTACACAAAGTTTGGTTCAGAGTTAACTTGAACACAAACACAGTGGAGTCTGCCATCAATGGGCCTGCTAATGCAAACATTGGTTCATGTAAGTACAGTAGAACTCCCACTATCCGAATCAATTAGGACCGGACCCAATTTGGATAATCAGAAATTTGGATAATTGGATTTTATTTATTTATTTATTTATTTTTGAAAAAGTGTCTATTTTAATTAATTATTGGATGTTTGTTGAAAATGGGAGAAAAAGCTTTTAATTAATTAAATGAAAAGGCAACATTTTCACATGTTAAGCGTACTTACAAGTGCTGTACATTAGTACAATATGTACGTGCCGTACTGTAAATAAGTCTTTCCTTGCTGGACATCTTTGTCAAACTGAGCTGTTTGACTGTACTCATCCATTTTCGGGCAGCCAAGTCGCACAAACACTTGACAGTGCGAAGTTGCATGTGTTCACACTCGGGCTGACACTCAATTCCCATCAACACTGATGGTCGCATGTCTGCTTCAACTTCGATATTAAGGTCAACTCCTTTCTCAACACTTCCTTCTCTCACACTTTTAATAAGTTCATCGTCATTTAGAATTTCATACCCACAGTCTGACGAATCTATATCTTCAGTACTAACTTCTGAACATCCAGGAATTTTCAATTGAATTTTTCTGAATTCTTCAAGTGAGACGTCATCCATATCTTCTGTCTCTTCCCCTTCTTTTTCTCAAGCTTTTTTTCCTTTTTCTTCTTTTCCTTCTCTTCTTCAATTGGTATGCCTTTCAACTTGTTCCATGCACATCTTAACCAAGCTTCCACCGCCATGTAAGCGCAATCTTTCAAATTTATTTTTTTGTGGTTAGCCAACACACCTTCTTTGTCTTCGCCCTCCATCAAAAGTTTCTTTAAAATTGCCTTCTGTAATGGCGTTTCATGGCTTCAATAACAGAATTGTCCATTGGTTGCAACAAGCTTGTGACGTTTGGAGGTAAAAAGCTTGTTTTAAACTGGCCATTCCCTCTTTCCAAAACTTCTTCGGTGGCATGAGTTGGTGCATTATCAACAACCAAAAGCACTTTACTTCCTTCTTTTCCATGAGATTTTTGGTGCTTTTTCACTTCAGGGATGAAAATTTTGCCATACCACTCTGTAAACAATGCTGCAGTTATCCAAGCTTTGGGTTGGTTTTTATAAAAGAGGGGAAGCTTTTTCACAGTACGTTTCCATCTTAATTAAAAAAGCGATTCCGATAATCAGCAATTCGGACAGTCAGAGTTCGGATAATTGGAGTTCCACTGTACAGGTTTAAATGTTACTAAATTATTTTAGGCATTATCAGATAATTTCTGCTATATATATATATATATACATATTACAACATAATTTTTTTTCTTGTAGAGGAAACATCACAGAGACTGCAGTGGAGCCTACAATCCACAGTGCCACAAACTAAACCACTGGGCCTGGTGCCACCTTCGGGATAGCTACACCCATCATCTGAGTTGGTAGGCAGCACCCTAGTTGGGTGTGTTACCACAGGGCCTTGGTTCATAAATAATTAGTAGTACACCCATATCTTTGTGTAAGTACTCAATTCATTTTTTTTAATCCTGGGTTTGGTCTATAAGCTATGCCATCACTGAGCCTATGATCAACATCATCAGGGCTACCACCACTTGCTACTGACTTGGAGGATTAGAACTATTGGTAAGTATAGTTAGTTTCTTGTGTTTGTACATGTTAATTACTTTCTATGTTGCTAAATAGTTTTTTGTTTCAGGATCTGGACTACAAATACCCCAGCAGAGCCTAAAGCAGAAGGGTCGCTGCAAATCAGTATCATCAGGTCTGCAAACTCCACCACTGCTCTGGATTGTACCACTGTTCAGGATACTGATTTGGAACCTGCCACCACCAAGCATTATTGGTACATACACTTTACTTTCGCTTTTAGTTGTCTACTCAAACTGCAAGACCACTCTTTTTAAGGAACCATCCCTTGACATTCAGCTGAAATGCTTTTGGGAAACCATGAAAAACCAAAATCAAGATAGCAGGACAGAGTTTTTGAGCTGTGACCTTCTGAATGCCAAGCCCAAGCGTTACTGCTCAACAATCAGGCTCCATAACAAGAAACAGTCAAGCATAACAAGTGAATCGAGTACAATATGATTAACCCTTGAAGACAGGACTAAATACATTTTTCAATAGCTTATATACCAGAATTATTCAAAATTCACATTTTAAAGAATCACATAATTTCATTAATGTTTGCTTTGAACTTTAAGAAAATAAAATTCATGAAATAGTCAATAACTAATCCACCCCAGCCATGAAGGTTTGTGTTGAAATATTAATTACGTCCAAATTTAAAAGGATCCACATTTCACAACCAACAAAATATGATTTTTCACAAAGATGTGTCAGATCACAAGTATGGTCTCTATGTGAGGTCAGAAACAATGACAAAATTTAGGGAATTTCAAGAATAAGACAGTGGTAAAATCATTTGCCTGGACAAACACTGCTGAATTTGAACTGTGCTATCGAGGGACTTTCTATATTGCTCAGTCGCTCAACATCAGTGGAGAGAAGACTGTAATCTATAAGGTGACAAGCTATGCTTTCTATGGATGATTCTTACTCTTCATTGAAAGATACTTTAAAAACACAGATCAGAAATAGTGCATAGCCCTTTTGATTTTACAGGTATTGAGTTTCAGGGGTAACTCTCAGACGCTGCATAATAAGTGATACAGAATCCAGGCTACTCAATTAATGTATTTAGTCTGGAGAAAAAAATCAGCCAAGATATATGCATGGTTGTCATGTTCTTTCACACTACAGACAAATGTGGTAACCACGTCAACATACAGATTATTACCAACAATAGTGGAAATTTCCATAATTGTTGGATTCATGACATTGTAGCTTCTCAAATCATCAATAATTGAATGTAAGTGTGTTCTATGTGACATATCTACAACATTTTATTGATATAGATCTCTTAAACCATGAGACTGACTGTACTGGGGTGGATGCTGTCAGAGTGGATCTACAGGATTCACCATTTATGTGGTTTTTGAAATATTATTCCATTCCTTAGATATGTGGAGTCCTCAGCCCATTTCCTTTCACACAATTGCCATCCAGTAAAGCATCCATTTTGCTATAACATACTAAAATGTTTGCGCATGCAACCATTATCTCTCATGTTTCAATTCCTCCTAGAGAGAAAACCTTGAGAAATGACTTGTGAAACAACTTGTGGAACCTGCTTAAGAAGTTGATAAAATGTGCAACAGGTGTATTCCACTTGTAGTGATGGAATGTCACATCTCTGACAAAGACATTGTTGAACCATGGACTGTTAAGGACTGTGATCACTGTGCACACAAGGATTGAAATTTGCAGTGTAAAAATCAGAGGTACGTTATCTTTTGTCATAATCTTTCTGGGAATGCTGCATATTTCATTTTTATGGCTTTGTCATACCTCGATAATAATGGGAAGGATATACTTCCCATCAACACTGAACATTACATTCAGTTTTCAAAAATTTTGACGTACCTTAAGGTATCTGCACAATTCATGCATGCCTCATGGGAAAAAATGGTTAAAACCAATAAAGAATTTTATTTTTTCATTATTTATTTTTTATTTTAGAGAGGGGGGTCTGGCTTTTGGCTTTATATCAAGGTAATTTTAAATGAATGAGAATTTGGGCAAGGAATGGAAAGGAATACAGTAATGGCCTTTCAAAGGAACCATTTCAGGAAAACGTGGAAAGCTGAAATCTGGATGACCAGATGGAGATTTGAACCTATGTACTTCTAAATGCCCGGTCCGAATTGACGAGTCTGAAATACGCATTGCCTGTGCATGTTTCACGGATGAGAATAAGGTCCTATCGATTAAACAAAAAAGAGGCTTCTCCAACCTATACATGGGTTTTTGAGTGAAGCTTCCCGAGGTCACTTTTCTTACAAAATTAAAATTTTACAGTTTGTCAGAGTCTGGAATTTCATATGCTGATTATTGAAATATGACACACAAGTGGTAGATTTTCCAAAGCCAGACATTGCTCTAGAGTTTATGCTCCTGGCAAAATTTCCCTATTCTTACTTTAAATTTTTCACCTACCTATGAAGAAAGTACACTTTTCAGCATCTCACTCAGTAACTAATTCCACTCCCCAAGGCCTTTACCAAAAAATGAAAAATTTTCCCACTTCCATATCCTTGAAAACAAGTGCTATTTATTGTAGTGCCTTCCAGATACTATTTCTAATTCCTAAAATCGATCCACACCACACTACCAAAATAAGAATCATACATACCTTCCAATCTCTTTACCCACCAGCTATCTTTTGATGAATCCCAACCAAGATCATTTACATAAGTTATTGAATGTGTTCACTGATAATTTCACACACAAATCTAGCTGCACTCCTTTGTATCCCTTCCAAATTCTGCATTTATACTCCGTAGTGAAGGTCTCACATCTTCTCACCAAGCTCAAGTGAGCACCGTCACAAATTAAAATCAAATTAAAAATAGCCTCTTCAATCTCCTCACTTTCTGTTTCCTTCCTTTTTTATTTTACTCCATTCTTATTTCCTCCAGAGACAAAGAACTGGTACTGAAATTTCCAACTGCCTTTTTTTTTTTTGTACATACTGGGCTTCTTATTATTGTCTCTGTCTTACTGTACACACTCACACCATCAAAAGTTTATTCTGATAACTTATTACCTGTGTTATGAGGTTCTGATCGAAATACATCCAGCACATTTTGCATCCTTATGTCTTGTATGGCCTAAATAAGGCCTCTTTCCCTCACTAAGATATTTACAAATCCGTACTCCTTTTCACCGATTATTTTACTCAACACCAAGAAAATGTATTTTTTTTTTCCATCCACACATATTAAAAACATTTCATTCCCTTTTAAATAGTAATTTAGTTTCTCCACAAAATCTCATCTTGTTCATTTATTTTCCACTCTATTCTAGCCGCTCAAACTCTACCCCTAGTAACTGATATTTATGACCTATGAACGCCACTGAAATGAAGCGGCATTACCATCCAGCATGAATACCCATCTAACAGCTCCTTCTCTATCTGAGGCATATTTCATAACCCTCTGGGAAAATATTGTCAATCACTGCTCCTTTAATCAAGACAAAGTGCATATTAAGAGATCATAAGATCATCTAACGAGTACCAAAAGTATTATACAATGACAGAGAAGTTTTAAGTAACTGAAGTAATCTGAGTTTGAACAGATCACCCTGTGATGTAAATTAGCCTTGAGAGAAAATATTTAATATCAAATTAACAATGGAGACTCACCTAATGAAGCAGGCCATGGAGGTGTAAGGATAGTTGACAGCACCAAAGCCAGACAACAGAGCCATGACAGTCACACCGATGACACCAATACGACTGATACCCTGTTCTATTGACAGGATACCCTGCTTTGGGCTGAGGATTGGGAATGGATCACCAATCTTCCAGAAGAAATATATGTATACTAGCCAGATGATAACAGTAAAAGGACGAATCAGCTGGCGTCTAACTGTGAAGAAAAGCGGAATATCGATATTATATTCAATTTGAATATAATTAATAGATGGCTTTGCCTGTGTCAAACGCAAAGCAATTATTTCAAACATCACACTAGATGTCGATAAAAAAAAATTGCCTACTAGCACAATTCTGAATCCCTAATGCCAGACTGCTTCAATCCATCTACAATTTACCTTTCAACATTGTGAACAAACAGGTTGTTTCAACACCTCAGTGAAAAAGTGAGATTGACTGGCTATATCTACAAAGAAACTGCAAACTCAAGAAACATCATTCTCTTGTCATTTGGAGTGAATAATTGAAAATTAATGTAACAGTGACTGTGAAAACACTTTTAGCTATCAAAAATAAAGAAGGATAGGGAAAGTAAAGCCACCACTCACCACAGATGAAAGCAGGTGAGCTCCTAGTACTTTCATTTGTGGCAAGTGATTCTTATACTTCCCATTGAATTCAAAGAGTAATGATTAGCTTTGGTAGAAAACCTGCTATTAAATACTATTATCACAAGTATAGTATTGAAGTCACTTTCAGAAGCCATCTAAGCCCCAGCCTCTAAGTAAAAAATGTGAAGGTTCAAGATTATCTGACTGTTGCTGCACTGAAATCATAAAAAGTGACATTTCGGCCGAAGTACTTCATTCTTTTCCGAAGGCAGAATGTGGGCTCTTCACATTCTAATGTAAAAAAACCTATCTGGGACATTCAGTCAGAATGATCAAACAGGAGACCATAGATGTTACATGTCTCATGCATGGGCAGCTTGATTAGTAATCCCTCTACCCCCAACAAGCTTACCAGGCACGTCAAACATTACGGATGGCGACTGTGTATATTTGAGAATACGGAACAAATTGCGGTGCAGTTCTATCCTTAAAGAAGGCCAAAATACGTCAGCTGAAATGTCAGTTTTTAATAGTGTAACTAATGCTTCACCCATGCAGGCCTAGGTGTGTGGAGTAATGTATTATAATTCTAAAGAAGGAAAAATCTAAATGTCATTCAAGAAACTTTGTTTCTTTGAGCTTCTTTTTATTTTTAATACATCTATAGCTGTCAGAAATAGTTTATTTTACTGTATATTTCAATTATATTTAGGAAAAAATTGATAAAATAACAAATCAAATGTTCATACAACTACATGAAAATTAGGCATTTTAGTGCTGTCTTTTTATGAGAAAAGATGATGGTCAAATCTTCAAAAACAAATGATTTCTCAGGCTTCCATGGCCATGTTTGTTATTAATATTTGGATTTTCTGGGAATGCATCATTAATTATTTGCCCATCTATGTATTTGGGTGACATGCTGCAGCAGAAAATTTGAAGAAAACAAAGACAGGTGCCTAGTACCCCATGACGCTTGGCGCTCGTTGCTATATAAACAAACATAATATCTGTAAAGAAAGTTGCAGAATTTCAGCCAAAAGCATAGATAGGCAAATAAATAACACAGCATTTGCATAATATATCATTATTATTATTAACTACAAAAACAAGTTTCTACTAACTTAGTCAAACCTAAAAACTGTACATTGCTTTTAATGCCATAATGCCTCACATTGCTAGCAGTATTAGAGAAACTAGGAACACTTATTTAAAAGTCCTGTGTTTGAAAAAATTTTCTAATGGGAAATATTTATTTTTGAAGATTTCAGAATCTTATGTTTCAGATCAAATGAATTATACCTAACAAAGAAAAAGCATTGTTTTAAGGGTATAAAGAACAGGAAAGTTAATAACAACATTTATAATGGAATAATAAGAATGAATTTAGGAGTTGCAGAATGAAAAACAAGGGTTTTCATATATATTTGGACTTCATGACAACAGGGTTTTGGAGTCGTGTTTTTGAATTATCAGAAAAGATGCGATGTCTCTTGTGTCTACCAATTGTAAAGTATTGAAGGATGAATAGGAGAATTTTGGTACAAGTTCCATGTCCTCATGGAATGTTTTAAATTAAGTTAGGAAGCAATAAACTTTCACAATATACTAGTTAAGAACAAAGACTCACATGTCAAAATATCTCGAAATCAAATGACTATAGATAAAGATTGGAAAACGAGAAAATATGAAAGGGCATTAAAATTTACTAAGAACAGTGGTATTTTTATAGTGGAAAGAAATTGTGGAAGAATTTAATATTAAATACCTCCACATAACAAGGGTAACATGGTGGGGTGGATATGTCGAATGTAATTTTGACTGATATCAAATAATTAAATCTTTCACATGGGAATAATGGATAGTAAAGTAACAAGAAATTTTTTAGTAATAGGTAATAAGATTTGAAAGGGAAAGGTCATACTTCAATTTTGGCCAAAATGTTAAGCTTTGGTTAATTTTCATGAGAAAACATTAGCTTAATTCAGAAATATGGAAAAGAATTCATAATTGCCAGGGCTACATACAGGTAAAATCTGAGAGAAATCAGAGAAAGTTTGTGAAATTTATAAATTTTCTGACAAAAAACCAAGGGCTTGCATTACAAGACATGAAAAGTACCAGATTTAAGAGCAGAACGCTCTGGAAATAACCAGCTTTTGTACTAGGCTATGTTGGGTGAGGTGCAGTTGAACTTATCCATGACTCCTAGGTGAAATGTGTATAGTAGTGCATACATGTTTGGCAGCATTGAAGTTGGCTACAAGCTAGGCAGGCACATCTTGGATAGGAGGTTAGACCATGAACAATTTTGGAAAGTGGAAAATTGAAGCATTTTAAACAAACCAGGAGTAGATTCTGAAGAATGTGCTTATGTGTATTTTATTTTTTATTTCATTTATCAATTTATTTCTTTAAACTTAATGATTGATGAATGTTGTAGTTCGAGTGATTGTTTGTTTTACTGAAAACTAGTCTGCAGTCTATTTACTGGGATTGCAGCTGATAAATAACTTGGAAGTAACTAAATAAAAAAAAGGAAGCACAGGGATTTTCTTTTTTTTTTTTTACTATGGCTTTACGCCTCATTGACATCGAGGTCATTAGAGGTGGGATGGGACTGGGGACAAGGAATGGGAAGGAATTCGGGCATGGCACTTTGAGGGAAGCATCCCGGCATTCACCTGGACAGATTTGGGGAAACCATGGAAAACCCAAATCTGGATCCCGGACGGGGATCCGAACCAGCATCCTCCCGAATGCATGGCCAGAGCGTTAACCATTCAACCAACACACTTGGTCACAGGGATAAAAAAAAAAAAAAAAAAAATTCAAGGCAGAGATTAAAAAAGTTACAATAGTATGTTCGACTAAATTTACATGTTGCTTTTATGATGACTAAGTGCAGAAATTCATCTAAGGAGAAGAGCATCCAATTTTTACACTGTATTCTATGTAGCAGTTACTGGAAGTGATAATATAACCTAATAATTTTTGTGGCAGAAGATAACAAACAGGGAAGTCTATTAAAACTCAGAGAAAGTTTACACAAAATGTAGGTAATCACAAAATATGTCAATAAAATAAATAGTTTTTTTTTAAGTTATATGTTACTTAGAAACTTTTTCATAGTGATAAATATTTCCATCAAATAAAATCAAATGGATACATCTTTTAAAAAATCCTAACCAAATACGCCGAGAAAGTATACTAAAATCATGGAAAATTCCTTTAAAAAGGTAGTAATGAATCATTATTCGTTTTTCCTTAGAAACTTTTACGGAACAAATTCCTATTATCGCCGTAGGTGATATCTGTCATTTTTGACGGGCATTTAAACTTTTATTTTAATGCTAGTCACAATAATAATTTTATACTATCAAGATTTAGATCCAATGTATCCTAAAGGGACTTTCAGTTTAACTGGACTGTTATCTGTCCTAAATAACTTAGTCAGTATCTGTATAATTATCTGAACTGAAGGTGTGTAAGAGACATTCAGATTTCTGTTCTATAGGTCTGACCTCCAGTGGAGTTGTGACATGTGGCGACACGCATCTGAGCCTATATCAATAAAACCAGTTGCTAATAGACGGTGTTTTCATTTACAATTGTGTAACAAGCAACTGCAGAAGGATGGCCAATATACCATATATCATCATCCCAGATTATTGTGTCTAACTAACACTGCATATCTGTGTAACATATACCCTCAGAAATGTGTCAGAGTTTAAATGCCTCATGTGGATACCTCGTATAGTAAGGAGGATTGAAAGTATTGTAAACTACCCCATTAAGTATAACATGTTCATATTCGGATGTTTGTGATAAAATCTCTATTTAGGTATTCTTGTAGAAATTATTACACAACTATTCTATGATCATCGTACTTACCAAATTGTATATTACTAAGTACAAAGTACCCAATATAAAATGGGATCAGCACTATAACCATGAAAAGCATCATATACAGACCAACGTTCCAGTGGAAATATCTTGAACTGAAATAGAGTAAACAGAATTGAAGATTTAATTACTCATTCATGAACGTCATTATGCCAGCAACTATTAAATACATCAAATAACATGCTACACAATCACATTCCAAAAAAGAAAATAATTACAGTATCTTTGTTTTAATCTCTACAAATGAAAACAAAACTTTTAAACAACAATCTTAATTATCATTCACAGTTTAGATATTAAAAAAAAAATCATCCTTTTTCTTCAGGCAACAGAAAGAAGAAATTATGGAACTTAAAAAAGCTTTAGCTGTAACTACCTTCTACTTGTATATTGCAGGAAAAAAGAGCACAGACATTTATGGATAATAATAAATAATAGCAATGACAATAAGAGCAAAAGAATATGTATTTCTCCTTGTAATCCCTAGCTTTTTAAAATGAGTACATGTTCTTAACACTAACAATTTTTACTAAGCAGTTATTTATTTATAAAAAGTAGCTAAGGTGTAATGATGAAGTCATCATTTTGGCATAGTATTAATATCAAAATTTTATGTGCACTTAAATCGTAGATCATCAATTTTCTATCAGATAGTGAAAGCCACCTATTATAAGAATTTTTGATGAAAGAATGAATATTCATTCACATAATATTGTACAGTTGCAAGTATTAGTTTACCACCACAGTGTTCACTGGGAAACTATTAATACAATAAGAATGGTAATAAGGAAGGGTAGGGAAAGTTAACCTCTATATTCTGGTACAAACCTTAAATATGTTAGAATTGACACATACGGTGGGCTAGGAGATCACGTGTACAGACCAGGGCTACCATGTGACCAATGGCAGCTCTTGGTCTGTACACAACCGATCCCCTTGCCAGAAGTGTCATCTTTAACACAGTTAAGATTTATACCAAAATATTGTAAAATGTGTACATGATTGTTCTTTGCAGCTCCCCTGCATTCACCTGTGGTGAATGATGAATTTAATTTCCCTATATTTCCTTATTTTCTATGCCTAACTGTATTTCCAGTGTCACTATACTGTAATAGGAATGTTAAGAAATACAATAAAGAAACAGTTCATAAATTTTCTGCATTATTAACCCATTTGCTGCTGACCACATGCCAGCGCATGGCATGGTGTCAATGTTACAATGCCAATCATGCACTAGCACATGCTGTGGAGTGATATCTCAGTAGCCAGTCACACGCTAGCGCGGGAAGAGCTGCATCTCAATATTTATTCTCTCCTTCATTCGGCATTATTGTTAAGTGTCCCTGTGGTGTTGGTGTGGAGTAAAAGGTACCAGCAAGTTATAATGGCAAGTGGTTCCGAATTTATAACTTTATTAGTTATTTTTAAAAAAAATCATGTATTATGAGCTGTAGAGATGGTAATTCTGTAGGGCCTTCACGCCCCAAAAGAAGAAATTTGCAACCTCTGCCAGATAACTAAATTGCAGGTTTGTTGGCTGAGCTTTCAGATGAGTACCCAAGTTATATTAGTTACGACAGTGATGATCCACAAATAAAATATTTTAAAATATTGTTTGCAGTTATAATAATTTTTATATTAAACATTTATTAGTAATCAAGTTATTTTGTTTCATTTTTATACATCACACATAAATGTGGCATTTAGGAAATAATTTTATCTATTGCCTATAACACGCTGGCACATAGTCATAATATTTCATCAGGAAAGACCTACATATTACTTAGTAATTAGTATGATACACATTGTCATGTTGTATTATCACTTTTCAGTCATATTTATTATAAAAAGAAAATCAGCTTATGGGGAAAACCCACATCTACAGTGCAGCATTTACTATCAACACCACCTCAAGTGACCAGCAGCGAACGTGCTTAACAAATGGAAGATGGATAAGTTACTCCCTTAAAACTGAGAGAGATGAAAATACACACACAATGAACCAACATTTTATATTTACACATGATACAATGAAACATAAGGAATGATACAGACAATAACCTGTCACTAACCACGGAATACAAGAGGGCCAGACGAACACGCAAACATGAACACACTTTACAATATTTCAGTGAATAACCGTAATCAGGTTGGATGCAGGAGATATGGCAAGGGAAAATATCTCACCAGTAAATCTGTCATTTACATCATTACAAATGTACAATCAAATTACTTTATTTTTAGCAGATCTTAAATATATCTTTAGAAAATTATACTTTGAAAATAAGATAGGATAGGGAAAATAAACAGTTACCCGTCACTTACCACAAATGAAGGCAGGAGGGCGAAACACAAAAACAAACGAATTGCACAATATTTCGACTTTTCAGTCTGTCATGTGGGAGGCGAGACATATGGCAGGGGGAAAGATGTGGTCAAATCCGAGCCCGCCACATGAATGAAGCACAGGCGGAAACACGTGGTAGTGGTAGAATTGCCGGGAGGGGGGGGGGGGGAATAGGCTTGACCAGCGATAAAAGTGAAACAAATCAATATAATCTTTGTATAGCATAATTCAAAAAGTTATAATTGAAAATAAAGGGAGATAGAAGAATTTAAATATATATATAGGGGGAAAAAATGAATAGATGTAATGTACATATAAAAATAACCGACTGTAAAATGAAATGAGAGATGGCAAGTGACAGGTTTAACGTAGGTTTAGGCCAGGGGTGTTGTCTTGTGTATCCTTGACACCAGACACACCCCTGGACTAAACCTACGTTAAACCTGTCACTTGCCATCTCTCATTTCATTTTACAGTCGGTTATTTTTATATGTACACTAGCTGACCCGGCAATGCTTCGCTATTGCTTGACTTGGTTTAGGCAAACCAAATGTAGACAGTATTTTTCAGTTTATTTTAAAGTATATGTGTGCAAAGTTCCTTAAAAAGTTGGAAAAAAACTGGCTTTATATAAGGTATTTTGGCAAAAATTAAGGGGGTTTAAAGGGGAAAAGGGGTTGCAGTTTTGGATACCATATGTCGCAAATTTTGGTGGAAATCTGATTAATTCTATGGGTTTGTTTAAATTAAGGGGTGGAGGTTTTTTTTAAAAAAAAAAAAAAGATTCAGGCACCTTACCAGAGGTACTCTCTACAACTCAACAGAGTTTCATCATAATCGGATAAAAATTTGTGGGTTTTGATAAATATAATTGGAAATTAAGAAGGAAGGGGGTAAAAGGGAAGAGGGGTGGGATTAGGCTAACCAAATTTACATAGTATTTTTCTGTTTGTTTTAAAGTATACCTGTGTTAAAATTCCTTCAAAATTGGGTAAAAACTGTACCTTTATATATGACACAGTGGCAAAAAATTAAGGGGATGTAAAGGGGACGAAGGGGTTGCCTTTTTGGAATCCACATGTAGACAGTATTTTCCTGTTTGTTTTAAAGTATATGTGTGCAAATTTCTATAGAAATAGGATAAAATCTGTGTATTTGTTTTAATTAGGGGTAATGTGAAGGGGTATGAGGGATGGCGTTTTTGGAAACCCTACATAAGCAATATTTTTCAATTTGTTTTAAAGAATTGGTTAAAATCTGTAGGTTTTCTTAATTTATGGGGAGTAGGAGGGAAGAGGAGGTGGTTTTTTGGTGGAAAAGGGGAGAGGGATTAGGTTTTGGTAAAAATAATGTCTATAGTGTTTTTCTGTGTGCCAATTTCCATCAAAATCAGATGAAATCTGTGGGTTTTTTTAAATTATGGGATGCAAGGGGGAAGAGGGGGTGGTTTTGGGGTAGAAAGGGTGAGAGGGATTGTGTTTTTGTAAAATTAATGTCTACAGCATTTTTCTATTTTATTAATAGTATATGTGTGCAAAGTTCCATCGAAATCTGATAAAAAGTGTAGGTTTGTGTAAAAATTAAGGGGCGGTAAGGGGGAAAGGGGGTGCGTTTTTGGAATCCAAATGTAGACAGTGTTTTTCTGTTTATTTTAAAGTATATGTATGCAAATTTCCGTACAAATCGGATAAAATCCGTAGGTTTTTTTAAGTCATGGGGGGTTATGGGGAAGAGGAGGTGGTTTTTTTGAAATTTTATTTCTTAGGAACCACCCCGGATGCGCACTCGACAACTCACCAAAGTTTCACCATAATCGGACGAACGGTTTAGGAGCGCATAGAGGACAAACAGATAGACAGACAGAGGGTGTAATTAAGGTGGTGGAAAGAGAGGAGAGGGATTGGGTTTTTGTGAAATTAATGTGTACAGTATTTCTCTCTCTTTTTTAAAGTATACGTGTACAAATTCTTATCTAAATCGGATAAAAATGTTGTTTGCCTAAATTATGGGGTAAAAACGTAATGGTGGTGAAAGGGGGAGAGGGGATGAATATTCGGAAACCATACGTAGGCAGTATTTTTCTGTTTGTTTTAAAGTATAAGTGTACAAATTCTTATCTAAATCGGATAAAAAAATTGGTTTGCCTAAATTATGGGGTAAAAACGTAATGGGGGTGGAAAGGGGGAGAGGGGATGAATATTCGGAAATCATATGTTGGCAGTATTTTTCTGTTTGTTTTAAAGTATAAGTGTACAAATTCCTATCTAAATCGAATAAAAAATGTGGTTTTGCCTAAATTATGGGGTGTTATGGGGAATAGGGGCTGACTTTTTGGAATTTTTTTTTCACAGGAACCTTCGCAGACGCACACTTGAAAACTCTCCAAAGTTTCATTGCAATCTGATAAATGGTATAGGAAACGTTTATATGGGAAAAAGAAAAGGGCCGTTTTAAGGGTTGGAAAAAGAAAAGGGCTGTTTTAAGGGTTTTTCCGGCAATTATTCGAATTTTTCTCGCCGTAAAAACCATCCTTGAAATCCAACGAACATTAAAAAAAAAATTGGCCAAATTGGTCCAGGCGTTGTTGAGTTATGCGCTTACCAACACATTTTGCGATTCATTTTTATATTATAGATTACATCTATTCATTTTTTTCCCCCTATATATATATTTAAATTCTTCTATCTCCCTTTATCTTCAATTATAACTTTTTGAATTATGCTATACAAAGATTATATTGATTTGTTTCACTTTAATCGCTGGTCAAGCTTATTCCCCCCCCCCCCCTTTTCCCGGCAATTCTACCACTACCACGCGTTTTCCGCCTGTGCTTCATGCATGTGGCGGGCTCGGATGTGACCACATCTTTCCCCCTGCCATATGTCTCGCCTCCCACATGACTAAGACTAAAGTCGAAATATTGTGCAATTCGTTTGTTTTTGTGTTTTTACGTGTTTCGCCCTCCTGCCTTCATCTGTGGTAAGTGACAGGTAACTGTTTATTTTCCCTATCCTATCTTATTTTCAGTGCCTCTCGGCAGTTTCTTTGTTTCCTTTATCTGAAAATTATACTTTTCCATAATTAGCATTGGTCAACTTTCTCCCCTTACCACCACTGCAATCCCCACCCTTCCCTCTTGGTTCATTTTTGGCTCCGTCAAGTCATAGATCTGGATGAGTACACATCTTTTCCCTTGTCATATGTCTCGCCTCAAACATTATTAAGATTATTCACCAAAATATTGCAAAATGTGTTCTGTGGCAAATTATGGGTTAGTTTCCATATTCTTTCTTATTTTCGTTTCCGACATTTCATTGTCACCATTATCCAGAAACAATAAACAATGAGAATGAAGTTCCAGACCAAAGCTTACCCAAAGCACAAAGACTCTCAACACTTCATCTTACAGTTGCTTCAGTTAAACTCACAATTTTAAAAAATAAATCAACTCCTTTCCAATCAATGCTGTCTACTATGGTATCACCACCAACCACCTCTATACATCAATGTTCAAAGGCAGATGATCTTCGCTAACATCCAACTGCTGCTCTTTCCAAATTTACAGTGCAAATAACACAGAGACTAGTTAATTTATAGTTATGTAAGGGCTGTAGGAGGGAAGAGGAAAATATTGCGATCACTGGAATAATTCAGAAACTGAGTGATTGATTTGGCATCTAAAAGTTCATGATTACTGGCTTCCAGCACAAGGGTGGCAGCATTAATGAAACAACTAATTCTGTGAACTGTTTGCATGCCGCTGTGGTAAAAGCGTACCGTGCATGGCAAAATGGCACTATCCAAAACCAGTGACATGACAAGGATGGTGCCCCATGGGCCATAGATGAGAGAGGTGAACACACATGGGTGAATAGACAAGCAACCATCGACCAAAAGACCACCCAGATGAACAACTGGGATATCAAAAGTGTATCCTCAGTGACAGCTGAGCGAATGTTACTGCATATGGGACTCTGCAGCAGATGGTTGGTTAATGCACCTATGCTGACGGCAGTTCAACAGTGATGAAGTTTGAGATTTGCATGCCAGTACCACAGCTCGACTGATTGGCGACATTTTTTTTTTTTTTTTTTTTTTTTTTTTGATGAATCATGTTTTATGCTCCATCAGACAGATGGATGTTGGTATATACAGCACGAAATATCAGAAAATAAGCACCTTGAAACAATTTCAGAAAGGGTCTAAGTTGGAGGAGACAGCATTACGGTCTGGGGTACATTTTTGTGGTATCCCCTGGGTGCAATCATTATTGCGGATGCATGACGGATCAAATTTCAGAAAGGGTCTAAGTTGGAGGAGACAGCATTACGGTCTGGGGTACATTTTTGTGGTATCCCCTGGGTGCAATCATTATTGCGGATGCATGACGGATCAACATAAGTATGTATCTATACCTCTGGATCATATCCACTCCTTGACAGGTGCCACAATAATGTGACTGTACTGTATATCATTTTGTGCTCTACTATCAGTGTAGTCAAGACTTCAGTCTGGAAAAATTACACAATCTGAGCTACTTATGTAAGAGCTGACAACAGCACAAGCATAACACTAAACATGCTACTTATTCTAGAGTAAAAAATTTACTTCCCTTCCTCTTTCACTAACTGCATCACCATCATCGATTTTCACTAACACCATTGGCTGGAAGCTACAAGTCAGTATGAGTAATAAGTTTATAATAAAAAATGTGTCTCTCCGTATAAAAATGCATTGCATTTGCCTCATGTCTAATCTGATCAATGATTGGGACACCCAGAAAATACCAGATTTGAATAGTAAGCAACTATATTGTATTCAAGTTAGCCAGACTGGTTTTATAAGTACTGTGATGTTCATTTTTTCCATTTAGTTATGAATCATTTGACTATGGAACAATGAATTTTGGTCGATAAAAGTTTATACAAGATAGTGTTTGCCTGAGATGGTAAAGAAGTTTTACGCAATCCTCAGTTTTAACAATGCACCTAATCAGCCAACAATCAGAAATGAGGCAAACATTATAAACTCCTGTATGCTCTCATTTCAGCAGGTCTAGTGGGAACATCATTACTGTGCCAGAGAGTGTTGCTGTGAAGACAATAAAATCCATTTGTCATTGTTCACAACATTTAGGCATTATAAGAACCTTCTTGCACCAAATTCTTGGAAAGGATCTCCCCATGTATGACCAAAAGATACAGCTAATCCAGAAAATCACAAATGGAGGCAGTTCATTGAATGAATTTTCAAGAGGAAACATATTTTGATGAGACAGTAATTTGGTACTAAAAGAGTAGAGTGGAAAGGCTAATGCATAAGAATTAATTGGTCATCAAACTGCCAGAGCGTAATTGTAACAATAAGACTTAGTCTAGCGACAATGAGAGGGTTCGGTAGAAGGAGGCCCAGGAGTGAGCATATGGGGTCAGTGGAGACCGATCGGCGAATGATGTAGTAAGCATGCGAATTGGTATATGTAGCGTAATGCATGTGGGGCGGCAATTTAAGCTCCTGAAAGACAAGCAGAGAAACTTTACTGTTATAGTTGATGAGTAGTGAAGGTTTTAAGCAATTTGGAGAAATATACATGAAGTTGAACGGTTTAAGTGAAGCGCTAACTTAGATCGGGAAAACATATTGCTCAAGCCTGGGTCTACGTTATCGTAGTCGGATCTGTATCTTTGGCGACCAGTCTGTATTAGCCTTATCCACGGTCAAATTAAGTGATGTGTGTACTTTAGTAAGCGGTCATATCAGTTGAAGTTGGTGGTTGATTATGTACAATCAGCAGAAATAAACTTATGCATTCCAGTTTAACAAGAAACTACAACTTTCATTAAACTAAATCCCAGCTCGCTTTTCCCGACAATATGGGTGATTATTTTCGAAAGAAAACTGCAACCTCTAATCAGGTGCCTTGTTATTTAATGGCTTCATAAAAAAATAAAGCTGGTGAACAGAAAGGTATCAAAAATTCAATGAATGGGCTGTGTGGTGATGATTTTTGGTTGTGGAGTGATCGGTCATCACTTTTCCAAAATGATGGAAATTATACAGCGGTGAATGGAAAAAAAATGTGATTTCAATAGGACTGGGCTGTCATAGTTCCCGCCATACAAATGACCTTAATACATGTAATTTCCAGACCAAGTCTTCTAGCATAATTCCAACAACTGCTGAGTGAGGTCATGTTACCCAGATTCATCCTACGAGTGTATCTGAAATAACAGGGTTATAACACTAATTCCAAATCATATCAGAAATGGAGGAGGAAATTCAGAAAGTCTGAGTAAAAGTCATGAATTTTATTGTCACCGTAATTCTGCCAGTTTCCATCAGGCAGCCACCTCATTCTACTGCTGAAGAAGGGCAATAAGCCTGAAAATTTCATACTCTTTGTGTGTGTGTTTTTGTTTGTGTCTTGATGCCGCAGGACTCTTCCTGTATGGTAAGTGATGGTTTTTCTCCTATCCAAATATTTAATTATATACAGAGTAAGTCATGGATAGTATGTGCCAGAAAATGTTTTTCAGACTTAAATGGTAACATCTGCCCCACGTAATAGTGTAGAGATACGTGTCATGTCATGAAACTAAAATAATTTCTGCACCTTATTAAATTGAGCCTATAGATTTTGTCATTTTTTATAAACTCTGGTTTACTTTCTTTAAAATTTTATTTAATTTGCATCAAGGATCTTTGTCCTTTTACTATTAATTTATATTTCATACTGTCTACTACATTAAAAACTTGGATTCCATTATCATATTACAACTGCTTTAAAGCTCAAATGCTTACCTTGAATCTAGTACACCAACTATTTCAAAAATTATCAGCTCAAACATAGTACATGACAGTGAAAAAGTGATTGAAAATATGAGCTGCACTAGGGTATGGTGCACTTCATAATCTCTAAAGAGTTGCTTGACGAAAAACACCCATCCTCCAGCAAAGAAAAATACCTGAAAAATGGCATACAAAACTCATGAAATTTTTACATTCTGAGCACGCCAACAATAGTTCTATCTGCATACATTATATTTTCAAAAAAACATTATGATGGTTCAGTGGTAAGGTTTATTGAAAGGTCACCAGTTGAAACCTAGGTTTTGAATGATTTAAAGGGCTTTAATTTGTATTTTACCTCTGATTCAAGTATGTATGTGAAGTATACTAGAATGTTTCCAATGTTTAGATTAAAATTGTAGGTCCTCTTTATTCAGTAGCATTACTGAGTTAGGTTAGACAGTTATAATGGTATCAGATATGGCCAAAGAAGTTATTTTCACTTAGGCAGCAGGATTTTCTAGCAAACAAAAACATTATTATATCTTCATATCAGACTGGTTTAAATAATATTCATATTTTTGCTTGCAGCTTTACACCTTGTCAAGGTCATTACAGGTGGGAAGGAATTTCTTTCTGAACGAACCAATTGGCTGAGTTTTTTGGGGAAACCATCGAAAATTCATGTGATGAGATTATTTAAATGCAAGTTATAATCATGAAGATTTGTTTAGAGACGAGTCTCAATTCTGTCTGTAGCAAATTGATAACATGCACACAGGTGTAATGGAGAAATGACTTAACCTGCAGTGATTTTAGAACGTCACACATGTCCAGCCATTGGTGTCACGATTTTCGGGGCAATCAGTTTCGAAAGAGGACCGAGTTGGTTATTGTTGAAGGTACGATGACAGCCCAACGCTAGGTGGATGGGGCACTGCACCCGATTGTGATATCCTTCATACCCACCATCAAAATAGCATCTTCTAACAGAATCATGCCCATCCTCATACTGTGGTCATCACAACACAAGCCTTGCAAGGGTTTATAATAACATGGTCCACAGATTTGTCCCCAATGGAGCATGTCTGAGGTGCCAGGAGTAGATACGTTAGATCAAATGGTCACCCAGCACAAACTGTGCAACAGTTGACTGCACAAGACACAGGCGTAGAGAGACATACCCCAAGAAGAAATCTGAACACTTACTGATTAAATGTCGGCAAGGATCCACGAATGTATAGATGCTCAAGGTGGGTGCACTTCTTACTGACAACTGTATCTAAAGGTAATAAACTAAGCATTTCAATTTGTTACAATTTCTTCAGCATATGACCCTGAATATAACTACAAATTTCCCTAAAATTTCACCATTCCTGTCTGGATGCAGCATTTTTAATTTCTGTCAGTGTATAACACGCAAATATTTTCCTAACAGCACGAATGGTATACAATTCCAAGGTAAATTCTGTATTTCCTATAGTGGCTAGAGAGAGCTATTTTGTGCATAACGTGCCAGAAAGGGCTTTTGCAGAAGAAATCTCCCTTCTTCCTTTTGATTCTCTTTCTTGAGTTGTTAGTTAAAACTACCAAAACTCGCACAACTAATCATGACACTTGTCAACAATACTTTCCAACTAGGACAGATAATTAAGTCTTTCTTACAGGTTACTTTAAAACGGAGGCATGGTCTCTCCTACTTTTATTCCTCCATTAAGTAAAACCTTTGGTATTTGTTGGGGAGTTGAGTTCTCCCTTGGATAGCATCGCGGACGGACATGCCTCGGCCGCAGCGCTCAAGAGGGAAAGATGACTGTGCAGCATATGGCACGCAGCCTCCCCACCAGGGCGCACCGGTCAACGACGGAGATGCTGGCAGCTCCACTGGCCAGTCTACTCCGCGCTCCAGCGGAGGCAGGTTGACTCCAAGAGAGTGCGAGGCGTACGATGGGCACAGCTCGCCAGCGTGTGGTACTGCCAAGGAGTACCAACACCGCCAGGTGGCATGTGGCGACCCGTCGCCACCTAGCAATGACCGAAAATGATGCCGCTTAATGTGGAAAGATGTTGAAGATTACTTCGCCAAGCAAAGACGTCTCAAGGAAGAAGCTTTGACTTCAAGGAAAGCAAGGTCGTCAACCACGGAGACTGCATGGCACCAGGGCAATGCAAAGTCGTCAATTGAATTTACCTCTGACAAGGCGGAGGTAACATTCGACAACCTCAGTAAACAGCAAATTTTGTCTGAAGACATACAGTACTCCCAGACGAGTACTTCCCAGTCACCAACTGAGGACACACCATGAGAACTGCCAGAAATGACCTTCAGTTTCAAGCTGATATACGTGTCCAATGTCACCAATGACAGCCAAGAATGGACGGACCAGTCTACTACTGAAGGAGAGCACACCCCAACGGGCTCACCGACACGCACCCCGCAGACGTCACCAAGCATGAGCCCAAACGAGGTTCCTCAGGCTGCAGCAAGTGAAGCAGCACCACCAGCACGGACCCACCTCACCGCCCCCACCCAGCATCCAATGAAGGAGCTACTGGCGAGCAGGCCGAGACGAAGTGGGTCGCCATCTTGGTACGTCCGGCTGACATTGCAGCTGCTACCAAGAAACTACAAGATAATGGCATTCTGTACCACCCGAAACTGACTGGAAAGACCCCGGCTGCTCAAGTGCAGAAGAAGCTGAGGGCAGACAAGAACGCGCAGGGCTTTCGCTGCCAAGCCTGGGGCCACAAAGCCAAGGACTGCGAAGCTGGTGATCGCTGTGTTCGCTGCGCGGGCAATCACAGCGTAGAAACCTGCAACCGACCGAGAGATGCAACGCCGACCTGCGCAAATTGTTCGGGTCAGCATGCATCATGTTTCTATCGGTGCCCCGCAAGACCTACAAGACGCAGTCAGCAAGTGCAAAAACCAGGACAGAATGCCACTGCCCTAAAGAAAAAAGCCACGCGAAAGAAGAAAAATCCTCGCGCTGAAACGACGGAGTCAGCCAGCTACCGTCGCCAGAGGGAGGGAGGGAGTGACACTCCCCACCACCTGGGACACCCCCTCCACGCGGGCACCAGCCAAGCAGCTCCACGAGACAAGGACAGGAGCAGCTGCTGCCTATCACAGCAAGAACGCCACCAAAGGAGCAGCCATGACGAGGGGTGCACCTACCAAGACAACAGTTGCGCGCTCTGCTCCAGGTGTACCAACCAAGAAACCAGGGCCAGAAACCAAGACCAACAAGCCCTGCTGAAAATTATGCAACTACTGACAGAACTTATAGCAAAAATTATCCCGTAAAAAGGATAAAATACAAAGGAACATATACAAGGACTGTATGTCCGCAGGACCCACTAAACTGTAATCCCTATTATCCAAAAAACAATAGAATGTATTAAAATGAGGCAAATAAACTTATTATTACATATATATATGTTTACCCGATGGCTGAAAAGGGCTACCGCTCTACAACGGCCCACCCCTGGCCTTCAGCCAGGGAAATGAAAGATGATAAAAAATAAATAAAAAAAATTTAAAAAAATGTTTAAAAAAAAAAAATGTTGGGGAGCCATGTATCTGACAATCCAGCAACTAAGTATCGAGACTATAATATAGATAACTACACACTGTAGGACTTACAGAGATATAAGCCATTTGGTCTTTTATCATGTCTGTTCAGTGTTGTCCACATTTAATAGCTCTAAGAAAAAGTTAAATGATGAAATAAGCATAATAGAGCAACATTTTTGTATTTTTTTCAGTAGTACTATTATCCATCACTCTGTTATGATCGAGCTTATTGGTAAATTCAGCATACAGAGAAAGAATACCTTCATATAATCAATGCAATCAAGACACCACACTTAACAAGAGTAATAGCTTTTTTTATTTAAAAAAACTGAACAAAGCAGCTAGCAAGCTATCTATGTATCTGGGCTAGTTCAACTTGTATAAGAAGACACACACATACTACAGAGCAGAACAGCAGACATACAGTCAAAGTTCTTTATTCGTGGTTTCACTATTTGTGTTTTCAGTATACAAGGATAAAAAATTGTGACAACTTTCTGTATTTATAGCTGACAATTTCATTATTATGTTATTGGAATTTAAGCAACTGAATGCTTATTTACTTACTAGCTATCAGAATGGAGAACCATAACCTTTGACTTATTTCCACCTTCTCTGAAGAATGGTGTCAGGTTACACGTGACGCTCTGGCTTTCAAAAATCCTGTATCACAACTCGCATTGCTCTTTTCACTTCTTATGCTATTTGCTGTTGTTGTTGTATTTATGGCACGTCAACAGTGAGGTCGTTAGGACCTAACAATAACCGGCAAAATTTTATGGTTTAAGAATATACTAAAATACTGTCTGCATGGTTGATTGTAAAGCGGTCGGCCATACAGTCATCAAAATAAAATAAATCACAAAACATAAGATGTGGATGTAAAGGGGCCACCAGGACCTAAAATTTTACATCTCAATGGCTGTAAAGGAGCCAAACAGGTTTACCAAAGAATTAAAATACATCATGCCTCACATTACAGTGGAGAAGAAAACTATGTGTCAGAGGAAAGTGCCCTATATGGAGGCGAGAAAGGAGAACCTCATCCCTCCTCGCCCTCTGAAAGGAGCTGCTCCACGGCTGAACGGTCGGTTTGACCAGCCGGAGCTTATTATGCTCTACCTCCAGTCACTGCCTCTGCCAAATGTCAAGAACTAATCTTTTCCCCGCCGAGGCAAGGTCAGACTTTGGGACTGGTTAAAAGTCAATCTGACCTAGTCACAGGCTAATTTGGCTGCTTCATCAGCTGCCTAGGTCCACCTGATTCCCACATGACCCAATACCCGGTCAAATTCGAACACTGTGTTGTAATAGCTGATGACCAAATACACAGGTCACGCTTTCCATTAATTCGAGATGAGTATAAATAAAAGTCAATCTCGCTAGCAATGACGTTTTTTTATTGAGGGTGATACTGGTTTATCTCATAAAACAGTTCCAAAATGTGCCGTGAGCTTTGTGAGTTATAGTTGATTCTTACATTGAGCCAGCCATTGAGGATTAAGTGCTAGTGGTGGAAGATTCCTCGCAAGACATTTTTATAGATTCCAATAGAATCTTCTGATGAGCTTCAGCAAACCCCAGACAGTTTTCCTTGAATGTTGGCTTTAGGAAGGTCGCAATCAAGAAGTTTGAATTTTCACTTAATGAGCCGTAACAACTTTTTAATTCAGTTTTCAAAGAGGCTCTAATGTATGGTAAGTCAAGAGTTCGCACTTTCTCATTGTTATCTAAATATTTTTTTAGTACAGAAACTTGTGCTATTACTTCAGAATTGCAGTAGAGACCAGAACTTGTTATTTTTGTTATTTCTTCAAAGGACTTCGATAGCTTAACGCACTTTACCATCAAACACCACAGTTGAATTATCAAATTAGTGTGCACTCCGCGATCAGCCCTTTTTTGTTCCAACAGAAACTACGTAATATAAAAGGTGGAAATCCATCTCGAGCTGATATTTGGAACCAGCTGAAGATCGGGTAAGTTTTTCTTTCTGAATCGCCAACAATTTTTGTTAAGCCCGAACAATTAAAGTGTGTAACGAGACATCTGCCAGTAACGATCACTCCTGCCTCTTCATACTGAGTCTTCAATGGCTCAGTTAAAATTCTCAGAAGCAAATGGATGAAATCTATAGCAGAAGCATACTCAGCCACGCGTACACCTTCCCACCATGTTGGCACCACTGTCACGAATGAGTAAATGTATTTTGTTTTCATCGATAGCCCAAAGTGCAATACTAATAAGCTCCCTTGCTATATTTTCTCCAGGGTGAGAATCAGGGAAATTCATCATGTTCTAGTTTGACTTCAGAAGATACCCATGAGCTGTGAAATTCAAGAAGCATTGTTGTGTACTTTTTTTCTTTTCTTTTTTTTTTTGCCTCACGAAAAGTAATTTAAAATTGAAAAACTATTGTCATTATTTATATCAAAATATTCCAAAATAGGTAATCCTTTCTTTACTGACGAGCTTTTTATTTTTCCTAACCTCAAATAACAACGTTCAGCCGGCTATCTGGCTTATAGGATGGCTGGATAACCGGTATCCAGCCAAACAGCTATCCGTTTCATCTCTAGTTAAGACACATCTAAAATAAAGTGCACTCAATGACCAGCACATGGGCACTCTTGCCGCATTTCCCACAGGTGGTGTTGCCTTTGCAATTCACCTGTCGTACGACAAACCTCTGACACTTGTAACAGCGCATAAGATCTGGTACATATGGGTGAACATTCAAATTCAAGTACCCTGCTTTAATTGACTTAGGCAACATTGGCATGCTGAATGTCAGCACAAAAGTGGCAGTCTTTTCAAGACTGCCATTTACCCTCCGTTTTATCTTGCAAACATCGACCACTTTTTCAGTTCTCCATTCCTTAAGGAGTTCCTCTTTCTCCAAAACTATTAACTCATGGCAAGTGATGATCCCTTTACTGCTCTTTAGTGTTTAATGGAGTTTGCGTGTTAGTGAAAACTCCCCAAGGATCTCACACTTAGGGAGTAGGTATGCTTCGGGTAAACGTTTCCAGCAGCAGCGGCCATTCATCAGTTTGTTCACAGATTTCAATGAACCTATGATACCCCTAAGCTCTTTGAAATATAGAAAGGGGATACCTTTTCAAAGGTACCTTCCTTCCTATGCATTATCATAAAAGTGTTAGCTAAAGGACAAGCCATTCCGTTACACTCTGTTCCAGATGAGGGTGGGCTACTAACCCTTGCCCGCTTCTTGGTATTTTGGATGGTTGAATTATTCTGCAGCCTATCCGTGCTGCAAGTAGGTTTTTTGTTTTGGTTTTTTTGAGGTTCTACATTTTAAGAATAATATCTGGTCCCATGAGAAAGAAGGAAAGGTCCTGGAGCACGTACCTCCATCACGTACCCACCAGATTAATACAACTGGGGTGCGCAGGTGCCCCTGAAGTTGCATGCTAGTGAGTGATTGTCCTCATCACCCATTCACCTCCTCGGTATGTGTCAAACCTTGAGGTTGAGGTTTTTTTTTTTAGAGAGACGTTTGTTCCATCCTCACAATCAGGCTATAATGCCAAGATCATTGTTCCTCTAGACACACAACATTCAACCACCACAGCCCACAGTGGTCACTGAAGCATGGTAGCAGTTTACGATGTGGGAAACTTGCGACGCTCACAAGTTTCCAGCTCAGGCACAGCAGGTTGCCAAACCCATACCTGGCACTGGTATACCAGGCCCCTGTGGTAGGAGAGCTGGTGGTGCGCAATTCATGATCACCAGATTATGCACCAAAATTCTAGTTAAACACCAAATCGCTCTGCAGTGTGTATGAGTGAGGGCATACAATATTGGTGATGAAATGTAGTCTTCACGGGTTTTCTGCCGTATGTTATTGAAATGCGACAACGAACTTTCGGCGGCTGACTCTGCTGCAATCTTCAGGTTGGATGTTGTGCAGGGGGAACCAGAGTTGCACTGGCGTTGTCTGGCCTCGTCGTTGATTGGCTGGCGGAGCGACTGTCCTAGCCAACCCCAGCAATCCGGAAGTATTACCCGGCGGCGCCTCACTACCTCTCTGATTGGACTGTAAAGGTTTCAGAAGGGACAGAGCCGGCTTCCACACGTCACTGAGCCAAAGACCCGTGTCCCTGTAGACCGTGTTGTTATTCACCCGTATTTCTATTGCTTCTTTGATGACTGACTCCCAGTAGAAGAAACACTTGGCCAGCAACTTTACATTGCCGAAGTCCATTTTGTGGCCGTTTTCAATAACATGCTGGGCGACTGCAGATTTATCTATCTGGAGCATGCGGATGTTGCGTTTCATGGCGTGACATGGAATCAAGAGCATGTTTCGTCCTACTGCCAAGATACGAGACTACCTCCGGCCCGTGAAGGATAACTTGGGATTGATGACTCCAGGGGTTTACAGCATACCATGTCAGTGTGGCAAGAATTATATTGGTCAGATGATCCGGACTATCAAGGCTCGGGTGGTCGAACATGAACGCAACATCAGCATGCTCCAGATAGATAAATCTGCAGTCGCCCAGCATGTTATTGAAAATGGCCACAAAATGGACTTTGGCAATGTAAAGGTGCTGGCCAAGTGTTCCTTCTACTGGGAGTCAGTCATCAAAGAAGCATTAGAAATACGGCTGGATAACAACACAGTCAACAGGGACACGGGTCTTTGGCTCAGTGGCGCGTGGAAGCCGGCTCTGTCTCTTTTGAATTATTTACAGTGCGATCAGAGAGGTAATGAGGCGCCGCTGGGTAATATTTCCGGCTTGCTGGGGTTGGCTAGGACAGTTGCTCCACCAGCCAATCAACAACGAGAGCAAGACGGCAGGCGGGAGGGAGTGGAGGGGAGAGGCTAGGCCTTATAAGGGCGCGCGGAGGCCAGACATCACCAGTGCAGCTCTGGTTCTCCCTGCACAACATCCAACCTGAAGATGGCGGCAGAGTCAGCCGCCGAAAGCTAGTTGTCGCATTTCAATAACATACGGCAGAAAACCCGTGAAGACTACATTTCATCGATATGCCGTGAAAGCCTTCGATCTCACATCAGATACCTCTACGGGGAGGAGATACACCTACGCGTCAGACGCCTGGAGTAGTTGCGCAAGAAGAAGGCTAGACTTCTGTGCTCCTTAGCCTTCTTGCTGAGATGTCGAGATTCCGACATTATACCCCGTTTCTGCACAGTCAGCCATTACATCGATAGCACGAAGGCTAACCGCATTCTGCGCCGTGCCAGTTTAGCGCTCCTCTGTGAACTTATCCGTTATATCCGTTTTGCGCTTGACCAAAACGCACGGGACTTATGGCACTGTCATCTGGAGCTTACAGCCACGCTATCGCCGACCTCTTGGGATTGGGTGGATGCAGCCACGTCAGCACAGGAGAACCTGGAGTACGACAGAACAATGGCCAGACAGACGTCCAAATTCAACCGTCTGTCCCAAGTACAGCGGCAAACAAAAGATCTAGAACCCAAACGCACAATATTCAATCTCACGGGAATAAGTCTGGACAAAGCTACTGAGAAGGTTCTCTCCAAGGGACTGAACTTCGCCCCAACACCTGCTGTCGTTCCCATGAAAGACATCATCTGCGCTGTGGAAGATGTAGCCGAAGAGATTCGGAGGGAGATGTGTTGAGTGTTGGAGAAAGCCATACCTCTGAAGTCCAACATTACAAAAGCAGAATGCCTAGCTCTCCGCACCTTCGTTCGAATGAAGAGATTGTGGTTCTACCAGCGGATAATGGAAATGCCACTGTACTTCTTAGAACTGAGATGTACGAGGCCAAGATAAGGCAACTTCTTGATGACACTAATTACAAGCTTCTCAACTACGATCCAACTTCGAGGATTGAGAGAAAGACGATGGCCCTTTTAAAAAAGGCCGGATACACACCTGACGTCATCAGGAGCCTTCGACCTCGTGTTCCGAGGCCACCCAGACTCTATGGCCTCACCAAGATACACAAGGTAGACGTTCCTCTACGGCCGATTGTTAAGTGCCATAGGTAGCCCTACATACACTTTGGCCAAGTACCTGACGGGAATGCTTAACCCGTTTGTGGGGACATGTCCCCACCATGTGAAGAAATCGGCATAGTTCGTGGAAATGCTCCAAGAGATATGGCTTTTGGACACTGACATCATGGTCAGTTTTGATGTCATCTCCTCGTTCACAAAGGTCCCTGTGGCTGACACTCTACAGCTGTTGCACCGTCTCTTCGAACCCCAAATCGTGGACCTTTTCGAGCTGGTTCTGACTTCTACCTACTTCACCTATAGCGGGAGTTTCTACGAACAGACGGATGGGGTAGCAATGTGGTCCCCGTTGTCACCGGTGGTCGCCGATCTGTTCATGGAAGAATTCGAAGATAAGGCGATCAAAAGCTTCAGCCTTAAGCCGACTTGCTTCTATCGCTATGTGGACGATACTTTTGTTATTTGGTCACATGGCATTTATAGTCTTTATAGATTCCTAGACCATCTTAACGGAATCCAACCAAATATCCGGTTCACGGTGGAGATGGAGAAGAATGGCAGCCTACCCTTCCTGGACATCCTGATCGGACCAGATGGAAGCCTCTCACACGGTGTGTACCGAAAACCTACACACACGGACCGCTATTTACACACCACGAGTTTCCACCACCCAGCACAGAAGACCACCGTGCTCCACACTTTGGTGCACAGGGCAAGGAAAATCTCCGACGCGGATTCCCTGCCATCCAAGCTTGAACATCTGTGCAATACTTTCAAGAGGAATGGTTATTCTGATCGAGAAATAGAGCGGGCGATTAAAAAGACAAACAAACGCCCGGTAGACCCAGATGTCCAGCCAGAGGCTCTGGCCTTTATTCCATATTCAGGTAACATCTCGGGAAAAATAGGCAGGATTCTGGCGCGACATGGAATCAAGAGCATATTTCCTCCTCCTGCCAAGATACGAGACTACCTCCTGCCCGGGAAGGATGACTTAGGATTGATGACTCCAGGGGTTTACAGCATACCATGTCAGTGTGGCAAGAATTATATTGGTCAGACGATCCGGACTATCAAGGCTCGGGTGGTCGAACATGAACGCAACATCTGCATGCTCCAGATAGATAAATCTGCAGTCGCCCAGCATGTTATTGAAAACGGCCACAAAATGGACTTGAGGTGCTGGCCAAGTGTTCGTTTTACTGGGAGTCAGTTATCAAAGAAGCAATAGAAATACGGCTGGATAACAACACGGTCAACATGGACACGGGTCTTTGGCTCAGTGACATGTGGAAGCCGGTTCTGTCCCTTCTGAAACATTCACCCTGCAATCAGAGAGGTAGTGAGGCACCGCCGGGAAATGTTTCCGGCTTGCTGGGGTTGGCTAGGACAGTTGCTCCGCCAGCCAATCAACGACGAGTGCAAGACGGCAGCCACGGGAGGGAGCGAGTGGAGGGGAGAGGCCAGGCCTTATAAGGGCGCGTGGAGGCCAGACATCGCCAGTGGAGCTCTGGTTCTCCCTGCACAACATCCAACCTGAAGATGGCGGCAGAGTCAGCCACCGAAATCTCGTTGTCACATTTCAACAACATACGGCGGAAAACCCGTGGAGACTACATTTCATCGATACGCCATGAAAGCCTTTGATCTCATAATATTACTGATAATTCATCCATTGGATGGAAACGTTAAGCCTGGTGACCGCTTGGAGTATTTTGAAAGAGTAGGACTAAATGTGCCAATGCCGGGTTTCACCCTCCTATCTTTCTTTCATTTCTCATCCACATGGGCAAGGTGTTCGAAGAAGAAGAATCTTACTATCAGCAAAAACTGTTCATGGAACAGTGATTGAAAAACTAAAAACTGCTTTAACCACATGGATCAAAGACAGCAATCAGAAGAAAGTGCTTATAAGTAATGCTGTAATTTGTGAGAAAGCTAATTTTTTTATGCCTATTTTAAAGAGCATTACAGTGGACATCCAGACAGAGGATTGAAAACAATCCTAAATTAGTTGATTCTTGGCTGTCCGGGTGGCGCCGCGTCATGTTTCTTGAACAGTTCTGCCCCGGAAGAAGACCCCAGAATGAGGGCCGAATCGTCGGTTTCAAGAAAAATGACGCGGCGCCACCCGGACAGCCAAGAATCAACTGACTCTGGCCGCGGAAGCCTACGATTACAATCCTAAATCAGTTTTATAAGTTAAAAGTGCAACAATCATTCTAAAACATTAAAATTGTTCTTTAAACTCAGAACGTACCCCATAATCCAATACCAATTACCATTCCGTATTCATGGTTTGCGTATTCACAGCATATTTATGAAGTATATTGCCTGCGAATAACAGGTTTGACACTACATACTTCTACTGGATTGTTCCAAATACTTGTGTTTTTTCCCAAAGCAATGCTGTGTTAAAAGTCTATCCATTTATTTGCAGTGATGAATTTTCAGATGCACATTATTAAACCTCAATGTTCCCAGTTCAAACCCTGGTCCAGCCAGGAATATTTGCCTCATCTGCGTCTGTTGGTTGGCATTGACAAAAGAATGTGTAGTGGGTCTCCCGTGTACAATGGCTACCTAGAAGCTTCCTCTTTTTAGGACATAAAATGCCAACATTATATCACTATAATTCTTTGCCAGCGAAGGTAGTCTGACAAGCAACTCTGATACAACAATCACTGATATACTGGGAACACATGAACAATCTTGGCAGCAACTATGCTTTTTTCTATGTGTGTCTATTAATGAAATATACATGTGGAAGCATTTTTGCAAATGGTAGTCACGGTCCTGACTATCCAGTTAATGTATGTTCCACTGTAGATGAACGCAATCACTCAGTCCAACAATAGAGGATATTTGGAAAGTAGGATAGAGAAATAAAGGGGAGTGGGAAGGAAATAGTATTAGTCAATTAAACTTGGCACAGAGGCAGACACTACCAGGAATAAGCATGGGATAGATTTTTTTTTCTTTCTTTATCTTATTGACACTGGGGTCATTGGAGTGGAGAGACAATGGAGGGTAAGGGCAAAATACAGGAAGAAGTTCAGCCATAGTCTTTCAAACAACCTATTCTGGCATTTGGCTGGAGTGATTTAGAGGAGCCTTGGAAAACTGAAATCTGGATAACCGCTCACTCTCCGAGCTAGGTCAAATGGAGTCTTTCAGAGGTTGTACCTACAGACACATGTGATAAGTGAAATTGGGTTACACAAGACATGTTCTGCATCTAAAAAGAAAAATTAAGGTGATATTTTATTAGCTGCTAGCTAAAGTTCTTCGGGAGCCCACTTCCAAATATGGTGGTGTTAGGGCAGTGTCTGTTCATGAGTTTGTATTTGTTGCAACCCTTTTATCTTCATTTCTGACGAGTTTACTTTTTCCCTATCCTTCCTTATTTTCATTATCTAAAATCATTTTCAGTGTCCCAACATCTATAAAGTTTCAAAAATAAGAGATATACTAAATCTGGTAATCAAACTGCTACTAGTGAACTGTGTGTGTGTGTGTGTGTGTGTGTGTTTGAGGGGGGGGGGGGAGGAGGAAGGTATAAAAAATATGGATACAGCCTTTCTGAAAGTAAGACTACATGGTTAATATTTTTTTAACTTCTGGCTTTATGCCTTGTTGAGGTCATTAGAGGTAGGATGGGATTGGGGACAAGTAACAGGAAGGAATTTTTCCATGGCCTTTTGAAGGAATTATCCCATCATTCACCTGGAGCCATTTGGGGAAACCATGGAAACCCAAATCTTGATGCCCGGATAGGTATTCGAACCCACGTCCTCCCAAATGTGAGACCAGGGCATTACCGCTCACCCACCACACTGCACTGGGCAATGAGTTCCTTTCCCAGGGTTGTAGAGTGTAAGACAGAGATAGAGTAGTTGATGGTTTGCAGTGATTACCACAATTCACTAGTATTTGTAAACAGAAGACATGAATTGCTATGGGTAGAATTCTGTGGAAATAAGGTCTTGGATGCTTACTGCAGTGGAAGAATACACGAAGAAGATCCCTTTGATTAGATACTGAACATATATTCTAACTACAGAGAGAGCACAATGATCTTAATAGACTTCAACATATTAAATGTGTACTAGCAAGGAAATGAGATTAAGGGTACAAAGGAGCAGAGATTTCTGGATGCCTTAGTGAGAGAGTGATGTTTTACATGAGTAGTAGCACGCACACAATGAGGAAATGTATGTTGGTTATTTTCCTAATAAAGTCTGACAGCACCTATATCGGGTGTCAAGTCACAGGTGAAATAGCTGTAATGAGTCTCTCTCCCCCTATAACTTAAAGGGAGAGGTTTTATGAAGTGAAAACTGGTATAGGTGCGTTAGGCAATGTTTGGACAGGGGTGAATCTATTAATTCACAACTACCCATCACAGACATGCTATGACTTGTTGCGAGTATGATATGCGCATTGGACGCTTTTTGGATGTGTAAAATCTTATGAGTTTGAATCACCAACATGCTAATGTTAAAAATATTTATTTATATATTATTGCAGCTATATCGATCCTTTTTTCAGCCTAATGAGCTATATATTAGAATTTAATTCTACATAGTGTTGCTGTAGTTCTTTCCAGGCCGATCAATCCTGAGCCAACCTCTTCCAGTTCACTCCTGTAACTCGACGTATATCCTTATCCCAGCAATCCGGGGGTCTTCCTCTTTTCAGGTTTCTCGGTATCCAATCCAGCACTACCGTAGTCCATCTTTCATCTCTTTTGCGAGCAACATGACCGGCCCATTGCCATTTTTGGGTCATGACTCTTTTTAAGATGTGTTACTTTAGTTATTGAATGGATGTGCGCGGCCCTTTTCCTGTCTCTTCTTGTAAACCCTAGCATTGCTCTTTCCATACTTCGCTGGGCAGTTCTCAGTTTTTGCTTCGTGTGACTATTTAGGGTCCAAGTCTGGCAGGCATATGTGAGGACCGGTAATACACATTGTTCAAATACACAGACGGAAAAAAAAATCCCAACACCAAGAAAAAATTATTGTAGAGTAATGAAATTTGGACAATGCATTTGTCAAGTTAACATGTTTAATTGATTAAATTTTCAAGATCACAGGTTAATTTAAGCTCAAGAAAATGCATTTCAAATGTGAAATACTGTTAAATTAATAGCCGGTGTAACCTCCAGAATTTTGAATGCAAGCCTGCAAACGTGAATGCATTGTGTCATACAGGTTTCGAATGTCACTTTGTGGTATGGAGTTCCATGCTTGTTGTACTTGTGCTGTCAATACTGGGACGGTCAGTGCTGGCTGTGGATGATGCTGGAGTTGTCGTCCAATGATATCCCATACGTGTTCAATTGGAGACAGATCTGGTGATCTCGCAGGCCAAGGTAACATGTCGACACTCTGTAGAGCACGTTGCGAGACAACAGCGGTATGAGGGCGAGCGTTATCCTGTTGAAAAACTCCCCCTTGAATGCTGTTCATGAATGGCAGCACTACAGGTTGAATTACCAGACTGACGTACAAATTTGCAGTCAGTGTGTTTGGTATAACCACAAGAGTGCTCCTGCTGTCATAGGAAATTGCTCCCCAGACCATGACTCCAGGTGTAGGTCCAGTGTGTCTAGGCCGCAGACAGTTTGGTTGCAGGCGTTCCCCTGGCCTCCTTCTGACCAACACTCGGCCATCACTGGCACCAAGGCAGAACCTGCTTTCATCAGAAAACACAACAGATCTCCACTCCGTCCTCCAATGAGCTCTGGCTTGACACCACTGGAGTCGCAAACGGCGATGGCTTGTAGTCAGTGGAATGCACGCTACAGGGCGCCTGGCTCGGAGCTGTCCTTGAAGTAACCGATTTCCTATGACAGCAGGAGCACTCTTGTGGTTATACCAAACACACTGACTGCAAATTTGTACGTCAGTCTGGTAATTCAACCTGTAGTGCTGCCATTCATGAACAGCATTCAAGGGGGAGTTTTTCAACAGGATAACGCTCGCCCTCATACCGCTGTTGTCTCGCAACGTGCTCTACAGAGTGTCGACATGTTACCTTGGCCTGCGAGATCACCAGATCTGTCTCCAATTGAACACGTATGGGATATCATTGGACGACAACTCCAGCATCATCCACAGCCAGCACTGACCGTCCCAGTATTGACAGCACAAGTACAACAAGCATGGAACTCCATACCACAAAGTGACATTCGAAACCTGTATGACACAATGCATTCACGTTTGCAGGCTTGCATTCAAAATTCTGGAGGTTACACCGGCTATTAATTTAACAGTATTTCACATTTGAAATGCATTTTCTTGAGCTTAAATTAACCTGTGATCTTGAAAATTTAATCAATTAAACATGTTAACTTGACAAATGCATTGTCCAAATTTCATTACTCTACAATAATTTTTTCTTGGTGTTGGGATTTTTTTTTCCGTCTGTGTACCTGTTTTTTAAGATGTACTGGCATGTTCGATTTAAAAATTATGGAATTTCTTCTGTATGCTCTCCAGCCCAGCTTTAACCATCTGTAGATCTCAGGCTTTGATTCACCATTCATATTGGTCAGTTGGCCAAGATAGATGTACTGATCTACAGACTCAATACCAGAATCTTTCATGTCCACCCTGTCTTTATCTTTTTCTGCCCATTTGTTTTGCATGATTTTGCTTTTTGATATATTTATTTTAAGGCCCACTTCACTGCACGCTGCCTCTAATTCATTTATCAGTTCTTTGAGCTCTTCCAGACTGTTTGAGAGTAAAACTATATCATCAGCGAATCTTAAGTTGTTGAGATTTCTTCCATTTATTCTCAAACCTCAGTTTTGCCATTGGATTTTTGACATTGCCAACTCTAGGACTTATGTGAATAGCTTAGGGGATATAGAGTCTCCTTGTTTTACCCCTCTTTCTACTGGGAACTCTTTGGTGACTTCAGCGATGTTGATAAAGGCAGTGGAAGTGGTGTAGATGTTGTACAGTAAGTCGATATAGCCGGGATTCACTCCTTGTTCTAAAAGGGCTTGCATGATTGCTGAGTGATGGACTGAATCAAAAGCTTTTTCAAAATCGATAAAGGCCAAACAGAGGGGCATCTGGTATTCATTTGCTGAACTTATTACTTCGTGGATGACTTGGATGTGATCTACTGTGCTGAATCCTGACCTAAAGCAAGCCTGTTCAATTGGTTGCGCTGTGTCCAAGGTGGAACTGATGTGGTTATTGATGACCTTTGTAAACACTTTGTATATGATAGGAAGAAGGCTGATGGGGTGGTAGTTCTTAATATTGTAACGACTGCCCTTTTTGTGTAGCAACACAATCATTGCTTTGTTCCAGCTGGATGGGATATTTCTCTCTTCGAGGCACTGTGAAAACACCTTAGCTAGGTGTCTGTAGGTTTCTTCTCCAGTCAATTGGAGTACGTCAATAGACAGGCTGTCATAACCACTAGCTGATCCTTTTTTCATTTCGTTCACTGCCCTTCTAACTTCATATGGGAGGACTTCAGGAATTGGTGAGTCTGGGCTTGATGTCATTAAAGGATTATCATCTTGCTTGCTGTATAAGGACTGATAGAAGTTCCTGAGATGAACCAATACTACCGTCTTGTCTGTAATACGCTCATTATCATCATCTAAAGCTATTATTTGTTTCTTTCCTATCATTAATCTTTGTTTTGCTTTCTTATAGCCTTTCTTGTTCTCTATAACTGATCTGATCAGGTTTTCATTATATTTCTTGATGTCAGCTGTTATTTCTTTTCTAATGGTCTTGCACAGTTCAGTATATTCAATTAGGTTTTTTTTCAGGTTTTACTTTCATATTCCTCCATTTATTCAGGAGAGTTTTTGTATAATAGCTAATTTTACTTAATTTGGTGGTTTTAACAGTTCCTGCCATTTCTATGGCTAATTTGTTATAGTTGAAGCTAAATTTCCATTGGCGGTGGTAGCTAGTTTCTCCGATAGTGTGCGTTGAAAAATGTCTTTCTTTTCAGTGAGATTGATTATATTTACTGGTGTTTTATTGGTTCCTTTTATTAGCTTTCGTCTTTCCTGTTTTATGCTGATACTAAGTTTCACTCGGACCAGCCTGTGATCACTTCCGGTGTTGAATTGATTTAGAACATGTTACACTTGGACAGCAGTGAAAGTATAGATTATACTTGTATCTAATATATAAAAATAAAGGTTTGTTTGCTTGTTTTAAAACAATGTTCTTCATACAAACACACAGTTTTTATCTGATTTTGATGGAACCTTTAATAAGTAGGCTATACTATAAAACAAATAGAAAAAAATTGTTTAATTTGATTGACAAAAACCCAAACCCTCTCTTCCTCCCCCCCCCCCTTAATTTCAGTCAATAATGTTCACATAAACCCACAGTTTTTTTTCCGATTTTAATAGTACAGACAAAACGAGGCAGTCTGGTAGCTCAGCGGTTGAGGCATCTATTTCCAAAAGATTCTCTCTTCGGTCACTGGTTCAAGTCCCATGGCGAGCAAGAATTTTTTAGGAGTTCTATTTGATTATATGAGCTATGCTGGCACATTCCATGGTTCTGATTCTCGTTAAACTGAGGAAAGAATTTGGTATTCCTGCCTCTGACACAAAATCTTGGTATATCTCCTTTGGGAAGATTTGACTAATCTTCGGGTTGTGGACCACGTTAGATTTTTAGTTTTTAAGTGAATACTTCTTTAGGCACATTGGGAAATTTTTGGATGGGTAAAATCTTATGAGTTTCTGTCACTGACATGCTAATGTTAACAGTATATCTGTTGTGGCATGGTGGCTCAGTGGTTAAGGTGTCTGACTGGGGATTGAAAGGTCCCCAGTTCGAATCTCTGTCTCGGTGGGGATTTTATTAAACCTTTAACCTGGCCTTCACTTCTGGCACAGCTTGCTGTGTAATGTGAAATATGCCAGACCACTTCCATTGTTCAGATTCCTTAGTTAAGCCGTAGGTCCCCTGTACATGGTACAACTACCGGGTTTGTTTAAGGCGGCTACGACAGGCGGAATGCGCAGCCAATAGAAACCCTGTCCCCAGGTCATTATGACCACACGGAATCATTATTATTTAGTACATCTGTAGCTAGAAGTACAACACGTTCATAGTTTTAAGTTTTAACTTCTGTCAGCAGTCCCCAATGACTGCCAATTAGTTCCCTCCCCCAAATTTTATGGAACCTCAAGCTGAGAGAGAATGAGGGAGCAAAGTAGGGGAAGGAATTTGGCTATGGCCCTTTAAAGGAACCATCCCAGCATCTGTGCAGAAAATATGTTGTCTGTCTACTAAGGAATCACTGCACAATCTCTGTGTCAATTTTGAGACACCTTGTTGAGATAAAAATTGTTTGCACTTATTGGTTTATCACATTTTAATGGTGGTTGCTACATGTTAGGTGTGTTTGTTAGTATTTTACAGTCATGTAAATTTATACATGTGAAGCTGAAAGTTCTTTTTAAAATAGTTGTCACTGCCTTTTCAAGGAGAGAGTTTATTTAAATTGAAGAAGTAACACCAGTTGATACCAAAAATCTTCTAAAAATTATATACAAATGTTTAATTCATAATCACATTTGATTTAATGGACTTCTTTCAGAAATTCCTCCAACAAACTTAAAAATATTTGCAATAGTAATGTGAAACTTCATAACATCCAAAAAGCAAGTCCTAGCAGAAGCATATAGGCCTTTTTTTTTTTTAAATCCTTCTCTTTGCCACTGCATGCTAGCAGAGACAAGATTCAACAAACTGTCATCAATCTGGCTGGTGGTACAGAACTAATGCCATCTACGGAAGCTGAGCTTCCATAGGGTTTGCACCTAGCCCAAGAAGATCTGTTCCATACATCAAAATCATCAGCAAAGTTGAGCAGGCAATGCGCAGACTACCAGCAGACTCCGAAGAAGAGAGTACGCAAGAAATATCCCACATCCTCCATAAGGACAAGCCTGACCAGAAGAATATATCTGTATTAGAGCAGAGAGTGCTAAAGGAATTGCGGGAGCACAAGGAAATTGTAATTCTTCAGGCAAACAAGGGGAACTCCACTATTCTCATGACAACAGATAACTACAGGCGGAAAATCAACATCATTCTGTAATACAAAACATACATGAGGTTGTCTCATGATCCAACAGTGTCAGTAGTCAAGAAGACTATCGCACTTGACAGCTTCAGATCTTTCAAGCACACCATCAAAAAGACTTCAGCTGCAAGCTCCAGTACCTTCCAGGTTATATGGGCTGTCGAAAGTGCACAAAGATCGGGTCTCTTTACATCCTCTAGTGAGTACCATTGTATCACCAATGTGCTTGTTAGCTAAACATCTCTCCATAGTCCTGACCCCATTAGTGGGGAAGATGCATTTACCATGTGTGGAATTTGACAATTTGTTGGTACTCTGAAAGAGTTAAGACTAAAACCCAATGACATCATGGTCATTTTTGATGTAGTGTCACTTTTTACTAGGATCCATCTGGATGATACACTGGAGTTGCTGCACCAGCATTTTAAACAACCAATGGTGGAACTTTTCTAACGCTCACCGACTTTGACTTACATCCTCTTGATAGGTAATTATTTTGAACACCATGATGAGGTAGCTACGGTTCACCACTTTCCCCAGTGATAGCTAGTATATTCATGAAACATTTTGAGGATATCACAATGGAAAGTGTAGAACTGCGACCGACTTGCTTTTATAGAGATGTGGATAATACTTTCATCACATAGCCGCATGGAAGAGAAAAATTAAACAATTTCCTTAAACATCTGACTGGAATAAACGAAAGCATCAAATTTATAATGCAGGTGGAGCAGGAGGGTTGAATGCCATTTCTTGACATTTTCGTCAGAAGAAATTCAGATGGCGCACAAGGACATGTAGTGTAAAGAAAACCAATCCAAAGACCTGCATCTCAGTGTGCATAGCTAACATCAACCTGCTCAGCACAGTTCAGTGTTATAAACTGTAGTGCACTGGGCCTGAGCCATTTGCAAATGCAGAAAGTCTTCTGGTGGAACAAAATCATTAGCAGCACATATTCCACATGAATAGATACAGTGAAGCACAGATAAATAGGTCCTTTTGGAAGAAAGAGAAAAGGAAGGCAGAGAAGCTAGGGAAAGAACATGCCATTCTACCATATGGCAGTGCAACTTCTGAAAAAAAAGTGCCAGATTGTCAGGCAAAGCCAGCATGAAGGCGTTCTTCTGTCCACCCAGGAAGAAAACTTATTTACTACACAGTACAAAGAACAGCAACAGATAGTGTGGTATATATTCCATCACTTTTAAGTGTGGGTAGCAGTACATTGGGCATATGGTACACTCCACGTTTCAGCACTGCGCGGAACTCATGAGATGTGTGTACCTTAGACAGTTAACGAATTCAGCAGTAGCTCTGCTAAGCATTGAAGAAAGACACAAGTCTAGATTCAAGGTGACACAAATACTAGCTCATGCAAACGGATACTGGAACAGAGTGAAAAAGGAGGCTATGGAGATTCATCTTGTAGAAAAAACTGTAGACAGACAGTGTGACATGGAACCTAGTTATTGGTCAGTTCACACAAGGCATCAAGATCATCGCACAATGCATTCTGACCACCAGCTGACCCCTTCCACCACGCCTCCTATCCCACAGGCCAACTTGCCTCCTCAGGCTTCCTATCCCTTCTCATTGCAATGAGAGACGCTAAGCACATGAGACTGTAACATCACCAGCAACTCTTGCCGAGTGCAGGCTACATAAGAAGGGACTCTCTCGGAGTCCGACACTTCACCAGAAGGTGAAATCAGAGAGTGGCTCTGAAATGTTGCATCATATTGACATTCTACCATAATGGAAGGCTCGAGAACATTTTAGACAATGTACACTCCAAGCATCCATTCATTCAGTTTAACATGACCAATCACACAAATTACAGCATTCATCCTGCCAAGTGAATAACTATCCATGATCTTCAAACCACTTAGAGAAATTATTTGAAATACTTTTAAGTCTTACTGACTACAAAAAGTGGTATTCATATGGCATATGGACTTAGTTTCGGCTACAACAAGCAACACAGTCCCACAATCATGGTTTTGTAAACACTCCTCCCACTAGTCTGTGACCCCATTATATACTTCCTCATGCTTGACTGCCTTTCACATAATTGGGAAACTGTTTTCTCCCATCACTTTTACCAATCAATGGTTTCTCTTGAATGTTTAAAAATACAATTGAAATCACTGGATTACTGGAGATCGCAATTCTGCCAGGAGTTGTCATGATAATACTGCAGTGGTCAAACGCAAGACTCCACTAGAAATTCTTTCCGGAGCACATTTAACTGTTTCATGCTGGTCCAGGCTGTATTACAACCTAATTTCTGCTTGAAAATAATGGTTCAGGCTGTATTACATCAGAATTACTGCTTGAAAACAATACGACTTGTGACTGACTACAGCAGTAATCCAACAATATTACTGAATGTTGTTGAAACAAAATCACGATCTCCAGTAGACCCTCTAGCAGCTTTGATTAATAAATAAAGCTATACTGAACATTAGGCCACCAATACAAACTAAGTTTGTAACTCATAACATTTACAGAAATCAAATATGTGACCTATAGCTTCAATCAATAAATAAAGTTACTCTGATTATCAATCCACCAATAGGAATATTGTGGTTTAATTTGCAAACAATTTCCACCAATACCATTGTCAGTACAGGGATCATATCAACCCCATAGAAATGGTATTCGCATCCTGTCAATTCAACATGACGGGATGTATGGAAGTCATGGAAAATGTTTTGCTGACCAATTTTTTACTTTTTTCAATGGGAAATGTCAAGAACTCATTACAACGAAGGAATCAACCATTATTTCAAGAGATTTGTATTAATTTTTCAGGCTGGTGGCAAATTGGTATTTCAATCTGGAGTTAAATCAGGAATACTTTCACCATTGCAGCAATGGCATGCCTCAAAATTATCTGTCAGTTCCAGAATGAAATACCACCTTATGAAATTCTAAATCTTACTAACCCCATTTATTTAGTATGACATGAGATATTACCTGTAAAATAAAAGTAATAATTCTAAAAAGCTATGTCCATCAATACTACCAGAAATGCAGATGGTTTTACTATATTGTGCCGCTATGGCTTTCCTAACAACTGTGGAAAACAGCCATAAATTTTCAGCTCTTCTCTACTCATTCTTGATACTCTTAATCGATCACTTGTTACATGGACCACAGAAATACTCTAGATAAAGACAGATAAGTTTTTTATACAATATTTCATCAGCAGAAATTTTACCTATGACTGACAGTCTACAATGCTTTCTTGAGGAGAAAAGAATAACTGAGAATTGCAAACAAATTACTTTGTCCTCCTATGATTACTACTAGTATTTTAGTTTATGTTGATATTGTCAACTCAACACACTCTATAAACCTCACCATCTCAGATTTTCATGAAATTTTTCACAGGTATACTATTCATATAGACTTGGAAAAATACAAAATTTCATCAAAATATATCAACTCGTTTTTTAATTACAGCTATCTAAAGTTTTTAAAAGTTGTCCAAAAACCGCAAACAGAAATTTTTAAATTTCTCTAAAAGCTTTCCTAATTGAGATAGAGAGCTGGGAGGGATGTCATTTTACAGCATTTTTCATGTTCTTTCCTGTGATATACAACATACTATAGGCTAACACAATTATTTGTTTTTGTCAAAATCTTTAAAAAAATTAAAATTTTAAAATTTTTCAAAAAGTACATATTTTAAAATTTTCAAATTAATTCTATGAATAGTTAATATTGTTGTAAATAACCAGGCAAAATAAAAATTTGGGATGATAATGGGTTCATTGTTGAATAAATTGAAAACTAAAGCTAGATTTCATTAATACCTTGTATTTAGCTGAATAACACAAAAATACAAATTTTTACACTTCTTTGAAAATAAACATGAGCACTAACCTGAAGAAAGAATACAGTAATGAGTCTAAAGTAAAACTTTTCATTAAGAAGTAGGATATGTTTATCATTTGAAGTTTGAAAAAGCCACATTTGTTTGGCATACATCACTTTCAAGTAGAACATAACTTCTTCCAGTGGGAGTCACAGGATTCACTTTTGTCAAAATGTCCATCACTGACATCCATAGCACATCAGCATTTCTTGGTTATGAGAATGATGTAGATGGCCCAGATGGATGAAGAAAAGTTATTTTCACTTCATCAAGTTCTTCTTTTTTCTGTAAAACATACCCGAGCCACCATTTTCCTTCATAGACAGCAGTGACATAGCCAGATATGTCTTCTAGTTTAAGTTTATGTGGAGATTTTGACACTTCCTTTTCCCGACCCTTCAAATCATCTGAAAAGTTTTTTACCAATAATTTTGATTTAGTTTTTGGAATGAACGCATGGTATTGCTGCGTTCCCTGGATAGTCAATGCTCGATCAAAGCGACTTTTCAAAAACAGATCTGATTCAGCATATTCGTCTTGGGTTGAGTAGGCAAAGTCTACCTTGGTAATGTTTTCTACTGCCCATTCAAAAAGTTGTTGTGGGATTTGAATTTGATTTTCATAGGGTCTTTGCAGACAAGCACGAGCTGCAAGTCTCTTTACTGAACCCCCTACTCCGTCACATGGTCCTTTTCCATGTGCTGTGGCCGAAAAGTGCCACTCTGCTTTCACTTTAAAATCTTCCTCATGAAAGCAGAGGTTTAAAAAGTTTTTCTTATTTTTTGTATTGAGCGGTAGACCCATCTGAAAAATAAAAAATCTTGTTTGGAAGTTTGTGAAATTTAGATTTCAGAAAGGATATGAGCTTTTTTTGAAAGGTGTACACAGCTACTGTGTTGTGCTCTAGGCAATCAGAAATAACTACGTAATTAACATGTTCAACTTTGTTTTCCTGTTTGAAATATATTACAAAAGGATGGATTGTGATCTGTTGACTTGTCCAATGATAGCTCTGAGCTTCATCTTGCAGCACAATGCTATAATTTTCTGAAAAATCACAGATGATAGCAAATTCTGATTCTTTGAGATTTTCTTTTGTGTAGTTCAGGAACCCTCCTTGTTGCTTGGCAATGAAGTCATGCCGAACCAAAGAGGACACCTTGCTGCAGAATAAATCAATAAATTCTTCTGAAGATTTCTCTAAGACCTCTAAATTGCAACGGTCAACTGAAACCCACTGGCGGAATTTAACTTTTTCAATTAAATTTGCATTAAAGGATTGTTCTAAAATTGTACGTATCTCAGTTTCACCTGGACAGGAAACACAGTCCCCCATGTTGCAATCAATTGATGATGGGTTACAAAGCACTTTTGCTAGGCATTGCTTGTAATTTTTTATGTTGCCATTTGTTACAGTATTTAATTTAGCATTTTCTATCATCAACTTGATGTTTTGGTGAGTTGTGCACACAGCAAACAAAGTGTGTGCCACTCTGACCAGCTAGAATACAATGTTTTGGTCTCAACTCAGCAAATTTAGAGAAACCTATTTTTATGTTAGGAAACTTATCTTTGAAATGTTTGTAAGCTTCTTTAAGATTACACAAAATTAGTCTTTTCGAAATTTTTGATTTACTTCCATTTGATTCCATAATCGTCACACAATCTTTAATACCAGGCATTGCCCTGCTAACTTCATCGCTTTCATAAAATGAACGTACAGTTCTAACAGTTTCTATTGGCAAACTTCTTCCTGGTTTTGAATTTGGACCTTCCAAAAACCCTTTTTCTTTCAAAATTTTTTTTTGACTGCCGAACCATGTAGTTGGGTGCATTAAATTCTCGTATTATCTTTCTGACACTCCAATTTTCAGGTAAACATGTTAGAAGCATTAGTCTTTTTGTCCTACTTATAGAACTCAAAAAGTTACTTCTGAGATTTTGGAGAACTGATTCGTCAATATCATTATCGTTTTCTGATGAAGAATTTTCAGCAGTAATAAAAAGTTTACGTTTCATAGATGAAGTAAAATTTTTTAAGCTTTGATGTGGCATAGTTTTTGGATTTTATTTTTCTCTTTTCAATGGGAGATTCACCTAACTCTTGAAGAGATCTATTGAGTGTCTGAACAACCACTGAATTTGTTGTGAAATCTGGGTCTTTGTCTGATAATGTCTCTGAGCCAGAAGAATTGTCAGATATTTTATCACTGATCCGCTGTGCATTTTTTAACATAGTAATTTCTTTCCTACAATTATCACAAATCTTTGAGCCATTGGCAATTTGTGGGTACAATTCAGTCATTCAAGCTATGACATTTCTGAGCTTTTTTCTGTCTCTAATAAAATGATTTGATTTCATTAATGGATTACAACACTGAACTCTCAACAAATCATTAGTTTCCATATTGAAAAATAAAAGTTCGTTCAATTTAAAGTTCAACTATAAATAACTTATTAAACATAAAACAAATTTAAACATGAATTTAAAAACATGTTAAATATGTATGACTGATTTTCATTGATATAAAACTATTAATTTAACACATTTTAATGGCTTGATAATTTAATACTAAAATAATAATAATGTTATTATTAAGCCTGACCAGTAAAACAATATTAAGTACAACTTAGAACACACAGATGCTCTAGCCACTGAATAACAGTCTGATGCAAGCAGATTTAACTTTTTACAACCGGATTCAACTTGTTACGACAAGATTCAACTGGTTAAAACCTGCAGAAGCAGGCTCAATATCTGAAACCAATGCACATTTTGTAAAATATTATTGTACTAGTATTATATGTATATTTTTAAAACATCATATTTATTTGTAGTAACATTTTTAATTTTTAAAATATTAATAATATTAATTTTATAAAAATAAAGGCACTATGAGAACTTTGTTAGTTAAAATTCTTAAAGTAGGAGCTAATAAGAATTGACAGCAGATTACAAGTCTGAAGGTTTTAACTGTTTTAGACTCATTACTGTACTCTTTCTTCAGGTTAGTGCTAATATTTATTTTGAAAGAAGCGTAAAAATAGGCATTTTTATGTTATACAACTGAATACAGGGTATTAATGAAAAATCAAGCTTTAGTTTTCAATTTATTTAACAATGAACCCATTATCATCCCAAATTTTTATTTTGCCTGGTTATTTACAACAATATTAACTATTCATAGAATTAATTTGAAAATTTTAAAATATGTACTTTTTGAAAAATTTGATTTTTTTTTTTTAAGATTTTGACAAAAACAAATAATTGTGTTAGCCTATAGTATGTTGTATATCACAGGAAAAATGCTGTAAAATGACATCTCTCCCAGCTCTCTATCTCAATTAGGAAAGCTTTTAGAGAAATTTAAAAATTTCTGTTTGCGGTTTTTGGACAAATTTTTTAAAACTTTAGATTACTGTTATTCAAAAACGAGTTGATATATCTTGATAAAATTTTGTATTTTTCCAAGTCTATATGAATAGTACACCTGTGAAAAATTTCATGAAATTCTGAGATGGTGAGGTAAATTTTGTGTGAAAATTGTGTTGATTTGACATGGAACGACCCTACAGCTTTAAATTATTGTGACCTCGCTACGCTCGGTCACAATATATGTTTTTACGACTGTACGTGAACGTGACGTCACGTTAACAGTAGCGACGCAGAGGTATCGCCATCTCGAATTAAACCTTACATACTTTGTCCTCAGTGGTATGCAAGATGATAAGAGTTACAAATCAAACTACATCAGGAATGCCGTAAGAAAAGAAAGTATTATGTGAATCAGAATAAACTTTTATAATTACGTTAAATATTTTTGGAAAAGTTCACAAATAGGTTACCGTAGTTAATTAAAATGAAAAGTACCTGCGAAACAAGTACAATAAGCGTATCTTCTAATAGCCCCATAATTGTTCCACGCTATTTTAAAATCTTTAATACACAGCTATTTTCAAAATCAAACGTTGGGTAAGCTGTCACATGATAAAAATCCATGTTACATTCACGGTTCTAGTGCCGACCCAACATTCAATTGACGGCGCGCTTACGTCATTTGTTGACGTTGTAAGTCCAAAGATACTACTGGCATAAAATTTGGTGTTGTGATCCTTTCAGGATATTATTCTCTGGTTGTTTACGATAGCAACTGCTTTCATTGAATTTGTGACTTAAAATAAGTTTATATATATATATATTAGAATCCTTTCGTAGCAATATCAGTTTTTTCCTCTCTCAAGTTTTCCTTAAGTGATAAATTACAGCAGTTCAAATACAGAGTTACCTCCGTAGTGTTCCAGAGACACAGCCTCGGAACATTATGGCAGACAGTGGTGGACAGATGTCTTCAGCCAGCGCAGTTTTACGCCACTATTATGAAAATGCGGCTGTTGACGTAGATCTTCACAGCGAAGAAGAAGAGCAGCAACAACATCAGCAGCAGCACCAGCAGCAGCATCAAGAGAAGCAGCATCAACTACAGCAGAATCAACAGCAGCAGCATCAACAGCAGCAGCAACAACAACAGCAGCATCAACAGCGGAGGCTTACGGAGATGGAAATCGAGGAGGGAGGCGTTCCACCACAGGGCCTGCACTCAGCTCCAGACGCAGCCATACATCCCACGGTTAAGAGAGGTGACAATCCCACAATCACTGGTGAGTTGAATCAACCAGTAAAACGTAGATGTGTTCAGAGACCAGAAATAGGTCAGCCAAAGGTAGTTTCTCAACAAACAGAAGAAGTAGATATGCTTGATATAGCGAGGCCCATCGAGATTAACACATCTCCATCTACAGTATTAGACCAACATAATCCCAACCCCAAGTCCTCTGATTCGATAGCGCTAACTTACAGAAGCAAAAACAACAGATACAGCCCTACAGATAGCGGTCCATACTACATTTTCGTAGAAAGTGTAGATAAAAATATCGGAAGACTACATCCCATGTCAATAGGCAAAATTCTCTACACACGCAATCCTGCATATAAACGAGACATCATTAATATTATAACAGCAGGCAGAAACAGATTAAAAATCGAAAACTAAGTCTGCAGCTTCAGCCAACATGTTAGTACAGTCCACAGTGTTCAAAGACAGGAATCTTGAAGCATATATACCAAATTTTTTAATAAATAAACAAGGGATTGTTAGGGATGTAGACGTCACCCTTTCAGAAGAAGAAATCCAAGAAGCTATAGAAAGCCCTTATCCAGTGATATCCGTGAAACGGTTCACTAAGAGGAGCACTTACCAAAACAACGAGAGAAGGATTCCATACCAGTATGCATGATTACCTTCAGATCTCAATCTTTACCAGATCATATAGCAATTTTCGGAACACGGTGTTCAGTAGAGCCTCATGTTCCACAAATACTAATCTGTGCCAATTGGCTTACGTTTTGGCCATCGCATGACACAGTGCCGCAGTGCCACTCGTTGTAATAAATGGGGAGGCCCTCATTCGATGGAGTCATGCACTAGCACAGCTGATTCGCGATGTGTTCACTGTCAAGGCCCACATCTATCCAATGATAGACTATGCCCAGTATACATACAACAACAAAAAGCACGCGAGGCCGTGGTTTACAACAAAGCTTCACCAATTGACGAGTTGGACATCCGCCCACAGACAGATGTATTCAAAAGCAGCCTACGTCGCGCCGTCCTATCATGATGAAAACCAATTCCCCCCGCTCCCACCGCCTACATCGTCGCTTCCGAGTTCAGCCTCACCAAACAACCCTATTATCCCCATCTTTCAAGAACAAGAGATACGTCACCAATCAAAAGCATCCACTATAAATCAACTGCTTCACACTCCCACTGCCACGGGCCACAACAAACAAAGGCCAGCAGCTCCAAACTCAAAAACGCCCCATTATCCTCCTGTCCATCAGAGAATGTATATACCACAGCATTTACCTATATCACCCATCATACAGAATCCTTATCATCCGCAACTCCAGGACAAGGAGAAGGCTCCTTCAGCAGAAAACGCAGTGCTCATAGAGCAAATATTGCAAATGATTTTGCAGATGATACATGAATTCCAATCATCTCCATCTGATACTCTCCATCTCGATCCGCTCCGCCGTCTTCTTACCAGCTTAGTAGGGAACAAGTAAAGAACCCATAACAACTAACCACCTTAACCGAGTGCTATGGCGCATACAATTTTACAATGGAACTCGCGTTCTCTCGCTGCCAACCGAGAGTCATTTCAGAGAGCATTAAGTACGATGAACATATCCATCGCTACCCTATCAGAAACATGGCTGAAGACAGGAAGGAACATTTCATTTCCAACATACACCGTGTATCGCAATGATCGTGAAGATGGCTGGGGAGGAGTTGCAATTGTAATTAAAACCATAATTCCACATACAGCGATCGATATAGATCACGCCCATATAAAATCTTTTCAAGCAATCGCCGTTAGAGCGCTGATAAGCCGACAGGAAGTCACCATAGTATCCCTGTACTGCCCACCCAGGAATGTCATCACAGAGCAGGAATGGCGCTATTTCATGCAACAGTTGGAGCAACCGTTACTAATCTGTGGCGACTTTAATGCACACAATACGACATGGGGGTGTGAAATATCAGACGTTTACGGAAGCACACTCTTGGAATTAATAGAAGAATATGAACTATTTATCTTAAACGACGGATCTGCAACAATACTTCCCCTGCCAGAACAACGGAAATCCGCCATAGATATTTCCCTGTGCTCAGCATCGCTTTCCTCGGAGTTCCGTTGGCGGGTCCTCCCTTCCACAATGGGATCCAACCATTTCCCAATTGAAATCACGACCATAAATCCAATCAATCTCCCTCCATACAAACCTTATTCCAAATGGAATTAAATCAAGCAAACTGGAATAATTATAGACGAATTATGGAAAGGACTACCTATGGTATTCCAAATACGCTCCCTATAGCTGAAAAGTATAACGCTTTCATAAATAAAATCAACTATGCAGCTAGCCAATCTATCCCACAAAAGAAGACTATAACTCATCCGCGAGGAATAACAGTACCATGGTGGAGCCCAGAATGTGGAAGGATGATCGCAAAAAGAAAACTAGCGCTGAAGTACTATAAACAGTTTCCAACCTGGGAAAATTTTCTAGGCTACAAAAAAGTAGACGCAGAAACGAAGAGGACACTGAAACACCAGAAGAAACAAAGCTGGAAAGCCTTTTGCAGCAAACTTTCCAAAGGCACGCCGCTCTCAAAGATATGGTCAACCATAAATAAATTCAAAAAGAAGTGTGTACCCACTCGCTCTGTCCATTGTTGGACTGAAGAATTCGCCGACATTGTGGCCACGCCATCGGTAGCTTCTCCACCTGAGCCGTTACAATCGATTTCTACAGGTGGGAATCAGACGTATCTCATGCGGCCCTTCAGACAAAACGAGCTAGAAAGAGCCCTCAAAAAAGCCTCAAACACAGCTCCAGGGATCGACGGAATTCACTACAGCATGCTCGCTAATTTGCCAAGTAACGCAAAACAACTTCTCCTTCAACTTTTCAACGTAATTTGGATTACAGGAAATTTTCCCGAAGATTGGACTACACACATCATCGTACCCATCCCAAAGCAGGGGAAAAACCCTAACGATGCCAAGTCCTACCGACCGATAATTTTGTCTTCTTGCATCGCCAAAACATTTGAACGACTAGTGAAACAACGATTAGAGTGGTGGCTGGAACACAATAATCTATTACCCAGGACTCCGTTTGGATTCAGGAAGGCACATAGTACGATAGACAACCTCAGTTTTCTAACTGCAGATATAGAGAAGGTATTCACTGAAAAGGGATACTTAACAGCCATATTCCTAGATATTTCAGGAGCCTATGACAATGTGGTGCCAACAGTACTGCTCAATAAGCTAAAAGAAATTGGCATACCAGCGCAGTACTGCCAAAATATCTACAATCTTGTTCGTCAACGTACCATATATATACGAAAGCAAGATAATACCTTTTTCGGACCTAGAACACTATCGAAGGGCCTACCCCAAGGATTAATCCTCAGTCCGCTATTATATGCCATATATACCGCCAATCTGGAAAATATCTTTAGCACGCCTATAAAAGTATTACAGTACGCTGATGACATCTGCATATATACCATGTCTCCCTCCTTGTATTTAACCTATCAATGGCTATCGGATGCTGCAATAACTTTATCTGTATGGACATCTGAGTGTGGACTTACACTCTCAGCACCTAAATCAACTGTCGTGGTGTTCACAAGGAAGCGCTGCACATTCGGAGAACGCACCATACGGCTGGGACCATATACCTTCCCAATAGAAGCGTCGGCTAAACTTCTGGGCCTATATCTGGACAGCAAACTAACATGGAGCCGCCATATAAACTATATATTACAGAAGGTTGGAAAAGCGCTGAACATACTCCGATCCATCACAGGAACTTGGTGGGGAGCAGATCCTTCTACTCTACTAATCTTGTACCGATCCTTAATCCGTCCAGTAATAGATTATGGAAGCACCCTGTTCGGAAACGCGCCAAAATACGTATTGGAAAAACTGGACAGGGCTCAACATAGGGCCATAAGATTATGCCTAGGAGCAATGAGGTCTAGTCCTACCAATGCTCTTCTGATAGAAGCAACGGAAATGCCCCTTTCTATACGCCGGGAACTTCTTACAAACAAATACCTCATTCGCATCTTTGCTATAAAGGAACATCCTTTACTAAAGAAGCTGTCAGTAATGAACAGAATACTCACAATGAACGGACCACCACCAGCGAAAAGAGTGCCTCTACTATCAAAAGGATACAAGGAATATGAAAAGATTAAACCACTCGTATTAAAAAGCCGCATTATTCCAGGCTTCCTGTATCCATACGAATTTCAGTTCCTGAAACTACAAATATATTATCTACCAGAAAATATCATCCGGAGTAACAACATCAATACAGCAATTTCACACTTCTTGAACAAAACTTGGCCCAACTACATCCATATTTACAGCGACGGCTCTAAAACTACGGAAGGTGCAGGATACGCTTATTATTGCCCACATACTAACGAGTACGGACAAACATTACTACCTGCAGAGACGTCAATTTACACAGCGGAAACTATAGCCATGTGCGCAGCTATCAAGTACGGGCTAGACAAGCACTTTCCAAGGATCTTAATACTTACTGACGCTAAGAGCGCTCTCCAGAAATTACAGAACCCAGTATGGAGTAACAAAATGCATCAATACCTGTATGAAATAATAAGATTAGCTTCAGAAGCTTCTTCAGTTGGCATACAAGTACATTTTCTCTGGATTAAAGGTCATATAGGAATAATGCACAATGAAATCGTCGACCAGCTAGCGAAACAGAGCATCAACGAAGGGCACTTTGCAGGCATTCAGCTACCTTGGAGGGATTTCATCCCACTAGTCTCTAGGAAGGCATACCTCAGTTGGAATGAAGACTGGTCCCGGACGCAGCTACTAAGAGGAAAACACTACTCAGCAGTACAACCTACAATACCGAAGACACCCTGGTTCGCAGAGCACAATATTGCAAGAAGACACGCAACAACCATTATCAGAATGAGGTTAGGACATGGTTGTTATCCTCACCACTTATGCCGTCTTCATATAATAGAAAGACCTATATGCACCTTAGACCAAGAAATTTCAGACCTCAATCACATCATTCTCTCCTGTTCACGGTTTCAATCACAACGAAAACGTTTCTACAGGCGCCTCGAGCAGCTTTCAGTCAAATTCCCTGCGAGTGTTACCACAATTCTTCAATCAAAAAATTTCCAAATCTACAAGGCAATAGTTCGCTTCCTTCAAGACACAGAACTGAAGATTTGAAGCCTCCAATACTCTGTAAGAAGAAAATAACAAACAAACATTAATGTATAATGCTGGCTAAATGGTCTCAGACCAAAGGGCAAATAAATAAATAAATAATAAATAAAATCCTTGGATAAATTAACTATCGATCAATATTGGAATTTATCCGGCAAAATAATAATTTAATTACGAAGGAGCACATGCTGGCAATTTCCATACACACCAACTTTTCTCCTTTCTTGTACCCACCTAATTTTGACATCTAAAAATTTCAACTCTAAATTTTTTCCAGATTTTTGATAAATTATTCATTATTTCTCTTGGTAACATATTCCAATCCCTGACCTCCTAACCTAAGAAAGAAAATCTTCCTACACCTTTCTCCCTGAAAATAAGTTCCAGCTTTCGGTCATGGTCATCTTTTCCCTTCCATGCATTGCTCCTAACTCTTACACCATTATCTTTCCACTCTTCATCAACAATATACGCCTGGTACTCTCCCATGATTCTCTTGACCCTCCATCTGGCTTCCAATGAATCCCATTCCAGCTCTTTTATCATATCAGTTGCTGATTGTGTTTACAGAGACGAATCTAGAAGCCTTTATTTGCACACCCTCCAACTCCAGTATTTGATATTCAAAATGTGGGTTCCATACGACACTACCATATTCAAGCAAGGATCTGATCAATGTAACCCAATTCCTTTATTGCTATGCTACAACCCCTTATCACTCTCTCCAACAAGTGTAAAATTTTGAAACCTTTTCCTACTACCCTTCGAGTGTCCTGCACAGTTGATCTTGTTATCAAATGTTATGCAAAGATTTTACATTTATAGTCTTCAACAAGCATATCTTCCCCCCGCCCCTTACAATCACAATCAATTATTCATTTTTCATCTGTCCAGATTCCGGATCTCCCTGCAGCTTCTACCGTTTGGATCCTATTATATAGCATTATTTCATTTACAGACAACCTAACTTCTGACAGTAAACCAGCATTTAGGACTCATGGAATGGAAAAATTCGTGTAATACCTCAGTGTGACTCACAGAAGCATTAAATTAATAACACAAGAAGAACAACATGATTCTCATTAATTGCGACGAAGTTTTTCAATTTAATGATTAGTTAGGATGGAGCACATGTTCCGGTGACAGTTTCACTAGTCAACTAATTACCCTTTTCTAAGTATCTTTTTTACATTATACATCACTTCCTTTGCCGATTTATTCCAAACCCTGACATTCTTGCCCATAAAAAAATTTCACGTTCCCTTCTGCGTGAAACTGGATGCAAATTTGTGTCTATGGTCAGCTTTTCCCTTTCATGTGCTACTTCTAATTTTTCGCCCAATATTCTTCCAAACCGCATCACTAACAAACGCTTTGTACACTCCCAGCAGTCTCTTCACCCTCCTCCTGTCTTTCAGTGATTCCCAATCCAGCTCCTTTATCATATTAGTTACTAGCTGGATACTGCGGTAATTTACACAAACAAATATAGCTGCTCTCTTTATGCGCCCTCCAGCTCCTGTTTTTGATACCAAAACCCATTTCCTTACCCATGTACTAATTCATTACTTTATTTTCTCTCTAAATTCTTCACTATTTGAGGTAGATTGTTCAGTACCTACCAATATCATTTTACAATATTGGTCAACTGCTCTACGGTATAAAAATATGTTAATTTCTTCAATTCAAAATGTGTGTTCGGTCCTGCTGTTTAAACAAATTAGGGGTGATAAATCTTTTACGTGAATGTGGCTACCCAAATGTAACAACCTCGAAACAGCAGTCAGGAAATATAACCTAATGTAGTTGAAAATGTATTCCACTGTATAGAACAAGAAATAACTGCTGGTCAAAAATATGTTGCGAACTTAATGCTTAACTTCTCAGTGCTGAAAAAATGTGCAAAAATATTGAACAAAGTGATATGTATATTAAGTCTAAGAAGTGCTGTAGTGCTAGTAGAAACTGAAAATTTTACCTGACCAATGAGCAATAGATTTGAGATACAACACAGTCTTCCCGGGTTTCCAGTAGAATACTGTGATAAAAAGATAACGTTTGGTGGTAAGTTCATCTGTCCGCTGATGCCTAACAGTGAATTTCTAAGTTCTCGATAGCAAGTACCTGATGAAGACGACAGTGGGCGTTGTCATCTTTTAAGACGCTATCCTGCTGCAAGCTCGGAAATCACATTTACACGCGCGGCAAATCTCCGTTCCCAGATTTGAGATGTTCAAATCCTGAAAGGAAGAAAAACTTTATTTAACATGAGAAGAAAAGACAGTGGAAGCCACCACACGAATTGAAATGAGATCTTAAATAAGTAAATACAGTTGCAAATATCAGGGAATGGTTGTACTAAACAAACTAAACGCATGTATTTTAGCCGGCAGCAATGGGAATGGACAAGCATCTATTCTAGAAAATTAAAAATATTTTTCTGGGGCAGAAATAGCAAAACCAGGTGCGCCTCTAAATAAAGAGTTAAACACCGGTAGTCCATCTCCCGGTAGGACATGTGTGGTAGTAGGAGAAGAAAATGATATTCAATTACGTCCACAATTAACGGATCATCGAGATTCATGCAGTGATAATATGTGCACTAAAACGGGCCCTTGCAGCAGTTAAACTCGTTGCACAGTGATCCTGATTACAAGTCATACAGGAAAATCATATACAGATAGTGGGAAACACTGACAGTGTGTGGTGTACCTCAGCCAGAGCAGACCTTGCATGCAATACATAATGCACAATGGCTTCCCATACTGTGGATAAGGCCTAAGGATCGAAACAAGCAACGCGGGATCCCACATGATTTGACAGTTTGGAGGATCTCGCTAAAATTACGCAGATCTACAATTCATAAAATGGTGCGTCGTCGTTTTCCAGCCCTGCTCAGGGTCTACATGCCGTTACTATTCCAGTAGACGTTTGACTAGTGTCAAAAAATGAATGTTTCTTGGCTCTATCGTTATTCGTAAGCAAATACATTCACTTACTTATTTAAAACAATTCTCATTTGTTTTTGTTGCTAGTATTACTATAATTTGACTATAATTTTACGATGTAACTGTTTACTAAGTGAACGAAGTAAATAATACTAGTAAAAGTCTAACATTAATATACACTGATCAGCCAGAATATTATGACCTACTCACTATCGATATAAACCCGGCCAGGCGACAGCAACGTCACCCGACAAGGAAGACTGCTAGTCAGACAAACTCACGGCGCATATAGTATCAGTGAGCGAGCTCTCCCTGTTTTGAAAGGGGGAGGCTATCTGAGTTTGAGCGAGGGCATATTGTGATCGTCCGGAGGCTCGGCATGAGCATTTCGGAAACTGCACGTCTTGTCGGGTGTTCGAGGAATGTTGTGGTGAGTGTCTTCAACAAGTGGTGAAACAACGTCGAAACGTCGGCCACCCGTCATTACAGATGTTGAACGTCGTAGGCTGGGCAGGCTGGTAAAACAGGACAGGCGGCGAACTGTGGCGGAACTAACATTGAACATTAATGCTGGGCAGAGCACAAGTGTGTCTGAATACACAGTACACCGAAAACTCCTAACATTGGTCCTCCGCAACCCATGCATGTGCCAGTGTTAACACTACGACATCGGCAACTACGACTGAAATTGGCACGAAACCAAGATCACTGGATGTTGGCGCAGTGGCAGAGCGTCGCAAGGTCTGATGATCACGATACCTTCTTCATCATGCAAATGGGAGGGTGCGAATCCGTCGTTTTCCAGGAGATCAACTTCTTGACACGTATACTGCGGGATGGAGACGGCTCAGTTATGCTGTGGGGAACATTAACGTGGGCATCCATGGGTACAGAGTGGAGCTCGTGCAAGGCACTATGAAGGCCAATAAGTATCGTACACGGATTGCAGACCACGTACACCCCTTCATGACCACCATGTTTCCCAACGGCAGTGGCATTTTTTAACAAGGCGTCACAAGGCCAGGAGTGTGATGGAGTGTTTCGAGGAACACAGTGGCGAGTCTCAATTGATATGCTAAATTTTTTAATCTATAAATATATTAATTTCTTAAAATAATTTGCTATTGTGTACAGAGATATGAATGATCTGGATCAATACAATATATAATATAATGTCTCCTGGTATGGGAGATCTAAAACGATTGCACGAGGAGCCGGAAGACCATACTCGACCGTTCTTGAAGAAGTAAATAGGGAGGCGAAATAATCAATACTACTTCTTTTTAAAGATCTTTCTTTCGAAAGAAAAAGCCATTGACTGATTTACAAAATGTTTTTCTTTTTTTAAACACTCAGTGTGATTTACCGTTTTTATTTAGGTGTCTGTAATATGTTTCAATATTTTAATATGGTACGATCCAATCTCCTGAGCTACGTTCCGGTGAGAATGAGTTTATCATGAAACCACGTACTAGTTACCTGAGTACGCTACACAAAGAGGCAAAAACAGCAGTCTTGATGGTGGGATAAGTGGCTTGCAATGTTCGAGAGTCTACTAGAAAACTGCCTCCATCCGACCAATTAGAGACCTACATGCACTCCTTTTGATGGGCCCTAGCCAATAGGAACCAGCGATCTCTACCCTGGAGTGATTCTGCGGAGCGCAGTTTAGTACCGAAGCTCATGGCAGTGTCCTTAGGGAAACTACTCAATAAATTTGTAACTCTTTAGGACTATGACTTAGGCAGGGCTGGGAAAATAATTCATCACCGAACCCACCCCTTCGTACTACCAGCATGAGACTTCGCACCAAACCTCTCACTATTTTAATTAATAATTTTAATACAGTAAGGAAGCAACAGATCTATGTTCTACAACTGTCTGTATCACTTTAATTGGTGATTTGCAGAGATCAGGAATAAATACCTGTCAATCTGCCCTCTTGAGTTCATTTCAACTCCCTCGACGTAATTAGTTAGATTATTCTCAAGTTTCTTTCCTAGCCAGTGCTCGCAGACGCCGACTGGAAGAACAAGAAGTTGACGGCGAGAAGGGGTAAGTCGCTTCTAAGTTTCGCTCGGCTTTACCAATCGACATAACAATTAATGTAATTGTTTGACTCTTAGTAGATAGATTACTTTGCAAAATGGTGTAAAACATGCAATGTGACTAAAGACCTAAATTTTTCCCACATCCGATAAATTACTTATCTACTAGAATTATATTTAAAAACAAAAATATAAAAAAGATTAATTTATAGTTAAAGCTACACATATTACACTTAAGAAAGGTTAGACATTTTTAAATTAATTCCATTTTGCTAGCTAAATTATTGTTACCATAAATTTTTATTTTTTAACATTAAGGTTGATTTGTTAATTTAATAAATAGACGTTTATTATTTAATTTCACAACACTTTAAAAATCTATGCGGAACCCCGCCGGACTGACGCCTATCCTGCAAATGTTTTGTGGGATTGAAAACACTGCTGGACTGCAGTTTTTAATCAGGCCTTCCAGTATTGCTGGACGAGCACCGGCTGCTGGTCAACAATCGTTCGTGATGGCAGTATTAGAGGTTGTAATCCTTGGCATAGAGCGACCCATGTATGTTCAATCGGATTTAAGTCTGACCACTCCAGACGTCTGATGTCCTCATGTTGCTTGTACTTGTGTGCCAGGCAAGCCCTGTGTGGGCGGTCATTATCTTCCGTCAAATGGAAGCCAGATCCATCTGCGCCACGAAAAAGTCACACTTATTGTTGCAAGATGTCATTCCCCTAGGAAACACTAGCAGTGGGATACGTGCTCCTAACATAATTCCATCCCAGCCGAGAACACTGGTATCGCCACTGTAGTGGCAGGGTTGAAATGTGTCGCAGGGGCGCGCCTGATGAACAGATGGCGAAAATCATTCGTTAGGCTAAACCGCGACAGTTAAATGATTCTCGCGACTCATCCTTTTACTGGATGCTACACCATTGTTCCTGGATCTCATCAAGGTGAAAAGAAGCCATGGAGTGCTTTTGAGATGGGAATACATCTGGCGGGTCACTGATCATACAGAGCAACAACCTCTGAAAGCCGACGATACGCTGAAGGGAGACTTATGACCCAAAGACTGCCGCAAGGTCTTCAGTCACTGCATATACTATGCTAGTTGGACGTATTCGTGCACTTAAAGCAAGATAACTAATCTGCTGCTGGATTGTAGCACGAGGTCGAAATTGCTCACACCACTGTTAAATGTATCCTTCCTCCTGAAATCTTCCACATAGCCATGAAATAACGCTACTAGCGCCTTGTAACGCCTAGCCTACTTGGCGTGACTCTGGCCGTCCGCAGCCTGCCGAGGACCCGACCACGTTTAATATCATCCAGTGACACCCTGCTTCCTTCGATTCGAATACTATGTGCCAATGCACACAGCATTCAGTAAGAACCGCTTCAGAATTGTTCGAAGTTGATTTTTATCGATCTTAAAATGATGTAAAATCGTCATAGTATATTGAAAATGAAATGATGTTATTTTATCTCAAGTCACGCAACAGAAGAGCAGATTAAGCTCCAAAAGAGGCTCATCACTGTAAACAGATACGACGCTCATCGAGGCTCGAGTCCACTTCTTGGCTCGACATGGCTCTCTGTTACTTGATTTTCTTGTACAATCGGTAGAGCTGACAACTCTGCGCATTTCTAAGAGAGTTTGTTTCAATTTTACCTGTTTCCGATAGTTCTGACTCCACTTTCTTACCCTGTCCTTCTATATTTTCGCTTTAAAAGCGGCAGAACTTCTCTAAATTTACTTTTGTAGATCTTGTAAATGTCACCCTAATGTATTTCATACGATATAATATTATTTTGTCTCAATTTACTCTATACACAAGTGTGGTATGTTCTTTAAGGCCACTCGGCATGCACTTAATCGTCTTTCGTTATCCGACCAATCGCTTGCCTTCTCCGCCTCGTGAGGATCGCGGGAGAGAGATGCCGCCACCTTTTAAAGAAATATTTATTAAAAGTTTTTCACCTCATTGCCATCCATTCAAGTGAGCACTAGCCTTTTCAAAATGGACAGTTTTCATGTTACTCGTAATTCTAGGATGCCATCCAATATCGAACTTGGAAGACATATTCACGTCACATTTTCTGTGAATGGGAGTGGTTTAAAATTTAAATTTAATTATTAGACCTCGGATTTTATGTTCTAAAACTTTTACTTTAGGCTTTTAATGTGGGCTGTATTCCATCTAAACATAGGTTCTAAAAACGTGGTCATGTTTACAAATGATCGCTATTAACAATGCATCAGTATACTATATAATATAGATAACATATAGATAAGAAGCAATGAATTGGAAAATAATACTGAGTGATAAATAAATAGCAAGATTATTTCTTTTTTGGTTATTTCAAGGCATCATCTGAATTATGGAAATAGCTGCGTTTCCAGAAGGTTTCCAAAAGGAAAATTCAAGCAAATTCTCCCCTCACAAACATTTCTAATGTTGTTGCATATTATTCTCTCCATCATTTTGCCAATCAAAGCATAAACCCAAAACAAATTTAAAGAATAAGGTATATATTGAACTATATTGTCTTTAATTGATTTCAGTTGACTGGGATTATTCAAAATAAATAAAGCTCGGAATATGCAATCATCAGGAATTTTCTACTGATACAAGTATTCATACATTTATATATACATTTTTAATATATATATATATCTGTAAGCAAGCTGCGTATGTCTCTTTACTGGAACGAGTATCGCGCAATTAGCACCGCAGCAATTTGGATAAGGATTTCAAGTTTTTAGAGCTAATGGTGCCAGTCAAAATCTGTGAAAATAGCTAATGACTGATATGTACTGAATAAAACTATAAATATTTAAATTTATTTCTAGATCGGTAATTATAATATACGGATCACACTGTAGTTGAGATGTTCACTTCTTGCAGAAAAACTGACAATAAAATCACAATCTCCTTTTTTTTAGGATGATGTTTCGTTTCTTGACTTCAGCTATTTATCTAATCTATTATTCGAAATTTAAAACATTAATATTAACGGAATATCTGACTCAAATGTATCAAGTGTCATTAATACATAAATTACTGTAAGCGCAGTCGCTATGATTATTAACATCTTTGACTATTAAAAACTTTTTCTCTGTTACGACATGTTTTCAAATTTTCGCTGAATGCCGTACAATATTAACGAAAAACGCTAATATGTGATATGAATGCGGCAATCAGTTTTTTCTCGAAGAAAGGTGCCTACAAAAACATTAAAAGATAGCGATACCTATTTCTTATGTGCAAATATTCCGTAATAATATCGCAAAAGAAACCTGTGTAAAAATTTTGACTGCTGTTCAAACCAGAGCCGGTAGAATAAACTGTCATATTTATTAAATAACCATCATACCCCTAATTATGCCGTAATTTCATGATGCATTTTTATATAATTCGATGAGACGTTTCCAGACTTCGATTAGTTCTGGAGATATAGGACGTATCACATATATTGTGTGGTTAGGTCGAAATGTGGCCTATACCAGAAGAAAAAATTCCGTGGCACCGCAATTTTACAATGGTTTCTTAAGGCGAGACATTTTGACATTTCGCTTAGTTTTAGCCAGATCGTGTATCAAAGGTTTTGTTAATTTATTAAAATGCGGCCAGGAGCATTCTTATGCAAGATTACGAGAAACGTTATGTCAAATACGATGTGATTAGGATGATGTGCGACCTGGACATGAAGTAATATATATTTCCCTCTGTGCCATGAATTTAGGGATATTTTGAATTAAGATATTTAGAAATCTAGGTTAGATATTGGAAGATTTTTTTCTTTACTTCGATATTATGTTTGGCGTGATAACATCATTGGAGATGGTTGTTGTATTCTATTAATTCTGTGCCTCATTGTAAAATATCTGTCGCATCTGGTCTAGAATATGTTTCCTTTTTACTTTTATATATACATTTTCTAGAGAAGCATGTATTCAAAAATGGGAATGGCAAATTATATAGCTATGGCACTTCCAATTACGCTCCTGGTCCAGGTAGTATATCAGCCTAACTATGTAATATTTGACCCAATATTAGTAAGCCAATATTTCTTCTTTACATATCATTATGGTTAGGAAAATCACGTTTTTTGTCGAAGAAAGATGTATTAAAAACAGCTACCATAAATATCAACATGTAACAATACATTTTCACCACAATGACATATGCGGAACTTTCCATATTTCTAGGTATGTTACTCGATTAATATATATTTTGCGGCTATAAAATGCAAATATTCGTCAGTACTATCGCCCAAGGGAACGTGTGTACAAATTTTGGCTGCTGTTCAAACCATGGCCAGTAAAATAAATTGTTATTTCTACTAAATAAGTCTCATAACCCAGATTCTGCAATGTTTATGACCGTACGTGCTTTGGGTTAATAACGACAGCAACATGGAACCAGAGAAGCTAAAAATCAATTAAGCATCTTGAAACGTTATGTCACACCGCGTAAATAACAATAAAACTAAATCATCATGCGTTATGCTCTAACAAAGCGAGTCAATTGTCTTTCTGGTCCAGGCTGCATTTCAACCTAACCACTAATTTGACTAATGATTATGTTCGTATATCACAGTTTCTGTCACATCCGCATTGATACATTCGCTGTATCGTGATCGATTCTTGAAACTTTGGAATTACTTACAGGCGGGTGAACTAACAACATTAGTAATTTGGTGTCACTGAAAACGAATTATAATTCTTATAATTTATGCTGCGAGTACTTTGAACCCTGAAATTCTATCATTACAAAAAATTTATTTAGTGATGAATTTCATGCGTTTAAGTGTATCTGCATCGCCTGATTTTGAAGCGGCAATATCAGTATGAATATGGTTAGGTCGAAATGCAATCTGAACAAGAATGTTCTGGGAACAACAAAAGGTATGGGGCATTCAATTACTGTTAATAATTAATAAGCTACTTTAATGATTGCAATGTTAGTGATGAAGTGTAATCACGAAAACGAAGCAACCGCTGTGCATGTCCATGTCTATATATCCATATGGCAATGGCGACATATTTTTTTCTGGTCCAGGCCGTATTTCAATGTAACCATTTCGATTTTGAGATACGATGATAAAAAATGGGTAGAAGTTCGGGTGGATGCGTAGAAGTTATAAGCAAAAAATACATTTATTACCTACGGCATGAGAATGTACTATATATATATATATATTGCATACGAAAACTGGCCAGCAACATTAGATTCTTTGTTGTAAATGCTATCGTTGGAGGCAAATATATCTTTATAAATGGCAGTTGAATCCATGGAGGTAGCTCCATGAGTTGAATGTACTGTCAAAACTATCGCAGACGGTACCTTTCGTGTCACCTTTATGTCTAAAGTAAGGTAGATTTGTTTTTGCAATAATAGGCAGTTTCTATCCTCCGGAAATGTGTTTCAAATTTCTTATTGGACCGTTAGACATAATGTTTTATGTAGCTTTAATTTCTTATTTTTCATATATTATTGTGTTAAAATATAAGTATCATAAAAAAATTTCGAACTATAGTAATGAAACCTGAATCTCAGGTAATAACTAAAAGGAAGGAAAATCTCTAAATGAAATCTATATTTTTTGTTTCTCCAAGTTAATATTTGGAACTAAACTAAAAAAGCTCAGAGTAATTCTATACACGCCAAGACCAGCGTGTGCGAAGCAAGGGGTAAATGCTAGTTACTATTAGTTTTTACTGTACGAATCTTAATTCTGTCTTATTATTTATTAGCTTTGTCTGGCATGGGTATGGACATAGGCATAGGCATGGGCAGGAGTGTTGTAAACATAAGTAAAGCGGACATATTTCCATGTACAAAACAATTGAAAGACAATGACTTTTTACGCATTAATTAAATTTGCAAAAGTTTATTCTAGTGCTTTGAGATATATAATATTTTTTTTCCCTTCCATCTTCTGCAACAGTAAAGTAACTACAGTTATTAGGGGGGTGGATATGAATGTTCTGGTGCTTTATTCCTGTGGGTTGGATTGTAATAAATATTCTCCAACACATCCTCTTTGGCAGATTTCTATACCGTTTCGTAAATATATGCAAAACACAGAAAGTTTGACTGCTTAGTTTTATCTTAAGAGCGGTAGAGGGGAATTGCGGAACAGTTTTTTTTTTAATAAATACAAACATCATTTTTAACTTATTTTAGAGCATATATGTGCAAAGTCCCTTAGAAAACGGATAACAAATATAGATTTGCGTGTCGCCAAAAAAACAAAAAAAAAAAAAACCTTAGGAACAATTTTTAACTTTCAAGTACGAATTTCTTGATCAGCAATTGTCCGATCGGAATCACTCCATCGTCATTTGAGAGGAAATTTTAGGGGCTCTCAGAATAAAACTATCCACTTTTTTCCATATCCCTACTATTTGCGGGATATACTAAAAAAAAAAACTCAATGATTTCAAGTGGAAGTGCAAATTTTGCTTAAGAAAGATAATGGGGAAGAGTGAAGTGTTTTTACTAACCAGATGCAGACGATACCTTTCTCTTTATTTTTTAAAGTATACGTGCTTAATGTTCCATCACAATCGTATAAATACTTTTGGTTTGTATAAAGAATATTGGCAAAAATTAGAGGGATAAAGGGGATGAGTGGTTGGGTTTTTGTAAACTAAATGTAGACAGAAATTTGCTGTTTGTTTTAAAGTATACATGTGGAAAGTTACATCGAAATCGTATAGAACTGTGGGTTTCTCTATGGAACATTGATAATTAAGATGGGTAAGCTTATGCAAATCAAATGCAGACAGTACTTTTCTATTTGTTTGAAAGTATATGTGTGCAAATTCCCATCATAATCGGACAAAAACTATGGACCTGTGAAAAGAACATCAGCAAACATGAAAGGAGTGTAAAGGGAATAGGGGTTGGCGTTTAGTTAACCAATAGTAGACAGCATTTTTCTTTTAAAGAATATGTGTGCAAATTTCTTCCAAAATCTGATAAAAACTTGAGCTTTTTATAAAGAACATTGACAAAAATTAAGAGGAGGAGAGTAAAGGAGGGGAGTTGCAGAGATTTTGTAAAACAAATGTGAGAAATATTTTCCTTTGTTTCAAAGTATACGCATACAAAATTCCACCGAAATCTGATAAAATTTTTGGGTTTGTATTTATAGTAGGATTCGAAAAAATTGAGAAGAGGAAGATGGGATGTTTATTTATTTTAATTATTTATTATTTTTTTTTTCAGAAATCTTCGCATGTGCACACACAACTCCCTAAAGTTTAATAGTAATCGGATAAATGGTAAAGGAACGTATATAAGACAAACAAAGAAAGAAACATTTAATTTTAAATGCTAGATATATAAACAAAATTTTAGTATAGTAAATTGTATAGTCCGCAGATTCTTAAATTATAAACAAATCCCATTCAGGTTTTTATTTTGAAGAATCAATTGCAGCATATATTACACTATAATGTACATTTACAGTTGTATAGTTAATACAGCACTTTAATTCTGTCAGTATGAAAGGCTTGTTTCAACAGTTTGTTTAGATGAAGAGTATTCAATTTGATATTATTCTGAAATAAATGCGCTGTCTTAAAAATTTTGAAGTAATGACTACTAAACTTTCGATAAAGTCGACTATTCTTTAGAATTTAATTTTCTCCCCAGTGCTTAGAAGTAAATTTAATTTTTAGATAATGTTGTGACATATCTGTCCTATTTTTCATGAAAATCTAGGTGTTTATAGCGCAACTCATTATCAGTTCAGTGCCACCTGTGTTGTTGACCTGGCTTGTTCTGTTAATCTGCAGTGGTTGTTTTTGTCAGCGTTGTTTTGTTACTGTTTCGTTTTTTTAGAATGGAAAGTTTAAGTGAACAACGTGCCGCCGTAAAATTTTGTTTTCTACTCAGTAAAAATGATGCTGAAACTGTTTTAACGTTGAAAACAGCGTACAAAGATGTCGCTATGGAGAAAACTCAAGTGTATGAGTGGTCCGCTCGGTTTAAAAATGGCAACATGGCGACCGATGACAAACTTCGTTCTGGACGTCCATCAACTGCCCGAATCGACGAAAATGTTAAAAAAATTCGAGAGCTTGTGATCTCAGACCGCCGACCGACAATTGATCAACTGTCAAAGATTAGTGGGTTATCTTGGAGCTCGGTTCAGCTAATTTTAACCGAAGATTTGAGAATGAAATGAGTTGCTGCCATGTTTGTTCCTCGGACGCTAACGTCGAGTTGAAACATGTCGTGCTTTGAAACAACAGCTTGAAACTGATCCAGATTTTCTGTCAAAGGTCGTTACTGGTGATGAGTCATGGTACTATGGTTACGACCCAGTAGCAAAGCAGCAGCCAAGCCAATGGAAGCCGTCATCGTCACCCCATCCAAAAAATGTTGTCAAGTCAAATCAAACATCAAAACAATGCTCATTCGCTTTTTTATTGCCAAGAACGTAGTTCATTCAGAGTTTGTTCCCCCTCATCAGAACGTCAATCAAATCTTTTATTTGGAGGTTTTAAGAAGATTACGTAACAGTGTTAGTAAAGAAAGACCAGATTTGTGGCAGACAGGAGACTGGTTCTTCCACCACGACAATGCACCTGCACACACAGCTGTCTCTGTTAGGTAGTTTTTGGCTAAACATGGCAAGGTTCCGTTGCCCTACGTACCTTACTCCCCTTATCTGGCTTCGTACGACTTATCCATATATGGTGAAAGAAGAAATTACAATTAATACTTTACAGTTAAATTAATAATAATACCTATTGTCTGTACATACTATAGATTATTTCCAGTAACAAATACAACACTAGATGCTAGCGAATTTAAACTCTTACACATTCATCTTTGGGAATATGTTTTAACCAGTAAAATGTAATTGGTTTCATGAGTTTGCTGGGGGGTTTAAATCGCTAGTATATTAGATAGCTAAACTGCAGTAGGATTACAGTGAAATTTGTTCGCTGAATCCACCTCCTGACAAACTAATAAATCCTTCATCACCCTAAACTTGTATTATTAAATCTGTTGAAGTTGAAAGAATTTAAAGATAAAATTTGTAGAGGGCAAATGTAGGTGGGTGCAGGATAGGGGGAAGATGGGTGTGTAGGGAAATTGCCACCGGAGCCTGTGCTCCATTGCAATTAAATTAAATTAAATCTTAGCCTGTTGCCTTCTTTACCACTTACAACTATCGCAGATGTTTTGTCCCCCAGTGGTAACATTTTAACACTTTTTTCCCGATAAGCTTCTTTCATCTTTCAAAATGTTTCGTGTATCTATTTCGAATGAGCTTGTATTTTGAGAGCACTTCACTCAATAGTTAAGTAACCTTTAGTTTTACTAACTTTCATTCATGTGCAGAGGCGAGCAGTGCCAAAACGATGGTTGCTTTGCTTGAGGAGGTGTGTTTTGCCCTATCATTATTGAAATAAATAATTATATTTTCTTACGAGTATTTATTAATGTTTCTTTAACTACCACAGGGAAAAACATAGTTAATATAGTGTTTGTGCATCTCTTAAACAATATTTCATTTCTAGAATCATAGGAATCATACCTAAAATTTAATGTGTGTAATGTATTAGCTCTGAATATCCTATATAATTTTTATTTTTCCAATTTTTTATTTCTATTGCAAAAGTTGATAGTAAAATATATTGTACTGTTGTTTAAGAAATATAATTTGTTACTTTATTTAATTTTCCATGAAATTTGACATCACTTGTAAAAATAATAAAAAGAACAAATTTAAATTATGTTAAATTGAAAAAGAAATATCTAAGAAGTGAGATTTAGAAAGCGGAAAACGTGATGTCATGAGCAATCCAAATTTTCCGTCCTTTAGAAAACTTTGCAGCGGATTCAAATTTTCCGCCAGAGAAAACTGACTCGTGTAACGATAGTGTATATCTCTGGTAGCAGCATATGTTTACGTTTTTATGTTATCTTTGCTTCTTACTAAGAAGTTGTTATGATTATGTGTGTATGGTTGGAACTTCTAGGTTAGGTGTAACGTGTGTATAATTTCGATTGCAAAATAATACTAAGAAATACTGTGATGAGTATTAATAATTTAAATTTGTGTAATGGACTGCTTTCATGCCGTATTCCAAATGTTTTAAGAGTAGCGAGGAGATACAGATATAAGGAGAAAAAGGAATTGGTAAGAATTCAATTAATGGGGCAGGATAGGTTAAGAAATAAATTGGTACTTCTGATTAGAAGTTAAATAGGGATTACTGGAAATCGCGATTGCTCCAGGAGTTGGCGTTATAATACTGCAGTGGTGAAACGCAGAACTTCACTGGAAGAACATTGCGTCTCGGAATTTGAGAGGATGGATATAATTTACAGCTTCAAGAGCAACATATATTAAATAATATCACCCAACGAACGTGTGCAACAGTTTTCAGACCAAAATGACAATTCCTTGATGAGCCCCAGTGATTGCGCTATCACCCATATCCGTTAACACCTTGCATATCTAGCTGCCCTCATTTGTACCTTCTCCAATTCCTTTATTTGCTACCAAATCTGTGGGTTCCATACCTTCTCACTGTACACCAAGCTTACATAGTTCCAACAGTGACAGTAGCAGTGGAACTACTTCCTTCTTAATGTGAGATGATACAATGTTGTTGATGGAAATGTTAATTGGAAATTAAAATAAGAAAGGGCAGAGGAAGTAAAACCATCACTCATCACAGACAAAGGTAGAGGGGCACAATTTGAAATAATTTCATATAAAACCATGTTCATCTTTGAGGACAAGGCAAATTGGAAAGAGATCAGTTGAGTAGACACTGACAACTGCCACAGTACTGATTCCTGTGTGCCTGCTTCTTATATGTCAATAAGGTTTTGTAGTGAGGTATTGCAAAAAATATTGTAGTTTATCAAAGAATGAAAAAGGGGGAGAAATATTGTAAAAAAATGATAGCACTCAAAAAACAGAAACCAGGCTTTTGTATGTAAATTGTATGCACATAATGAAATTGTTTTAGAGTTTGGTAGCTTATTGGAGATACATCAACCTCAGGCCTTGGTTAAAGGAAGGAGTTTCAGTTTTTTCCTGAGGATTGTAGAGTGTACGTTAGACATGGAGGAGGAACTGGTAGAAGAATATTTACACCGGTTATGATGACTGTTACCATTCATGTGTATTTACAGATGATAAACATAAATCGTTCAGGACAGAGTTTTGAGGCGTTAGAAAGGAATAATAAAAGAGTCATACTCAGTTGCTTATCAAAGTGGGTGGTTGAATGAATGAAATTAGAAGTTGATTTCATATTCCAAGTTCGGAGGCACTATTAGTGAATGAAAAGAGAACAGGCTTCTGTTGCATAATGCATTATTAGTTGCTTTCTCACCAAAAAAAGTGTGAAATTTTCAAATAAACTTCAACATATTTGGGTACAGAAAAGAATTGGCAAATTGGGTTCCACATCTTCTCAATGAGGCTCAAAGGAATGTGCGGAAAGACAACTGTCAGCAACTTCTGAATCACTTTGAAGAAGGATAGGCTTTACTGGACCTAATCATGATCCTCAATGAAACATTGGTCTATCACTGTACCCCAGAAAACAAGAGAACGAGTGTAAAATGGAGGAAAGTTTGAAGGAGGGGGGGAGGTGGCTTCAATCAAGGCCAAGCCGCTACTGTCAGCTGTGAAATTTATGGTAACTGTGGTTTGGGATTCAATAGGAGTATTACTGATTGGCTACCAATATACTCGAATGACAGTGAATGCTGTCTACTACTGCCAGTTGCTGGATGATTCCAAGATTGCTTTTTGGGGTAATATCTAGATCGCGATACCGCTGCAACCACTTAGCGCCTCCCGATTTAAACAGAGTATGACGTCACTGTGTTTCCGTGTGTGACGTGTTCAGCCTTCGATGGATTTGATAAATTCACGTTAGGCCATAGAACGTAACCAATACTACTAATAAAAAAAAAATACGGATTAAAAAAGTTAAAGAAAATTATTACTTGCACAAGTACTAATATTATTGTAATATGTACAACATTCCAAACTGATAATTGATATCGTTCATTAGCGTTAACGTTATTAGTCACAATTCCTTTGATTTGTATTTGATTCCGTTCGTCTATATTTCGTCGCGTGGCTGAAATTACTATTAAAATCATTCATACGAAATAAAATATTTATAAGAAACAAGATTTCTTCAATAACCGTTTGCGTTTAGGTTGAAACGCAGCCTGGACCATACTAACAATGATAGATACGATTTGGAAATTGGGTTTCAGCAATATCGTGTGCGACGGTTACATTTCACTATGGTCCAGACTGCATTAAGATGTAGACAGCGATAGATATGACATTAGGTATCCGCAATAAGGTGTTTGATAGTTACGTTTCAGTGTGGTCTAGGCTGCATCAAAACCTCGTCAAAAATGAATTTATTCCTGTACTACTGGTGCAAAATTAATGATTTCTCGATATAAGACGTATTAGTGATCGACTACTTTCCATGGAAGGCCGCTTTTGTGACATTTAAAGCTGCGAGCGGAACGTATACGTCACATTCAGCATGGTAGTGACGTCATACTCTGTCCATCGGGAAGTGTTTACATCGCGAGGCGGTAAGTGCTTGCAGCGGTATCGCGATCTAGATATTACCCGCTTTTTGCAACAAATGACACCGGTAACCAATTCCCAATGTCCTCCTGTGCAACAACAAATGGCTGCACACACCAGTTCTAACTCGTGATAAACTCACTGCACTGTGCTGGCCACCTCTTGAACACCAACCTTACAGTCCAGAATCATCCCCATGTGAGTACCATATGTATGGTCCCCTGAAGAAGGCCTTAGCAGGGCAGTTATCGAACAGTATGTGTGTGATTGGCTACTGACGGAGAAAATATGTTTGCTGAAGGAAACTATGTATAAAAATAAGTGACTTCATTTGCATTTTTGTTTACAATCAATAAGCTGCGTGAAAAAATTGCAGTGTATATTTGAATGGCTCTCATGTTTCATTTAGAAAAGGAGTGCTAGTTGGTTGTAGTGTTAATGACCCACACCATGGCTTTCTGGATGTAATGCTGTGTGTTCTTGGTTTATTTTCTTTGTGTCTGATAGTCATAGAGGTTAAAACAACATGTTGATAATATCAACTTACAGCCAGTGTACATAACTTTTGCTGCATTAGAGATTTTTTGTGTGTGTTTTAACTGAAATATAACTAATAGTGGTTTGTTCATTCAACAATTTTTGTAGGATTTAATTTATGTGTTCTATATGAGGCAACAATAGGCATACTTTATATGAAATGTTCTTGGGCCTTCTATTGGGGAAATGCATCAATTTGATGCAACATTTCCAAGCCAGAGTCTGATTTCATCTTGCATCATCAAAGTCTTCACAAGAAGATGAAGTCAGTAGCCAGCTTTGAAATGTCATGTCAAATTGACATGCTCCCCCAGTGGGAGCCTAACAAATGTTTTATACAGTTGATGCACTGGGACAGCCTCAGTTCTTTCATCAAAAGGCACACTGTTTAATGTGATGTGCTTCAAGTATGTTGCAGAAGAGACAAATTGATGTATTCTCAGAAACTGCGTACCAAATTTTAGATTGTACATTATTGTGTAACTGTTTTGTTTGTAGCTTCAATTATAAATTTCATCAGAATAATAGCAAGAAGGAAATCAGCGTAGAAGTTGTAATTGGAATACTGGATGTAGTATAATTTGATTGAAATGTCTTGTTTTCTTTGAAACCTATTTATAAATAAACAATATTTGCCATCTAAGATAGGGTTACCAGACGTCCCCATTTCACGGGGACAGTCCCCGTATTCAGCTTTCTGTCCCCAGACAGGTTTCGTCCCCTCAATGTCCCCGGATTTTTGCTGTTGTCCCCAGAATTTTTTTTAATCAAGTGAGAGTTTTTTAAAAGCCCTGATTTGCTAATTCATTCGTTTAAAGAAAGAAATAGAAAGCGCACTTCCTTCCTTGTACGTGCTTTGGATACAACATCTTTGGAAAATCATATCTTCTTGCAGTTTGCAACACGTCAGTCTGTGATCCTCTTTGGAATTGGTAGATAGTTCAATAGAGTACTAACAATATGCACTTTTGCGCTACAACTAACTATTGTTACATTTCATTCAGTAGTGCCAAAAGGTTTTGATTTTCGCGTTACCTCTTTGTATTAAGCTTTATTTTATTGGTGTCCGCTCCATAAATGATAAATTTCTCTATAGGTATTTTGGCAGTTTTAGAACCTGTCTTGTAGCCAAGCTATATTCTAATTGCTGCATTTGGCGACACTACATTTCCCGGCGTTGTAAACTTTGCTTGTTGTTGAGGTGAAGCCTAAGTTCACACAATTTGTTTTGTTTCTGTGTTTTTAGTGTTTTAACCATGTCTTCATCTAAGAAAAGAAAATGTGTGGTTAGTGATGGGATGAGTACAGAACAGTTCAAGTTATGTTAACTATATTAACAAATTTTTCATGACGTGTCAAGAATTTTCAGTCAGCTTGGATCCAGACAAGATTTTCTCAAGAAGATTCATTCTTCTGAGAAATACCAATGACAACAAGTTGGAGGTAAAATCAGGTACCATATCATTTAGAATACAAAATATATAACAATGATAAATATGATTCTTTAAAGTTAACTCCACTTTTAATCCTATAACTTAAAAAGCGCAAAGCGTCATTAGGAAAAATGCCGAAAGCGCCCCCGGATTTTGGTGAAAAAGTTCTGAAGCATCCCCGGATTCGGAGAAAAAATTCTGGTAACCATAATCTAAGAGCTTTTATTCACTTAAAGGATTCTGATTTGTTATATGAGTAAAAAAGAATCGCAATTACTCCAAAAATTTGATTTTTGTTTGATGTATATTTCTTTTATAAGTTTTTCCCATAGTTCTCATTAGCTGGCCTCTTTTAAATTTCAGGCAGTCGTAGAAAAAAAGAACAGTGCAAAAAATAAAGCTTTGGACCATTTTGATGATTTTTACAAATCTGTATATGGGAAACGCTGGCCATCTATACGTATTGCTCTTCTGTCACCACACAAATATTGTGCTGTAATAAATAACTTTGGGGACACTGAGACAACAATCACAAATCTCGAGGCAAGTGATTTGCTTATAATTTTTTTTTAATAATTTGTATGTGTTGGAAATGCTTTACTGTGGGATGTAGTTATTGATATTAAATTCTACCTGGATACTAGGAAATTGCTCTCAATTAATCTCTCTTTTTTTTTTTTATTTAATACTTTTGTGATGTAATTTAATTACAAATTGTTACAGACTATTTGATTTCTGCTGTTATTTTACAGGTGTCTTCCTCATTCTTTTTTTCTAATGGTTTCTTTCTTTTCAGTGTAGCTATTATTTATTTATTATGCCAAGATGTCCAAGTTTTTAAAATTAGATGCAATAGCAGTTTTCACTAAGAAATACAATTGCAATCAAGCTATATTACATATCGAAAGTTAGGGAGGATTTGTAGAAAATTTTAAAGAAAGAATTAACACTTTAGTTCAAAAAAAATTTTCAAATGGGAGGAAATTTTAAGTTGTGCAACTTTAAGAGTTTTTTTTATTTTTTTTATTTATATATATATATATATATATTAAAAGAACAGTTGCATTTAGATAAAAGTTTATAAGGACTTGATTTGACATTTCGGCTGAGAGCTATCACATATAAAATTTTAAGGAAGATCAGAGAGAAAATAAGGAAAAGGATTGCACAAGAACTGAAAAAGTGTTCTATTTAAGGAGGCCATGTTGATTCATTGTTTCAAAAACATTTCAAAAACATTGTCACAGTAGGTTGTGTGCACAAGGAGCAATTTATCGTGCCATGCGTTATGTGGAAAAGTTGGACGCGGAAGTTATGTGATGTAGAGTGGTCTGCCATTGTTATTTTAGCTTCAACATCTAGTGGAAGTGAGGCTTTGCTCTCGATGAAATAGAACTTTGTTTAGTTTTGGGGGTCATCGGGAGTTTCTTGCTGCTTGTTTCACTTATTTAAATCTGCAACCAGTAAGTTTGGAGAATAATCCGATGCCTTAAAATTTGGTACCATATGAAAATCCAGTAAGAGTCTACAGCGAACATTTATTTACAAACCTGCCTTTATCTCCTGGGGTATTACAGGGGATTGGCGACCAAAAGACAGTGAACCATTAGGCAGCATTGACGGTCATAGCTTAAGTGCAAGTTGTAAACATAACCCCCAGCTGACTGGTTCGTTTTACAATTTATTACATTATAATGGTACAATAAAATATGTTCCAGATGTTAATAATATATACATATGTAAATTATTGGGCAAGTGTAAGTTAGTGGTCCGCAGCATTATTTTTAACAACTTACTGGTCCTCTGGACCGAGTGTGGTGGGTAAACGGTTAACGTTCTGGCCTCGCATTTGGGAGGACGCTGGTTCGAATCCCCGTCCGGGCATCCAGATTTGGGTTTTTCATGGTTTCCCCAAATCACTCTAGGCGAATGCCGTTGTGCTTCCCTTAAAAGACCATGGTCAAATAGAAAATGTGAAACAAGTGGAAAAGGTGAGGGTAGTCATTACATTATATCAGATTGCTATCAAATAGTAAAAGTATCTGATATTGTATGACTTTGCAGAGTTATTTTGAATATGTTAGAATCCTGGCTATCTTGCACTTACTAATATAAATGCACTAAACTTAAGTTAGTCCACAACATGAAGGTTGGTTGGATCGTCCCAAAGGAGGTGTACTAAGCCAGTGTATCATAGGTAGGACATACAGTTTTTATCCTCAGGGACCTACAGCTTACCGTGGAATCCAAGTAACGACTTGGCCTTCCTCATATGAACAAAGCAAAGCCCGTAAAATTCCTGGCCACAGTGGTGTTTGAACTTAGGACTTTGAATTTAGTAGGTGAGCCGCCTCATCTACTGAACAGTCACAAATTCACTAGGTGAAGATAAATTCTACTCTCTGCTATAGTGGCAGATATCATTATCAGTTTGCACCAACTGCTAATGCTAAAATGGCAGAGATTTGCAGGACTAAGGATTCTTATTTTATCGGTTAGATTAGTGAACTTATTTTATGCTCCTTGCTTTCAGTGTTAATAATTCCTAATATTACAATACCTGTCTTGCTTTTCAGAGGTAGAAAGTAATTTTTTGTTTTTACTTATTTTTCTTTGTTTTTATTGTTTCTGTTACTGTACAACAGATCAGTGGTAAAAGTGCTAGAGATTATCTTTGGCATCAGTAATGAGTTTTACTATCAATATCATTCTGTTTTTCTCTATCAGAGTTTTCCGTGGGTTGTTCTATTTTTATTTCCATTTTACAGAACCAAGGTGCAATAAACATTAAAAAGCTAATTAAAATTGAGGAGGAAAAGTTGAAAACTAAGAAGACTGAAAGGCGGAGAAAGAAGGATCTGGATAGAATTTTTAAGCTTGCCGATGAAGATATTACACACGCTGACGAACAGAAAGAATCGTCTGAAAATCTGACTGAGTCGGCAGAAGATGTGGTTGAAGATAGTCAAGGCCAATCATTGGCCTCAGATCTGCAGCATACAAGGATAGATGAACAGCGATTGGTGGATCCCTCGATAGGACTGAATGCGGCTACTCTCCACGAGTTTGTTCCTGCAACGCGACTCAAGGGTATGGACGATTATGTGCCAGAGTCGCAGCACTATGGGTACTACCAGCAGACTACAGACTTTCCCATCTCTGTAGAGCAGGAAAATAGTTTGAATTTTCCAGATCACCTGAATGTCTTTTGCTACGAGAGGGGAAATATCACTTCTTTCCCTCAACCTAAACGTGGATCAACAGGAGCATGAGTAAGCCCTTCTATTCTGTTACATCTTTGTCTAATATAATAATTTTGAGAAGTCATCCAATTACAGAATTTTTCAGTTAAAAAATAAAATAAAAAGTGAAACACTGATTTTCCAGCTCAAATTTATTTTTTGAACTATTAATTCTTTTTCTTATCACATTTTTTTTTTTTTTTTTTTAAAAAAACCTTTTCTTTTTCTTTTCTTTCTTTATAGGCAATACCCTTTTTCTGCTCTTACTTCATTATTAAAATCAATCTGATGTACATAATGCTTGGAAACAGGTAAAAATTACTAACTGCATGTACTTGGTAGCTTTTTTATTTGAAAAAAATCTGGTCTTGATTTCTTGAGCAAGAGCAGTTTCATTGAAAAAAAGAAATGGATGCTGTTTCATGGTGTAGTAACTTTTACTGTTGTGGCTCTCAGTGGTGCTAAATTATGGGCCATACCCAGCGAATTTTCAGTGGTTCTACAAAGCAATTTTCAGTGTCTCAAATTTTTGTGTATTATTATTAATAGTGTGATAATTATATTTTGTTGGTTAGTTTTATCTGTGTATTATTAATCTTTTACTGCTCCAAGCTCAATTTACAAAGATTTGGCCGTTATTTGCAACTACTTGATTGTGATGTATAACATTGTATATGCTCTCTTTTGGGACTTGTACACAGCCAAGCTGTTAAAGAGAAAGAAAACTATTACTGTAGGGCTCAAGTTAATCCTTCTCTATGACATCCCTTATGCTTAAGCAAGTTATCAGGTGTGTGGCATTCACGGTGCCATATCCACATATTTGGCAGTTGGGGATATGTAGAATGCTGATGTGGTCCTCATGGGCTGACAGATAATTGTTGGCCGCATTTGTTCTAAAAGCAGCAATACTTACTTCATGGGGATGCTCATGGTGGAGGTGAGCGCTGCTTGCCAAAATCTTTGCAGCGGCATGCCAAACATTTTCAGCCAGTGGCAGCGTAACGCCGGTGGCGTGACTATTTTATATATAGGTTTTATGATATAATTGGATAAAGGAAACAAAGAAACTGCCGCGAGGCACTGAAAATAAGATAGGATAGGGAAAATAAACAGTTACCCGTCACTTACCACAGATGAAGGCAGGAGGGCGAGACACGTAAAAACACAAAAACAAAAGAATTACACAATATTTCGACTTAAGTCTTATTCATGTAGGAGGCGAGACATATGGCAGGGGGAAAGATGTGGTCACATCCGAGCCCGCCGTATATATCATTACTTTGTCTCAAAAAGAAAAAATAAGTATCGTTTCACTTATGTATTCAAAATTTTACAGATTTTTACACTCTTTGCAGTTATCATGTATAAAGATAATTTTATTTGGGCCAACTGAGCTTAGCCTAAACTTTTTTGCAGAAATGACTAACCTAGTCACAGAAAATACTCTTTCACTCGGTGAGTTTGTGCATGCACACGAAGAAAAGTCTTGGCAAGGGTAGAAAACTGATGAAAGCCATTTTTTAAAAATTGTTTTGCTGTTCAAGTAACTTGAAAGATTTCCATCTTTAAGATCTGATGTATCGGATGAAGCTAAATATCTCTAACTTTATTTTTATAGATCGGATAATCTTTATCAGCATATACACGATGTTTTATCAATAGTCTTTTCAGCAATGATGTATCATTGGTGGATTTTGTAGAAGCAATAGGTTCCCTACCTTAATTTGTTTCTGGCACATTAAGGTCAGTGATTACTTCCTTGATACATGAGGCAAGAAATGAAGTACTGGTCTTTTGTATTGTCTCTAAATTTGTATCTACTGCTTTGAGACCCATAAAACGATAATCCAAAAGTGATACTGCTACGACCGCTCATGTGGCAGCGAATCGCTTGTTAATTTCTGCCACCCTGTTTCGCTAAAGCCAAAAGATAATCAATAATTCATCATCTAAGACAGAATTCATTGTGTCAATTATTTCAGAACAAAACAATTTTTTTTAACTGCTTTACGTCTCTCAACAGCGAGGTCTTTAGAGACGGGAAAGGATGGGGGGCAAGGAATTCGGCCATGGCCTTTTTAAGGGAGCATCCCAGCATTTGCCTGGAGTGATTTGGGAAACCATGGAAAACCCAAATCTGGATGCCCGGATGGGGATTCGAACCACCGTCCTACCAAATGCGAGGCCAGGATGCTATCCGTTACACCACCACGCTCGGTACGAAACAGAAGAGTCACGTTGAATGTACATATTTTTGAGACGACATGATCTCAACTGTTTCGCCAAACCTTTTCAAAAAATTTACTAGATCCTTTATGTCTAAAAGATGTGACTCACTTTGATTAATCTTGATCTCCAATCTTTCTAAACTTCTTCATTATTAAGTCACGGTTGCGTATGTGCGTTAAACTTCCCAGCATCTCTGGAAATCTGTGCCAACGAGTTGGTGTTCAACGAGTTGGTACCCAACAAGTTGGTATTTCAGTTTTAATAAAAGAAGGGTATATATTTCTTGATCCTGATATGAATAGCGAGCTCTCTTCAACTACTTCATCCAAACTTTCTGTGTGTGCTGGTACAATCTAATCATTTTCTAAAACAGGACCTGTCTTATCACTTTCTATGTATTGAACAACGTTATCAAGGGAAACTTTAACGCTATCAAGGGAAACTCTTTTTCCATCTTTCCTGACTGTTCTTCTAGCTCTGGCAAAAAGATATTTCTCTCTCTTGACCATCTTCTCGCATTATTTTTACGAACGTTTCAGTTTCTGGAACTCTGTTTATGCCCCCAGTGTCGCGAGATTATGGAACCCATGACCAAGAGACAGATGATGCTCCATATTAGCCAACGAAACTGCTCTTCACACGTTTTCTCCAGCATCAATGACAGCTAGTATCTTCTTTTCATTCAGTCCCAACTGTTTCTTTCATGCCTTCTAATTTGTCTCCAGTCTTCATTCCCTCCATACCTTGAGTACTCAGGGTTAAATACTTCACTGTATTTTCCGCATTTAGGCTAGCTAAGCAATAGACTTGATCAGAATTCTCGATGTTCTTCTTATTGACTTGTTCTATCACTAAACTTCCGAAATATTTCCAGCAAAAACTAGTTTGGCTTAGATAGTCATATTACACTGTTACAGAGAGTTTTTTAACTTTAGTTTTAGCTAATGCAGTCATTTTAAGACCTACTTATTCACTCAATCTAATGAAACCTTAAAAAAAAAAAAAACGCTTTGTCTTCTTAGGAAGTATTAGTCAAGGACACACTGCAAAGCAAGTGTTGGCGGCGGTAGCCGGGCACCTCTGAGACACAGTGGCTTCACGCCGGTGCGGTGCCTAGTTTATGGTTTATCTGATTTGCTGAAAATGTCTCCCAGTTATTGAGAGATGCATCTGAGATTCTGAGATTTGTTGGGTTTTTATGAGGCATTTATTAAAAATCTTTGTACATCTAAAGATACTCTGCAGTTTGACTGTTGGATAGAAGCACATAGTTTGACTGAGGTGTTCTCATAATTTTTCCCCTTGCATGCATGCACACACACACACACACACACACACACACACACACATACACTAAAATGTCTCTCCAGTGTTAATTGGATTGTCATCAAATGATATCCAGTTGGCAGCCAACATAGATAATAGCCTAAGAATTTTAAAAATAATGGATGGAAATGTACTTCTTAATATTGTCATTATTAAATTTTCCACCATGTTGAATGATAATTTCTTCTCCATTCTTAGCAAGAAATATAGATAACATATCATATCTTGTTATCACCCAATGTTTACGTATCCTCTTAAATGTGTCCAATGAATTAGGATTTTTTTTTTTTTTAAATTCCTTGCGTTCTCCCTGAATAGTTGATATTCTCACTTTATGAATAATTGATCATATGAGATAGGAGAATTTCTTTGTGTGTAATGATATGGCTGTCTTTATGGATATACTAGGGAATTTTGCTTTTTAAAGCACAACGTTTTTCCACTTCCTTTATGTTAGCTTACAGTTTCTTTTGTTGAAACTCACATATCACCATAATCTGAAGATGACCTCAGAGGAAATCATCAGAATCATGTGCTTAGAAAGCAAAATGCAGCAGTTTATTTATGAAGACTTCTATGTGCTGAGCATGGTGAGTGAGTGGTAACGCTCCGGTCTTGCATTCTGGAGGACGTGGCTTCAAATCCCCATCCATGGTTTCCCTAAATCACTCTAAGCAAATGCTGGGATGATTCCTTTAAGAGGCTATTGCCAAATTCCTTCCCGTTCACTGCACAGATGAAGGCAGGAGGGTCAGATGAGCACAAAAAAAAAAACCAAAAACACAGTTTGCAATATTTCGGTTCGTAACTTTACTCACGTAGGAGATGAGACATATGGTAGTGGGAAAGATGTGTACACACTTAGACCTATTTGTTTATACTATTTTGTTGTTTTGTAGTCTTCTACACAACTCACTCTGAACTTAACAGAAAGTTTATTATAATCACATGGTACATTTAGTATGCAAACCATCATTGATCTTACCATATGCTTTATTTCCTCTATCTGATATCTAATGGGTCGGTTGAAGTATTGTGTATTTTCTTCTCCATACCAAGCCTCGTTGATGAGTAATCAACATCCAGCCTGACCTGGAAGGATGTGGGTTTTGATCCTTGGTCTGGCCATCCAGAGTTTGATTTCTATGGTTTACTTAAATCATTTCATGTGAATGCTTGAAAATGGCATTTCCAAATTCCTTCGCATTCCTTGCCATCTATCCTTTGCCAACTCTAATGACCTAAATGGTACAGATGTGTAAAGCCCAAAGGAAAAATAAGAAACTTATCTTTTTAAATTATGAAATGAACATCTTCTGTAAACTAAGAAAGTAATTTATGGGATATAATTCTAAAATGATTGATAGAAGAAATAATTGTTGAGTAGAATGAATATTAAACTATAACAGTCCTAACTGAGAATGGAAATGGGAGTTCCGCAAAAGCTGATGTTCTTTAAAAATGCCAGATCAATAATAGTTTTGTTTGTTCAGTGTAGAAATTGTTTTTCACAACATGTGTTGCTTTAACAGACTATTTCCTGATGAACGGTTCGTCACTGCTGCCAGTACTGGCATTGGATCTGCAACCTGGTGACGCTGTCCTTGACATGTGTTCGGCTCCTGGTGGCAAGGCCCTGCTTGCCACACAGACCCTTCACCCTGGTGAGCTTTAGTAATTTGTGTTCACTTCAGAGTTTAGTGTGTTTCTTAACAGAAAATGGTAATGAACACAATAAATGTAACAGTGTGGCATTAATGCAAAGTTATAAGTCAGCACAAACAATTGTTGTCTGTTTCGTTGTATCGTAATGCAGTTACAAAATTTCATTTTTATGAATGTATTTACAGATTTAGCTGTGTATAAGAGTTTAAGTTCTGGAAAACTTGTTGTTTATTAAGAAATTTTCTAAGAATCAGAACAGTATGTTATTACATAAATGAGAAGCTCATGACTATGATTATAGAAGCTTAATGGAATACATTCAGAAAGTGTGACACAATGATACTGAATAGACCAAGCATTAATACTTACACATGTCCATATTTCCCATATAGGATATCTCGTTTGTAATGACATCCAAGAATCTCGAGTGAAGAGAATACATGACTTGTTCAGTCAATATCTACATGATTTCAAACTGTGGGAAGAAAGATTATTAATCACAAGAAGTGATGGAAGAGACATATCAGAAATGGACTTGTATGATAAGGTAAGCTGGAGGTTTTTATGGAGAATGGTATTTCTGAATAAAGTGCTTTCTAAACCAGAAATTAAAAATAAATTGCAGAAAAAAAGAACAACTACTAATCACAGCAGATCTAGATAAGCACAGTTAAAATTTAATATATAAACCCAGCATCAGCAGAAAAACATGATGTGAATTTGAGAGTAGTTTAATGTTTGTTATGATTAAACTACATGGTAGTCAGTTTAATTGATGTGTGATGAGATAGTTCAGTCTGTAACAATGGAAAGAGTTGGGGTCAGTATTAAAAGAATACACACAAAAATGCTATGGAAGACAGCACAATCATGGCCAACTCCTGCTTCACAAATATCACTTGGTGCTGCCAAAAATGAATTGCATGATTCCTTTCCATATAATACATGACTGTTACATCAGTTTGATTACAAAACTGTTCTCAGTCACAGTGAATGGTCACTAAATGATGACATTCATCCATAATTTGATCGAACAATTTAAAAATAATTTTAACTCCTGCTTCACTGTTTAAGTTATTGGAATCTACCAGTATAAAATGGGCATCAGCAGCGACCAGTACATATCAACGTGAGACATTCCTTTTCATGGTCCAGCACTCTACTTTACATAACTACTCTGTTTTTTTAAAATGTGAGCAAGGCTTGTCTCTTACTATAATTGATATTATATATATATATTTGACTATCAATAAGAGTTTTCTAATTTTATTTTATATTTATTATTTAAATTTCTGTTTTTCGTTGTTTTTTAAATACTTTCATCTTTTACAAAGTTCTGCTATATTCTTTTCATTTGTTTGTTGATATCCTTGTCTTCCATTCCTGCTGCTGTTGCATGCTTGTGCCACTTTCTGCCCAGTTACTCCACCAATTGCCACCATGCAATTTATTTGCTGTGTAAACTAAACCAAACTCCAACCCACAACATGTTTTTCTGCAATAGTAGGTTTTGTTCCAAAAAATTTCACTTACCATTGCGTATCCATATCTCTGGCCATACTGCGTTCAACTGTGTTAACTGATGGTTCCTTAGGTTTCAATGCTGCATGGGAGACGCCATGTCATGGTATTAAATGCAGAAATTTTGGCTGACGTTTTGGGCCTTCCAGAGCAGAATCTTTCAGGATTTCCTAATGTTGCAGTTGGAGCTTTTGTTATTTAGCAGAGCACACAGTACATACAACAGTGCAGTTCTTCCCTTTAAGAAGGCCACAGTGTGTCGGCATTTCATACTAGGACATGGTTCCACCTTGACAGCATGGAAGCATTTGCTTATTTATCATATATTCTAATTATTTTATTTTGTACCCACCAGTTTTAATTGCCATATTCGTCAAGTTCAAAGCCGGGTCTTGATGTAATGGTCATCCCAATGAAAATTTTATGTACTTTTTCAGGCTCATTAAAGCAAATTCTGATTTTCACCTCAGTAGCCATCCATCCCCCCCCCCCCCCACACACACAAAAATCACCAATCACACTAAATATAGATGACGTCATTAACAGATAGGTGAAGACATTCATTCGTAAACAGGTGAAGACACTTGTGCTCACCCATAGCGGTCAGTGACAGGCTTTTGTGGAAAGCAGTCTGGTAAAGAGAGTTGTTGGTATTATATAGAAAATGTAAATTGTGCAGAACTGGATGAAAATTAGAGGAAACACAATTAATATTGTGTTAGTTTACCAAGCATAATTTTTACATTTTGTAGTAGAAAAATGTTAAATCATACACACACACACAAATTTCAAGTGTTCAACTTGGAGTTGGAGCAGTGATTTTTTTTTTAGTGATCTTTTTGCTGTTCCCTGTTATACATGCTGCTCAAAATTATCTAAATCCTTCTCACTTTTGATGGGTCTTCCTACACTTCCTCCACCCAGTGGTCTATATACAGGGCGTTCGCCGGGAAACGCAACCCACTGTTAGCGCTACAAGGAAGAAACTGCTCCCGGCGAGCGAGCGCTCAGTTTCCGGCATTGTTCGACCGTCGGCCGCGGACTATTTCATAAACTTGTATGTGCTAAGCATTTAAATGTGGCGTAATTCATTAGCTTACCTTATAAAAGATGCTGGAAGTGTTGACCCTCTTGTGTAATGCACATTTCACATCTTCTGAACATATTTCGAGACACACGCTGCCCTAACTGACTTAATGATTTTTTGGGTGACTGTTCTAGTCGAAAAGCGATATCGTTAATTTTCTCCTCTGTGAGAATACGGTTGACCGACAGTCTCTTTTTGTTAAAAAATGAACCCGTTTCTCTTACTTTTTTAACCAGACGCAGAATTGTTGATTTAGCTGGCAGTAAAGCGCCAGGAAATTCGCGACGAAATTTACTGCGACACTTTTTAAACGACTTCTTCTTCACATATGTATCGTAGAGAAATATTCTTTGTTGCAAACTGTAACGTACCATAATTATACTCACACTCAAACACGGTACAGATTAATAAGAGTATGAAGCCCCAAACCAGCCAAACCGCAAAGAAACGTTTATTCACAACACTGATTAATAAGAGACTGAAGTCACAAACTATCTACAATGCAAAGAAACCGTTCTTAACAATGTAAGGGTCACTGCAATGCACTGTTGGGGCAGCGGAGGTGTTAAACAGTGCGGTGATTCACGGTGGCGGTTGGCGGAAACTGCTGGCTCCACTGACCGAGCAAATTGCCGACGGCAACAGACTGGGAGGGTAGCGTTTTCCGGCGAACGCCCTGTAGTATTGTCTTTCAAAGCCTCTATTCCCGCATATAATTTATTTCATGACTTAAGGTCTATATCTATAAAACGAAAACCTTTTATTTTGGTTATAGAAAAATTCAATAACTATTGTGCAGATTTTGATGAGGTTTTCACTGTTTTAAATCTTACAATCTAAATCAAATCATTTGATATCTCTTATGCTTCAATGTTACATAGTGCAGTAAATTAAATTCTAAAGGTATAGTGAAAAACACCAAAGATCTAATACAAACTAGATGTTGCATATGGGTCGTTCCACATCAAATCACCCAATAAAAAATAAATTTTACACCCACCTCCTTAGATTTTCATGACATTTGGCTTAAATGGTTCTAATACCATCATGACAACACCTGCAATTTTTTTTTGCTGTATCTCTTGTAGTTTTTTTTTGATAAATTTTTAAAGTTTTTATGTTTTGCGTTTTCCAAACCTTCAGAAATGGTAAATTTAATTTGTATTGAAAACTTCAAACTTGCTTATCTTAAAAACTCTTTTAGATAACATCATGAATTTTTGCAGCAAGTTTATTTATTATACATATTTGAAGATAAAAATGATACTATTAAAATATATTAATATTTTCTATGAAAAAAAATTATACGTATTTTTCTTCTTCTCTTTTTTTTTAACGGGTGTTTTGTTTTATAAGAATTGCAATATCTAGAGTCTCAGACCTGATAGAATGCTCAAATTTGTTTTAATGTACTCTTAAACATATAGGCTACTTGATAAACAAAAATAATGATGGCTTTTAACATGTTTATTAATTATAGTAGATTACATTAGAATTATGTACAAAGATAGTGTACTTACAACACTTATGTATAACCCAACTGATTGCTTGAAACATTGAATTTTTTTAGTAATTTTGTCTTTTTAATAAACATTAATCCTGATTCAAATTGTTTTTCCACTTCATCCAAGAGCTTTCAGTTCTTTTGATAGTCTTTTTTGAAGTAATACATTCTTCCAGTGCCGCTTGATTGAGGTGCGTCTACTACACAGACTATGTGCTCCAAAGGCACTATGCAAGAATCTTCTCTTTCAGGCCAATAAAATGATGCAGCTGGTCCTGAAGGATGTAGAAATAGAATTTCTGCATCTTCTTCATCATTGAATATTGTTTTTACCAGTCCAAAGTACCAGTTACCATCATAATTTGCAGCCACATAGCTATTTATGGATGGTTTAACACGAACCCAGTCAGAAGAAGAATGGAAAGAAAAGATAAAGGAGGGTTTTACACTATCTGTAGTCCTTCTAATTTCAAGGTTGTTTGTTGGTAGTGGTTTGAAGTTATGAAAACTTCTTGTTCCAGGAATGGTTCGGGTTGCTGAAAAACGTTTTTCTAGTTTTAACCGTAGCAAATCAGCTTCTTTTTTGTCAATAAAGTGAAAATGAATGTTTTCAATATTTTTTTCACAAAACTTGTACACTTCGATTGCTGTCAATATTTGTTCTTCGTCTGAAAGCTGTAGACTGGCTTTCCTTAAAATTCTTTTAATAGTTCCTCCTAGACCATCACAAATTGACTTCCCATGACTTGTTGCAAAAAAAGAGTGTTGGGCCTTCAAATTAAAGTCTCTCACGTGTTCAGTCAAATTTTTAAAACTGTTTCTATTTTTGTACTGCCCAGCACAACCATCTGTAAAGTAGTGAACTGAGTCAATGTCAGTATGATGTAATGACAGCCACTTTGTAATTTCTTTTTGTACAAAGTTAACAAAACCAGTGTCATGTTCTTGGTCATCACTAATAAAACAGTGGTTGGAAACAAAAACATTGTTTTCCTCATTTCTTAGAAAAACTCCAACTGGGTGTAGAGTACAACCACCTCTATTCCAATGGTAACTTTGGATCTCATTTTGTATAACAAAGGAATAATTTTCACTGAAATCCATCACAATAATTGCTGTTTTGGGTGGTGGGTCTTCTTTCAATCTTTTAAAGGCTGCTGATTGGGATTTTGCTATAAACGAGTGCGGGTTAGCTTTTCCAATGACGTAACCAATAACAAAATGTAGTCTTCAACACTGATAGACTGTTTGATCATTTCTGCCCTGTCTGTGTTAACCCACTGACTGATTACAATTTCTTCTTCCAAATCATAATCTTCACTTAGTTTTTCAGTTAAGTACTCAATTAGTGCAGTATTTGCAGGACAGCTTGTAGCTATTTTAAAATTTATTATCTTCTTGTATCATGTATTCTTAAATCTCGACGAAGAAATTAACTACCAGACATTTGGTAGATCCGAAGATTGCAGGTTTATTTATTTGATAAGGTAGGAAAATTGTTTATAATTACAATACATTTAATAAAGATTAACACTTAAGAAATCACGTCTAAAGCGGATCAACATTTAACTACAATCCACACGCCATGCATCATCAGCGATAATCCTACTATATCTGTACTTCAGAGAGCTTACATAACCAACGTATCCATAGATGTAAATTCTATTACCTTAAATAAAATTACTATAAAGGCATAATGCCTGTTCTGTTACACTCCCACCGATGGAACCAGGCGGAAGTTGGCATTGACAAAGCCCCGACTTCCGTCGCCAGGTAACCCTTAAACTAAGATTGAAATGATTATACATATCAGACTATGAAATGACTTATGAAATACAAAAAATTTGGCTGGCAGCCACTCGACTACTCTTATGTTAATAACAATAATTTTTTAACATTATTGCACAAACCTTGAAGTCACATATAAATGGAGAAAGAAATACAATGGAACATTAAAACAAAAAACAAAACAAAGAAGAAGACAATCAAACACCACTCGTTGAACAAAAGTTGATATTGATCTTCATAGTGTTTTTTTTTTTTTTTTTTTGTCCCCCAAATGCACACCTTGCCACAGGGCTACAACGGCTAACACTTCACCTACGAAACACAACATGACATGAGTTATTATTATTATTAATTGTTTTTCACATTGGTCCTATTACTTTGCCTATGTCGAAGCTGAACTTCTAATCGTAAGTTAAAAACAAAATACCTCCTTTTGGACCCTAATGGCCTCAGAAAAGTGAGAAACGTGGAGGATTTGTCTGCATATAAATGCACTTTCAATCAGTGTCTGACCCCGCACTCCCATTCAATTTTACACTTTTATAAGATTTTCGAGAAACTACCTTGAAAACTCCTCTTATTCCATTATTTGGGTACTCTTCTACAACATCCTCTTCTTTCACACCTACTGGCGTTCCCCTCGGATTCCCGGTGTGGTTCTCACACACACTAGTCATTCCCACCAAGGCTGCCCAGCATTCCTTCCTATGTCGCACAGTTCTTGCGTCTCCCCATGTTATCACTCTTATCTTTTTATGCTCTGGCACTTCACTCCAATCGAGGTATTTGCATGAGACCGCACACATCATGAAAAAGTCTTTCTGCGTCCCCTTAGCGGCCACATAAGTTTCTTCCCTTAACAATTCTCTATGTACGGCTATCTGCCTATCCACCGACCAATAATGTTGTCGAAACTCCCTCTTGAATTCATTAAATGTGTTACAATTGCCAGCAAACCAGTCGGCCCATCGCCTCGCTCCTCCGGCCAAGTACCAACGAACCATCTCGATCCGCTGTTTTTCAGAAGCAACGGAGAAAGGTGCAAAGTCCTCAAAGTCCCGAATGAATTCAATGGGGTGCATATGCCCATCACCATCAAATTGTTCCCATTCAATTTTCTCTTCGACCCACGCTGCTGTTGAAGTCGAATGATGGCCCCTGACATTGGATACATCCTCCCTTTCTACTGCCGGAACTTTCACTCTTGTAACATCTTCTATCAACGCTGCTGTGGATAATTGGAACTTACCCACATCTTGTGAAATCAACTCGAAATTTGTCATCAAACTGCTTATCTTTTCTTCACCTTCTTTGATGTGTTTTCCCAAAAGGACACAGTGATCTTCTACCGCCTCCAGTCGCCTCCCGTGACTCACATTGACTTCTTCCACGACAACTAACTGTTTACTGAGTACTTCGTTATCCTGTCGTAACAGTATTGTCTCCCTACTCACACTATGCTCTAAGCTAGTTAGCCGTTCCGCTAGCCGTTCAGCTTGTTCCTTACAATCAACCTTATGTTGCCTTAATTCTAACTGGAAATTCCCTAATTGTCGAACATTGTCTTCTACCAACATATTTAAATTCCCCACTGTACTCTCAAGTGATTGCAATCGACCCCCAAGCTCAGCCTTCAAATTACTTTCTACTGATTTCAAATTTGATTTCAAATTACTTTCTACTGATTTCAAATTACTTTCTACTGATTTCAAATTACTTTCTACTGATTTCAAATCAGCCCTCAAGTTGTAATTCATTGACTGCATACTATTTTGAAAAGATTGCAACTGTACCAAGATAGCACGAACTGACCCATCAGTGAACTTAGGACCTGAGTCATTCAAGGACTCACTTCCTATTGCTGCCATCCCCTCCACCATTTCACTCTCTTCTGTAGCCATGTTGTCAACACTTTCAATACAATCGCACAATATTCTGATTGCAAAGAAAAAATATCCACCGAACCAGCAAGCAAACAAAAAAAATTAAGATGGAAACATAAATTCTGCTCCAACACCAATCACAGTTATTGTTAAACAAGGTGTACGCTATTGCATGCAATGAAATGCAAACAAGGTAACAAATATTAATTAATTAAAATTCCCCAGGAAAGTTGAAACTAATTTTTTTTCAATATTAACTCAAACTGACTTTTACTCGGGAAGCAAATAATTTAATTTTTTTTTTCTTTATGAAAATTAATTTTTTTTTTTCAATGCAAATGATCATATGAAAATTCTCTCATGTCAGCTTGTGTTTCTTACAAAGATAAAAAAATTGGCACTTTCCTTTTGAAGAGAAGAACTGCTAGCTTCTAGGACTGCGCCCCGCTCTGCAATGCCGCCCCTTACAGTCTCCCGTAAATGAAGTTGGTTCTCTGCGTCGGTCGTATCGCTCCAGCTCCTGGTGGTACCTATGCGCCGGTCTCGATAATACTGAGCGGATCGGCTCTCCTCGGGAATCGTCGGCTCAATTCGGTTGTCGCGTTCCGGTGGTAATTGCTGCTCGCTTGTTAATTATTGTTACTTTATGTAATTCACTTTTCCTACCTTTTGTTTCAGTGTTTGTCCGTGGTTAATTATGCTTTTAATTAATCCCACTTCAAAACACACTGTCCTGTCGCGGTATTGCCATGTAGCTATTTTAAATTTTTTATCTTCTTGTATCATGTATTCTTAAATCTCGACGAAGAAATTAACTACCAGACATTTGGTAGATCCGAAGATTGCAGGTTTATTTATTTGATAAGGTAGGAAAATTGTTTATAATTACAATACATTTAATAAAGATTAACACTTAAGAAATCACGTCTAAAGCGGATCAACATTTAACTACAATCCACACGCCATGCATCATCAGCGATAATCCTACTATATCTGTACTTCAGAGAGCTTACATAACCAACGTATCCATAGATGTAAATTCTATTACCTTAAATAAAATTACTATAAAGGCATAATGCCTGTTCTGTTACAAGCTGTCGCAATGACGTAGCATGCAGTTTTGGTTTTCCGTGTTGCACACAAGCATCTTAATTAGGTCTTTATAAGATTCTTCAATTTTCACAGCATCCAGTAATAGTTTAACATTCTGGTGGATACTGCATACACATACAGTGTGTGTGCCTGCAGCACCAGCAAGGATACACCATTTAGGTCTCAAGAAACAAAATTTTGAAAATCCTACTTCTACCTCAGGATTCTCCCATTTGAAACAAGAATTGAGTTCTTTCAAGATACACAAAATGAGTCTTTTTTGCATGTACACATTTGTTTGAACACTTACTTTGTCTTTTGTTCCAGGTAGCACTCTCGAACTTTCATCCTTTTCATAAAAATCTGTTACAAGTCTTACTGTATTTTCAGAAAGAGTTTTACCTTTTTTTGGACCAGGAGTTTCCAAAATACCCTTTTCAGAGTTTAGCTTTCTAGCTTGTCGCACCATGTACTCACTTACATTAAATTCTTTCATCACTTTATTTCGACTCCAAGAATCCGGAGCCAAGGTCAGAATCTGGATTTTTCTAGACCTCCCAACAGATGAAATCTTCTCTTTCATAAGAGAAATCATTACATCAAAATCCTTTGCTTTCTCAACCACACTTGTATCTTCTTCGTCATCATCAGAACTTGGTGCATCATATTTTAATGCTTTTGAAACCGCCTTTTTTGCAGTCTTTTCAATACTGCTAACCTTCCTTTTAATATAAGACCCTTTACTATGTTCTGACAAGCCATGAAGCTTTATCGGCGTTAAACCTAAATTATCAAGAGTAATGTTTGTTTGTACAAGGGATTCATTTCTTGATTCCAATGATTCTAATTCAACCATGACTTCATCATCTGTTTCACTTTCATTCACTTCAACTCTTAATTTTTCCTCATAAAAGTTACGGCATGTTGAGCAAAGCTTTTGTCCAGGTTTTATGCTAATATTTTTTTTCAGTAATTGTTTAGAAAGATCCAAGCCTACACTTTTCAATGATTTTTTGATGGGCTTTTTGTGTTTTTTTAGTGGGTCTACACATGTTGTTTGATACTTTTCAAAAACATTTAAAAAGTAGTGGCTGTGGTGTGAACATATATTCTTAAATTCACACAGATTAATTCCAGATCGTAAGTGGATCAAATCTTTTTCTTCCTCACTCAATTCAGATAATGGTTGTAACTTTTTTGAAGGTGTGTAGGTTGTTTGGAAACAGTCAGATTTTTTAAATAACCCTACGCTACAGGTTTGAGTATCTGACATACTGATTTCACTTTTGGTCTGATTACTGTTCTGGTTACTTTTATAGGATATTGGAAAAGAATCTCTGTAAACTAAGTAACAGTACTTACTGAAAGTTCGAATAAACTTAATAAAATACTATCCAAGCACTATTTAACACTGCAATAATTTTTTACTTCAAAACACAGGAGTAACAAAACAAAATCCAAGCCTACATTGTTACTCCATTAAATTGATAACAACTATAACTGTTGAATGAATGAATGAAAAAAATAATAAATAAATTACGTCATTGTATGTAAGCACAACCTGACTCAATGAAAGACAGTGAGCAACTGAATCTAACAATTACCAACTGTGGAAGAACAGCATGACACCACTGGACAAGAGCCTGTTGAGACATGCTTGCAGAGTGAGCTGTATGGAGGAGCATGTCGCCACAGGAAATGTATCTGATCAGACTTGCAGAACCATGCAAATTTTAATGAGCACAGCTAATCAGGCACTGTTATTAGCTAAATCAAGGTAAACCTGACTTGAGTTGTACATTTATGACGACTGAGCTTTTTTAACTATTAGTACTGTAAAAACACACACAGCTGATTGAATTTTTAACTTAACATACCAAGTTTAAATTTAAACTTAACTGGAGTGGAAAATTGATATCTATCAACATTAATATTATTTATTAAGAAGATAAAAACTTATTTTTGGTGTCCAAGTCACTTGGTTCTTTTTATTTTAAAAATATAATTAATATTATTTAAAAAATTAGATAACTATTAAACAGGTTAAAAAGCCAACATAATTTTTCTTTTATCTAATAGCCTATACAATTAAGAGTATTTTAAAACAAATTTGAGCTTTCTATCAGGTCTGAGACTCTAGATATTGCAGTTTTTGTAAAACTAAACATCCGTTAGCTAAAAAAAAAATAAAAAATAAAAAACTTGTAAATTTTTTCATTTGGAATATTTTAATATATCTTTATGGTATTTTTTTTAACATTTAGATATAACACACAAACTTATTCCAAAATTTCATACTGATATCTTGAGTATTCTTTAATATACAAATTTTTTTAGTTGTGAGGACACGTTTTTAAGTTGATTTCCGACTGCTGAAACAACGCCAAACCTAAAAACTTTAAAAATTTATATAAAAAAACTATAAGAGATAGAGCAAAAAAAATTTACAAGTGGTTTCAGGATGATAAAAGAAGTAATTGTACCAAGTTTCATCAAAATCTGACATGGTTGGTGTCAAGGCCTGGGTGACTTGACATGGAATGACCCATATGTCATGCTTTGGAAAAAATAATAGCCGTACTATCACATCTTCCAATTTGTTCCTCAAATTGAAGTTATGCATTCTTTAAACCACATAGTTGGCAGTACTGAATGTGAAGAGGAAACTGTGTAAAGAGTAAAATACATAAGTTAATTATTACAAAATAAATGCTAGAGAACACTATTGCCATCGAAGTTATTTCAGGCAAGAAAGCTACAGTCTCCAACTGCTAATAGAACCTATGAATAACAACTGGTTTTTACATGAAAATTAGCCTTTATGTTATCAATAAATGCAATTTTGGAAAATAATTCTGAATACTTGATATTCAGCTGTACAAGTACAGAGTAGATTTTAAGTTTGAGCGCCAGTGCCAGATGATGCCACACCTAATGTTTGATACTTTAAAAACTCAGTCAAAATTGACTCAGCAGTTTTCAGGTAATGCTAAACTATTTGTAAAATAAATTTGTTGTAATGTCTTAAGGGAAACATTAAATTTCGACTTTGGCCCAAAGCATACAAATTCAGAAAATCCATTCAAAATCCATATTTTCTGTGTGAAGCTGGAATAAACAGATACATTACAAATAAATTTTTATATATGTGATATTTATTAATATGCCTACTGTACATGTTTTGATTTTTGAGCAGCAACATTAACAGATGTAGTTGGGTTGAAATGTAGTGTGGGCCAAAGTGAAAACTGACATTCCACATCAAAGCATCCAACCCAACTCAGTCTGAGACCTGTGTGGATAAATCAATGTTTAGTGTAGTACTGGAAACGATTGATACCAAATTAATGAAGCTTGGTACACATGAATATTGTGTTTACAGGTAAATCAACTTCAACCCACCACTTTCTTGGTAGGGTGCTGGTGAATCTAGGTTTTCTTTGTTTCTGGAAATGGATGGTTTCGATTTTTTTAAACTTTGTACACATATTTCTCATTGAGTGAATAAAAATGGTGTATGGGTAAACCAATGCCAAAAACACTGCTAGTATCAAATAAAAAATTTTGTGCCTCATTTTTGTTTTCTATAACATCACACATCATGGCAGGAAACTATATATCATCTAGTTTTTTTTGTATTTGCATTCCATATCTTATCCTTTTGAATAATAGGGAGTTTTGAGAGTGTGGAAGGCATGCATTCTGTTATTATATTTATCAAAAATGTCATGTATAAAATTGTTATCTTTATATCAGTAATAATGAAGATATTAGTGACTGTCTGTCTGTAAGAAGAGACAGACTGTATCAAGTGAAGAGTCTAGGTTATGGTAAATATTATAGAGGCTGTTTTGATGATTGGTGGCTGAATTAGTTCATTCCTTGTTTGCTTGTTTTTGTCAATATCTTTATTTTTTAGGTCAACAGACTGTTCCCCATTAGTTTTGCTGTAACAATAAGTCCTAAGATCTGGTCCTAACATGGCTTGTTTGAACTTGGTAGTGCTCTTATTTCTCCCATTACCAACTGTACTTTCTCTGTTGAATAAAATCATGTTAATCTGTCTTCATCCACTCCGAGTATGAATACAACCAAGTTACTGTGTTTCAAGAATCTCTCCTATGCCGTAAACATTCATGTCATATTTAATTCTTTCAGTAAATCACCTGCCAGTGACTTTTAATTTTTTTATTTATTTTTCTTTCTTACCTTTGCAAATAACACTGACTGATTTTCTTCAGTTGTCTCACAAAAATATTGAGCTAAACACTGCTCTAATAATGAAGAGGGGAGGTCAGAAACCCCCCACCCCTCTCCTAGGTGCTAAAGCTGGTTAGTAAAATATTTACTGTGAATAATATGAATGATTTTTTAATGTGCAAGTAGTGGATGTAGCAGAAGTGGGATGGGAGAGAGAAAAAAGGGCAGTTAGTAGTAGAGGCTGATGTTAAGGTAGGTGAACTCCCACCAGCAGAGTTCATATGGCAAGATGACTTCAGGGAGGATTCTAACAGCTCTGAGTGTAAAGTAGTTTTTGATTTTTTTGGGAGTTGGCGAGGGCTGCAGTTGAGGGATTTTGGTTTCTTTCTTAGTAAACTGTCTATTTGTGACCACTTAATCCTTGAACATCTTGCTTCTGCTGAGGCCGACGTATGAACATCGACAATGAAGGCATATTAGCTCATATACAAGATGGATTGTGCTTTAATTGCTACAAACAATGGCAGTGATATTACTAGTGGTGGCAGGATCCATGTTGCATGTTTTGAATTGAGATATTCTGCTGGGGAGGTGTCATTGGAAGTTAAAGGTGTTAAGTGGTAGGTAATCATGGATGAGTTTATTTCTTGAGTTTAAGTGGTCTGCTGAACATTGATAAGTTAAGAGGTGTGTGACAACACAAAAAGCAAGACAAATACAATTACAAGCTGTTTGAGGTAAGCCTTTGGTCCTGCAGGTGAGAAACATATTCAGGTCACGGGGTGCATACGCAATAAGTCTCACCACACGAATGGCCTAATACTTTTTGTTCCCATGGTATGATTCAGTGCATTTGCAAAATTGTAATTGTTTTTTGTTACCACAGCTTGGCTCCAACTCTAATATTTTATATAAGATGAAATATAATGAATATTTAATTTTTTTTACTTTATTTAACAGATTTTAGTTGATGTACCTTGTACAACAGACCGACACTCTGTAACAGAAGAAGACAATAACATCTTTAAAGTTTCACGAGTGAAGGAACGGCTCAGGCTTCCTGAACTTCAAGCCCAGCTTCTCAGGTAACTCTGAATTTATGCTCAGCTGGTATGGTAAAAATGTTGTATACATTAGAGGATATTTTGATTATGCTTTTGGGTTAAAAGGTTTGAATCAATCTTACCAAATAAATTTTTCCTTGTACCTTGGCATTACAGAATAATACTTTCTTGACTAAGAGAAATTTAGTAATGACAGATATGAGTCCTGAAATCCTAATTACAACATTTTAGCAATGACTGTACTAATGTGAAGATTATACAGTATGTTAGTTTTCCTAATGTAGAGAAAAATATTTAACTCTTATTTCCTAACTTTTGGAATATTCATTTACATGTCAGAAATGATGCACTATTTTTCTATATAATGAATTACACTGACCTGTTAAACATCAAGGCACCTATCTGTTCAAGTAACAAACAGGTTACCATTTCTTGCTTTGTCCCCTGGTCATATAGAGTGATAAGATATGCTGCAGATTTTAAACCAAACCAAGCTTTAAAACTGTGAAAACCCCATGCAAATCAGTTAGCTAGTATTATGTGTAGTGTTTAATACAGTATCTTAGGAGCTTTTAATATAAGTAAAATAATCACATTTTCAAATATGGAAAAGTAATAACAAACAAAATTGCTGGAGCAGATTTTGGGACAAATCCAAAAAGTTCAAACAGTTAACAGTCAAATACTTGACACCCGGCCTCAACCACCGATAAAATCCCTTTCCTTTACGCATCACTCATTATTATCAGTATTAGCATTATTGCCATTTAACTAATTACATGTTGTTGTTTTTTCAAAATTTATATATCCGTAATTTTTTATTTATTTTTCAAAAATTTTATATATCTATAATATTTTTTCCAAAATTTATATATCTGTATTTTTTGTTTTCATCTCTACATTCCGTACCCTTTTGATATATTACTACTTCTATCACCTTTCTGCGATATACATATTTATATATAACATCTTAGTCCCATCGCCATATTGATAATCCACTCAGTCATGTAACAAACTTCGGCGTGTGAACACCTCCCGAACCACATGACTCATTCTCTTTAACATGAAGAACGTTACTGTGTATATTTTTGTGTTCGTGATGTATGTTCTTCTCCCGTCGCTGCCTTCAACTTTGGTGAGTGATGAGTCATTTTCCCTTTCCTTTTACGTTATATCACTCATTGAATAGTAGCACAATCTCTGGGACTGTATTAAGAATCTTTGGCACCTATCCATTCAGGTTATGTAATTTTTTCTTGTAGTTGAAGGCTACAGATTAGATCTGTTTAGTGATAGAATATTAAAACATAATAAAACCACAAAAAATGAAATCTTTGAAACCTGTCCATTCAGGAAAGATAAACTTTACAGTGATGTATATTTAAAGCTGCTGAAATGTATTATTTTAATAACACTTAATGTGTGCAAAATATCACATTTTTAGATAAAGACAAATAATTTAATTATCATTATCTAGCATTCCCTGGTCATAATGTTTCAAATTGTGTAAACCCCATCCAAATTGTTTCGGTAGTTTCTGTGTAATTTGGTAACACAGGGATATAGACAGACACAGTCCCCTTAAAGAGTTATAGCATGAGTGGCAACATGGTAAATCATTGGGAGCTGTGGAGCAGAGTCCACTGCCTAATCTGAAAATGTGCGTAAGCATTGGCTTTAGTTTCATGCACCTATCTACCATATGAGAGATATCCAGAAAGGTCATTAGAGTATGCAACGCTAACTGCGCAAAGATTGACTCACACTTGCCCAGATATTTTCCTTTTTAATTGCATCAAGTATGAATTTAATCCTAATTCTTTGAACATCAAAAATAATAGTTTTGTGAACAGTAACAACATTTTGATCATTTCGCGCAGTACCGCTTTAACTAAAATGATTGTTACCAGTGTAGGTTTAAATATATGCAGCTTTTCAGCTTTTTTATATGCATTTTGTAGACTGTGAATAATGTATAACCTTAAATTAATTGTTTGAGATTAGCCTTGAATTAAAAACCAATAGTTTTCTGTATTTGTTTTCAGTTAACCAAATACTTATTGTTTCTGTTTTGAAAGCAGTCTTCTAAATTTCTGTGGCTTATTTTCTCTTTAAAGAGAGCACAAGAATTGAATCTGCCAGTTTATTGGCAACATTAGCTGATTTCATTTTGTAGCATCCCGAAGAGGTTGTGGAATAACATAGAAGCTTTGAAGTGGGAATAAATGATTCTTGATTTTTTAAAATTTGTATTTAATATTTTTTCAGATTTTTTTTGAAATTTGCATACTGAATGACTTCAGTAAAATGAAGGTGTTTCAAATATTTGGAATAGATGAAAAGAAAATTGTAGTTTACTGAGTTAACATAATTTTTTAGTGTGTTGAAATAATTCCTAAACTGCATTTGGGATGAGGCAGATTCAAATCCCTGACATATTTCAGTTTTTAATTGTTGCCCAAAATAACTCCAGGCATACGGTTCCTTCAAAAGCCCTTGGCTGAATTCCTTCCTATTTCTTGCCTACAGGCCTTTCACACTTTTAATGACCTAAACATAAATCCATTAGAGGAAAAATTCCTAAACAACCTAACCATTACAGCAGTTGACAAATTTTAATCATTTTTACCATCAGCGGAGCCATATTTTATTCTCATTTTATTATTTATGATAGGAAATCTGAAAAGATGTGTAATTTATACTGATCACTGCATCAGTATTAAACTTAGTGTGTGAAAAAATGTCGTATGCCATTATGATAAATATGTCAAATTCTTTTTTCCCTAAACCCTACATTAAAATATATATATATATATATATGCCAATTTTTCTTATAATATTTTGTTTGAAATCAGCCAGTAGTTGTGTAATTCATTGCAGTTAGTAATATCGGTCAATAATTTTGCAAACAAAATTTATCCACTAACGGTTTTATTGTGCCATTTTAAACACTATTAAACCTGACAAATTTTGATATTATCTGAAACTCAGTTTCCAACCAAGATATACTTATTTGTATTTTCCCCACATTGGTTTCACTAAATGCTTTTTATATGGCTGCTGTATAATGCTGATAGTACTTCCACTGCATTCTCACAACAATTTTGAAAGATAGTTTTTCCATATGCTCATTGTTCCTTTCAAAATTCATTTTGTGGAGTACATTTTGATTCTCTGATATAGGAATTGTGTCGATAATATGTAGGCTCCACAGCACATTATTTTTTTGGATCAGTGTACAACTTTCTTTATATTCCTGGAGACTGTCTATTGTGACTGAACTCAGTAAAACGTTTTGGAGGGAAAAGAGGACATACTAGAAATTTCAGGTTTTGTGGTTCATGAAACTATCAGTAAAACTGGTTACACTTATATTCATGTAAAATTGGAAAACCAATGGGCCTAACAACATGACAAATGACTATCACTCACAAGAAAATTATAACTGGGTTATAGGGTAAAAAAATAAAAATAATCACAGCAGGCCTGATCTTTGGGAGAAAATTCTTATGATTCATTGATGATTTTCTTAGATTTGTAGAAGGTGTATAAAATTTTGCTACATAAGTTATTGGTTGCATCTTAAAATGATGGGTATGCTACATTCAGAAGGTTTGCAAATGATCTGTAATTAAAACATCTCTTCTCTTACCTGCCTAGAAATTAGTTCTTCAGGTTGAGAGAAAAGTTTAGATTCTTGAAGGGCATGTTCAGGAACCAAATGTATTGTAATTGATTTTTCTTATACTGAGGAAATTATGTCAATGATGTAATCTCTGATAACTTGTTTAATTTGATAATCTTCTTCTTTCATGAAGATAGTATAACTAGTTGCATTGCTTTGGCATATTCATCACATTTCAGTTAATTTTAGAACTTCTTTAGCTTCGTGAAGATTATGCTGGAGTGACCTAATTCACAGCTCTGTGCTTATAACCCTGTAGCTTATGATTCTCTCTCTCTTGAGGGGGAGGACCTGGGTTGCAAATGTGAAATATGTATACTATAAAAGAAAAAGATCTCGAGAGAGATATGTGATAGCATCTGAGCATGATGGGTAAGCAGTAAGGCCTGGTATATGGGAGAACATGGGCTGAAATCCTGGTTCAGCTGTCCAGATTTCAGTTTTCTATCGTTTCCCAAAATTGCTATAGGCATTTTCCAGGATTGTTCCTTCAAAAGACTGGCAAATTCCTTCCTGTTCCTTTCCCTCATTACTACTTCCTCACCTTTAATTAACCCAACATTAAGGAGGTGTAAAGACCAAAAAAGAAAAAAAAAGAAGTTGATAACAAATCCGTTAACAGCAATCCAATATACTATGGAACGGAATAGAATATCATTGCAAAATTTGGACTGGAAATTTTTAAATTCTAACTGTAGAATCCACTAATGGTATTTTGGCCATTTTTATTTTATTATTTGAGTGTAATCACTGTATTACATTTGATGATTTAACACCAAATGAAAAACACCAACAAACAGACTGCAGTTTCATCAGCAGGAATAGCTGTGTAATGATTTTGATCTTAATGAATTAATGTTAAATGGCAAATCTATTTCATGTTATTTTAGGATAGGTAGGAGCTAATATAAATATGCTGATATATAGACATGAATACAAGGTGGGAAAAGCAGGTGTTGAGGGTTTGTTAGCAGAGCAGATATATCATTTTGCAGAATGGAGCATATTTCACTGTTGTTGAAGTACCCCTTGAGCCACGTCTTTCTACTTGCTTGTGTCAGGTTAACAAGGAGCTGATTGTTTATGGCTGCAAATGCTTTGTTCTGTGTATTCATGTAGCAAGGTTGCATGCCACATTTTGCAACTAACTGCATTTCCTTTTCCTTGTAGAAGAACCAGAAGCTGCCTGAAGTGAGAGTGACTAAACTTACAACCAAATGTCTGATGGCAGGAGTAAAACAGTTGTTATGACCATTCTAAGATTTGGCTTTGCTGATCTGATCTTGGGAGGGACTAGTAGTGAGTGTGTTAACTGTAGAAGGTTTCAGACCAGCAGTTACCAATTGGCAGGTGTCAGTTATAAATGGGAATTAGCTTTCTTGCACGAACTTAGTCATAACTTTGTTAAACTAGTATTTTCCTGCTGCTTCGCTTGCGCAGACCTTGGTGTGCGTACTAATATGTGTTTTCCTTCTAATAACAAAACATGAACATTTGAATTAAATTTCACGATTTTATTAAGCTTATTGGAATTTTAATTTTTGAGGTAGGTTTCATTAATGTTTTCTGTGTGACCTAAGGAACTTTATATTTTTTAAAAAAAAATGAAAAAATAAATAACCAAAGTTACGTAGTTTAAAAAAACAATATTAAAAGGATCCAAAGGTTTGAGTGTTTGTGTTGTTGATGGTTATCCCATAAAAGAGAATTCATCTGTGATGCAGTGTGTTCTGTGGCACCTATCTTTTCTTGGTACAAACAAGTTACCATTTCTTGCTTCATTCCGTGGTCACATAGAGTCATAAGACATACTGCAGATTTTCAGCTAGACCATTAGCTTTTGTATTAGGGGCCTTCGTGGCCTTCGTGCTTAGCACCCTCTGCCACCCACAGTAATTGTGAATTGCAGAGTATAGATGTAGATGTAGATAAATATGTTATGATTATTTATGATTAATCATTAATAAATGGGGATTTTGATTTAGTTTTATGAAGGAGTTGAAATATGGATTTTGCTAAGAATCTCGATTTTAGTTGGAGTATAGGAAAACTGTCACAATATGACATATATTTTCTTATCATTGGCGATTACAAGTCTGAGCGAATTTTCCATTAACATTAATACAAATTGGCAAAATCATAAAAGCAATGCTCATAAGTACAATTACCTGTCATGAGCAAGCAAACAATTGTGTATTTACTTTTAAATCCATCTCATAATTAATATGCAAGAAATAATGATATTTGGAAACAATGTACAATACAAGTTATGACGACCTCAGACATAGGTATCATAATACTGTGACTTCAAAAAAAATCAGGGGTGCCACGAATGAGCAATATATCATTCGAAAATAACTAGTTCTGGCAAATTACGCCGCTAGCTCAGGGGTTTTTCAGTTACAAAGTTAGAACATGGATCTATCCTCTCAAAGACGCTTAAGGGTTCAGTTTCACGGAATGCACAGTCAGATGGCTTGGTCGTAATAATTTACCATTGTAGTTCTGAGTCTGATATCTGCGGTGTTTGGAGATGACCCACGGTATGTGAGACTGTCTCACAAGGCGGCTACAGGCACGTCCTGTCAGTTAATGCGCATCATCACATTACTGGCTGTATCGCCGTGCGGAAGCTACTCCAGCAAGCCGGCAGCGTCGGATTTCTGACACCAGGAGTCGGACTGCAGCAGTTAGCAATTTTCGGAGTCCACCACAGACTAGCCTAGCATAGAATGAAGCTCGTCGCTCTTCGATCTGCGAGGAAATTTCTGGCTCCGCCCCTTGCAGTCTCGAAGATCACATTCAGCAGAAAATTTCCAGGATTTTAAGTTATGTGCTCATTTGGATTGGGTCTTGAGGTTGGCACCTAATCTCACATGATATCCCCGATATCTTATTTGCCCCTGCATATATCACAGAGGTCGGACATATTCGACTAAGTTCGCCGGGGTGAGAATGTATTTGGGTGGCGGGTTTATACATCAGGTCAGCGGCCTGTTGTGGACTCCCTACCCCAAGGTGAAAGCCGTCAAAACCCTTTATCCCTGACTTCCTGCCTGCGTGGCTTGGGAAGACCACGATTAGCTTCAAGCCTACACAGCTCAATAATTCTTGAATATTCATTGCAACAAGATACACTGAATGTTCATCATTACATTACAGTCCTAACTTGGAATCTTGCATACTTTAGGAAATTACTAAAAAACTACGAAGGTGGTCACCAAAGATTTATGTAAATTACTCTAACATTATGATTTATGTAATAAAAATGCACATTAGAACACGGCGGCAGCGTTACGTTATACTTTCAAACTGAAAAAAAAACTATACAAATTGGTTTGGTAGTTTTTATGCAATAGTTCATGAAACCCTCAGAAGTGCAGTGCAGTGCAGTGCTCTTACATATTTATAATAATATGGTTTGGGTAGTGGTGACAATGAAAGTGTTGCCAGGCAATGAAAATAAGGAAGGATAGGGAAAATAACCCTTCGCTTACCACTGATGAAGGCAACAGAAGCAAATGAACATTAAAACAGCAACTTACTTCACAGTTTTTTGGTTTAAGACCTTATTTACGTACATAGGTGTGAGCCATTTGGCAAGGAAGGGTATGCACACATGCACAGCTAGCCATGCGGTAGGCTGTAATATTGTGAGTGAGTTTGTGGTTTTGTGTTCATCTGGCCCTTCTGCTTTCATCAGTAGTGTAAATTAGAAAATTCTGAAAAATACATAGTTTATTGATCACTGAACATATAAATATATTACAGTTAAATTTTTGTGAATTACAATAATATATTGCAACCAAACATTTCTGAATCACAAACAAAAAAATTACAAAATATTGCATGACACAATTCTGTTGGCATAGAATGCCTGAGTGATATTGCCTTAAAATTTTGTTTGAAATTAATTTTTTATAACTATTTAATTTTCTTGTATTAATTAAGACAAATCTTGGATTGTGAATTTACAAAAGAACTTGTCATAATTGGTGTTTAAAAAATCTCATGGCAACTGTTTTCAAGTATATTTTATTTTAATTTCTATGATACTTTTTTCCTATGCAGGAAGCAAATCTAAAAATTCATATGACATTTGCTATTAGGTATGTCTTATCCTAACTCAAAAACTTGTTTGGCATATAAAATAAGAAAGTTGTGTGATAGGGAAAGGAAAGATAAACTATACCGATCACTTATCCAAGTAGGGAGGAGGAGGCCATCAGTAGGGGGGGAGACACTATTCTGTCCTCAGCCCTTACTCGTGATAGAAGATGAGGCACGTGACTACACTTGTACTTGCAGTCAACCTCACCAAATAAACAGTTGTTTTTGACTAATAGTTCCAAGGGAAGGTGGTGGAGATGATAAAAAATGATTTAAATGTGTTAATTAACACAGTTTCCCTTCTCCCTCCAACTTAGGTAAGTGATGGTTCTATAGTCTTCAATTTCCATATTAATATTGCCTTGTGGCATTGTTTTCATGTTCCATTGTGTCTAAATTTGTATGATAGTATCATTACACTGTTTTTCTTCTTTAATATGTTATGTACTTAACATTGTGTTATGTTTACCAGCAATGCCCTGAAATTGGTAAAAGTTGGTGGTTGTGTAGTCTATGCTACGTGTTCTCTCTCCCCAATCCAGAATGATGGTGTAGTGCACATGGCTTTGCGTAATATCTGGGAGGAGACAAAGATTGGACTCCAAGTTCGGTAATTATTTTATGATCCACATATACAATAGAAATTTTGAGATTCAATTAATTTTCCTGACTTTTTTTCTTTTAATCTGTGTAGTTTTGTCTGTCTTTGGCATGGTTTTCTGCCCCAACCACCATGTCATAACAGTCTATCACCACTTAAGAATTACCCACAAGAAAATTTAGCTTTCAGATTTTGAATTTTTGTGATGAACATCATTATCTGAGAAAATTGAAACATAATATTTAAACATTTTCCATTGCCAGTTGCCAAGCTGTATAGTGCTAATATAAATCGAACTTCTTTCTGTTTGTTACAGAGACATGTCAGCTGCATTATTACCTCTGAGTTGCGTGTTTCACTTTGGGAGAAATGTAGGTCTGCGCTATGGGCAGTTGGTTGTACCCTTTCTACCCTCCAATTTTGGACCATTATATTTCAGCAAGATAATAAGAACTGCGTAAAATGATTTAAGATGTGAACTGTTATAGAAAATAAATTGGAGACATTGTTGTGCTGTTTTAACAATAAAATGTGACAAAACTCACTTTATTAATTTGTACATAAATATAACTTTAACACAATAAATCACAGTTAAGTAGATTTCTGTTTTTTATTTACATTACAAACATATAATTTTCAAAAATCATGTTACAGTATACTGCTTCCACTTTAATCTATTTTATCCCAAGGCTCTTCTTTGGCTGTTCCAAATATTAAATAGAAGATCAGGTACAGAATATTAATTCCTGCAGTTCCACTGAAGATATACCTCCACGTGTCGACACTCGACTGTTGACATTCAGGCAAAAAAGGAGAAGAATTAATCAAACTGATAATTATTTTTCTGTGTATTTAATGTTGTAACCTACTGGCAGTTCATACATTTGAATAAGTCTCCAGCTTATGAGAAAAGCTAAATCAAACTACGCTCAAAACATATACTAAGAAAAATCAGTGGTGGTTCTGAAGTACGTATTGTAAAGCAATCTTACAAAGTAATACCCAAAATTGTCTATTTAATGTTGATTTCAAAGATTTATTTAATTTACTTATTAGCATGCAATTGCTAATCAGCTAGAACAGTGTTGGAATACTTTGGCAGGAGCAGACAAAATTAAGGAGAAGAGAGACAAAAACCACTGCAATTCATTGCATTATTCAACTCAACATTATTATTGGGATTAAGTATTTGGTGCTAAATGCAAAAGCTAGGCCAGAAGAAACTTGTTTTACCTGCTGCATAGAGGAAGATCATGATAAAACGTGCCTAAATGGACAATATTTTCACAATAGTTCATTAGTTTTACCAATGTGTTCCAGTTACTGGTAGAAGTATACAATGTGATCCCAGATACTTCAAGAAAGGGTATAGATCCAAAATTTCAAAGTTGCAAGCATGTTTGTATCTTTTTCATGTATCAAAGACTGTCCTGCCACCATCTGTGATATGTGGTGCTTAATTTCTTTGTACTAATTTTGATTTCTATTTTGCTATCCAGCATCTTTTGTTTCCTTGAAATCTAAATATTTAACAACATTTTTACTACAGAAAAATTGAGCTTGCAACAACGGTTTCAGTTGTCCCACAGCAATATTAAGTTAAAGGTAAGCTCTAATGCAATTCTCAATATTTAGGATTACCTCTTAGTGGTGTAGAAGAGTAATGATAGATATCTCCTGCTCCATTGCTGCCTATATCTGTGTTTAATTTAAACCAAATTGAGAGGGGGAACCAATGAGTTTACATGTAGTAGGTTGGGGCTACATGGGTGTGAAACCGAGCGTGGGAGTGTAACGGCTAGCTTTCTGGCCTAGCATTCGGGAGGACGGCGGTTTGAATCCCCATCCGGGCATCCAGATTTGGGTTTTCCATGGTTTCCCAAATCACTCCAGGCAAATGCCGGGATGCTTCCTTCAAAAGGCCATGGCCGAATTCCTTCCCATTCCTTGCCCCCCCCCTCCCCATCCTTTCCCGTCTCTAAAGACCTCTCTGTTAGAGAGACGTTAAGCAGATTAAAAAAAAAAGTGTGTCAAGGATATGTTGGTAAGGTAGGGGTTTTGATAGTAAGGCTGTATTAGAGGTATGGCATTAAGGCAGTTGAGTTAATACGAGGGTGGATCAATTATAAACAGGACTTTTTTTAACTGAGTGCGCAATAATGATCATGCACTTCTTCACGTTTATTGGGGATGTCAGGAGTGGGGAGAGTAATTGTTGGCCTTAAGCCGTGCGGTGACTAGTACATCCATCAATGTCCAAGCAAGATGTGCACCCCTCAATTGTGCAATATTTAATTATAAGGCGAGAAACTAATCGAAATTCAATTAAAGGTACACTTCAGGGATCGTACACTGTCAACAACTCGTGTGTTTGCCTGGCATAAGGAATTAGTGAAAGACCGTGAAGTGGTAAAATGAGAGACACAATCATTGTCCATTGATGAGCGTTGCAGAGCAGAACATTCGCACAATTTTTTATTTCATTGAGGGCGACCGATGTTTGACAATTTCTGAAATTTCATGTGAGATCGGAATAAGTTCTGGGAGCACTCAACCTCGGCAAGGAAAGTGTCTGCTTAATGGGTGCCTCGTTTTTTGGCTGTGGAACAGAAGTTGGCATGTTTGAAAATCTGTAAACAACTCTTGGCACGATATGCAGAAGAAGGTGATGCATTTTTAAATTGTATCATAACCTGTGATGAAACTTGGTTCCACCACTATACACCCGAGTCAAAACAAACAAGTATGGAATGGTAAAAGAAGAATGAAGCTGCCCCAGTAAAGGCCAATAGTCAGTGATCAGCTGGCAAGGTGCTTGCAATTATATTTTTTGACCGTCATGGATTTTGCACATTGACGTTTTGCATGGACATCACACCATCAATGCAACATACTACTGCAACCTTATGTATGAAGTTAAGCTTGCTTATTGCCGAAAAAAATCAGCCAATAAGAGACGTGATTCTTCTCAATGACAACGCTATGCTCCCCACTGCAGCTCTCACTCGGGCAAAATTGGAGAAAATGAACTGGACATCACTTGATCATCCTCCTTCCAGCCCTGACCTAACGCTCTGTGACTTTCATCTCTTTGGACCACAGAAAGAAACACTGAGGGGCCGACAATTTGAAGATGGTAATGCAGTGGAGGGCTTCATGTGCAATTGGCTACAGAAGCAACCCCATTCCTTTTGCAATGACGGCATCAAAAAGCTTCTGGTATGCAGGAAAAAATGTGTTTCTAAAGCAGGAGATTATGTTGAGAAATAGTCTGTGCTTGGTTCATTTACTATGGTAAATACACTGCCTTTTGTGAAAAGTGCAACACCGAGAAGGAAATGCATTAATTCAATGAATTTAATACCACAGGTTAGGTATGTGACAAGTAACAAATGCTTACCTTTTCAAATCTGTACATGTCCTTTGAGCCCTACTATTTAGTATGTCCTGTGGCCACCATGCGCTGCAATTAGAGCTGCTATACGCCATGGCATTGAATCAAGAAGGTTCTGAATACGTTCCTGAGGGATTTCCCTCCACGCAGTTTGTATCCGACCCCACAAATCTGTGACACTAGACACTGGAGGACCGTAATGCGCCAGGTGCTGACCAACCATATCCCAAACATGTTCGATGGGCGACATGTCGGGCGAATGTGTAGGCAAGGGAAGCAATGGTATCCGTCGCTCTTCGAAGAAGGCCTGTGCATTCCTTGCAACATGTGGCCGGGCATTGTCCTGTTGAAATGTGGCCTGAGGAGATTCCTGAAGTACCTCAGGCTCCACAACCACCATTAGTACCGGTTGCTGTTCAAAGTGCTCTGAATATGTAGGAGGCGAAATCGTATGTTGCACCCCAAACCATCACACCTGGTGTTTGTCCGCTATGCCGCTCCACAATGCAGCCCTCCAGGTTGCACTCACCAAGATACCGCCGGACACGTATTTGGCCATCACTGTAGGACACGTTGCAGTTGGACTCGTCTGAAAAGATTACATTTTGCCACTCAGCATCTCGGTGACGGTGTTCACGTGCCCATTGCAGTCGGAGGAGCAGGTGGTTTCTGGAAAATGGAAGCCGACATAATGGCATGCATGCAATCAGTCCAACCTGCAGCAGATAGCGACGAACCGTTGATGCAAACAAGTTCACACCTGTTGCAGTGCTCCAGTGATGAGCCAACACTGTGGATGATGCTGTACGGTCCGTTATGGCTATGTGGACAAAATGACGGTCATCCCGTGCTCTGGTCCTGTTCCGTGGTCCAGTTCTGGCTCATCACTGCGTACGACCTTCCTCTATCCACTGCTTCCACACACGCATCACTGTTGTAGCAGCATACCCTGTGCAACCCAAAATGTCATGGTATGACAACCCCGTTTCCTGGAGACCGATCATTCTGCTCCGTTCCAACTCTCTCACATGCCGATATGACTCTCTTTGACGTCGACGAGGCATACTGGCACTCACTGTATTGTGGGTCAGCTCTGCAGTGACTACACTTGGTGCAACATTGACCCTGTTGGACCAACACGAGATGACTGCTCGGAATAGGTGTACCCCATCTCGCTGCAAAATGTACCACTTATTGCTTGCACACCCGTTGCCACTTCCATCAAGTGTGGTGCAATTCGGATAATTTCTTCTCGGTGTTGCACTTTTTACAAACGGCAGTGTAATTTTTAAAACAAATATTTGATCCACCTTTGTATACAAGGTTTATTGTACTGCAGCAAGCCTTGGTAAGTGCCATATGTCTCACTCTTGTACTGCACAACTGAGAAGTTACCAAAAATATTGTTGTGTTCTCTGTCTACTTTTTTTTACTGCAGTTCTCATGTCTTCAATTTTGATAGTGAATGATTTAATTTCCCTATTATTTGTTTTCATATATAACAACTAAATTCAAAAGATGTTGGTGAATTTTTTTCTGCTTTATACAGCACTATCCTTTGAAATTTACCTCCAATTTGGCTGGCTCCTGCAGAACTAGTTTGATATGAAGTGTCTATATTTGTGATAGATGTTTATGTACACAGTAGCTCTAGTCCTAATAATCAGAATTATATGACATTTTATGTACAGTTTCTCATTTAAGGAAATGTTGACCTTAAAAATTTTTGTATTTAGGTTCAGAGCATTTACTTAAGTTTGTCACCAAGCATGGTGGGTGAGCGGTTAATGTTCTGGCCTCGCATTCGAAAGGATGGCGGTTTGAATCCTTGTCCAGGCATCGGGATTTGGGTTTTCCTTGGTTTTCCTCTAATGACCTCGACATTGATGAGGTGTGAAGCCATAAGTAAAATTAAGCCTTTCAAATTCTTGTTACAAGTGTCTTTTGACATTTATAGGTGGAGCTCTAGTTTACTGTTGTGACTTTTATCACATCTCTGATAACTCTACACTCAAGTTGATAATTTACAGAAAATTGAATATGGGTGAGATAAACATGTTTCACTAGTGTGAATTTCTCATTAGTAACAACTCTTAAAGAAAATTTTATGTGAATTCATCACAAACAGTTAACTTTTTGTACAATTTACACACATTATTTGTAGATGTAAGAAAATTACATAAAATGCAGATCATTATTTAAGAGTGTGGCAGAATACCAATACCATTATAGTTTGAACATTTACACTTTTGGAACATACCATTTGACAGGATGTGCTTATTTTGAAATATACTACTGGTTTGCTAGACCTGCCATAGTTTTGATACAGAAGTATATGTGTTGCCATCTATCTGTGAAATATGCAATTTGAGTTCTGTGAAAATAGTGCATTTTTGTTTGTGAAATGTGTAGTTTATGAGGTGGAGATTGGGGACCATTCCAGTATTTGCCTAGGTGATTGCGGAAAACAGCAATCTGTATAGCTGGTATGCTGGGCCCTAAATTTGAAACTAGGCAGATTGTATGCCCCCAAACAAGTATGTTGGCACTTTAATATGCTCAGCCACAATGATGTGTAACACTAATATGTATTTTATAATATTTATACTCTTCCTTTTAAATGACAAAATCATTTTTACAATTCTATACATTTTAAATGAAAAAAAGAACCCTTTCCAGTTAACTTAATTGAACATTTGTCACAACCTCGTACCTTCAGAACCCATTAGCTTAGAAGTTTGTAATTGTACACTACTTTAGTTTTTGCTAACTTCAAAACAAATAAATTTTGGAAAAATGAACAAGAATTACAGGGGGGTTCAGTGGGAGTTGAGGGGGAAAAATATACTGTGGGTAATCTTCATGGATATCAAATGAAAGGTGGCAAATCACCAACTCTCAGAATGTTTGGATTTTTCTTTTAATTCCACAATTTGTACAAGCTATTGGTGAAAACCATGCAAAAATCAGTTTTTCTTTGCCTACCCCTTTTTTTCCAAAATCGTTCTGAGACTTGTTTTAAACTGTACAAGAAAACTGTAATGGTCTTTCTCGAGTTTTTGGTTTTCACAACATAACTGAATGAGTAATTCTAACAAATTTTATACGAAAACTTATGTTATTTGATAGAAAATTTCATGAATTTTATAATAAATGGATTGTGAAAAACCTTTAAAAAAATGCAAAGAATACAACCCAACACCACAGATGAAGGCAGCTGGGAATAATAAACATAAAAAAGAACAAACACAAGATGTGCGCAATATTTCGGCGGCTAGCCTTATTATTGCTAAAAGTGAGATACCAAAGGTGCATACAATGGCCGTCGTCATGTGCACGTGATAGGGAACAACTCATTTGGTTTGAGAGGGGTGCACATGCTGAAGTTTATCACATACATGAATAAGGTGTAAAATTGAAATAATGTATATGTTTTTGTTCATCATATGTTTTTCACTTGTCACAGCCTTCAACTTTGGTGAGTGATAAGTCATATTTCTTTCTTTTCTCAATTATTTAGTAAGTAATGTGTTCAGAATCCCTGGCTCATGAAGGTTTCCCACACTTGACAGTTTTTGGCTGTAACTTTATCAGTGGACACTAATAAAACATATTTGATGTGGAATGAAACACACGTCTGCTGTAATTTGGAAAACTGTGACTCATGTTTGTATAAATTTGTTTTGGCACAAATAACATTTTTTGTGGTAATGTTTTAAAGGTATTTTGATTAAAAAAAGAAATAGTTTTTAAAAGCTGAGTTTACTTACATCATTTTCAGTGAGAGCTCCCACAATCACAGGTACTGTAATACCTGGAATGGTGGCCACTGTATTTGTTATTGCCATCAAAGTTCCTGCAGAAAGAATGTTCTTGGGTAGGATTAACATATTACATAGAAAATGGCAACCAAAAAAATATATAATAGCTTGCTCTTTAACTTAAAAAGAAAACCTTTAGGAGCTAATCACTGACAAATTTTTATTTGATACAGAATATACACGATTTTTGCTGTCAAATAAATTGTAGGCTATGTGAAAATACACCCCCTTTCATTTCTTCTGATGGCTGAGAAGATGTCAATGTGTAAAAATCTGTTGTTTAATAATCACTGAGCCATTAGAAACCTAGGCATTGATAAACTCAAGTAAATGAGCTTGTTGAATGGGGGGGGGGGGGGGGGATGTCTGCAAATTATGTTGGGAAGGTTTGGCACTAGGAAGAAGTTAACTGATTTTCAATTGTACACTTCCTTAAGTATTTCATAGCAACAAAATGACGTGAATTATTCTCTTTTTTTTTAGATATGTTGCAAGCTTACATTTATATCAATTATTCTCTGTTATCAGCGAATATTATATGAAACCTCCAGAAGGCAAAAATGTGTTCAGTAAATATTTTAATGGGATATCAACTTAACTATTTGAAACATTCACAACAATACTTGCAATATGGGTATTTCTATGTTATCAAAACAGTGGACAGTGCATCATTATAACAACAAAATACTTCCATCACATACCTACATATATGAATTCATCTTTATGATATTTCTAAGAAAGAATGAATAAATAATAGAACTCCCTTGATAAATGTAACAGTGAAAATGCATTTAGCCAATGAAAACAAGGAAAGATAGGAAAAATTACCCAATATTTTGGGTCACTTATTTCATCACTTTGGATTAAAATTCATACTACTCATATTTTACCTGATAGCTTTGCCACAATCACAGTATAATATATATGACATCCAAATTACTTTGCTGGTACATTTATAAAATAATCTTAAACTACGAACTATAGTCATTGTTGGAACAGTTTACTACTGTCTTAAACAGGGCCGGCAGATCATGTTATCCTTGGGTGGGTAGTCACACAAAGTGGATCCCCCTGAAAATGCTATTTGGTTATCTAACCTAAAAAGAAATTTAATAAAAATAGTAATAACCATGCAAACAAATTCATAAGAAAAATTCACAGTGGTAAAAACTAAAAAAAAAATATATATAATTTATTCAATAGTATATTTTATAGTGTACAATAATTCACTATTATGATTTAAATTTATTATTACTCAGTATTTTTTGCACATTTTAAAAGCTGTAATGTGCCTTGTATATTTGGAAATTAACTGATTCAACAATTTTTCCAAATCAAGTTCATCAGTGAGGATACACACGTTAATATTGCAATCTTCTTAAATCGATGTTACAACATTGTTGATCTTGGGTAACTATTGAGTCAGCATAAGACCAGTAAACTTCATTTATTCAAACACAATGACCCAGGTGCCCTAGCTTTATGAGAGGATGAATAGTTTATTATATGTAATTCTATGCTCAGCCGATATGCTCTCTTCCTCTCTTTATGCACATCACACACTCCTTCACTCTCAAATTCTATGTGTATAAAATACCCACCTGAAATTTCCTGGGTGGGCACTGCTAACCATCATACCCATATTGTCCACCGACCCTGGTCTTAACGTCTTTGTTACTAATTACTAATAAGATGATAGTGTGAAACTGAAATGTTATACTTTCTTCGCAAAATATTGTTACGTGCAGAACCTTGTCATATATCTATAAACTCATCAAAACTATTTAGAAGGGAGACAATCACATATAATTTATCTAGTGAATAACTTTTACAAACCTAAACATTTTTGTAAAGAACATAGAATCTAAAATTCAATTTCTCAAAGTTAATGCCATTTGTTACATTTATTTGCACTAAGAGAACTTAAAAGTATGGTCAAGTTGAGGTATAATTTGTATACTCTAAAAAATTTAGTTAAAGAGTTATTTTGATTTCAAGTTGTATTTTGCTATGTGCACAGGATCAAACTAAGAAAAAGTACATAATTTAAAATGGTCAATTAATGGAAAAAATTGATCACAAATTTTAACATCACAGTTTGAGTAATTTCTAAATTTGTTTTTATTAAAGTAAAGAATTTGAACTTTGTAAATAAAAGAGCTAGGAAGTTAAAAGTAGGCTTAAATAAAAGAAAAAAAATTCACTTAAAAATAACAATATATCAGTTTAACAATAATTGCAAATCTAAAGGGACAAAAATTGAATTTTAGTATTGATGCTTGATAACCTTACCACATGTGACTTTTCAAAATTTATAACCTTAAAAAGTAAACTTATGAGAAAATTTGTCATTACTTAAAAAGATTTTAATTAAATTAAACTGTGACATATTAAAATTTTGGGTAAATCCAAATAAAATAGTGAACCTTGTGAAAATGGGATTTTTGTAATTCCCCGTGGAAATACATCGTTATTCTTGAACAACCCTACTCAAGGTTAGCCAAGACTATAAATAGGATACCCACTCTTCCTTGTGGCTTCAGTCTCATTTTAATAAACAACAAGTGCATGTTGCATGGTAAGGTATAACTTCAAAATGCAACTCTTAAAAATCTACTTCTTTAGCCACGGAACGAGTTCATGGGGTCTATCATTTATTTTAAGGAACTTAAATTCGGTGAAAGTACTCTTTTTGTAATGGTTTAAGAAGACAATTAGTAACATTGGTTAAAACTATCATTAAACTCACTATGAACTTTGGGGTGCAAATATAATTATGTTCGCCAGAGTGATTGCTTCTCTACAGTATTGTGCCTTAAAGGCTAACCTGCAATTTTCTAAAGGATTTCAAACTTTGATATTGTCTTAAATATTTTCAACAGTGTAATCTGATATCAGTGTTGAACTCAACAATTATTCAGAATATATTGAATTAGCACCAACTGTGTCTTTCATTTCATTTATGTTTGACCTGTTAGCTACTATAGAGTAAATTAATAGATTGGTGGCCATTTTAGAGAACTCTAGCACCTTCGAGAAAAGGTATCAGACAGTAATACAGGCATCACTATAAAGTCAACCCCAAGCAACGTTTTGGTATTACAACCTCCTTTTTCTTAATCCTTAGCTAGAAGAAAGTGCACAGTATTGTCAAAGGTGCTTCTGACTAGGAAATTCAAATCTCCTAGAGCTTTATGTGATTTTTATGTTTCATATATGATTCATATATTCAGACCTTTGAAACACTATTTGTTTTATTTCTATTCAACTCACCTAAATCTGAGGTATCTTCATAAATTTCTTCCCTACTGGTAATAATAAAAATTTCTTCTGGACATTAAATTCATTTACATACAATCTTGCATAATTTAAAAACTACTGAACAAAATTTAAAGTGTTGAAGGCTTAGAATTTTGCTTAAAATTTGAAATGTAATTCACTGTGTTATCTAAATCAAATTCCTAAGTTTGGTTGTTTCTGCTTCAATCACACTGATACTTGAAATTATTGTATGAACATATAATATTTTTTGTGCCAAAAAGTAGCGCAGTTCTAAAGATAAAAAAAATCTGTAAAAGTTCATTCCTTGTTCAAGGTGCTCTCCAGAATTGGAAACTGAAATCTGTTTGACTAGAAGGGGATATGGACTTTTCAAAATGTTTGGTAGTTGTCCTGGACAAACTTGATCACTGCTAGATGCAGAGTTCTACTGTTCAATGGTAAATAATGAGAAACTTGTACCATACTCAAAAAATACATAACACTGTGAAATGTTTTTCACTTACCAGCATAGTTGTGTGCTATGTCTATGTGATTTCCAAGATATCCCACAAACATGGATCCCATACATGTAACAGCTAAAACCATCAGTACAACAGCCAGGGTCTTGTCACAACCCACATACGTGACTGCAATAAGGCAGATTGAAGATCCAATAGCAGCTGTGTTGAAGACAAGAGAAATTTATTAATACTGCAGCAAAGAAAAGTGAATGTTTATTTATAAGTTTAATGAAGTAGTTTTATAAGAAATTGTAAGAAAATAAACATCTATCATCAAAGTAATTTATTTTGTGTTGATTAAAAGTAAACAGTAAAACATGTAAGCCTATGATTTTTCAAATTTTTAGTTTGACAGTTTTTATTTTCAAAAAAATTTAAGAGATTCACAAATATTATTTTCTGTCAAATAATTACATTTGTCTCTAGTTGTTCTATAATATCATCTGTACAGAATGTTTAACAAAGAAATGTTGACTGGGTATGAAAAATCAGAGGAGTTGTGCTGTTTGATGGCTCTCCTTCTAAATTTAGATTGAATGCAATGTTTTAAACATGTTTTTGTGAATCATTTGTATCATGCCTTTGCATATGTTGATGACACACTTTACACTTCAGTATCCTAGACATACCTTCTCTGCAAGCAATACTTGAAGTGGTGCTGCCTAACATGTATGCAAACAGATTGCTTTATTTGTATTTATATGAACTATGATATAAATTCTTTAATTCAATCACAAATTCGAACAGACCATTGCTGTTTATATAGTGCTAAACATAGCATACATTTCGACTGCAAAAAAAGCTGCCACTAGACAGTATCAAATGGAGGTACACAACTCTTGTACAGTTTTATTATATACAATAGATCATCTTTATTTGGGTCTGTTATTTTGGGTTGTGTATCAAGGATGAAATACAGCAATAATTAGGATAAAAAGGATCTGACATGTTAACTAATGATATGAGCCAACACTATGTACAATTTTGCTAAAATCCATTTATATGTTTTTGTTCGAGGTACACACACAGCAAAAGATTCTGTAATTTATGCTTAGAGCCCCTTCATCATCAGTAAAAATGTTAATAATCTGGGTAAAAAGCACATTATATGTAATACCTGGTGACATAAATTATCACTGTAAAAAGCTTTCATGTGTTCATTAATTTTGGAAGATGCTTGCACAGGTATAAAAAAAAATCAGAATTTATGACATAAGCTATCATTATGAGTAATTTAGTTAAAAGCCATCCATTAGTTTTTGCATGTTGCATGGACAAACAAAATTTTTAAGGTTTTGGAGTCTATATCATCATGATCTTTGTAGCCTGTTGTAAAAGGTATCTTAGATCCAGGATACTGACATAAGGTTCAGCATGTGCAGTTTCATTAAAATCTGTCCATTAGTTTTTGCATAATGCAAGAATCTACAGACAGAAAGACACAGAGACAAAAATTCCAAATTTACAGTTTTGGCTTCTGTATCATTAATGGTGTACATTGCAATCACTCTTTTTAAAATAAATGTAATGTAAAAGACACATTTTTTCTGCAGTTTTATTATAAATATTTATAAATTCACTTTATTTGAGTTGGACATATTGACAGATATCATCTCTCTGGGCATAGCCCATCCTGTTGATTTTGTGTCAGGTCATAAACTTATACACTTCTCTAAATCAAACTAGGTAACATATTATCAAATACCCCTTACCACTACACTTGTAAGAAGACAGAAATGTTAAACATTGTCAACTTTGACATATCACTGTCGAAAATAAAGGCAGATGCCAGTGTCAAAGAATGCAATAAACAATGTGATTTATCTTCAAAGATATCTAAAATTTTCAGAATCCAATGTGTGTATTCATTAAAGGTAGTGCCAAAGTGTGATGGGAAGTAGCTCGTTCACAGTCGGTTTGATCAGCCATAGCTTATTACATTTCACTTCTACCCACTGCCTCTAAAAAGTAATGCACTGATTCCATATCAATGAAGCAAGCAAAATTTAAAAAACAGGGGGTGAGATATTTCCCATCATGTGGGAATTAAGTTTTTCCCGGCGTATTAATGAAATAAACTTTTCTTGGGTTTTCTGCCGGATAATATTTTTATTTAAATCATCGTACAACGTTTCGGCAGCAACCTCCGCTGCCTTCATCAGGTACTGCGTCATATCGAAGCTCAGACAGTAACTGCCTCACGGACGACCCGGAACCTCCTTAAGTAGCCTGCTACCGGGGAGAAATTTTCCGCTGCTCCGCCATTGGTCGCCGCTTCAATCGACCCCAGACGCAGCACAAAGAATCATACCAAATTATGAAATATTTCTATGCTTCATTAAAAGCCACCATGAAGACTTATTCCAACCTTGTATCAGAGTCGCTGCTAATACATAACTATAAACATTGTGCCTTCAACAACAACAAACTAAGTCGTGCTGTCGAAACTGATTATCTCTAAACCACGACACCAGTGGCTGGACCTGCGTGATGTTCTGAAATTGCAGCAGGATAAGCCATTTCTCCACTACACCTGCGTGCATGTTGCCAATTATCACTTTGCCACAGACAGAATTGAGACTCGTGTTTAAACACAAATGTACATTATTCACATATCTATCTACGTTTTGCATTACATTAGTTAAACGATGCTGGCAATGAAATCAGGTTAATGGAACACATTGCATAGGGGTCAGAGTGTCACCTAGCTTCAATTTACAATCATCTGGGGGGAAAGAGGAGGTGACTCTCCCTGTAAACTGATTGTATGTACCTGTCACTGCTCAAGGAGTACTAGAACCTTCTTTCATCCACTGTGTAACAAGTCTGTTTATTGACATTGCACTGTGGCCAATCCTTTGGGAGATTTCATGATATGATGCACCCATTTCAAACACACCAATTCTCTTACAGTTAGACATTTTGGTGTAGACAGTTGTCACTCTTCGCCTTGGCATGATTGGTCAACAAGAAATTGTGGACAAAAAAGTGTTGTTTTGCACCACGAGTGGCTGCGTCTAGTGCAAGGCTTGTGTGTGCTCAGCCTCCTACTTTCTACTTGACAAAGGGTTTAACCCGAAATATTGTATAATTTTTTGTGTTTGTTTGTTGTTTTGTGTTGCGTCTGCCCTCCTCCCTTCAACTTTGGTGATTGTTGGGTGTATTTTATTTGTCCTTTCCATATAAATTTTGCCTCGAAACACTTATTTCTTTCCATTGTTACCTATAACAAATTATTTACATTAATGCTATATTGATTGGTTTATTAACTGACTAATTGACTGATTACCTCATTGTGAGAACCTCATTGGGTACTTACAAATGCCTAAATATTATTCCTGTTTAAAAGTCATAGTTTTCTGTTTAAGACAAAGCTCTTTCAAGAAGTTCTAAATGATTTTTTTCATTCAGTTTTATCTTTCAGCCTTATCTATCACAATTATTTATAGATGATGTGGAAGGATGTCCCCCCATATCTGTGAACCTTGTAAATGTTATGCTGATGACTAATTTTTTATGATTACATTATTATTATGTACATTAGTAGAATGTGGCCCACTGACACTTTTGAATTTGCTCCCCAACAGCAGTGGTCCAGAATATGCTAGCTCAAAAGCCTCTGCAAAGGTCTCATTGATGCTTTTTATTTTTTGATTATTATTAAAAAAAAAAAAAAAAAAAAAAACACTTCAAAGGTCTCATTGAAGTTTTGTATTATAATTTAACTGTATTATTTATATCTTTATTTTATTATTTAAATAACTATTGTAACCATAGGCAAATATTAGGTGGCCTGCAGGTTAACATAGAATCAAAACTGTGGCCCTCAAGCTATCTTAGAATCGAAATTGTGGCTCATCTCTCAAATCAATTGGACAGCCTTGATTTTGGTGATTTGGAAAGCCACCTAAAAATTGTAATCATGGTAGGATGCTGATTGAAGTATCTTGGACCATGCCAGTGATGCCTTTTCAGGTTCAGAATGATTTTTGTATTAATGTATTATGACACTGTTAAGTGCAAATATACAATTTGGTCATACTCACCAATTGATGTTGCTATTTTTCTGAGACCAGTTTGTGTTATGAATCCCTTGTCCCTTAGAATATCCAAGAACTTCCCCAGTATCATGGTGTACAGCCACATGCACAAGTAGGGGACTGCAGACAAGGTAGCATTCTGCAAACAACATGAAATTGAATTCACAAGATTATTTTAAACTTGAAACATTTACTGAATTCAAAGGCAAAGTTCTTATTCATTCTCCAATCAGAAATTCATTTACAAGAAGATTTAGATTTCACTAATACTTCTGGCTCCCCTTTAGATAGTTCAGCACTGTTATGAAAACTTCTTGGAATATAAATCACCCACAAGCTTTGTAACAGAAAATTTCCACTCATTTAAATGAAATACACATATTAAAGATAGGGGAATGTACCTTTTTACCACATATTAAAATATTATAACATTACATTGATCATACCCGAGGAAATAAAGCACCATAGCAGTACCAGCCCATAAAGTAGGAGAGTTTGTTTGACATCTGTGGGAGGCACTTTGATCAAGAGATTGGTAATCAGCCATATAAGAAATGCCTGTGAATGTAGAAACTGATTTGCAAAACAGCAGCTTGAATTTAGAAAGGATATTTCTGTGAATCTTCATTAGTTGGCTATATGCACGATATTTTGGATGAGATGGATAAGGGAGACAAACTTTGACATCAGTTGCCTCCAATTCCAGGGCCGGCGCTTGGAATTTGGGGGGCCCGGGGTAAATTGGACGAACATTTTTTTTTTTTTAGCTTTACAAAATGGCCAGGCGACAATGGGCGTAATCTTGGCTTCATGGCCTGAGGGCCCCTATAGTCGGTGATCGGGCCCCCCCCCCAATCAGCCTGCGGGGCCCAGGTACTTTTGACCCGCTTACCCCCCTAACTCCGTCCCTGTCCAAGTCATTTGATAAACTGAGGCATAAAAACCATTTTGGTGGATGAAAAAGTGCCTGCAGGATTATAATACCTTAGAGTTAAGGAGGAAACTGTTAGTGTATGATATGTAGTATAAAAAAAGGTGAAAGTTGAAGACACAGGGTAATACATTGAGATGAGGCATTTTCATGATTCTACTGAATGAGTGTGTTGATGGTTAATGGGCAGAAGTTTGGTCAACATAGCCACATGTGATCTAGATTTGACCATTGCAGGTGGTGAGGAGAGCAATTGATAATATCATCAGAAATATTAAATGCAGGAAAGAAATTAATCAAAATAAGAAAAAGGGAATGTGTAAAATAGAAGAAACAATTTAAATATTTTCACAATGATAATGACAGTAAAAAATAATCAAATAAAAAAGTTGAAATAAGGAAATTAAGGAAGGATAGGGAAATAAAACCTAACACTTATTGTAGGTGACAAAGGCTGGGAATGACAAACACAAAAAAGTAGTAACACAATGTTCAACTTATGGTTTTTCTCGTTTTCATTGTTACCAGCCACCTTTATATATGTAGGTGTTGGGTTTTATTTCCCTATCCTTCGTTAGTTACATTGCCTTAAAGCATTTTTCTGTTCATTATTGTGGTATATATGTATTAATTATACTATGAAGTGATGATACTAGAGTTCTAAAGGCAGGTATTATCTTAGATTGAGACCGGGGGGGGGGGGGGGGTCTGATCTCCAGAATGTGCTGATAGGTTGATTCCCAGCTGCAGATCAGATTATGGATTGGGAAGTGGTATCAGGAAGTACTCTAATGGCTCTGACTGCGAAACAGTTATTGAAGTCACAAATTTCGTTGAGATATTGCCTCACACCATTTCTTCCTACTCCAATGTTAATGAGATATTTAGATTATTTTTCTCACAAAAATCTATGAGTTAGTATTTGCACTGTATTTCTGTAAACTGAAATTTATTAAAGGTAACAAAAAATCATGGAAACACTTACCTTGGAAAATAACAAAATACAAATATTTGCACCATTATCACTGCACTAAGAAAAGACTTATTTGTAACTACTGCTTGTATGTAGGGTGTGAAACTCACCTTATAGATGTGGGATGGCAATATATAGTGCAACCTACCGATTTAATCTTGAAGTTGAGGACTTGTTTCATGTATGTAGGAAGCTGCGTCAGCAACATGTACCATCCAACATTTCCACCCAAATGGCTGATCAGTATGGCCCAAAATGGTAGTGATGTAAAAACAGCCTTCCAGGGAACAGTGTGTGCCTGAAAGAAGGAGAAATCCTTGTATATTTTTAAATACAGCTCTAATTTTCTATGGGTGTAGGTGAGAGTTTAAAAGTACAATAAAAGTTTATATGTTGCCCTCTCAGAAAATCTTTCCTCTTTTCCGTGTTAAAAATATATGTACACTCAGTTTGAAAGAATGCTTAGGTTCAATAGTTTGTCTGTCATAAAGATCTGCAGGTCACTAGCAGTGGCATAGATAGGTTAACAAGGGCTCCAGTGTACAAAAATATTTTGGGCATTCAAGCCAACATTTTTTTAGCTCTAGCAATTCTTGTGAGGTTTGCTGGCAGGGGCTCCCTGAGCTTTGGGGGCCCCATGAGTTGCATTTGGCTGAGCTGCACTGGGGGGCTCCTGAGCTGCACTTGGGACCCCCTGAACTTGGGAGCCCCAGTGCTAGGCACCGCCCAGCCCTCAGATAGATAGGCCACTCACTGGTCACTAGTTCATTGAATCATATGATGTTATGTTTCTAAGCATGTATAATAGTCAACTAGTTCCATCATACAGTTTATTCAAAGCAAAAATAAAACTGCTGTGACTATCCGTCTTGTGTAAACATCGATTTACGTAGAAGGTTGCATAAGGATTTAATTTTCAATGTCTCATGAGTGTAACATTGGAAAGCAACATGATGAAGAGCTCAGTTATAAAAATTAAGTTACTATTGGCTATTAAGTCAGAACTTAACCATTGACCACTGCTCATATGGAAGACGTATTTTAGTGTTGAGAAATTTCCATTACTTCATACTCCTGCAGTCTGATGACAATTCTTGAATCTTCACAGCCCAGTGTGCCCAGAACTTAGAATTAAAATTTAGTTCTCTTATTATATCAACTGTACTTTCCAGACCTTTCCCCGTTCAATTTGTGTCTTCGTCAACTCAAAATGCATTTCTGTTAGCAGTAGCATAAAATATGATCAAGTGAAATCTGAAGTGAACAGTTATCTGTAGAAATAGGATGTGATATTTTGGTCGAACAGATACCGTAGTAAGTCTGAGAAGAAAGGTTACTGTGAAATGAAAATAAACATTATCAAAACTACAAAAGTGGCATTAAGTAATTTTCACAATAAGAAGAAATTTACTGGTTGACCTAAAAAAATATGATGAGCAAGAGAGTATGTTATTCACTGCATATCAGAATGTTATCTGAAATTACTTAATGTTAACTTTTATTAAAGACAAAGAAAAAACTTTACATACCATAACTATTGCCAGGATGATGCAGAATCACTAACTTACCAAAGAAAGAGTGATATTTTAAACACTTCATCAGCCGATGATGAGAACAGATAATGGTTGATTATAAAGTGTTTGCAAACTAATACCGAGTGTGGTGGTGTAATGGCTAGCGTTCTGGCCTCGCATTCGGGAGGACGGCGGTTCGAATCCCAATCCGGGCATCCAGATTTGGGTTTTCCATGGTTTCCCAAATCACTCCAGGCAAATGCCAGGATGCTTCCTTCAAAAGGCCATGGCCGAATTCCTTCCCATTCCTTGCCCCCATCCTTTCCCATCTCTAAAGACCTCGCTGTTAGAGAGACGTTAAGAAGATAAAAAAAAAAAATGCAAACTAATGGAATATGGTAGTGAAAAGAAAAAAAAATGTGTACAAGGCTTGATGTTAAAAACTATAGCTGGATTCAGTGACAGTGAAGAGATCAGACAAATTAGTTATTTAAAGATCTGCTAGGTTTTAGGAATTTTTGTTGGACTTTACTCAAGAATTTCGTCTTGTAATACATGTCATCAAAACAAAAAAGCATGTTGATGAAAATTGATCTTCACTTTGTTAACTTCTGTGAATAGATTGTGGTGATTTAATACGGTCAATGAAAATAGAGTTTTTGTATGCTTATATGGTGAAAGTGGAATTGCTTGTTGTAAACATAAGATGTAAATATCTGGGCTTATCATTTGGTAGTAAACTCAGTGGTGATAGTAGCGAGAGGAAGTGAGGGAACTACATCCTCAGCAAGGATCTATATAATGAATATCAAAAACAGAAGTTGAAAGGAGTGCAAATGATGGCAACAAAACCCGTTTGTAGAAATCACCACTGAATAAGTCACTACCTGATATTTTAAAGAAACTGGGTTGTGAGTCTTTGGAAGATAGAAGGTGGAGGAAGAGATTGATTGTACATAAGACAAATGTTGGCAAGGATGAAGAATTGTGAGCAATAGGTGGGACATATGAAAAGACCAAGTGTACCAGCTTTATGGCTACAATTTTATGGTGTTTCTTCAATCATCTATGTCAATCCTGAAATTTTCTCCACTATCACTTCAGAAACAAACATTGGCAACCATACCAATGCAAGGAATACTAATACAAAGCTTGAACACTTCATAATCAAAAAGTGACATCGCTCTTCTGTAGCCGCCATAATGAGCCTTTCATGTGGATGACAGATTTCAGTGCTTTTAAGACCATAACAGTACTTCAGTTATGAAGAATGAACACACATTTTACAGGGAAATGAATGAACAAAGAAAATAATTATTGAATTATGAGTTAAATAATTACAGGCATCTAGAATTTTGATATTAGAAGACAAAAGGCTATTAGGACTCAGTTAACTATAGGAGAGTTTTTATAATTATAAAAGAGTCAAAATCAAATGACAATTGTAAGAACAGAGACTTTCCTGGCATATGCTTGAAATGAAGTCTTCACGGTTGTACTGCCAGATAGTGTTTTGAAAACATGATAATTCGACGACTAGCTCCCTCGTCTTCATCAGGTGTCGGGACGTCTGCATAGGTCGGCTGACCGTCGGATACCGAGACAACCCAGGCCTATATAAGGAGGTGCGGCACCTGGGCTAGGAGCTAGTCATCGAAATATTGTGTTTTAAAACACTATCTGGCGGTACACCCGTGAAGACTTCAACTGTTTAAAAGATAGTGTTTAATGATAGATACGGCTAAAGGTTATGAAGCCAAATATATGAAGTCAAGAGACAGTGTCATATGGAGAATCAGAATATAGGTTCATAAAATCAAGGAGACAGCTGATGAAATGGTTGTAAATTCACTCTAGTGACAGTGTTATAATAATCATTTGATTGTTGGATGCACTACCTGTTCTCTCCCATTCTTGTTATCTGAATTCTGAAAGAAAGAAAAACTTCTATGAGTGACATTACTTTGTTTTATCTAATTGTAGCTACTGAGATCTCTTACAAGATAAAAATACTTCAATAACTAAGGCAAAACTGCAGAAAAATATACCAAAGAAAGATGATATTATGATTTCTATGTATCAAGAAAGAGAAAGCAACCTGCCCCTTGTTATTTCAAAACATAAGAAAATTTTATTAAGTAAAACTTCAAAATGATATTAAACAAAACTGGTGGAAAATTTTGGGACATGCAGTGAAACAATAAATGATCCTCAAATAGCTCAGAATCTTACACACGAAATATAGGTACATGATAATTTCTGTTGTAAGGATTTGTATTTGAAAATGTTGTAGTCTGACTGAATGAGGTAAGCACAAGTTAAGAGATAGTGCTATTATTCACAGGTCATTTTGTAGGACTTTACGAATGTTACTCACCACATCCTGAATCATCTTCTTCTCTTCATCAGTGATGTGTGTCTGCTGCTCAGGCTTATCTTTGACTAGCCACCACCAGAGAATCATCCAAAGTGACGAAAGGATGCCCATGATGTAGAACACCCATTCCCAACCGAGGGCATCCGCAATCGCACCAGACATTGGAAATGACACCACAGTGCCCAAAGCCGTGCCTGAAATGACATAATACACATTTAAAAACAAAATTCCTAATAACATGAACATAACCATATTAGTGGTATCCTTAAGCAATATATTCTGCCAGCAATATAGTAAGCAGCAGCAATAATTAACTTTGAAATTACTGATGATGTGAACATTATTGGATTTAAGATCTCCTAAAGCATTAATACTATCTGCCAAGCAACATTGACTTATAAGCAATTGTTCTGTAACATACATCCATGATTTGCAAGGGACTAAATCATGTGAGAAATCATTCAGTTATCAGGATAAAAAAATTTGCACAGTGAGAATTCTGTTTTCATATATCTTAAGGAAGAAATTGTGTGTGAGCTGTATAGCTCAACCCTGGGACATATATGACTGAATCATAGAACACCACATCTCTTTTGCTTCTAGTAAATTATGATTTGTTTTCTTAATAATGGTTGTTTCCTTGTAGCTCAGTTCCTTTTTGTTGCTGGACATCAACACACTCCTGGCTGATGAAAATACTTTCAGTGCATGTAAGACTTCATAGGCTATTCTGCAATTTGCAGTCAAACACCTTCTCAGTTTTTTCCCCCTTAATACACAAAGGGAAAATAAATTCTTCCAGATCTGAACAATACACAACTTATTTCTTTTTTTTTTTACTTTTGTTGAGATTTTGTGTTGTCATGTGTGGGTACTTGCACGAAATATTTTGCACCAGTGAGAAAAAAATTTATGGACAACATTTTTTCATAAAAAACATGCTTGAAATTTACTACAAATGTATTTCAGACTATTCCGTTCCAGTAGGTTGAACAGTCCTGTAACTGTATGGGCTGTTGTATCCACATCAAAAGATGCCTCTTTGAGCCTGATAATTTCCCCTTGATATATTTAAACATAGTTCACACATTGCATCATGCTGAACTAACAATCAGTCATTTACTTGGGAGCAAATTTGGTAAGAGACAACATTCATTCATTCCATTTGGGGTATGTTAAAATATTTAAATACTAGTAGAGCTTTTGAGATTTCATTTTCCACTGTTTTGCATAATCACTTCTTATTATTATTATTAGTCTTGAGGACAGTGTCTAAACTCAAATTATTCATGATTATTCAGTTTTTGTTTGTGTTTATCTTCTTCCTATTCTCTTCCCCAAACCTCTTCATACGTTCACTGTGTTCCTGTACTTTTCTAATTTCTTTTGAGGTTTTTGCCGGACTGTGCGAAATCACAGCAATATTTCTGTTGTTTTGTTTCTTTTGAATTAAGTCCATGCCCAAATCCTTCGTTCTACAACCTCATCACACTTCATTTTCCACCATCTACGTATATCTGTGTTTTCTAGGAGGTTATTCCCAACTAGTGTTGCGAATTGAAAAAAAAAAGTTTTTTTTTTCTAAATTTGTTTTTTCCTTCCTTCAGAAAACAATATATTTGATAAATTATAGTATTTTTTACGGAACTTACAGTTTACCTGTGTGTTTTAAATCTTACTGAATCATGTAATGTCTTAAATAATGATTCATAAATGTATGTATATAGGTAGCATAATTTTATTCATCCTCTTTGTCAGTACCATATTTACTAGTATCAGCACTACCAACACTGGTTCGGTCAATGTTTGAATTTTCTGTTTCTTCTTCTGTCTCCTCTAGATCCATAACTTCAGAAATAGTTCAATTTTCTTTTACTGGTTGTTATTGTATTGTACGCAAAAGATTTTGAGATTGCAGTTTTAAATTGTGAGCAAAGTACACACTGTGCATAAAGACTGCACCGATAATTCTGTATTACGGTCTTTTAAGTTTGAATTTAAATCTATTATCATACAAAATAGGAGCTTTGGTTTACACCAACGGTTGCAAGGAAACAATTTATAACTATTGACAATTTAATGACTCAGTATCACTATATGCTGAGAGTTTAACAAGAATACGAATATAAGGAAAGCACAATAAGTAATAAAAAGAGGCAAAAAAACCATAGATAAATTTAAAATTCCTAATTTTTTGAAAAGATTCATAGGTCTACAGATAAATTCGTAGGGCTGCCAGCACTAGTTCAACTAGCGAGTATCAATCCAAACAACGGGAAACGGGGATTCCTTCTCGCGCAACCTAGCCTCTTCAGGAATTCCCCGTTCGTAAAAGAAAACTTCAGTCAATGTTGCCAATATTTTTGTAATTTTCTTTTCTATGAACCACAAAATATAGTAGATTTAAAAATTAAGATAAGTACGTAGTATAAACTCTGAAACAGTCATATTAAACGATAAATGCCTTACAAATTTGAGATTTAGTAGTTATGAAAAAAATGTGTCCCAGAAAAAAAAGGTGCTTTTTTCATGTTTTTTTTCTTTCAAGTCAGTAAAAAACCTTTTTTTACAACACTATCCCCAACACATTGCCTTTAGGACTGAATTTGTGAGTTCTTTCGAATTTTTTGTTGCATTTTGATTAATTTCTTTAATGACTTTTTCTCTGTTTTTCTTCAGATATTCTGGATCTGGTCTGCTGGCTACTCTTCTTTGTTGTTTCCTTATTTCTTGGGATTGGCCTAATCTTTACTTGTAACAAGTGATGATCTGATTCAAAGAATCCATCATGCATTCTCACATTTAAAATTTCTCGTCTGCTTTTGTTTGATATGGCTACGTGGTCTATCTGAAATCCTCCCCATAAATAGTTGGGTGAGATCCAAGTCGTAAGTTTCCGTCTGGGTTTTTGAAATTGTGTTAACATTATTTTTAGGTCAAAGTTCTGACAGTACTTTATAAGGTGCTCTCCATTTTTGTTCGTACGATTATGAGCTGTGTATGGGCCTGTAATTTGTCTGCATTTTTTCTCTTTGCCTAACTATGCATCGAAGTCCCCTAGTAGAATTTTTATGTGTTTCAGGTAGTTTGTTGGTAGCTTCCTCCATATCTTCCCCAAAATTTTCAACTTCTTGTGGCTTCTTTCTGTTTTGATCATTTCTGGGTGTATGCGCATTGATTATGGTGTATCTTTTGTTCCCAGATTTGAAAGAGAGCATGGAGATGCGTTCTGATGCTGAGTTGAAGTCTATGATGTTATCTATGACTGATCTGTGGACAGCAAATGCTGTGCCAAACATTGTTGGTGTTTCTCTTCTTAGTACAGGTTTGCCCTAATAAATCCTATAATTTTCCATGTTGAAAATGACTCTCGTCTGTGAATTGCGTCTCCTGTATTGCGAAGATCTTGATTTGAAATTGTTGTCATGAGGTGTTTAAGTTTATCCACTTTTACAAGGGTATTTGCATTGAGCTTGCTGATGTAATGCTTACGGAGAGGTTTCGATAAGCTCAGACCCTTCTCTTCATGATGTTCCTGGTCTCCCAGAATCTGATGACCAAGAGCACAGTGGCTGGGGCCTGGGGTATTAGGTTATTTCGTTGTTGTTCCATCATGATTATTTGAAGTTGAGGGTGATTGTGGTATACCTCATGTGAAGTATACTGGATTGTTGAGTTCCAGAGGATAGCTAGATAGATCACAGGTGGTATTTTATTTCCCATTGATCCTGCATATCTGCAGTGTGTTACCCCATTTGCCACCTGGGGACATGCCGGATGGGGAACAGCAAAACCCCTCACCGGTGCATAATCACTTTAATTTAATTTAATTTTTAATTGCAATGGAGCACAGGCTCCGGTGGCAATTTCCCTACACAGCTATCTTCCCCCTATCCTGCACCCACCTACATTTGCCCTCTACAAATTTTTTCTTTAAATTCCTTCAAAGTTTTCGGTAAATTATTCATCGTTTCTCTTGGTAACTCATTCCAATCCCTGACACCCTTACCTAAAAAAGAGAATCTTCCTACACCCTTGTGCCTGAAATCGAGTGCCAGCTTGTGGTCATGGTCATCTTTTCCCTTCCATGCACTACTTTTCATACCTACTGCAATATCTTTCCATGCCTCATCACCAGTATATGCCCTGTACACTCCCATGACCCTCCTCATCCTCCTCCTGTCTTGCAATGAATCCCATTCCAGCTCCTTTATCATATCCGTCACTGATTGCATTCTGCGATAATTTCCAGAAACAAATCTAGCAGCCCTTCTTTGCACCCTCTCCAACTCCTGTATTTGATACGTAAAATGAGGGTCCCATACTACACTACCATATTCGAGCAATGGTCTGACCAAAGTTTTGTAACCCAATTCCTTGACTTCTCTCGTACATCCCCTCATAACTCTCTCCAACAAGTGCAGAACTCTGAAACCTTTTCCTACCACCTGTCCTATGTGTCCTGCCCAGTTAAGTTTGTTATCAAAAGTAATTCCAAGATATTTGCATTTCAAGTCTTCAGCAAGCAATTCTTTCCCCACCTTATATTCATAATTAACCTTTTGTTTTTTATTTGTGTATCTAATAAGCTGACTCTTCTTTGCATTTATCTTCATTCCATGTTTACTAAACCAATTAGATATCCTGTCCAGATCACCCTGCAACTGTTTACAATCCTCTATCGTTTTGATTCCTTTATACAGCATTATGTCATCTGCAAACAATCTAATTTCAGATAGTAAACAGGCAACACAATTATTCATTAGAATAATGAATAGCAATGGTCCCAATACGCTACCCTGTGGCACACCCATTTTAGTTCCACTTCTTTTGATACTACATTTCCTACCCTAACTTTCTGTTTTCTACCTTTTAAAAATTCTTCTACCCAGCAAATGACTTTCTTATCCACTCCAATGGTTTTTACCTTATTTACTACCATTTTATGGCTTACTCTGTCAAACGCCTTAGACAGATCTAGTGCTACACTATCAATTTGACCTCCCTTGTCCATTTCATCTGAAATATCTTGCATATATCCCACCAACTGAGATTCGCATGAATATCCTTGCCTGAAACCATGTTGCCTGCTTGAAAACCAATTACGTTCCTCACATATATTTCTGATGTGGTTGCATATCAATCTTTCCATTAATTTACCTACCACTGATGTCAAACTGATTGGCCTGTAATTCTCAACTCTATTTCTCACCCCTCCCTTATGTACCGGTACTACTATTGCACTTTTCCAGTCCTGTGGTAAGCAGCAAGTGTCTAGACTCAATTTAAATAATATTTCAAGATAAGGTACAATGTCACATCCGGCTATCTTTAAGATATCTGTAGTAATATTATCTTCACCAGCCCCTTTATGTATTTTCAGCTTTCTTATTTCCTTCATGATTTCCTCAGGATGGATATCAAATTTTTTACTATCGTCATTTCTAATTGTGTTGTTAAGCTCGTTCTCCGAATTAGACCCTCCTGTTTCTGATTCATTTTCCCTAATGCTTTCTCTGAACCAGTTACTTAAAATCTCTGCCTTTTTCAAATCGTCAGTAACTTCTTCTCCATCCTTATCTATAAGTGTCTCTACATCCTCCCTTCCCCTCAGTTTCCTGATATAGCCATAGAAATTTCTAGATGCATCAGTCAATGGTCCCCCTGCACTGACAATACTCTTCATAAACCCATCTTTGGCCATTTTCTTTGCTGTTATTAAGTCCTTGTTTAGTTGTTTTAAATATTCCCTACTACCCTGCTGTCTCTTAACTCTGTTATGTTCTTTTCTTACCAACCTCTTTAACCTCCTCACTTCCCTATTATAGTACATAGGATCTCTACTTCTCTTTATTTTTTGCTTTGGAATAAATTTTTCTTCCCCCTTTCTTATTATCTCCTTGAACTCTTCCCACCTTGACTCTACTGTACCTGAGCCTTCCTTCCATTTGCTGAATTGTTCTCTGAAATATCTCCTCAAATTTGAAACCTGTGCCTTTTTATAATTGTACCTATTTCCCCCTTCAATTTTGGCTGCTGGTTTACTGAATCCTCTAATATCCATCAGAACTGCTTCATGATCACTTATTCCTTCAGTTACTTGATACCTCAAAAGGTTTTCATCCGGCTTAATTAGAAATATATCCAAAATATTTTGTCCCCTAGTGTTTTGCTCAACCACTTGTGTAAATCCTCCTTCCCTTATTAAGATATTTGCAAATCTTTGTTCCCTTGTGTTATTTATCTTATTCCCTTCCCAGTTTACACCTGGTAAATTTAAATCTCCGCCGATGATGATCATTCTATTCTCACCTCTGAAATCTGAGTATGAATTTAATTTCTCCCCAAGAGCCTCATCCTCTTCTGTCATTCTTCCACTGCGGTAAACAGCCAACACTCTGATTTTTTCTTTTTTACTACCCCAGAAATCTACCCCAAGTAACTCATGGTCTTGATCTATGAATGCCAGTGAACTATGGTAGTTTTTGCTAACTAGTATGAAGACTCCTCCACCAATTGCTCCTCGATCTCTGCGGTACACTCTGTAACCATCAGGAAAAACCTCACTGTCTAGTACTTCTTCTTTTAACCAACTCTCTACCCCAATTATTATTTGTGGTTCATGCATCTCTATTAAGTTTGCAAATTCGATTACTTTGTTCATTATACTTCTACAGTTTACCATTAACACCCTTACTATTGGCTTTACATTTTCAGAATTTATCTCCTCTTTCCCACTTTTAACGCAGTCAGTTATTGTTTCAGCCATTTCATCTATTTCTTTAATATCTGTGACTTTCCCCATCGCGAATCTGCAATCAGTATCACTTTGATAATCTATTTCTGTCCCTTCACCAGCAGCCCCTAACCTAAAAAAGGCACAGTCCTGACCCCATCATCACTGGAAACGGGCTCCCTCACTGCTTTAGCTAACAACTCAGAAAGTACTCCCTTCCCCCTTCTATTTAGGTGTAGGCCGTGCCTAGTGTAACAAATGTAAGAAAGTCTTCTTAATATGAAACATTGCCAATTTCTATCCTGATCTTCACTGTTATGTATTGTGTGCATGTCAGAAGATTTGAAACAACCAGCCTTCAGAAACCTTCCACCAAGATTTTTACACTACTGCATATAGAGAAAATCAAAAATCTTACTGAGGTTTTTAAAGAAATCATAAACCAAATGTGTTTCAAGATATAGCCTGTGTTTAAAATGTGTACTCACCAGCATAAATAATAGCTGTGATGACGGCTCGCTCTGCGGGAGGTGCCCAGTGGGCTATCAACACATGCATCGCAGGGAATGTCATACCCTGAAATAGGAAACTCGGTGTTAGCGTACTTTATTGTGAGAGCATACAACTTCCAGGTTAGCTGATATAACAAAATGCTCACTTCATAAATTGGCAAATAAGCAAAGGTACATTCTTTTGTCAAAATTGATTTGATCAATGGGTAATATAAAAAACTGAGGGGAGATGGAAGTATTCAGACAGTTATAGATGAAGAAGTTACCAAGGATATGGAAAAGGTGAAGATATCAAGCAACTGGTTTAAGGAGACAGTACAGGGATACTTTTTGGATGTTAAAAATTTACTTCACTCATTAAAAGAATTTAAAGCAGTTGTTGTGTAAGGAAATTGGCACCAGTATATATGTTCTATAGCAGGGGCGGATCCAGGATTTTGGTTTGGGAGGGGCTTGAGCGGGACTTCAGTTTGGGGGGGGGGGGGCTTGGCTTGAGTGGATTTTGGTTGTGGAGGGCTTGCCCTCGATGGATTTAGGTTTATGGGGGGGCTTGATCGGGCAAGGGGTAAAGGGGTAGTTTTTATAGTCTCCTGGGGCCTTAAATCCGTAGAGCTAAAAAAAAGGTCTACAAAGTCACAATGTTGGGGGTGGACCTAGACCCTTTTGAGAGGGGGGCTTGAGCCCCATAGCCCCCCCCCCTGGATCTGCCCCTGTTCTATAGTATTTAAGTAATAATAATAATCTAAGAGTTTGACTGCCCTGTGAGATTCTGAATTCTAGTGATATGCTGTTCACATGTATTGCTGAGACAACTAATAATTACTGAAAGACAAATTTAACAGTTTTTCTTCATGAGAAAGCTTGGCGGCAATCCAGAAATTGCAAATGTTAGTTAAAACTTTAGTGAACTGAATTTAAACACAAAAAGAAATTATTGAGTACCTGAGCAACAGTGAAGTAGGAAGAAATGTCGCGAGGTGGTATTCATGTAGACATGAAAGATAAACTATACCCACCACTCACCAAAGTAAAATATAGGTGTGCAACACATCTGCTCCAACCAAGAATCCTTTACTCCAACAACCTGACTTGAGCCCTCATATCCTGTAATTATCCTCCAGAATCGGCCCACCAAGGAAATATTCTGAGTCTAAAATTGTCCGTCACACTGAAACATACAATCCAAAGTCAACTTTAATCATGTTTTTCTCACCCAGTTCTGCCCTGACCAGAAATCCCTAAACCAGATTCTTCATCATGTCTATGATTTTCTCATATCTTTTCCTGAATTGCATCGAGTCCTATCCATTATCCTACCCACAACATCCCATGTTACCTTCAACAGATCACATAACCTAAAAAATATATTTATGCACAAATACAAACCCTCTAATGTTCCTAAACAACTCCGTGGCTCTTTCCCTTCTAACAGGTCTAGTTGTAATATGCGTCCATCCAACACAAGCTGTTGTAACCCTGCCACTGGTGAAACCTACCCTAATCACAGGTCATTCCACCTGTATCATCATTGTCAGAGTTCTTATATTGGCCTCATCTTGAACCCGTTATCCACCCAGATGAATGATCCCAGACAGTTTACTCCCAAAACCTAGACCATCCGTTGCTTTCCAGTCCAGCTCTCAAAACTCTTGTGACCTGTTTGCAATCAGTGCCATCAGAATACTCCTTGAAACCACTTACCAGTCAGAGCTCCAAAGATGGGAATTGGCTTACCAACACATCCTGGAAACCCGACACATCACTGGTCCTCAATATCAGTTAATACCTTCCTTGTTCAACTTGGTATACTCATAAATTGATATTATATATATATTTATGCTATTATTATTATTTTTCTAAAAATTTTTTACGTGTTTCTTTTTATCTTATTTTCATTAATACAGGGTCCGGCAATAAAACCTCCCTCATTTTAATAGGTTGTCACAGAAAAAACTAAATATGATAGAGAATAATTACTTTTATTTATGAAAAATACTTACTTTGCCATTTTTAATTATTTGGTTTTAAAAATTATATCTGCTAAATGACGTCCTCCATTGTTGATACATTGACGAAGTCTATCCCGAAAGTTCTCCATACATCTTCGTGTCATTTTTCTTGGAATGGTTGTCACTTCTTGGGAAATAGCCTCTTTAAGTACTTGCAGTGTCGTGGGACGACGTTTGTACACTATATCCTTCAAGTGTCCCCAAAGAAAAAATCACAAGGCGATAAATCAGGCGACCTTGAGGGTCACGCGATGTCTCCTCGCAAAGAGACAAGATGCCCAGGAACCAACTCGCGCAACATTTCCATAGAACGCCGAGAGGTGTGGGATGTTGCTCTGTCTCGCTGGAACCACACTTCTTGATCTTCATGATCTGTAATAAACTGGTTTAGCCTACGTTGCAGGAAGGTCTCTAGCATGTGACAATAACGGTTGAAATTAACCGTTACCGTGTGGTCACCTTATTCGAAAAAATACGGTCCCCACACAAAACATTCAACAACAGCGCACCAAACTGTCACATGAGGGCGATGTAGGGGTCGCTGATGAATTTCACGGGGGTTTTCTGCAGCCCAGTAGCGGAAATTTTGTATGTTTACAGTTCCTGATAAGTGTAAATGGGCCTCATCCGAAGAAATAAACAAAGCGCCAGGTGGAATGTTTTGAAGAATTTCTTCACATGCAGCACTGCGAGTTTCAAAATCTCTTTCACTTAATTCCTGGATAACCATCATTTTGAAGGGGTGCATATGAAGTTCTCTTTGAAGAATTCTTCTTACACTCCTATCAGATAATCCCAGGGCAGCTGCATGTTTAACTGCTGAACGGATTGGTGATTGTTGCACATACACACTCACACGCGCCATATTTTCCGGCGTTGTTGTAGTCCGCGGACGGCCTGTAGGTTTTCTTTCAGTGCTGAACCTGTCTTTCTGAAGTTTAACACCCACAGTTGAATAGTTTTTATCGGGAAAAGTTCGAATCGTCTCCGAAACGCTCGCTGAGTACTGATCAGAGAACCACCCTTGCGAATAAATTCCTTCACAACAAACGCACGATGCTCACCAAGCCACGCCATGGCGTACACTAAAAATGGCAGGTACACCGCTTTCAAACAAAACACTGTCCACACTAGTATCTTTGCTACAACCCGCACGCCGGCTACGTCAAATGCGGGAGGTTTTTTCTGCCGGACTCTGTATTTCTGCTGATATTGTTGTTCCCACATCATTTCCAACGGTCAGAACGGTAATAATACCTGTGCCTCTGTTGACCGCGGGCGCTTGCGGAAGCTGCCACGTTTCTATATTCTTGAAAAAGAGCCTAACCCGAAATATTGTGTTTATTGTTTGTTTGTTGCATTTGTGCATTGTTTTTTATTGTTGCTGCAATCCTCCTAGTGGTAAGTGGTGGGTATATTATTTCATGTCTGTTATTACCAAAGTCAATAAACTGTTTGTAGAACTGAATAAGAAACTGAAATACTAATGACTTCGTTGTAGACCTAATAATTAATTCATTATCCAATTATATGTAAATAATTTCAGACAAAGGGTCACTGTACCATTAAAGGTGGTATGGATCAGTATGATCCCGGCAATTTGTGATACAGTTGAACTGAAGGAATTAACACTTTACTTCTCTGACGATCTGCGAAAATTTATACAATATAAAATTATGAGGGTTAAAAAAAAAAAAAAAAAAAAAAAAAAAAAAAAAAAAATAAGCTCCGTTTGTGAATGTGTGAAAATAACGCGCGATTGCCGCAGAATTCTTGCGCGTCTGCTCCCAGCGTGCTTTGCGCGCGTACCGTCTATCTGTGTGCTGAGCTGTAGAAGTTTATAATGTTTAAGAAAATTGATTCGCCCACTGATTGTGAGATGCGATATGTAATTCGATTCTTGAGTGGAAGAAACTTGGTTGCAGCAGAAATTCACAGTCAAATTTAGTGTACGGTGATAATTCTATGAGTGATAGTAAAGTTCGAAAGGGGATGAGAATTTTCAAGGACGGAGGGGTTAGTGTTCATGATGAGCCGCGTTCATACTGAAGATTTTTGAAGATTTGGTTCGTGATGTGGATTATAAAATTCGAGAGGACCGACGATTCACGATTTCACAATTATGAATTGATTTCCACAGGTTTCAATGTCAGTTTTGTAAACCATTGTTTTAGGGAAATTGAATTATTAACAATGCAAAGCCACACGTTTTTGCACAAACACAAGGACTAATCAGATATTTTAGATGGGAACAACTGAACCATCTACCTTACAGTCCAGCCAGGGGCGGATCCAGGGGGGGGGGGCTAGGGTGCTCAAGCCCCCCCCCAAACGTATCTAGGTCCACCCCTGACATTGTAGTTTTGAGACCTTATTTTTTTGCTCTACGGATTTGAGACCCGAGGAGGCTATAATACTACCAAAACCAAAATCCACTGAACGCAAGCCCTCTGAACCAAAATTCACTCAAGCCAAGCCCCCCCCCCCCCAAAAAAAAACAAAATCCTGGATCCGCCCCTGAGTCCAGCCCTTACACCCAATGATTTTCATCTGTTTTGGTATTTAGAGTTCCTTAGTGGTCAGCGATTGAACGACGACGAAGAAGTGACAGCTGCAGTCTGGATTAGATTTCTTCACGTGTGGCAGATTTCTTTGACGTTAGGATTAAAACATTATTGAAGGGTATGATAAATGTTTCAGCAAAAATGGAGATTATTTAGAAAAGAAGATGAAAGTTTGTAGAGTATGGTAGAGTATGTAGAGTGTGCTCCATTGCAATTAAATTAATAAATATACATATACCTAAGTATTTTTCTTCTTATTGAAAAACAGACTTTATTTAAAAAATAGCCCTGATAACATAAAATGCTTCAGAGAAAATGTCATACTCACGCCTCCGAGCCCCTCAAGCACTCGCAGGAATACGAGAGCGTAGAGATGGAAATAGGCCGCTGGAGGCGTCAGCAGGGTGCACACCACGTTGATGGCGACTGCGCCAAACATCACCCACTTGGCCGAGTACAGCTCCGAAAGACGGCCTCCGGGTAGCTCACTCACCATGTAGCCCCAGAAGTACGACCCCAGCAGAATACCCTGGCTCGTCTCCGACCAGTTGAACGGGCCATCCTGCAAAATGAGAACAAACAATCATTGTTTATACCCTGTTCACTCCTAACTGCCGGCTCAAGGTCATGATCCCCTGTCCCCGCTCCTAACTTCACCACCCCTCTCCTAACTTCACCACCCCTCCTAACTTCACCACCCCTCCTAACTTCACCACCCCTCCTAACTTCACCACCCCTCCTTTCCTATCTTTACGAGCTGAATGCAGGTAGGCGAGTGGTAAATTTCTCCTTTGTATATACAGGGTGTTACAAAAAGGTACGGCCAAACTTTCAGGAAACATTCCTCACACACAAACAAAGAAAATATGTTATGTGGACATGTGTCCGGAAACGCTTACTTTCCATGTTAGAGCTCATTTTAGTTTCGTTAGTATGTACTGTACTTCCTCGATTCACAGATTTTCTGTGAACGTGTGGGCAGGAATTGTTGGTGATGTCTTGATTGGGCCCCATGTTCTTCCACCTACGCTCTATGGAGCACGTTATCATGATTTCATACGGGATACTCTACCTGTGCTGCTAGAAGATGTGCCTTTACAAGTACGACACAACATGTGGTTCATGCACATTTCAGTCGACGTGTTCGTACGCTACTCAACAACAGATTCAGTGGCCGATGGATTGGTAGAGGCGGACCAAATCCATGGCCCCCACGCTCTCCTGACCTCAACCCTCTTGACTTCCATTTATGGGGGCATTTGAAAGCCCTTGTCTACGCAACCCCGGTACCAAATGTAGAGACTCTTCGTGCTCGTATTCTGGACGGCTGTAATACAATACGCCATTCTCCAGGGCTGCATCAGCGCATCAGGGATTCCATGCGAGGGAGGGTGGATGCATGTATCCTCGCTAACGGAGGACATTTTGAACATTTCCTGTAACAAAGTGTTTGAAGTCACGCTGGTACGTTCTGTTGCTGTGTGTTTCAATTCCATGTTTAATGTGATTTGAAGAGAAGTAATAAAATGAGCTCTAACATGGAAAGTAAGCGTTTCCGGACACATGTCCACATAACATATTTTCTTTGTTTGTGTGTGAGGAATGTTTGCTGAAAGTTTGGCCGTACCTTTTTGTAACACCCTGTAGAGTTAATGACAGCGGAGTGGGAATAGAAAAGAGTGACCTTGAGCCGCCTCTGTTATCTGAACGTAATATGACGTCACGGCCCTCGGATGAACAAGTAGCTCGGTAGAGAAGATGATGGTAAGTGTGTTAACTGCGATTATTTCGCAGTGCAGATTTATCGGCATGCTCCACAGTGCAAGTATAATTAAACATTCTTGTGTCATTAATTACGATGATGGAAGCTCTTGAAGGAAGCCGTACTAGCTGTAGAAGGGATGGTAGACGTTCCTTTTTCTTCACCTACTTCATTTATCCCAAATGTCCCCAAACGTTTTTGTCCTGAAAACCATTCGCCAATTCATATATATATATATATGTTTTCCATAGACACGCTGCCTTCCTAACATTGAATTTTTTTTATATGTTGTAACGTCAAATTGTGTTTTAACAGCTGACACAGTGCTTATAAGTGTGGGTGGATTGTTATTATTATTATTTGTGGTGTAGAATTACAATTTTTATCCAGACTTTTATCGAAACGATCAAATTGAAAATCTTATGTATATTACAAAAAATGGAAGACAAAATCTTTTTTATACCCAGAAAAACAATAGGTACCTGTGCAACCGATAAGTGTTTTTGCACATTTAAAAAAAAAAAAAATATCAACAACAACAACAACAACAACAAAAACAACAACAACAACAACAATACTAGTCTCCGATCCGAAAGTAATGATATTCTTAGCTGCAAATACAGAAATCGCGAATAACGGCACCATGAAGAAAGATCTATGACTAAATTTAAATTATTTTACGACACACCTGAATTGATGATGACTGTGGGTTGACGTGGACCTTCTGCAAGTCGAAATCGACACCGGGGGGAAGGGGGATAGGTTTCGACCCCTTTGGTAATCCTTGATTTATCCTTACCAATAAGACCGCTCTAATGGCTCAATTCCACACAATCGTAAGAACCACTGTTTGAAACCCATTACGATTCGAACGAGTCAGCGAATAAATTATACTAATTTGTGGGGGATTTTATCTTAAAATTTTCAGTGTTTCAACTTCATATCAAAATGATACCTTCATTATTGTACCCCCGGGAAGAGTGGCTCTATATTATTCAAAATTAAATAAAAATCTGACCAGTATTTCATATTGTATAAATTCAATTCAAACAAACAGGCACAATTTTTTTAAAAAAATTGATCCATAAAAGTCCCACTCGCAGTAATTGCGTGAATCCTATTCATTCAAACCTGCAGAAAGACAGACACAAATTAAAAAAGTTTATTCCTATTATGTAGTTACAAACTAATTTAAAAAAAAAACCTATCTTAAATGTCCCGGTCACTTTATTATATACTAGCATTTGCCCGCTGCTTCACGCGCGCGTGCCTTGGCAGGTGTAGAAATTATTTACCGATTTTATTCTCTTATCAGACATTAACGTGGAAAGGCATGAACTGTTAATGTATTCTGAATAGTTTCGTTTTGTTTCGGTTAATACGTTAGGTTCGGTTTTCATACTGATGTCAGAGAGTTGTTTTATTCATATTTTAACATGATGCAATTGATTCAATAGTAGAAAAGGTTCCTGAAAAATTAACAGTAGTAATTCGTGGTTGTAATTATTGTGCGAAGTATAAACATTTATTGTTTAGAAAGGCTTTCACGGTTCAAACGACGTTCTTTCTTCTGTGCGCTTTCAGAACCCGGTTATAGGTCATTCGCTTTTCTCGGTGCAGATTACTTTCATTTGCTCTAGCTATTTCATCTAGTTCTCTTTGACCTTGCAGACGATGTTGTCGGTCTATTTCACTCTCATTTAGCCGAATATTATTTCTGAAAGCAATATTTAACTCAGCTAAAACATAATATTTTTAAATGCTGATATGGAGGATTCCACGTTAACCGTGGTACCGAAAATTTAAATGGATATATAACAGTTGTAACGTTAAGAAAGCTGATATTATAATCATTATGTGTAATTTTTTTTGGCGATTTTATGTGTAAACTTTGCCTGGGATTATATAGCTAGGTATAAGCTTTGTTAAGGATGTATCTGTGGATTTAATGAAAAATATTCTTTCCATGATACTTAACTAAAAAAAGTTTATTTTTAAATGTGGATACCGAGGATTGCAACATAACCACGGTGCCATAAATTTATGTAAATATAGCAGTAATCTACGACTTAGTCCTCTTGGAAGTGTGCTGAAATATAAAAATTCGTTACCAATAATCACAGCATCTCAATTTTTCTGATTTATTTATTTTTTGTTTTTTTTGTTGTTTGGATATTGGTTTTATTTTATGTTGATACACCATCAATTATTCCTGCTTTAAAATAGAAATTTACGTGAATTGGAGCTACTCTTGATTTCAAATCGTCGTATCATTACTGTCATTATTTCAGTCAGATCCAAAAATGTCGAGATGTGATCATGGTACAGTTTATGTAGTAACGTGTATGTAACTGAAACAATTATTTCTGAGTGGCAACATTATCACAAGTTGTGAATCGCTTGAAATGCAACCTGACAGCTGATATGATGCTTTGTTATAGGCCTAAGAGACGATGCCTGCAGCTTTATAATCTACGCGGTGTAGCATTAGGATATGAAACATTTTTAATTTAAGTTTCTTTCAAGATAGCCGTATTTTCTATGTAATTATTTCAGTCGCATGTAAGTACCTGGCGAAACAACCGCCCGGACCAGATGACAATTGACTCGTTTTGTTTAGCATTAGGCATAACGGGTTTAGTTTTAAAATTTACGCGGTGTAGAATAGAATTTTAGGATGCCTAGTTATATTTGAAATAAAAATTCGTTACCAATAATCACAGCATCTCAATTTTTTCTCATTTATTTATTTTTTGTTGTTTGGATATTGGTTTTTATTTTATGTTGATACACCATCAATTATTCCTGCTTTAAAACAGAAATTTACGTGAATTGGAGTTAATCTTGGTTTCAAACCGTCGTATCATTATTGTCATTATTTCAGTCAGATATAATTAATTCAAAAATGTCAAAATGGATCACGGTACAGTATATGTACTAATGTGCATGTAACTCAAGCAATTATTTCTGAGTGGCAAAATTATCGCAAGTTGTAAATCGATTGAATGCAACCTGGACAGTGATGACAGCTGATATGCTTTGTTATAGGCCAAAGGGACGATTCTTTTAGCTTTATAATTTACGCGGTGTAGCATTAGGATCTGAAAATTTTTTTATTTGAGTTTCTTTCAATATATTCGTATTTTCTATGTAATTATTTCAGTCGCATGTACCTGAATTTTCGGATGCCTTGTTATATTTGCACGTTATAGCCACGAGACATATTAATCGAATAATGTACTTCCAAATATGTGCAATTCCGTACAAGTCATTATGAAAGAAGTATGTTTTATTACTTGCTGATATTTATAATAGCTGTTTTTCAGACATCGCTCTTCGAGAAAAAACTGAATTTCGTATTGTGGCTGTATTGTACAGAATTCACGTAGCAATTTTGTTCCAGAGACAAACTGTATAACAGTCTACCAGAGACAATACGTCTTCAATATTTGTAATACAACTTTTTCGTAATTCAACAGACCTGTCACGATTCAAGTAAATGCTGATTATACTTGATTCACGTATTCTTTTTATTTTGAAGTACTGCGATCCAGAAAAATGAATCGCAGAAGTAAAAAAAAGGAAATCCTAAATTTTGTCAGGTCTCTTTATGAAAGGAGTGACCGTCTGAATGTGTATAATTATCTGTGGTCTACAGTTTCACATTTCTGAAGTTTTTTACTGACATTCTTCTTCCCATGGTACATGTTAGTCGTTAGCTACTTCTGCAGATGTTGAGCAGCAACATTAGCTTTAAAAATTTGGAAACACCATGCAAATTGATGCGGTAGTTTTTGCGTTATTAGAGATCAAGCCTCACTACAAACGCAGCTTGCTTACAGATTTATAATAGTATAGATATTTATAGGTATTATACTTATCAGTGCTATTCAAATGCAGAAACCATGCTGATGGTCTTTCCAGAGCAGTCTCGCATTTTGGAGGACGCAAGTTCGAATCCCCGTCCGGTCATCGCGATTTCGATTTTCCTTGGTTTTCTGAAATCACTCCACGATAATGTACTACCCATGGTCCCAGCACGAAAACAGGGCACGTACCATTTTGACCTCTCATATAAATGCTGAGGAATAATGTAAAAGCTGCAGGAAATTAGTATTCAACTTTTCGTTGAGCGCTATTCACGCAAAAAGTGCTGGTCGGGTTTTGGTGGGGTTTGCTTTCAAATAATGCTCAACTCGTGATCCCAGAAGTAGAACAACGTATATTTATTTCGAAGTCACATCGAAGAGCTGAGAAATTAAATGTCTCCACAAACTGGTATCCATTTGATGGTAAGTTACTTCTCGCTGATGAAATGTTTATAGCAATTTAGGCGCTCAAGCGGCTTCGTATTATTCCGAAGAATAAAATTACAGATGCGTTCCTTCCCCTTTCCCTCCCTTGTCCCCCTTTTTTTTCTCAATTGGCTTTCGGCGGCTAAGGCCATTCAGCCAGCTCAATGTGATCATATTTTAGCATCCAGTGTACATCGTATCTTTCTATGTATGGACACCACAGGACGGACAGGACATTCACACACACACACAGACACACAACACTTAACATCCATGCCCGCGGCCGGATTCGAACCGGCGTGGAGCTAGCACTCTAGCCCCTACGCTACCGAGGCCGGCTTGTCCCCCTTTAGCGATGTATTAAACTAAGACAAAGTCGGTTCAAAAGAGTTGTCCGCAGATTAACAGTCCACGAGTCGGGGGCAACAGTTGGTATATAATATTGGTCAGGTCAGAGAAATCTATTCTGGGTGGAGCATTTCATTTAATACTCTTGTTTGTGAGTTCGTCGGCCGCTCACAGCTTCCTAGCTGGCACGAGTCCCATCAGAGCTCGCATATTTCTGTTTCTTTCCTCTTTGCGGCTGTGTTTACTGTTGCTTCACGAAAGTGCTCTCTTTCTCTCTCTGCCATATTACAAGACATCTTGCTGTTAGGTTCTATAAATAGCTTGCTAAACGCGTCTTCACCGATTTTCTGGCAATACTGTCTTAGCTAATGCGAAGAAAAATAGAGTGAATTAAATAACGCGTATTTTCTGTTATATTTATCTGTTCGATATCGAAATAAAAATCATGTTCACACGTATTTTTAAAATTTCAAAATATTTGCGTAAGTAATGAAAAGTTTAGGACCGTCCGTAGAATATTCGTTAATGGAGAGCTTGGATTCTGATTTTCTTCTTCGGCACTTGGACTAAAGACGGTGTGATCAACAGCACACTCCAATCACTTATCATCCAAAAATACTCGGTTATTCATTTCATCACCACCTAAATCGTGGATCTCATCGACACTTGAATGATGGTTGCCAAGACACAACTGAGGGCCACGCCAGGTATACAATGTACGAAACAAAAATTTAACTTCGTGAATTTTTATTCCATTGCCCATGATTTTAAAATTTGGGTGTTTTGCTTAAACCTAGTGATGCAATTTTTACCTCAATTTAATTTTTAAAACACTGTTTGTCCTTAAATCAGGATTATCGTGCATATAAAAAAAAAAGTATCGATCATTCTTGATACCACCCTATATAAAATACTTAAAGAAACAAAGGAAATAAATTGTAGTTTTAGTGAAAGAACAAAAGCAACGCCCTACAGTCAGCTGTTCATGAAAATGCAATCTCGACATCGGGAAGGACAGATAAAACAAAAACAGAAAGATATGAATCGTTGTATAATTGGAGGAAAGCCAACATTAAGTTAAATTACTAAATATCAAACAAATGCTTTCTACAAATAATGTCAGAAAAAAAGTTCGTGAAGTAATCTTTTTTAAAAAATAATAAGAATAAAGGATAGGTTTGTACGTTCAATTTTAAGTATTAGCTATCCAGTCAAAAGCGTAGCTAAGAATAGTTTCAAGGTGGGGCGAAAACAAAGAAACTTAAAAAAAAAAAATCTGTTTAAAATGGTTTTACTAGGAAAATTTAACTTATTTAAGCAATAGTCTGCGAGAATTCTGATTAAAGTTTGATAACATTTATTTTTTAATATTAAAAGAGGGAATTTTTATTCTCATTTATTTTTGGCTCGACTACTTGATGAGCGTAGCCAGGATGGGGCAAGCGCCCCACCTTAAATACGCCCATGTACCCAATTATTAGAGAAACGGCGAAAGAGAAAAGTAACAGAAGAATATTAATATTCGTGTAAGTAACTGGTGAAAAGTGTAATTACTACGTGAAGATAAAGAAATTAGAGATGGATTTCAAGAAATGTGAAACTGAATCAGATTTGTCAAAAGAATAATGAAAGCTAAAAAAATCCTCGTTTCGTGAAGTCGAGACAAGAAAAAGACGTTGATGTATCTCCTTGCAGAAGTATCCCAATCATTATTTCTCTTGCTTACTTTCTCTCCATTTTTTTCTTTGTTCAAATATTCTATGTGATGAAAAACACCAGACACCATGTGCTGCAATTATCTTGACTAATGTTGCATCAACACAGGTGGTTAATATCTATGAAGGCAAATACGTCTGAACATATAAGTGTTCGATGTCAAAATGAGTGAAAGGTAAAGAAAGAGGCAGTGTTTTTGCTTAGGGCTTTACGCCTCGTTAGTGTCATTACAGACAAAAGAAGATTTAGGACAAGGAACGTGGACGAATTTGGTCACGACATAACGAAGGAACCATCTCGATATTCGCCTGGATTAATTTTGGATAAACATGGAATCAGGATGCCTTTATGGGAATTTGAACCCGCGTCCTTCCAAACGCGAGGCCCGATCGTCAAGCTCCCATTCACGGGCTCGGTACGATTATTGGGGTATTCGATAATTGCTTTGCAGTAAAAAGATGTTCCTGTCAACTTGTTGTGATATTGTCAACTGAAAACATCAGGAAACCATTGAACACAATAATTGTTGCTCTTATAGGCAGACAATATTAACAAATCGGAAGCGATGACTATGAAGAAT
>JARYHS010008074.1:55259852-55375035 GCA_031002005.1 Vandiemenella viatica
CTGTGTGAAGCTGGAATAAACAGATACATTACAAATAAATTTTTATATATGTGATATTTATTAATATGCCTACTGTACATGTTTTGGTTTTTGAGCAGCAACATTAACAGATGTAGTTGGGTTGAAATGTAGTGTGGGCCAAAGTGAAAACTGACATTCCACATCAAAGCATCCAACCCACCTCAGTCTGAGACCTGTGTGGGTAAATCAATGTTTAGTGTAGTACTGGAAATGATTGATACCAAATTAATGAAGCTTGCTAGGGTGCTGGTGAATCTAGGTTTTCTTTGTTTCTGGAAATGGATGGTTTGGATTTTTTTAAACTTTGTACACATATTTCTCATTGAGTGAATAAAAATGGTGTATGGGTAAATCAATGCCAGGAACACTGCTAGTATCAAATAAAAAATTTTGTGCCTCATTTTTGTTTTCTATAACATCACACATCATGGCAGGAAACTATATATCAAGTTTTTTTTGTATTTGCATTGCATATCTTATCCTTTTGAATAATAGGGAGTTTTGAGAGTGTGGAAGGCATGCATTCTGTTATTATATATATCAAAAATGTCATGTATAAAATTGTTATCTTTATATCAGTAATAATGAAGATATTAGTGACTGTCTCTCTGTAAGAAGAGACAGACTGTATCAAGTGAAGAGTCTAGGTTATTGTAAATATTATAGAGGCTGTTTTGATGATTGGTGGCTGAATTAGTTCATTCCTTGTTTGCTTGTTTTTGTCAATATCTTTATTTTCTAGGTCAACAGACTGTTCCCCATTAGTTTTGCTTTAACAATAAGTCCTAAGATCTGGTCCTAACATGGGTTGTTTGAACTTGGTAGTGCTCTTATTTCTCCCATGATCAACTGTACTTTCTCTGTTGAATAAAATCATGTTAATCTGTCTTCATCCACTCCGATGATGCATATAACCAAGTTACTGTGTTTCAAGAATCTCTCCTATGCCATAAACATTCATGTCATATTTAATTCTTTCAGTAAATCACCTGCCAGTGACTTTTCATTTTTTATTTATTTTTCTTTCTTACCTTTGTAAAGAACACTGACTGATTTTCTTCAGTTGTCTCGCAAAAATATTGAGCTAAACACTGCTCTAATAATGAAGAGGGGAGGTCAGAAACCCCCCCCCCCTCTCCTAGGTGCTAAAGCTGGTTAGTAAAATATTTACTGTGAATAATATGAATGATTTTTTAATGTGCAAGTAGTGGATGTAGCAGAAGTGGGATGCGAGAGAGAAATAAGGGCAGTTAGTAGTAGAGGCTGATGTTAAGGTAGGTGAACTCCCAGCAGCAGAGTTCATATGGCAAGATGACTTCAGGGAGGATTCTAACAGCTCTGAGTGTAAAGTAGTTATTGGTTTTTTTGGGAGTTGGCAAGGGCTGCAGTTGAGGGATTTAGGTTTCTTTCTTAGTAAACTGTCTACTTGTGACCGCTTAATCCTTGAACGTCTTGCTTCTGCTGAGGCCGACGTATGAACATCGACAATGAAGGCATATTAGCTCTTATACAAGATGGATTGTGCTTTAATTGCTACAAACAATGGCAGTGATATTACTAGTGGTGGCAGGATCCATGTTGCATGTTTTGAATTGAGATCTTCTGCTGGGGAAGGTGTCATGGGAAGTTAAAGGTGTTAAGTGGTAGGTAATCATGGATGAGTTTATTTCTTGAGTTTAAGTGGTCTTCTGAACGTTGATAAGTTAAGAGGTGTGTGACAACACAAAAAGCAAGATAAATACAATCACAAACTGTTTGAGATAAGCCTTTGGTTCTGCAGGTGAGAAACGTGGTCAGGTCACTGGGTGCATACGCAACAAGTCTTACCACACGAATGGCCTAATGCTTTTTGTTCACATGGAATGATTCAGTGCATTTGCAAAATTGTGATTGTCTTTTTTTGTTTCCACAGCTTGGCTCCAACTTTAATATTTTATCTAATATGAAATATAATGGTTTTTTTTTTTTTTTTTTACTTTATTTAACAGATTTTAGTAGATGTACCTTGTACAACAGACCGACACTCTGTAACAGAAGAAGACAATAACATCTTTAAAGTTTCACGAGTCAAGGAACGGCTCAGGCTTCCTGAACTACAAGCCCAGCTTCTGAGGTAACTCTGAATTTATGCTAAGCGGGTGTAGTAAAAATGTAGTATACATTAGAGGATTTTTTGATTATGCTTTTGAGTTAAAAGGTTTGAATCAATCTTACCAAATAAATTTTCCCTTGTACCTTGGCATTACAGAATAATACTTTTGTGACTAAGAGAAATTTAGTAATGACAGATATGAGTCCTGAAATCCTAATTACAACAGTTTAGCAATGACGCACTAAAGTGAAGATTATACACTATGTTAGTTTTCCTAATCTACAGAAAAATATTTAACGCTTATTTCCTAACTTTTGGAATATTCATTTACATGTCAGAAATGATGCACTATTTTTCTATATATTGGATTACACTGACCTGTTAAACATCAAGGTACCTATCTGTTCAAGTAACAAACAGGTTACCATTTCTTGCTTTGTCCCATGGTCATATAGAGTGATAAGATATGCTGCAGATTTTAAACCAAACCAAGCTTTAAAACTGTGAAAACCCCATGCAAATCAGTTAGCTAGTATTATGTGTAGTGTTTAATACAGTATCTTAGGAGCTTTTAATATAAGTAAAATAATCACATTTTCAAATATGGAAAAGTAATAACAAACAAAATTGTTGGAGCAGATTTTGGGACAAATTCAAAAAGTTCAAACAATTAAACTTACATAAAAATACTTGACACCCGGCCTCAACCACCGATAAAATCCCTTTCCTTTACGCACCACTCATTATTATCAGTATTAGCATTATTACCATTTAACTAATTACATGTTGTTTTTTAAAAATTTATATATCTGTAATTTTTTATTTATTTTTCAAAAATTTTGTATATCTATAATATTTTTCAACATTTATATATCTATATTTTTTGTTTTCATCTCTACATTCCGTACCCTTTTGATATATTACTACTTCTATCACCTTTCTGCGATATACATATTTATATATAACATCTTAGTCCCATCGCCATATTGATAATCCACAAACTTCGGCGTGTGCACACCTCCCGAACCACATGACTCATTCTCTTTAACATGAAGAAGGTTGCTGTGTATATTTGTGTGTTCATGATGTATGTTCTTCTCCCGTCGCTGCCTTCAACTTTGGTGAGTGATGAGTCATTTTCCCTTTCCTTTTACTTTATATCACTCATTGAATAGTAGCACAATCTCTGGGACTGTATTAAGAATCTTTGGCACCTATCCATTCAGGTTATGTAATTTTTTCTTGTAGTTGATGGCTACAGATTAGATCTGTTTAGTGATAGAATATTGAAACATAATAAAACCACAAAAAATGAAATCTTTGAAACCTATCCATTCAGGAAAGATAAACTTTACAGTGATGTATATATCACCATTTAAAGCTGCTGAAATGTATTATTTTAATAACACTTAATGTGAGAAAAATATCACATTTTTAGATAAAGTCCAATAATTTAATTATCATTATCTAGCGTTCCCTGGTCATAATGTTTCAAATTGTGTAAACCCCATCCACATTGTTTCGGTAGTTTCTGTGTAATTTGGTAACACAGGGAAATAGACAGACACAGTCCCCTTAAAGATTTATAGCATGAGTGGCAACATCGTAAATCATTGGGAGCTGTGGAGCAGAGTCCACTGCCTAATCTGAAAATGTGTGTAAGCATTGGCTTTAGTTTCATGCACCTATCTACCATATGAGAGATATACAGAAAGGTCATTAGAGTATGCAACGTTAACTGCGCAAAGATTGACTCACACTTGCCCAAATATTTTCCTTTTTAATTGCATCAAGTATGAATTTAATCCTAATTCTTTGAACATCAAAAATAATTGTTTTGTGAACAGTAACAACATTTTGATCATTTCGCGCAGTACCGCTGTAACTAGAATGATTGTTACCAGTGTAGGTTTAAATATATGCAGCTTTTTTATATTAATTTTGTAGACTGTGAATAATGTATAACCTTAAATTAATTGTTTGAGATTAGCCATTAATTAAAAACCAATAGTTTTCAGTATTTGTTTTCAGTTTACCAAATACTTATTGTTTCTGTTCTGAAAGCAGTCTTCTAAATTTCTGTGGCTTATTTTCTCTTTAAAGAGAACACAAGAATTGAATCTGCCAGTTTATTGGCAACATTAGCTGATTTCATTTTGTAGCATCCCGAAGAGGTTGTGGAATAACATAGAACCTTTGAAGTGGGAATAAATGATTCTTGATTTTTTAAAATTTGTATTTAATATTTTTTAAGATTTTTCGAAATTTGCATACTGAATGACTTCAGTAAAATGAAGGTGTTTCAAATATTTGGAATAGATAAAAAGAAAATTGTAGTTTACTGAGTTAAAATAATTTTTTAGTGTGTTGAAATAATTCCTAAACTGCATTTGGGATGAGGCAGATTCAAATCCCTGACATATTTCAGATTTTAATTGTTGCCCAAAATAACTCCAGGCGTACAGTTCCTTCAAAAGCCCTTGGCTGAATTCCTTCCTATTTCTTGCCTACAGGCCTTTCACACTTTTAATGACCTAAACATAAATCCATTAGAGGAAAAATTCCTAAACAACCTAACCATTACAGCAGTTGACAAATTTTTACCATCAGCGGAGCCATATTTATGAAAGGAAATCTGAAAAGATGTGTAATTTATACTGATCACTGCATCAGTATTAAACTTAGTGTGTGAAAAAATGTCGCATGCCATTATGATAAATATGTCAAATTCTTATTTCCCTAAACCCTTCATATTTTTAAAAAAAAATATATGCCAATTTTTCTTATAATATTTTGTTTGAAATCAGCCAGTAGTTGTGTAATTCATTGCAGTTAGTAATATCAGTCAATAATTTTGCAAAGAAAATTTATCCACTAACGGTTTTATTGTGCCATTTTAAACACTATTAAACCTGACAAATTTTCATATTATCTGAAACTCAGTTTCCAACCAAGATATACTTATTTGTATTTTCCCCACATTGGTTTCACTAAATGCTTTTTATATGGCTGCTGTATAATGCTGATAGTACTTCCACTGCATTCTCACAACAATTTTGAATGATAGTTTTTCCATATGCTCATTGTTCCTTTAAAAATTCATTTTGTGGAGTACATTTTGATTCTCTGATGTAGGAATTGTGTCAATAATATGTAGGCTCTACACCCCATTCATTTTTTGGATCAGTGTACAACTTTCTTTATATTCCTGGATACTGTATATTGTGACTGAACTCAGTGAAATGTTTGGGAGGGAAAAGAGGACATACCAGAAATTTCAGGTTTTGTGGTTCATGAAACTATCAGTAAAACTGGTTACACTTATATTCATGTAAAATTGGAAAACCAGTGGACCTAACAACATGACAAATGACTATCACTCACAAGAAAATTATAACTGGGTTATAGGGTAAAAAAAAAAAAAATAATCACAGAAGGCCTGATCCTTGGGAGAAAATTCTTATGATTCATTGATGATTTTCTTAGATTTGTAGAAGGTGTATCAAATTTTGCTACATAAGTTATTGGTTGCATCTTAAAATGATGGGTATGCTACATTCAGAAGGTTTGCAAATGACCTTTAATTAAAACATCACTTCTCTTACCTGCCTAGAAATTAGTGCTTCAGATTAAGAGAAAAGTTGAGATTCTTGAAGGGCATGTTCAGAAACCAAATGAATTTTAATTGATTTTTCTTATACTGAGGAAATTATGTCAATGATGTAATCTCTGATAACTTGTTTAATTTGATAATCTTCTTCTTTCATGAAGATAGTGTAACTAGTTGCATTGCCCTGGCATGTTCATCTCATTTCAGTTAATTTTAGGACTTCTTTGGCTTCATGAAGATTATGCTGGAGTGACCTACTTCACAGCTCTGTGCTTATAACCCTGTAGCTTAGGATTCTCTCTCTTTTGAGGAGGAGGACCTGGGTTGCAAATGTGAAATATGTATACTATAAAAGAAAAAGATCTCGAGAGAGATATGTGATAGCATCTGAGCATGATGGCTAAGCAGTAAGGCCTGGTATATGGGAGAACATGGGCTGAAATCCTGGTTCAGCTGTCCAGATTTCAGTTTTCTATCGTTTCCCAAGATTGCTACAGGCATTTTCCGGGATTGTTCCTTCAAAAGACTGGCCAAATTCCTTCCTGTTCCTTTCCCTCATTACTACTTCCTCACCTTTAATTACCCCAACATTAAGGAGGTGTAAAGACCAAAGAAGAAAAAAAAGAAGTTGATAACAAATCCGTTGACTGCAATCCAATATACTATGGAACGGAATAGAATATCATTGCAAAATTTGGACTGGAAATTTTTGAATTCTAACTGTAGAATACACTAATGGTATTTTGGCCATTTTTATTTTATTATTTGAGTGTAATCACTCTATTACATTTGATGATTTAACACCAAATGAAAAACACCAACAAACAGACTGCAGTTTCATCAGCAGGAATAACTGTGTAATGATTTTGATCTTGATGAATTAATGTTAAATGGCAAATCTATTTCTACAAGGTGGGAAAAGCAGGTGTTGAGAGTTTGTTAGCAGAGCAGATATATCATTTTGCAGAATGGAGCATATTTCACTGTTGTTGAAGTACCCCTTGAGCCACGTCTTTCTGCTTGCTTGTGTCAGGTTAACAAGGAGCTGATTGTTTATGGCTGCAAATGCTTTGTTCTGTGTATTCATGTAGCAAGGTTGCATGCCACATTTTGCAACTTACTGCATTCCCTTTTCATTTTAGAAGAACCAGAAGCTGCCTGTAGTGAGAGTGAATAAACTTACAACCAAATGTCTGATGGCAGGAGTAAAACAATTGTTATGACCATTCTAAGATTTGGCTTTGCTGATACGATCTTGGGAGGGACTAAGTAGTGAGTGTGTTAACTGTAGAAGGTTTCAGACCAGCAGTTACCAGTTGGCAGGTGTCAGTTATAAATGGGAATTAGCTTTCTTGCACTAGCTTAGTCATAACTTTTTTAAACTAGTATTTTCCTGCCGCTTCGCTTGCGCAGACCTTGGTGTACGACTAATATGTGTTTTCCTTCTAATAACAAAACATGAACATTTGAATTAAATTTCACGATTTTATTAAGCTTATTGGAATTTTTGAGGTAGGTTTCATTAATGTTTTCTGTGTGAACTAACGAGCTTTATTTAAAAAAAAAAAGAAAAATAAATAACCAAAGTTACGTAGTTAAAAAACAATATTAAAAGGATCCAAAGGTTTGAGTGTTTGTGTTGTTGATGGTTATCCCATAAAAGAGAATTCATCTGAGATGCAGTGTGTTCTGTGGCCCCTATCTTTTCTTGGTACAAACAATTTATCATTTATTGCTTCATTCCGTGGTCACATAGAGTCATAAGACATACTGCAGATTTTCAGCTAGACCATTAGCTTTTGTATTAGGGGCCTCGGGGGATAAATACGTTATATTTATCTTTCATACATTTGTGATTAATCATTAATAAATGAGGATTTTGATTTAGTTTTATGAAGGAGTGGAAATATGGATTTTGCAAGAATCTCGATTTTAGTTGGAGTGTAGAAAAACTGTCACAATATGACATTTATTTTCTTATCATTGGCGATTACAAGTCTGAGCGAATTTTCCGTTAACATTAACACAAATTGGCAAAATCATAAAAGCAATGCTCATAGGTACAATTACCCGTCATGAGCAAGCAAACAATTGTCTGTTTACTTTTAAATCCATCTCATAATTAATATGCAAGAAATAATGATATTTGGAAACAATGTACAATACAAGTTATGATGACCTCAGACATAGGTATCATAATACTGTGACTTCAAAAAAAATCACAGGTGCCACGAATGAACAATATATCATTCAAAAATAACTAGTTCTGGCAAATTACACCGCTAGTTCAGGGGTTTTACAGTTACAAAGTTAGAACATGGATCTATCCTCTCAAAGACGCTTAAGGGTTTAGTTTCACAGAATGCACAGTCAGATGGCTTGGTCATAATAATTTACCATTGTAGTTCTGCGTCTGATGTCTGCGGTGTTTGGAGATGACCCACGGTATGTGAGACTGTCTCACAAGGCGGCTACAGGCACGTCCATAGTGGTAATGCGCATCATCACATTACTGGCTGTGTCGCCGTGCGGAAGCTGCTCCAGCAAGCCGGCAGCGTCGGATTTCCGACACCAGGAGTTGGACTGCAGCAGTTAGCAACTTTTGGAGTCCACCACAGACTAGCCTAGCATAGAATGAAGCTCGTCGCTCTTCGATCTGCGAGGAAATTTCTGGCTCCGCCCCTTGCAGTCTCGAAGATCACATTTAACAGAAAATTCCCAGGATTTTAAGTTATGTGTTCATGTCACGTGATATCCCCGATATCTTATTTGCCCCTGCATATATCACAGAGGTCGGGCATATTCGACTAAGTTCGCTGGGGTGAGAACGTATTCGGGTGGCGGATTTTTACATCAGGTCAGCGGCCTGTTGTGGACTCCCTACCCCAAGGTGAAATCCGGCAAAACCCTTTATCCCTGACTTCCTGCCTGCGTGGCTTGGGAAGACCATGATTAGCTTCAAGCCTACACAGCTCAATAATTCTTGAATATTCGTTGTAACAAGATACACTGAATGTTCATCATTGCATTACAGTCCTAACCCCGCAGGGGCCTGGTACGCAAGTGCCAGGTACGGGTTTGGCGAACCCGCGGTGCCCGAGCTGGAAACTTGTGAGCGCCGCAAGTTTCCCACACCGTAAACTCCTACCATGCTTCAACGACCACCGTAGGGCGTGGCGGTGGAACGTTGTGTGCCTAGGAGAACGGGGATCTTGGCTTCATCGCCCGGATCGCGAGGACGGTACAAACCACTATAAAAAAACCCTCAACCTCAAGGTCAGCCACGTGCCGAGGAGGTGAATGGGTGGAGAGGAAATTCACTCGCTAACGTGCAACCTCAGGGGCACCTGCGCACCCCTGTTGTATAAGCATTCCTTCTTATACTGGTTTTTACTCGTGGGAACAAAAATTCCTTCCACCAAAAATACCCTGCGGCCCGGGTGTGTCGCAGGTAAATAAAAACACACCCAGTTCTTACAAACGGGCTAGGGTTGAAAGCCCTCCCCCGGATGTAAATAGTAACAGCAAGGGTTGTAACATAGACAATGCCTTCGTTATTATGACAAGGGTGGAGGGATCTTTTGAGAAGGTCTCTCCATTCTATGTTCAGAAAGGTTTAGAGGGTATTGCGGGTACCCTCAAATCTGTAAAAAAGCTGAGGAATGGAACACTGCTTATGGAAACATCCATCCAGAGGCAGGCTATCCAACTCCTTAAGTGCGAGAAGCTCGGGGAGTTAGCAGTGAAGTGCGAACTCCATAAAACTCTAAATTCAAGTAAAGGTGTCATCACCAGCAGGGACCTTATGGATTTAGAGACCGAGGAACTCCTTAAGGAGTGGTCAACAGAACATGTGGTCGAGGTTCGTCAAATTAAACGAAGGGTTAACGGCAGTCTTGAGAAGACAGCCACCTTCGTCCTGACGTTCGACACTCCAACGTTGCCCAAAAACATCAAAGCAGGATATTTGAACTTGAATATTCGCCCGTATGTACCGGACCCAATGTGCTGCTTTAAGTGCCAGCGGTTCGGTCATACGACGGCGACCTGCAAGGGCAACCCCACCTGTGGGAAGTGCGGAAAGGCGGCTCATGAGCCAGGCACTAGCTGCACGCTCCCACAGGTGTGTGTGAACTGTTCCGGGGCACATCCAGCCTGGAGCAGAGAGTGTCGATTGTATCTGGAGGAAAAAAAGATACAGGAGTTGAAAACGAAAGAGCGGATTTCTTATGGCGAAGCCAAAAAGAAATATAAGGTTCTGGCTCCACCAGTCTTCGCTACCAGCTTCGCGAAGACGTTATCAACTCCCGTCAGGAAAGAAAGTATTGCTACCCAGACGTCCGTTGCGGACATGGGCACAAGTCCAATGTGCTCATGTCAGTGCAGATGTGGTGCCACACCCATCAAGGTCATTACACCTAGGACCTCGGACGTCGGTAGCAATACTCTGACAACATCGACCACATCGACAGCAGGTTCAGCAAGTCCACCAGCAAAGACACTGCCATCCGCTACAGCAGTGGGTCCCCCTGCAACAGCAGAAGCGGCCCCTGTAACAAGAGAATTGGTAACGGCAACGCCATCTGCCGGTAGCGGATGGCAAACAGTGCAGAAGAATAGGGGTCCGAAATTTAAGTTCACGGACCCAACTATGTTTGTGAAATCCCCTCCGACTTCTCCTCCCAGATCCCCGTCTGGAAAGGAGAAGAAGGAGAACAGGCCACGGCGGAAGAAAAGTTCGCAAAACTCCGAGGCCTCACAACGAAAATCGTCTTCGGACACCGAAGACGATATCATGCTGGTGGACGAACCTTGTTCCGTTCCTCAGCAATCAACGAAGGAAGACCCACCCGATCCGGGGGGGGGGGGGGTGGTTTTAAATAGGTAGAATGGCTCCCATACTTCAATGGAACGTAAACGGCTTTCAGGCTCACAAAGAGGAAGTCCAGCTCTTAGCACGGTCTAATCCATTGTGTCTCTGTCTCCAGGAGACACACTTTAGACCACAACATCAGCCAGTGCTAAGAGGTTATGACATATTCCGAAAGGACGATACCGAGGGTGACCAACGAAGGGCGGAGTGGCCGTGTTTGTTCGGAACACTGTCCACTCCGAACCCGTCGCTCTCACCTCTCATCTACAACCAGTAGCGGTGAAAATACACGGTCCAATACAACTGACCGTATGCTCTATCTATCTGCCACGACGACTACGACGACCTGGTTGGCATTACACGACAACTCACTCGGCCCTTTCTCCTTTTGGGAGATTTCAACGCCCACAGTGCGTTGTGGGGTTCCACCACCGATTGCCCCCGGGGCCGAGTGATTGGTAGATTGATGGAGCAAGAGGAAATTTGTATCCTGAATACAGGGCAAATGACTCATTTCACCACTGCTACCAGTACGTCTTCTGCCATTGACCTTTCCTTGTGTTTCTCCCTCAATCGCAGACTCCGTGCTATGGGAAGTGGATCGCGACCTACATGGAAGCGACCACTTCCCTATTTGGTTGCACGTTGAGTGCGATCGTGGAGGAGGAAATAACCGGCGCAAATGGAACGTCAGTTGTGCAGATTGGCAACTCTATTGCCGCTCTGTAAAACTACAACTTGTAGGCAGCATACAGGAGAAGGTGAATCACTTCACAGAAGTGATTCACCGTGCAGCTGACGTTTCCATGCCGAAAAGCTCCGGAACGCTGCGAAGGACGCCCGTCCCCTGGTGGAACGACGAATGTCGTTCCGCTATTCAGGGTCGCAGACGGGCGTTGCGGCGTTTTAGGTTGTATCCTACATCCGACAACCTGGCAGCGTTCCGTATAGCCAGAGCTAAGGCGCGCCGTGTTATTAAGGAGAGTAAGAAGAGGTCATGGCAGAACTTTGTGAGCACTATCAATCGTTCCACACCTTCGTCGAAAGTATGGGAGTCCATTCGCCGTATATCTGGAAGGTACTCCCGCGCACCAGTATCTGGGTTACTGGATCATGGACGTATTATTACCGACGAACGAAGCATAGCGCAGCTGATGGCGGAGAACTTTGCCGCCATCACATCGTCCAATAACTTCGACCCTCGGTTTCAGCGACGAAGAGTCGCTGCCGAGAGGCGCCCGCTGTGCTTCGATTCGTCGAATACAGAGGCCTACAACTGCCCATTTACATCTTGGGAGCTGGAGTCAGCGTTGAACAGCGCAAATGACACTGCTCCAGGGCCTGATCTGATCCAGTACCAGATGCTGAGGCATCTCAGTAAGGATGCTAAAAAGTACCTTCTAGATATTTTTAACGATATTTGGACCGGAGGACACTTCCCCGACTCGTGGAAAGAAGCAACATTAATTCCCATTTTAAAACCTGGCAAGGACAAATTGTTGCCAGGTAGTTATCGTAGTATTGCCTTGACTAGCTGCGTGGGGAAGACACTGGAGAGGATGGTGAATCGCCGCCTCGTCTGGTGTCTTGAATCCCGTAATCTTCTGAGCCGCTTTCAGTGTGGATTCAGGAAGTTCCGTTCCACCTTGGACAACCTGATCCTCCTGGAGGCGGCAATACAGGATGCGTTCATCCGCAGCCAACACTTTGTGGGTGTTTTTTTTTCGATCTTGAAAAGGCATACGATACTACCTGGCGACATGTTATTTTAAAACAGTTACATGAATGGGGTTTTAGGGGTAACCTTCCTCATTTTTTAAAATCTTTTTTTATCTGGTCATTGCTTCTGGTACCGAGTCGGAGCGAAGTGTCTGATCTTTTTATTCAGGAAAACGGTGTTCCTCAGGGGTCAGTTTTAAGCGTGACCCTATTTGTTATCGCAATCAACAGTATATCTATGGTTATAAGGAGTCCCATTCGGTTCTCCTTATATGTGGACGATTTTTTAATTTTTATTGCATCGTCCAGCCTGAGAAGCGCAGAGCGGCAGCTGCAACTCGCGCTGAACAGGCTGGATGAATGGTCAGTGCACACCAGTTTTCGATTCTCTGCCGAGAAAACCCGGTGTGTACTTTTTACTCGTAGCAGAAGTCTTTTAGCTGAGCCTCACCTTACCTTGAGGAACACCGTTTTAAGTTTTACTGAAACAGTTAGATTTCTGGGCCTCATTTTTGACACCAGGCTTAACTGGCTTCCGCATCTCAAAGATGTGAAAGCCAGGGCCTTAAAAGCTCTTAATATTTTAAAATGTCTGTGCGGCAGGTCGTGGGGCGCTGATCGCTCCTGCCTGCTACAGTTTTATCGAGCCTTTATACGGTCGCGTCTCGAGTATGGTTGTATCGTATATGGTTCGGCACGGGACAGTTATCTTCGGATACTGGATAGTGTCCACCATGCAGGAATTCAGCTCGCCACGGGTGCATATCGCACCAACCCTATTGTCAGCATTTGTGCTGACTCGGGCGAGCCACCACTTACATCCGCCGGCAACTCCTCATGGTGCGACACTATATGCATATTGCCATAACACCTGGCAGTCCCGTGTATGACATAGTTCTACATCCTAGCTACGAGCGGCTCTATACCAACCGGCATAGAGCCACTAAACCGTTCAGCTACCGTATGAAGGCTATTTTAGAACATTACGGATTCGAGCTTCCCTCTTTTTATCGCCAGGGTTGGAGTAAATCCCCTCCCTGGCTTTTAAAGAGGCCCAGATTAATTTTAGAACTGTCACGGCATAACAAACTGCTAACCGCTGACAGTGTTTTTATTAATATTTTTACTGATATTTTAAATCAATATCACACTTTCACCCCGGTGTATACGGATGGGTCTAAGCAGGCTAACAGTGTAGGCTGTTCAGTAGTGTTCCTCGAGCGACTTACAAATACAAGATGGATAGCAGGTGCAGTGTTTATACTGCGGAGTGCTATGCCCTGCTAAAGTCGCTCCAGCATATGAAGGCACGCCGCGACAAGAAGTACCTCATATGCTGCGATTCCCTTAGTTGCATTCAGGCATTAGCAACTATGTACCCAGCAGACCGTCTAGTCCAGGACATCCAGGACGCCCTCCTTTCCCTCCAATCTTGTGGGAAGGAGGTGGTATTCTGCTGGGTACCAGGCCATGTGGGAGTCAGGGGGAACGAGGCAGCTGATGAAGCTGCCAAGTTAGCCTGTGACAAGGTCCGAATCGACTTTGACCCGGTCCCAAAGTCAGACCTTGCCTCGGCGGCGAAGAGATTTGTTTTTGATGTTTGGCAGAGGCAGTGGCTGGAAGTTGAGCATAATAAGCTCCGACAGGTCAAACCGACCGTGCAGCCGTGGAGCAGCTCCTTCCAGCATGCGAGGAGGGATGAGGTTCTCCTTACTCGCCTCCGTATAGGGCACTGTCCTCTGACACATGGTTTCCTTCTCCGCTGAGAGGACCCTCCGGAGTGTGATTCTTGTGGCGTACCTTTGACGGTACGCTACATTTTAACCGAATGTGTATTTTTTTTAGATCTAAGGGCAGACGTTGGCTTAGCCAACGATCTGTCCCTTATTTTAAACGATGATGGTGACAACGTGGCTAAGGTTTTAAAGTTTTGTTGCTTGGCCGGTCTTGTCCCAAAAATTTTGGGCAGATCGGCCTAGGTTCTAGATTGGATTGGTGGCCGTTTACAACCACCAATCCAAGTACTGTTTTTATTTGTGACACTGATTATATGGCTGACCCCTTTACAGCCAGCCATCTAACTTTTTTTTTAACCTGGTTGGCCCGTCTACAGCCAACCAGTTAATGTATGTAATTTTATATTCTTGTCAGAGTTTTATATTTTATGTTGCCGTCTGTGTGGCCGACCTCTTTACAGTCGGCCACGCAGACGGTATTTTAGTTAGTATGTTAGTATTTTATTGTGCTGTCTCTGTGGCCGACCCCTTTACAGTCGGCCACACAGACGGCAATTTCGCCACGTTGTCACGCCTGGTTTTTGTTAGGGCGCTAATGACCTCGTCGTCGACGCGCCCTAAAACCTAAACAACAACATCAACAACAACTACAGTCCTAACTTGGAATCTTGCATACTTTAGGAAATTACTAAAAAACTACGTAGGTGGTCACCCAAGATTTATGTAAATTACTCTAACATTATGATTTATTTAATAAAAATGCACATTAGAACACGGCGGCAGCTTTAAGTTATACTTTCAAACTGAAAAAAAAACTATACAAATTGGTTTGGTAGTTTTTATGCAATACTTCATGAAACCCTCAGAAGGATACAGTGCTCTTACATATTTATAATAATATGGTTTGGGTAGTGGTGACAATGAAAGTGTTGCCAGGCAATGAAAATGAGGAAGGATAGGGAAAATAACCCTTCGCTTACCACTGATGAAGGCAACAGAAGCAAATGAACATTAAAACAGCAACTTACTTCACAGTTTTTTGGTTTAAGACCTTATTTACGTACATAGGTGTGAGCCATTTGGCAAGGAAGGGTATGCACACATGCACAGCTAGCCATGCGGTAAGCTGTAATATTGTGAGTGAGTTTGTGGTTTTGTGTTCATCTGGCCCTTCTGCTTTCATCAGTAGTGTAGATTAGAAAATTCTGAAAAATACATAGTTTATTGCTCACTGAATATATAAATATATTACAGTTAAATTTTTGTGAATTACAATAATATATTGCAACCAAACATTTCTGAATCACAAACCAAAAAATTACAAAATACTGCATGACACAATTCTGTTAGCATAGAATGCCTGAGTGATATTGCCTAAAAATTTTGTTTGAAATTAATTTTTTATAACTATTTAATTTTCTTGTATTAATTAAGACAAATCTTGGATTGTGAATGTACAAAAGAACTTGTCATAATTGGTGTTTAAAAAATCTCATGGCAACTGTTTTCAAGTATATTTTATTTTAATTTCTATGATACTTTTTTCCTATGCATGAAGCAAATCTAAAAATTGATATGACATTTGCTATTAGGTATGTCTTATCCTAACTCAAAAACTTGTTTGGCATATAAAATAAGAAAGTTGTGTGGTAGGGAAAGGAAAGATAAACTACACCCATCACTTATCCAAGTGGGGAGGAGGAGGCCATCAGTAGGGGGGGAGACACTATTCTGTTCTCAGCCCTTACTCCTGATAGAAGATGAGGCACATGGCTACACTTGTACTTGCATTCAACCTCACCAAATAAACGGTTGTTTTTGACTTATAATTCCGAGGGAAGATGATGGAGATGATAAAAAATGATTGAAATGTGTTCTTTGACACAGCTTCCCTCCTTCCTCCAACTTAGGTAAGTGATGGTTCTACAGTCTTCAATTTCCATATAAATATTGCCTTGTGGCATTGTTTTCATGTTCCACTGTGTCTAAATTTGTATGATAGTATCATTACACTGTTTTTCCTATTTAATATGTTATGTACTAAACAGTGTGTTATGTTTACCAGCAATGCCCTGAAACTGGTAAAAGTTGGTGGTTGTGTAGTCTATGCAACGTGTTCTCTCTCCCCAATCCAGAATGATGGTGTAGTGCACATGGCTTTGCGCACTATCTGGGAGGAGACAAAGATTGGACTCCAAGTTCGGTAATTATTTTATGATCCACATATACAATAGAAATTTTGAGATTCAATTAATTTTCCCGACTTTTTTTCTTTTAATCTGTGTAGTTTTGTCTGTCTTTGGCATGGTTTCTGCCCCAACAACCATGTCATAACAGTCTGTCACCACTTAAGAATTACCCACAAGAAAATTTAGCTTTCAGATTTTGAATTTTTGTAATGAACATCATTATCTGAGAAAATTGAAACCTAATATTTAAACATTGACAATTGTCCATTGCCAGTAGTCAAGCTGTATAGTGCTAATATAAATCGAACTTCTTCCTGTTTATTACAGAGACATGTCAGCTGCATTATTACCTCTGAGTTGTGTGTTTCGCTTTGGGAGAAATGTAGGTCTGCGCTATGGGCAGTTGGTTGTACCCTTTCTACCCTCCAATTTTGGACCATTATATTTCAGCAAGATAATAAGAACTGCGTAAAATGATTCAAGATGTGAGTTGTTGTAGAAAATAAATTGGAGACATTGTTGTGCTGTTTTAACAATAAAATGTGACAAAACTCACTTTATTAATTTGTACATAAATATAACTTAACACAATAAATCACAGTTAAATATAAGTAGATTTCTGTTTTTTATTTACATTTACATTACAAACATATAATTTTCAAAAATCATGTTACAGTATACTGCTTCCACTTTAATCTATTTTATCCCAAGGCTCTTCTTTGGCTGTTCCAAATATTAAATAGAAGATCAGGTACAGAATATTAATTCCTGCAGTTCCACTGAAGATATACCTCCACGTGTCGACACTCGACTGTTGACATTCAGGCAAAAAAGGAGAAGAATTAATCAAACTGATAATTATTTTTCTGTGTATTTAATGTTGTAACCTACTGGCAGTTCATACATTTGAATAAGTCTCCAGCTTATGAGAAAAGCTAAATCAAACTACGCTCAAAACATATACTAAGAAAAATCAGTGGTGGTTCTGAAGTACGTATTGTAAAGCAATCTTACAAAGTAATACCCAAAATTGTCTATTTAATGTTGATTTCAAAGATTTATTTAATTTACTTATTAGAATGCAATTGCTAATCAGCTAGAACAGTGTTAGAATACTTTGGCAGGAGCAGAGAAAATTAAGGAGAAGAGGGACAAAAACCACTGCAATTCATTGCATTATTCAACTCAACATTATTATTGGGAATTAAGTATTTGGTGCTAAATGCAAAAGCTAGGCCAGAAGAAACTTGTTTTACCTGCTGCATAGAGGAAGATCATAATAAAACGTGCTTAAATGGATACCATTTTCAGAATAGTTCATTAGTTTTACAAACGTGTTCAAGTTACTGGTAGAAGTATACAATGTGATCCCAGATACTTCAAGGAAGCATATAGATCCAAAATTTCCAAGTTTCAAGTATGTTTGTATCTTTTTCATGTATCAAAGGCTGTCCTGCTACCGTCTGTGATATGTGGTGCTCAATTTCCCTGAACTAATTTTGATTTCTATTTTGCTATCCAACATCTTTTGTTTCCTTGAAATCTAAATATTTAACAAAAAATTTACTACACAAAAACTGAGTTTGCAATAACAGTTTCAGTTGTCCCACAGCAATATTAAATTAAAGGTAAGCTCTAATGCATTTCTCAATATTTAGGATTACCTCTTAGTGATGTAGAAGAGTAATGATAGATATCTCCTGCTCCATTGCTGCCTATATCTGTGTTTAATTTAAACCAAATTGAGAGTGGGAAGCAATGAGTCTACATGTAGTAGGTTGGGGCTACATGGGTGTCAAGGATATGTTGGTAAGGTAGGGGTTTTGATAGTAAGGCTATGTTAGATGTGTGGCATTAAGTCAGTTGAGTTAATACGAGGGTGGATCAAATGTAAACTGGATTTTTTAACTGAGTGCGCAATAATGGTCATGCACTTCTACACGTTTGCTGGGGATGTCAGAAGTGGGGAGAGTAATTGTTGGCCTTACCACATGTGGTGACTAGTACATCAACAATGTCCAAGTAAGATGTGCACCCCTCAATTGCACAACATGTAATTATTAAATTTCTCCACTTGTGAAGACGAGAAACTAACCGAAATTCTGAGGAGATTAAAGGTACAGTTCAGGGATCATACACTGTCAAGGACTCGTGTGTTTGCCTGGCATAAGGAATTCATGAAAGACCGTGAAGTGGTAAAAATAAGAGCCACAATCACCGTCCGTTGACGAGCATTACAGAGCAGAACATTTGCACAATTCATGACTTTATTGAGGGCGACCGATGTTTGAAAATTTCTTGTGAGGTCGGAATAAGTTCTGGAAGCAGTCAACCTAGGCAATAAAGTAGGGTTCCGTATAGTGTCTTCTCAATTAGTGCCTCGTATTTTGACTGTGGAACAGAAGTTGGCACATTTGCGGATCTGTAAACAACTTTCAGCACGATTTGCGGAAGAAAGTGATGCATTTTTAAATTGCATCATAACCTGTGATGAAACTAGGTTCCACCACTATACAACTGAGTCAAAACAAACAAGTATGGAGTGACGAAAGAAGAATGAGGCTGCCCCAGTAAAGGCCAAGAGTCAGTGATCAGCTGGCAAGGTGCTTGCAATTGTATTTTTTGACCGTCATGGATTTTGCACATTGATGTCTTGTGTGGACATCGCACCATCAATGCAACATACTACTGCAACCTTATGGATGAAGTTAAGCTTGCTAATTGCTGAAAAAGATGTGACCAGCAAATAAGAGATGTGATTCTTCTCAGTGACACGCTTGACTCCACACTGCAACTCTCACTCGGGCAAAATTGGAGAAAATGAACTGGACATCACTTGATCATCCTCCTTACAGCCCTGACCTAATGCCTTGTGATTTTCATCTCTTTGGAGCACTGAAAGAAACACTGGGATGCTGACAATTTGAAGATGACGATGTACTGGAGGGCTTCGTGTGCAATTGGCTACTGAAGCAACCCCCTTCCAAAGATGACGGCATCAAAAAGCTTCCGATATGCAAGGAAAAGCGTATTTCTAAAGCAGGAGTTTATGTTGAGAAATAGTATGTGCTTGGTTCATTTGCTATGGTAAATATTTTTTAAAAATATATAAGTCATGTTTATATTTGATCCACCGTTGTATACAAGGTGTATTGTGGTGCAGCAAGCCTTGGTATGTGCCATGTGTCTCATTCTTCTACTATACAACTGAGAAGTCACCAAAAATATTGTGAATTGTGTTCTCTGTCTACTTTTTTTTACTGCAGTTCTCATGTCTTCAATTTTGATAGTGATTGGTTTAATTTCCCTATTATTTGTTTTCATATATAACAAGTAAACTCAAAAGATTTTGGCGAATTTTTTATTGACTTATACAGCGGCATCCTTTGAAATTTACCTCCAATTTGGCTGGCTCCTGCTGAACTAGTTTGATATGAAGTGTGTGTTTCTGTGAAAGATGTTTATGAACATAGCTGCTCTAGTCCTAATAATCAGAATTATATGACAATTTATGTACAGTTTCTCATTTAAGGAAATGACCTTTAATATTTTTGTATTTAGGTTCAGAGCATTTACTTAAGCATGTCACTGAGCGTGGTGGGTGAGCGGTTAATGTTTTGGCCTCGCATTCGGAAGGATGGCGGTTTGAATCCCCGTCCGGGCATCCAGATTTGGGTTTTCCATGGTTTCCCATATTATTCCAATCAAATACTGGGATGCTTCCTTCAAAAAGGCTATGGTTGAATTCCTTCCCATTCCTTGTCCCCAGTCCCATCCCTCCTCTAATGACCTTGACATTGACGAGGTGTAAAGCCATAAGTAAAATAGAGCCTGTCAAATTCTTGTTATAAGTGCGTTTTTTACATTTATATGTGGAGCTCTAGTTTACTGTTGTGATGTTTATCACATCTCTGATAACTCTACACTCAATTTGATAATTTACAGAAAATTTAATATGGGTGTGAAACATGTTTCACTAGTGTGAATTTCTCATTAGTAACAACTCTTAAAGAGAATTTTATATGCCTTCATCACAAACAGTTAACTTTTTGTACAATTTACATACATTATTTATAGACGTAAGAAAATTACATAAAATGCAGATACTACAGTTATCTAAGAGTGTAGCAGAATACCATTACCATTATAGATTGAACATTTACACTTTTGAAGGTTGCCTGGTGCTTACCATGTGCTTATTTTGAAAGCAATGTTCAATTTACTATTGGTTTGCTAGACCTTCCATAGTTTTGGTACAGAAGTATATGTGTTATCATCTATCTGTGAAAATAGTGCATTTTTGTTTGTGAAATGTGTAGATAATGAAGTGGAGATTGAGGACCATCCCAGTATTTGCCCAGATGATTGCAGAAAACAGCAATCTGTATGGCTGGTATGCTGGGCCCTAAATTTGAATCTAGGCCGATTGTATCTCTCCGATCAAGTATGGTGGCACTTTAATATGCTCAGCCACAATGGCATGTAACACTAATATGTATTTTATAATATTTATACTCTTCCTTTTAAATGACAAAATCATTTTTATATTTCTATACATTCTGAATGAAAAAAGAGAATCTTTTCCAGTTAACTTATTTGAACATTTGTTACAACCTCATACCTCCTGAACCCATTAACTTGGAAGTTTGTAATTGTGCACTAATTTAGTTCTTGCTAACTTCAGAACAATTATAAAATAAATTTTCAAAAATCTGGAGTGAATATGAATTACAGAGGGGGGGGGGGGTTGTTCATTGAGGGTCGAGGGGAAAAATGTACTGTGGGTAATCTTCGTGGATATCAAATGAAAGGTGGCAAATCACCAACTCTCAGAATGTTTGGATTGTTCCTTTTAATTCCACAATTTGTTCAAGCTATTGGTGAAAAACCATACAAAAATCAGTTTTCCTTTGCCTACCCCCCTTTTTCCAAAACCGGTCTCAAACTTGTTTTAAAAATTTCAAGAAAACTGTAATGGTCTTTCTCGAGTTTTTGTTTTTCACAAGATAACTGAATGAGTAATTTCAAAAAATTTGATACGGAAAACTTATGTTATTTGATAGAAAATTTCATGAATTGTGTAATAAATGGAAAGTGAAAAACCTTTAAAAAATACGACCCAACACCACAGATGAAGACGGCTGGGAATGATGAACATAAAAAAAGAACAAATACAAGAAGTGCACAATGTTTCGGCAGTTAGCCTTATTCTTGCTAAAAGTGAGACACCAGACGAGCACACGATGGCCGTCGTCATGTGCACGTGATAGGGAATGACTCGCTGAAGTTTATCACTTACAGGAATAAGGTGTAAAATTGAAATATTGTATATGTTTTTGTTCATCATATGTTTTTCACTCGTCGCAGTCTTCAACTTTGGTGAGTGATGAGTCATTTTTCTTTCCTTTCTCAATTATTTAATAAATAATCTGTGTTCGGAATCCCTGGCTCATGAAGATTTCCCACACTTGACAGTTTTTTGCTGTAACTTTATCAGTGGACACTAATGAAACATATTTGATGTGGAATTAAACACACTTGTCTGCTGTAATGAGGAGAACTTGTAAGGACAAAGGCCGATACCGGGGTGAGTATCGCCTAAGTGCCTTAACTTAAACTCTTGATAGCACTTCACTGTTCGATGTAAACTTACTGAAAATGTTAATTTGCTTTGACCATGTTGCCTGGATATTCAACTAGAACGCTTCAGGTCGCCACAATATTTGAAGACCCCAAATATTGAAAAGGTTATTCAACAGCTACGGAAATAAAACAGTTCACTTTTCCCAAAATTTCTTCAAGTTTATTTAAAATGAAATTCAAAGTTCAAAACAGCATTCTTACAGTTGATTAGGCATATCGAACACTCGATCCAAAAGTTTGCAGATTGTGGAGAGAAATGAAGACCGACCGACCCCTTGATGAAAATTATAAGTTCATGTTGATAAACATAGGTCACGCCCCAAAAGCCAAAATACCATGATGGCCGACCCGGTGGTACCAACTCAAAACTTGAGTTACCAACCTCACCAACGCACACGCACCTAGCACGTCATGTCAGTACAACGTTCAAACCCGGAAAGCTTGGTGTCACCTCTCCGTCCTCTGATTTATAACCTCGCTGACGTCAGAGCCAAAATACAACTTTCTGCTAACACCTAAACGATTTAGATCGGAAATATCTCAGTAACTAACCAATTATGCGAAACTTTAGGTGTGACAGTGTTTATACTTATTTAATTGTGAAATAATGGATATTTAGTGATTAACTTTAAGCATCTGGTTTAAAAGATCTTAGCGTAGGAGTGAACTATTTTCCTACCCTGGGGAATTACTATTGTTCGAGAAACTTCTCTATTTCGTCATTTTAATAACGCCACAATTTATGCAAATAATATTATTATCACCGTGTTCCACTAAAATTCCTGAGTTTATTGGTGTAATTTTTATTAAGATTGGTGCAGGGAAAGTTTAACTACGACGTAACCAAAGTGCAATTTCAGTTTTAATTTTATAACTTTATTTCTATTACTTTTATCGCAAATATAAAATTACCAGGAGATTCTCTGAATTAAATTACGCATTCTGAAAGTTATCTCATCTCTGTATCTACTTTTGAACGGTTGTAATTAATTTCTAAACTCTACACGTGGTTGCAATGAGAAATAAATTTTAAGATCTCTATAGAATCGGTTCTATTACGTGGAATTACTTGAAATTATTATATGTGATATTAGATTTTTAGGTCTTCCCGGAAATCTACTTTTTATTTCGAAAGTTCTCTAGGATTTTGAGATAAAAATTGTTAAAAGTGAAGTGCATCTGACGAAGTATTAAAAATTGTTTTAAGTTATTTAAACGTTCAGAAACTACAAAATTTTAGTGAATTTATATTTTAATTGAGTTATTACTTCATCACAACTACTTTATTTTGTTCGAAAGTGTGTGAAAACAGTGAAATGCCAAATATTAGAAATTTCTTGTGTGCTGAACTGGATTATTTTGGATTATCATATTTAAGGTTAGTAAAAGGTGTTAATATTATTACAGAAAATTAGTGTGGTTGGTTTATTAAGTATTGAGTTACTTTCTTGCTCGTAAATCGGTTTAAAAATGACAAAATGCTCCCAGGTAGAAGCTCATAATTACAAAGTTAGATTACTGATGATTATTTGATTTTCAGTTGATTTAAAGCTTATTTATTATTCAAAGTTTATATTCGGCATTTAGCAACTACTAAAAGTCTTTACTGCATTCAAATTGGTTTAGAAACTGTGAAGTTAACCTATAGCAAAATCTATTATTTGAAACTGAACTTGGGGGATTTAACCTATTTCCTCCCAAACTAATGTTTTCTTTCTGTTATAGAAGGTTTACTTTAGGGCTTTTATTTACTTTTGAATACTTTTATTATTCCTAAAGGGGTTTATTTAGTTTGTTTGGTTACAGTATCTTCATGCTATATAAAGCTTCACTCCCATAACCTATACATGAAATGAAAACTATCTTTTCCTACAGAGTAAGCTTTCCCCCTAATGCCTAAAGGTGTGATGCTAGAATTTGCTAAAATTCTAAGATGCTTACAAACTATGACTCATGTTTATATATATTTGTTTTGGCACAAATAACTTTTTTTGTGGTAATGTTTTAAAGATATTTTGATTAAAAAAAGAAATGGGTTTTGAAAGCTGGGTTTACTTACATCGTTTTCAGTGAGAGCTCCCACAATCACAGGTACTGTAATACCTGGAATGGTGGCCACTGTATTTGTTATTGCCATCAGAGTCCCTGCAGAAACAAAAATGTTCTTTGGTATGATTAACATGTTACATAGAAAATGGCAACCAAAAATTATTATAATACTTCTTTTAACTTAAAAATAAAACCTTTAGGAGCTAATCACATCTTAACCAGCTACTGACACAATTGTAGGCTATGGGAAAATTTGTCCCTTTCATTTTCTTCTGATGGCTGGGAAGATATCTATAAGTAAAAATTTGTTATCTAATAATCACCGAGTCATTAGAAGTTAAGGCATTGATAAACTCAAGTTAAAGAGCTTGTTAAATCTGGGGGAAGGGTAGGGGAGATGTATGCAAATTATTTTTGAAAGGTTTGGTACTAGGAAGTAGTTAACTGTTTTTCAATTGTACGCTTCCTTAGGTATTTCGTCACAACAAAATGATGTGAATTATTCTTTTTTTTTTAGAGTATGGGGCAAGTTTACATTTGTATCAATTATTCTCTGTTATCAGGGAATATTATGTGACACCACCAGAAGGCAAAAATTTGTTCAGTAAATATTTTAATGGGATATCGAATTAACAATTTGACATATTTACAATGATACCTGCGATATGAGTTTCTCCATATTATCAAAACAGTGGACACTACAGCATTATAACAACAAAATACTTCCACCACGTACCTACATATCTGAATTCATCCTCATGATATTTCTAAGAAAGAATGAATAAATATCATAACTCCTTTGTAACAGTAACAATGATAATGCATTTAGTCAATGAAAACAAGGAAAGATAGGAAAAATAACCCAATATTTTGGGATATTTTCTCAGCTCACTTATTTGATCACTTTGGACGAAAATTCAAACTATTTTACCCGATAACTTTGCCACAATCACAGTATAATATACAAGTATATTACATCCAAATAACATTTATACAAACAACTGTTACATGTATATAAACTACGAACTATAGCCATTGTTGGAACTGTTAAATAGGGCCAGCAGATTGTGTTAGCCTCGGGTGGGTAATCCTACAAAGGTGATCCCCCTGAAAATGTTATTTGGTTAACTAACCTAAAAAGAAATTTAATAATAATAGTAATAACCATGCAAACAAATTCATAAGAGAAATTCATTGAGGTAAAAACTAAAAAAAAAAATTAAAAACCTTCATTATATATTTTATTCAATAGTATATTTTAATTGTGTACAAAAATTCACTATTATTATTTAAATTTTTTATTCCTCAGTATTTATTGCTCATTTTAAAAACTGTAGTGTGCTTTGGAAATGAACTGATTCAACAATTTTTGCAAATCAAGTTCATAAGTGAGGTTACTATACACTGTTATTAAATCGATCTTACAACATTGTTTATTTTGCGTAACTATTGAGTCAGCGTAAGACCAATAAACTTCATTCATTTGAACACAATGACTCAGGTGCCCTGGGCTTATGAGAGAATGAATAGTCTGTTATATGTAATTATTTGCTCATCTGGTCTGCTCTCTTCCTCTCTCTATGCTCATCACACCCTCCGTAACTCTCTAATGCTGTGTGGATAAAATACCAACCTGAAATTTCCCCGGGTGGGTACTGCTAACCACCATACTCACATTGTCCACTGACCCTGGGCTTAACATCTTTTAATAGTTTTTACTAATGACTGATAAGATGATAGTGTGAAATTAAAATGTTATCCTTTATTTGCAAAAAATTGTTTGTTCTAAAGAATGAACACTAGAAATGTTTTAAGTGCAGAACCTTGTCATATATCTATAAAATCATCAAAACCATTTAAAAGGGGGCCTATCACATATAATTTATATAGTAATAACTTTTATGAACTTTTTGTTAATAATAAATGTAATGAAATGAACTTTTCGACTCTGAACCTAAACATTTTCGTAAAGAACATAGAATCTAAAATAGTCAATTACTCAAAGTTAATGCCATTTACTACATTTATTTCCACTAAGAAAGCTTAAAATTTCGGCCAATTTAAGGTATAATTTGTACACTATAAAAATTTTAGGTAAAGAGATATTTTGATTTCAAGTAATATTTTGCCATTGAACAAAAGAAAAATTACATAATTTAAAATTGTCAATTAATGGAAAAATTTATCACAAATTTTAACATCACAATTTGTTTTCAGCATGATTAGAAACATCCTGAATAAAGTTTGAGTATGATAAGTAATTTTTAAATATATTTTTTAGTAAAGTGAAGAATTTGAACTTTGTAAATAAAGGAGCTAGGAAGATAAAAGTAGGCTTAAATAAAAGAGAGAATTTCACTTAATAATAATATAACAGTTTAGCAGTAATTCCAAATCTAAAGGGAGGAAACAGAATTTTAGTATTGAAGCTTGATAACCTTGCCACATGCGACTTTTAAAAATTAATTACCCTTAAACCAGTAAACTTATGAGAAAATTTGTCATGACTAAAAAGATTCTAAACAAATTAAACTATGAGATATAAAAATTTTGGGAAAATCCAAGCAAAATAGTGTACCATGTGAAAATGGGATTTTTGTAATTCGCCATAGAATAGTATTTCCCCGCAGGAATACAGTTATTCTCGAACAACCCTGCTCAAGCTTTATAAATAGGATACCCCGTCTTCCTTGTGGCTTCAGTCTCATTTTAACAATCAAAAATTGTATGTCGCGTTGCAGGGGTATAACTTCAAAATGCAACTCTTTAACCCTGCAGTAGTCGCACTCTGAAAAGTCCCATTAGAAATGGCTTGAGTGGACTACATATGTAATCCACGCGACCACTGCAGGGTTAAAAGTCTAGTTCTTTAGCCGGAGAACAAGTTTGTGGGCTCCATCATTTATTTTAAGAAACTTTAAATTCTGTGAAGAGCTCTTTTGTAATGTTTTAAGAAGTCAGATAGTAGCATTGGTTAAAACTATCATTAAACTCACTATGAACTTTGGGGTGCAAATATAAGTACGTTTGCCAGAGTGATTACTTCTCTACACCTTGAAGGCTAACTTGCAATTTTCTAAAGGATTTCGAAGGTCAATATTGCCTTAAATATTTTCAACAGTGTAATCTGATACCAGTGTTAGACTCATCAGTTATTCAGAATATATCGAATTAGCACCAACTGTGAGTTAATTTAATTTATATTTGACCTGTTAGCTATTACAGAGTAAATTAATAGCTTGGTGATCATTTTAGAGAACTCTAGCATCTTCAAGGAAAGGTTTTAGTCAGTAATACATGCCTCACGATCAAGTTAATGCAAAAGTTGCGGAACTCCAAGCAACGTTTCAGTATTGCAACTTCCTTTTTCTTAATCCTTAGTTAGAAGAAAATGTAAATTGTTGTCAAAGGTGCTTCTGACTAGGAGTAGGAAATTCATCTCCTAGAGCTTTCTGTGATTTTTGTGTTTCATGTAATGACACAAGTTTTTCTCTAATTTCTAACTAAACTGAGAATTACAAGAAATACACTAAAGATGATATTAATGTTGGTGCAAAATAACTTTTAATGTTAGTTCTTTCTTTTGCTTGTAATTAAACCTGGAATGACCAGTAACCAATTATAGACATTCAAAATTAGTGTTATACATTAAGCTCACATTGTTTCGTGGTGTGAATGAGAATATTATGCCTCATATACTGAGACCTTTGAGCCATTATTTGTTTTATTTCTATTCAACTCACCTAAATCTGAGGTGTCTTCATAAATTTCTACCCTACTGGTAATAATAAAAATTTCTTCTGGGCATTAAATTCATTTACATACAATCTTGAATAATTTAAAAACTACTGAACAAAATTTAAACTGTTGAATGCTTAGGATATTGCTTAGAATTTAAAATGTAATTCACTCTGTTATCTAAATCAAATTCAAAAGTTTGGTTGTTTCTGCTCCAATCATACCTATTTTTGAAATTATGTATTAAAATAATATTTTTTGTGCCAAAAAGTAGCACAGTTCTAAAGATAAAAAAATTCTGTAAAAGTTCATTCCTTGTTCAAGGTGCTCCACTCTCCTCCAGATTTGGAAACCGAAATCTTTATGACTGGAAGCGGCTTTGAACTTTTAAAGATGTTCAGTAGTTGTTATGGACAAACTTGATCACTGCTAGGTTCAGAGTCTTATTGTTCATGGGTAAAAAATGAGAAACTTGTACCATACTAAAAAAAATACATAACATAGTGAAATGTTTTTCACTTACCAGCATAGTTGTGTGCTATGTCTATGTGATTTCCAAGGTATCCCACAAACATGGATCCCATACATGTAACAGCTAAAACCATCAGTACAACAGCCAGGGTCTTGTCACAACCCACATACGTGACTGCAATAAGGCAGATTGAAGATCCAATAGCAGCTGTGTTGGAGACAAGAAAAATTTATGAATACTGCAGCATAGAAAAGTGAATGTTTATTTATAAGTTTAATGAAGTAGCTTTATAAGAAATTGTAAGAAAATAGACATCTATCATCAAAGTAATTTATTTTGTGTTAATTAAAAGTAAGCAGTGAAACATGTAAGCCTATGATTTTTGAAATTTTTTATTTGACAGTTTTTAATTTTCAAAAAAAAGCTTAAGAGATTCACAAATATTATTTTGTGTCAAATAATTACATTTCTCACTAGCTGTGCTATAATATCATCTGTACAGAATGTTTGACTTGTGTTGTTAATTCACTGATAAAATAACAAATAAATGTTGATTGGGTATGAAAAATCAGAGGAGTTGTCCTATTTCATGGAGCTCCTTCTAAATTTCGATTGAATGCAATGTTTTAAGCACGTTTTTGTGCACCATTTGTGTCATGCCTTTGCATATGTTGATGACCCACTTTACACTTGAGAATCATAGACATACCTTCTCTGCAAGTAATACTCGAAGCGGTGCTGCCTAACATGTATGCAAACAGATTGTTTTATTTGTATTTATATAAACTATAATATAAATTCCTTAATTCAATCACAAGTTTGAACAGGCCATCACTGCTTATATAGTGTTAAACATAGTATACATTTCGATTGCAAAAAAGTTGCCACTAGACAATATTAAATGGATGTACATATCTCTTGAACAATTTTATTATATACTATAGATCATCTTTATTTGGGTCTTAAATTAGATTTCAAATCATGCGTGCTGCCCTGTTGTATATCATGTATAGCAATGATTAGGATTAAAAGGATGTGACATATTAACTAATGATATGATCCAACACTATGTGCAATTTTCCTAAAATCCATTTATCTGTTTTTGTTTGAGGTGCACACACAGCAAAAGATTCTCTAATTTATGCTTAGAGCCCCTTCATCATCAGTAAAAATGTTACTAATTTGGGTAAAAAGTGTATTATATGTAATACCTGGTGACATAAATTATCACTGTACAAAGCTTTGTCGAAATGTATTCATTAATTTTTGGAAGATGCTTTCACAGGTATAAAAAAAAATCAGAATTTATGATTTGTAACATTGGTAAATATATTTCTAATGTGGATAAAAAGTATTCTACACATTACTCGGCGACATAAGCTATCATTATGGGTTATTTAGTTAAAGGCCATCCATTAGTTTTTGCATGTTGTATGGACGATCAAAATTTTTAAGGTTTTAGAAGCTATATCATCATGATCTTTGTAGCCTGTTGTTGTAAAAGGTATCTTAGGCCCAGGACACTGACATAAGCTTCAGAATGTGCAGTTTCATTAAAATCTGTCCATTAGTTTTTGCATAATGCAAGAATCTACAGACAGAAAGACACAGAGACAAAAATTCCAAATTTACTGTTTTGGCTTCTGTATCATTAATAGTGTACATTGCAATCACTCTTTTTAAAATAAATTTAATGAAAGACACATTTTTTCTGCAGTTTTATTATATAGTATAAATTTACGTTATTTGAGTTGGACAGACATAGCCCATCCTGTTGATTTTGTGTCAGGTCATAAACCTATACACTTCTCTAAATCAAACTAGGTAACATGTTATCAAATACCCCTTTCCACTACACTTGTAAGAAGACAGAAATGTTAAACATTGTCAACTTTGACATATCACTGTCAAAAATAAAGGCAGATGCCAGTGTCAAGGAATGCAATAAACAATGTGATTTATCTTCAAAGATGTCTACAAGTTTCAGAATCCAATGTGTGTATATATTAAAGATAGTGCCAAAGTGTAATGGGAAGTAGCTTGTTCACAGTCGGTTTGGTCAGCCATAGCTTATTACATTTCACTTCTACCCACTGCCTCTAAAAAGTAGTGCACTGATTCCATAGCAATGAAGCAAGCAAAATTTTAAAAACAGATGGTGAGATATTTCCCATCATATTGGTGGCTATGCTAAGTACATGTTACTTGAATGCAGCATAGAGAATCATATCAAATGATGAAATATTTCTGTGCTTCCTTAAAAGCCATCATGAAGACTTATTCCATCCTTGCATTAGAGTCGCTGCCAAAACATAACTATAATCCTCTAAAATGGCCTTTGATGATATACTGGCAGAAATTAAAAGTGCCACACCCAGACAGGAATGGTGGAATTTTAGGAAACTTAGTATATATATCCGGAATCATACTCAGAAGAAATAATAACAAAGTGAAGTGGATCAGGCTAAGTTTATCATCTTTAGATACACACTTGTCAGTAAGAAGTGCCCTTGAACACCTATACATTTGTGCATCCTTGCTGACATTGAATCAATAAGTGTTTGGATGTCTTCTTGGGATATGTCTCTCTGGTCTGCAATTCAGTTGTTGCATACTTTGTGCTGTGTGATAATGTGATCTAATGTATCTATTCCTGGCATCCCAAAAATACTTTTTAGGAACAAATCTGGGGACTGTGCAGTCCAAATTGGGATCATAACCCCTTGCAAGGCTTGTGTTGTGATGGCCGCAGGATGAGGATGGGCATCATCCTGTTGGAAGATGTGATTTCGATGGTGGACATGAGGAGTATCAAAGTAGAGTGCAGCACCCCACCTGCATAGTGGTGGGCTGTCATTGTGCCTTCAACAACAACAAACTAAGTCGTGCTGTTGAAACTGATAATCTCTAAACCAAGACACCAGTGGCTGGACCTATGTGATGTTCTGAAATTGCAGCAGGGTAAGCCATTACTCCACTACACCAGCTTTCATGTTGCCAATTATCACTTTGCCACAGACAGAATCGAGACTCGTGTTTAAACACAACTGTACACTATTCACATATCTATCTACGTTTTGCATTACATTAGTTAGACGATGCTGGCAATGAAATCAGGTTAATGGAACACATTGCAAAGGGGTCAGAGAGTGTCACCTAGCTTCAATTTACAATCATCTGGGGGGAAAGGGGGGGGGGTGACTCTCCCTGTAAACTGATTGCATGTACCTTTCGCTGCTCTAGGAGTATTAGAACCTTCTTTCATCCACTGTGTAACAAGTCTGTTTATTGACATAGCACTGTGGTCAATCATTCGAGAGATTTCACGATATGATGAACCCATTTCAAATACAGCAATTCTCTAACAGTTAAACATTTGGGTGTAGAGAGTTGTCACTCTCCACTTTGGCATGCTTGGTCAACAAGAACTTGTGGACAAAAAAGTGCCGTGTTGCACCACGAGTGGCTGCGTCTAGCGCAAGGCTTGTGTGAGCTCAGCCCCCTACTTTCTACTTGACAAAGGGTTTAACCCGAAATATTTTATAATTTTTTGTGTTTTGTGTTGTGTCTGCCCTCCTCCCTTCAACTTTGGTGAGTGTTGGGTGTATTTTGTCTGTCCTTTCCATATAAATTTTGCCTCGCAACACTTCTTTCTTTCCATTGTTACCTATAACAAATTATTTATATTAATGTTGTATTGGTTTGTTGATTAACTGAGTAATTGACTGATTACCTCATTGTGAGAACCTCATTAGGTAGTTACAAATGCCTAAATATTAGTCCTGTTTAAAAGTCATACTTTTCTGTTTAAGACAAAGCTCTTTCAAGAAGTTCTAAATGATTTTTTTCATACAGTTTTATCTTTCAGCATTATCTATCACAATTATTTATAGATGATGTGGAAGGATGTCCCCCCATATCTGTGAACCTTGTAAATGTTATACTGATGACTAATTTTTTTATGATTACATTAGTATTAATTATGAATATAGAATGTGGCCTGCTGACACTTTTGAATTTGCCCCCCCCCAGCAGTGGTCCAGAATATGCTAGCTCAAAAGCCTTTGCACAGGTCTCATTTATGCTTTTTATTTTTTGATTATTATTAAAAAAACCACTTCAAAGATCTCATTGAAGTTTTGTATTATAATTAAACTGTATTATTTATATCTTTATTTTATTTAAGTAACTATTGTAACCATAGGCAAATATTAGGTGACCTGCTAACTTAGAATCGAAATTTAATTTAATTGCAATGGAGCACAGGCTCCAGTGGCAATTTCCCTCCACCCCCATCTTCCTCCTATCCTGCACCCACCTACATTTGCCCTCTACAAATTTTATCTTTAAATTCTTTCAACATTTTTGGTAAATTATCATTTCTCTTGGTAACTCATTCAAATCCCTGACACCATTACCTAAAAAAGAGAATCTTCACACACCCTTGTGCCTTGTGGTCATAGTCATCTTTTCCCTTCCATCCACTACTTTTAATACCTACTCCAATATCTTTCAATGCCTCATCTCCAGCATATGCCCTGTACACTCCCATGACCCTCCTCATCCTCCTCCTGTCTTGCAATGAATCACATTTCAGCTCCTCTATCATATCCGTCACTGATTGCATTTCCAGAAACAAATCTAGCAGCTCTTTTTTTCACCCTCTCCAACGTCTGTATTTGATACGTAAAATGAGGGTCCCATACTACACTACCATATTCGAGCAATGGTCTGACCAAAGTTTTGTAACCCAACTCCCTCACTTCTCTCGTACATCCCCTCATCACTCTCTCCAACAAGTGCAGAATTTTGAAACCTTTTCCTACCACCTGTCCAATGTGTCCTGCCCAGTTAAGCTTGTTATCAAATGTAATGCCAAGATATTTGTATTTCAAGTCTTCAGCAAGCAATTCTTTCCCCACCTTATATTCATAATTAACCTTTTGTTTTTTATTTGTGTATCTAATAAGGTGACTCTTCTTTGCATTTATCCTTATCCCATGTTTACCAACCCAACTAGATATCTTGTCCAGATCACCATGCAACTGTTTACAATCCTCTTATCGCTTTGATTCTTTTATATAGCATTACGTCATCTGCAAACAATCTAATTTCAGATAGTAAACAATCAACACAATTATTCATTAGAATAATGAATAGCAATGGTCCCAATACACTATCCTGTGGCACTCCCATTTTTACTTCCACTTCTTTTGATACTACATTGCTTACCCTAACTTTCTGTTTTCTACCTTTTAAAAATTCTTCTACCCAGCAAATCACTTTCTCATCCACTCCAATAGATTTTACCTTATTTACTACCATTTTATGGCTCACTCTGTCAAACGCCTTTGACAGATCCAGTGCTACACTATCAGTTTGGCTTCCCTTGTCCATTTCATCTGAAATATCTTGCATACATCCCACCAACTGACATTCGCATGAATATCCTTGCCTGAACTCTTGTTGCCTGCTTGAAAACCACTTACGTTCCTCACATATATTTCTGATGTGGTTGCATATCAATATTTCCATTAATTTACCTACCACTGATGTCAAACTGATTGGCCTGTAATTCTCAACTCTATTTCTCACCCCTCCTTTATGTACCGGTACTACTATTGCACTTTTCCAGTCTTGTGGTAAGCAGCAAGTATCCAGACTCAATAATATTTCAAGATAAGGTACAATGTCACATCCGGCTATCTTTAAGATGTCTGTAGTAATATTATCTACACCAGCCCCTTTATGTGTTTTCAGCTTTCTTATTTCCTACATGATTTCCTCAGCATGAATTTCAAATTTTTTACTATCTTCATTTCTAATTGTGGTGTTAAGCTCGTTCTCCAAATTAGACCCTCCCATTTCTGATTCATTGTCCCTAATGCTTTCACTAAACCAGTTACTTAAAATCTCTGCCTTTTTCAAATCATCAGTAACTTCTTCTCCATCCGTATCTATAAGTGTCTCTACACCATCCCTTACCCTCAGTTTCCTGATATAGCCATAGAAATTTCTAGATGCATCAGTCAATGGTCCTCCTGCACTGACAATACTCTTCATAAACCCATCTTTAGCCACTTTCTTTGCTGTTATTAAGTCCTTGTTTAGTTGTTTTAAATGTTCCCTACTACCCTGCTACTCTGTTATGTTCTCTTCTTACCAACCTCTTTAACCTCCTCACTTCCCTATTATAGCACATAGGTTCTCTACTTCTCTTTATTTTCTGCCTTGGAATAAGTTTTTCTTCCCCCATTGTTATTATCTCCTAGAATTCTGAAATTGTGGCTCATCTCTTAAATCAATTGGACAGCCTTGATTTTGGTGATTTGGAAAGCCACCTAAAAATTGTAATCATGGTAGGATGCTGATTGAAGAATCTTGGACCATGCGAGTCATGCCTTTTCAGGTTCAGAATGATTTGTGTATTAATGTATTATGACACTGCTAAGTGCAAATATACAAATTGGTCATACTCACCAATTGATGTTGCTATTTTTCTGAGACCAGTTTGTGTTATGAATCCCTTGTCCCTTAGAATATCCAAGAACTTCCCCAGTATCATGGTGTACAACCACATGCATAAGTAGGGGACTGCAGACAAGGTAGCATTCTGTAAACAACATGAAATTGAATTCACAAGATTATTTTAAACTTGAAACATTTACTGAATTCAAAGGCAAAGATTTTATTCATTCTCCAATCAGAAATTCATTTACAAGAAGATTTTTGTTCCATTTACTTTATTATACTTCCAGCAGTAGAAATATTTCTTTGGAATATTATAACAGAATTTCATTCTGTTAAATTGTAGGATGAACAGGTAAAATACAAGAGAGAAGATTGCAGAAATGCAGAAACTGGGTTGTCAACTAAGTTCACTAATACTTCTGGCTCCCCTTTAGATACTTCAGCATTGTTATGAAGACTTCTTGGAATATAAATCACCCATAAGCCTTGTAACAGAAAATTTCCACTCATTTAAATGAAATAGACGTATTAAAGTGAGGGGAATGTACCTTTTTACCACATATTAAAATATTATAATATTATTTAGATTCAGTCTGGAGACATGATTCTTACCCAAGGAAATAAAGCACCATAGCTGTACCAGCCCATAAAGGAGGAGAGTTTGTTTGACATCTGTGGTAGGAACCTTGATCGAGAGATTGGTAATCAGCCATATAAGAAATGCCTGTGAATTTAGAAACTGTTTTGCAAAACAGCAGCTTGAATTTAGAAAATGATATTTCTGTGAATCTTCATTAGGTGGCTACATATAAGATATTTTGGATAAGATGGACAAGGAAGACTAACTTTGACATCAGTTATCTCCAAGTCATTTGACAAAGTGAGCCATAAAAACCATTTTGGTGGATGAAAAAGTGCCTGCAGGATTATAACACTTAAGAGTTAAGGAGGAAAATGTTAGCATATGATATGAAGTATAAAAAAGGTGAAAGTTGAAGTCACATGGTAATACATTGAGATGAGGCATTTTCATGAGTCTACTGAATGAGTATGTTGATGGTTAATGGGCAGAAGTCAACATAGCCACATGAGATCTAGATTTGACCATTGCAGGTGGTGAGGAGAACAATTGATAATATCATCAGAAATATTAAATGCAGGAAAGAAATTAATCAAAATAAGAAAAATGGAACGTGTAAAATAGGAGAAACAATTTAAATATTTTCACAATGATAATGACAGTAAAAAATAATCATATAAAAAACTTGAAATGAGGAAATTAAGGAAGGATAGGGAAATAAAACCTAACACTTATTGTAGGTAAAAAAGGCTGGGAATGACAAACACAAAAAAGTGGTAACACAATGTTCCACTTGTGGTTTTTCTCTTGTTTTCATTGTTACCAGCCACCTTTATATACGTAAGTGTTGGTTTTTATTTCCCTATCCTTCATTAGTTACATTGCCTTAAAGCATTTTTCTGTTCATTATTGTGGTATATAGCTCTGTATTAATTATACTATGAAGTGATGATTATACTAGAGTGTTAAAGGCAGGTATTGTCTGAGATTGAGATTGGGGGGGTCTGATCTCCAGAATGTGCTGGTAGGTTGATTCCCAGCTACAGATTATGGATTGGGAAGTGCTATCATGAAGTACTCTAAAGGCTCTGACTGCGAAACAGTTATTGAAGTCACAAGTTTTGAGAGATATTGCCTCACGCCATTTCTTCCTACTCCAATGTTGCTGAGATATTTAGATTATTTTGCTCACAAAAATCTATGAGTTAGGATTTGCACAGTATTTCTATGAACTGAAATTTATTAAAGGTGACAAGAGATCATGGAAACACATACCTCGGAAAATAACAAAATACAAATATTTGTGCCATTATCATTGCACTAAGAAAAGACTTATTTGGAACTACTGCTTGTATGTAGGGTGTGAAACTCACCTTATAGATGTTGGATGGCAATATATTGTGCAACTTACCGATTTAATCTTGAAGTTGAGGACTTGTTTCATGTATGTAGGAAGCTGCGTCAGCAACATGTACCATCCAACATTTCCGCCCAAATGGCTGATAAGTATGGCCCAAAATGGTAGTGATGTAAAAACAGCCTTCCAGGGAACAGTGTGTGCCTGAAAGGAGGAGAAATCCTTGTATATTTTTAAATAAACCTCTAATGTTCTGTGGGTGTAGGTGAGAATTTAAAAATACAATCAAAGTTTATATGTTGCCCTGTCAGAAAATCTTTCCTGTTTTCCCTATTAAAAATATATGGACACTCAGTTTGAAATAATGCCTAGGTTCAATAGTTTGTATTAGTAGTGATTAAATTTTGTCTGTCATGAAGTTCTGCAGGTCACTAGCAGTGGCGTAGATAGGTTAACAAGGGCCTCAGCGTAAAAAAATACTTTTTTTTTAGCTTTAGCAATTCTTGTGAGGTTTGCTGGCAGGGGCTCCTTGAGCTTTGGGGGCCCCATGAGTTGCACTTGGCTGAGCTGTGCTTGGGGACTCCTTGAGCTTAGGGGCTCAGGTGCTAGGCACCGCCCAGCCCTCTGATAGATATGCCACTGGTCGCTAGTTCATTGAATCATATGATGTTATGTTTCTAAGCATATATAATAGTCAACTAAGTTCCATCATACAGTTTATTCAAAGCAAAAATAAAACTGCTGTGACTATCTGTCTTGTGTAAACATCGATTTACGTAGAAGGTTGCATAAGGGTTTAATTTTTCAATGTCTCATGAGTGTAACATTGGAAAGCTACATGATGAAGAGCTCAGTTATGAAAATTAAGTTACTATTGGCTATTAAGTCAGAATTTAACCAATGACCACTGCTCATAGGGAAGACATATTTTAGTGTTCAGAAATTTCCATTACTTCATACTCCTGCAGTCTGATGACAATGCTTGAATCTTCATAGCCCAGTGGGCCCAGAACTTAGAATTAAAATTTAGTTCTCTTATTATATCAACTGTACTTTCCAGACCTTTCCCCGTTCAATTTGTGTCTTCGTCAAGTCAAAATGCATTTCTGTTAGCAGTAGTATAAAATATGATCAAGTGAAATCTGAAGTGAACAGTTATCTGTAGAAATAGAATGTGATATTTAGGTCGAACAGATACCGTAGTAAGTCTGAGAAGAAAGGTTACTGTGAAATGAAAATAAACATTATCAAAACTAAAAAAGTGGCATTAAGTAATTTTCACAATAAGAAGAAATTTACTGGTTGACCTAAAAAAATATGATGAGCAAGAGAGTATGTTATTCACTGCATATCAGAATGTTATCTGAAATTACTTAATGTTAACTTTTATTAAAGACAAAGAAAAAACTTTACATACCATAACTATTGTCAGGATGATGCAGAATCACTAACTTACCAAAGAAAGAGTGATATTTTAAACACTTCATCAGCCGATGATGAGAACAGATAGTGGTTGATTATAAAGTGTTTTCAAACTAATATCGAGTGTGGTGGTGTAATGGCTAGCGTTCTGGCCTCGCATTCTGGAGGACAGCGGTTCGAATCCCCGTCCGGGCATCCAGATTTGGGTTTTCTATGGTTTCCCAAATCACTCCAGGCAAATGCCAGGATGCTTCCTTCAAAAGGCCATGGCCAAATTCCTTCCCATTCCTTGCCCCCCCATCCTTTCCTGTCTCTAAAGACCTCGCTGTTAGAGAGACGTTAAGCAGATAAAAAAAAAAAAAAAAAATGCAAACTAATGGAATATGGTAGTGAAAAGAAAAAAAAATGTGTGCAAGGCTTGATGTTAAAAACTATAGCTGGATTCAGTGATAGTGAAGAGATCAGACAAATTAGTTATTAGTTATTTAAGAATTTTTGTTAGACTTTACTCAAGAATTTCGTGTTGTAATACATGTCATCAAAACAAAAAAGCATGTTGATGAAAATTGATCTTCACTTTGTTAACTTCTGTGAATAGATTGTGGTGATTTAATACGGTCAATGAAAATAGAGTTTTTGTATGCTTATATGGTGAAAGTGGAATTGCGTGTTATAAACATAAGATGTAAATATCGGGGATTATCATTTGGTAGTAAACTCAGTGGTGATAGTAGGGAGAGGAAGTGAGGGAACTACATCCTCAGCAAGGATAATGTGGGATCTATATAATGAATATCAAAAACAGGAGTTGAAAGGAGTGCAAATGACGGCAACAAACCCCGTTTGTAGAAATCACCACTGAATAAGTCACTACCTGATATTTTAAAGAAACTGGGTTGTGAGTCTTTGGAAGATAGAAGGTGGAGGAAGAGATTGATTGTACATAAGACAAATGTTGGCAAGGATGAAGAATTGTGAGCAATAGGTGGGACATATGAAAAGACCAAGTGTACCAGCTTTATGGCTACAATTTTATGGTGTTTCTTCAATCATCTATGTCAATCCTGAAATTTTCTCCACTATCACTTCAGAAACAAACATTGGCAACCATACCAATGCAAGGAATACTAATACAAAGCTTGAACACTTCATAATCAAAAAGTGACATCGCTCTTCTGTAGCCGCCATAATGAGCCTTTCATGTGGATGACAGATTTCAGTGCTTTTAAGACCATAACAGTACTTCAGTTATGAAGAATGAACACACATTTTACAGGGAAATGAATGAACAAAGAAAATAATTATTGAATTATGAGTTAAATAATTACAGGCATCTAGAATTTTGATATTAGGAAGACATGAGGCTATTAGGACTCAGTTAACTATAGGAGAGTTTTTAATTAATTATAAAAGAGTCAAAATCAAATGACAATTGTAAGACTTTCCTGGCGTATGCTTGAAATGAAGTCGTCACGGGTGTACTGCCAGATAGTGTTTTGAAAACACGATAATTCGACGACTAGCTCCGTCGTCTTCATCAGGTGTCGGGACGTCTGCATAGGTCGGCTGACCTTCGGATACTGAGACAACCCAGGCCTATATAAGGAGGTGCGACACCTGGGCTAGGAGCTAGTCATCGAAATATTGTGTTTTCAAAACACTATCTGGCGGTACACCCGTGAAGACTTCATTTCAAAGGACAACTGTTTAAAAGATAGTGTTTAACTTGACAGATACGGCTAAAGGTTATGAAGGCAAGAGACAGTGCGATATGGAGAATCAGAATATAGGTTCATAAAATCAAGGAGACAGCTGATGAAATGGATATAATTTCACTCTAGTGACAGTGTTGTAACAATCATTTGATTGTTGGGTGCACTACCTGTTCTCTCCCATTCTTGTTATCTGAATGCTGAAAGAAAGAAAAACTTCTATGAGTGACATTACTTTGTTTTATCTAATTGTAGCTACTGAGATCTCTTACAAGATAAAAATACTTCAATAACTAAGGCAAAAATGCAGAAAAATATACCAAAGAAAGATGATATTATGATTTCTATGTATCAAGAAAGAGAAAGCAACCTGCCCCTTGTTATTTCAAAACATAAGAAAATATTATTAAGTAAAACTTCAAAATGATATTAAACAAAACTGGTAGAAAATTTTGGGACATGCAGTGAAACAATAAATGATCCTCAAATAGCTCAGAATCTTACACACGAAATGTAGATACATGATAATTTCTGTTGTAAGGATTTGAGCCATTTGAAAATATTGTAGTCTGACTGAATGAGGTAAGCACAAGTTAAGAGATAGTGCCATTATTCACAGGTCATTTTGTAGGACTTTACTAATGTTACTCACCACATCCTGAATCATCTTCTTCTCTTCATCAGTAATGTGTGTCTGCTGCTCAGGCTTATCTTTAACTAGCCACCACCAGAGAATCATCCAAAGTGACGAAAGGATGCCCATGATGTAGAACACCCATTCCCAACCGAGGGCATCCGCAATCGCGCCAGACATTGGAAATGACACCACAGTGCCCAAAGCTGTGCCTGAAATGCCATAATACACATTTAAAAACAAAATTCCTAATAACATGAACATAACCATATTAGTGGTATCCATAAGCAATATATTCTGCCAGCAATATAGTAAGCAGCTGCAATAACTAACTTTGAAATTACTGATGATGTGAACATTATTGGATTTAAGATCTCCTAAAGCATTAATACTATCTGCCAAGCAACATTGACTTACAAGCAATTGTTCTGTAACATGCATCCATGATTTGCAAGGGACTAAATCATGTGAGAAATCAGTTATCAGGATAAAAAATGTGCACAGTTAGAATTCTATTTTCATATTTCTTAAGGAAGAAATTGTGTGTGAGCTGTATAGCTCAACCCTGGAACACATATGACTGAATCATAGAACACCACATCTCTTTTGCTTCTAGTAAATTATGAGTTGTTTTCTTAATAATGGTTGTTCCCTTGTGGCTGAGTTCCTTTTTGTTGCTGGACATCAACACACTCCTGACTAATGAAAATACTTTCAGTGCATGTAAGACTTCATGGGGTATTCTGCAATTTGCAGTCAAATACCTTCTCAGTATTATTCCCCCCCTTAATATATAAAGGGAAAATAAATTCTTCCAGATCTGAACAATACACAACTTTTTTTTTTTTTTTTTTTTTTACTTTTGTTGAGATTTTGTTTTGTAATGTGTGGATACATGCAAGCAATATTTTGCTCCAGTGAGCAAAAATTTGATGGACAACATTTTTTTCATAAAAAACATGCTTGAAATTTACTACAAATGTATTTCAGACTATTCCGTTCCAGTAGGTTGAACAGTCCTGTAACTGTATGGGCTGTTGTATCCACATCAAAAGGTGCCTCTTTGAGCCTGATAATTTTCCCTTGATACATTTAAACATAGTTCACACATTGCATTATGCTGAACTAACAATCAGTACATTTACTTGGGAGCAAATTTGGTAAGAGACAACATTCATTCATTCCATTTGGGGTATGTTAAAATATTTAAATACTAGTAGAACTTTTGAGATTTCATTTTCCACTGTTTTGCATAATCACTTGTTATTATTATTAGTCATTATTGCCCTTGAGGACAGTGTCTAAACTCAAATTATTCAGTTTTTGTTTGTGTTTATCTTCTTCCTCCTCTCTTCCCAAAACCTCTTCATACGTTCACTGTGTCCCTGTGCTTTTCTAATTTCTTTTGAGGTTTTTCCTGGATTGTGCAAAATCACAGAAATATTTCTGCTGTTTTGTTTCTGTTGAATTAAGTCCATGCCCAAATCCTTCGTTCGATAACCTCATCACACTTCATGTTCCACCATCTACATATATCTGTGTTTTCTAGGACATGAAAAAAAACCTAGCACCCTTGTTTTTTCTAAATTTGTTTTTTCTTTTCTTCAGAAAACAATATATTTGATAAATTATAGTATTTTTTACGGAACTTACATTTTACATATGTGTTTTAAATCTTACTGAATCATGTAATGTCTTAAATAATGATTCATAAATGTATGTATATAGGTAACAATTTTATTCATCCTCTTTGTCAGTACCATATTCACTAGTATCAGCACTACCAACACTGGTTCGGTCAGTGTTGGGATTTTCTGTTTCTTCTTCTTTCTCCTCTAGATTCATAACTTCAGAAATAGTTAGATTTTCTTTTACTGGTTGTTCTTGTATTGTACGCAAAAGATTTTGAGATTGCAGTTTTGAGAGAAGTAAAGGAATTGGGTTACAAAACTTTGGTCAGACCATTGCTCGAATATGGTAGTGTAGTATGGGACCCTCATTTTACGTATCAAATACAGGAGTTGGAGAGGGTGCAAAAAAGGTTGCTAGATTTGTTTCTGGAAATTATTGCAGAATGCAATCAGTGACGGATATGATAAAGGAGCTGGAATGGGATTCACTGCAAGACAGGAGGAGGATGAGGAGGGTAATGGGAGTGTACAGGGCATATACTGTTGATGAGGCATGGAAAGATATTGCAATAGGTATGAAAAGTAGTGCATGGAAGGGAAAGATGACCATGACCACAAACTGGCACTCGATTTCAGGCACAAGGGTGTGGGAAGATTCTCTTTTTTAGATAAGGGTGTCAGGGATTGGAATGAGTTACCAAGAGAAATGATGAATAATTTACCGAAAACTTTGAAAGACTATAAAGATAAAATTTGTGGAGGGCAAATGTAGGTAGGTGCAGGATAGGGGGAAGATGGGTGTGTAGGGAAATTGCCACTGGAGCCTGTGCTCCATTGCAAATTAAATTAAATTAAATTAAATTGTGAGCAAAGTACACACTGAGCATCAAGACTGTGCTGATAATTTTGTATTGCGGTCTTTTAAGTTTGAATTTAAATCAATTATCTTACAAAATAGGAGCTTTACATGGAAAATAAAGGGAAAATACACCCAACACTCACAAAAGTTGAAGGGAGGAGTGCAGCAGCAACACAAAAAAACACACAACAAAGAAAAAACAATATTTCGACATGAGTCTTAATCATGTGAGGCGAGACATATGGCAGGGGGAAAGATGTGGTCACATCACAGCCTGCCACATAATATAAGGGAAGCACAATAAGTAATAAAAAGAGGCAAAAAAAACATAGATAAATTTAAAATTCCTAATTTTTTGAAAAGATTCATAGGTCTACAGATAAATTTGTAGGGCTGCCAGCACTATTTCAAATAGCGAGTATCAATCCAAACAACGGGAAACGGGGATTCCTTCTTGTGCAACCTAGCCTCTTCGGGAAGTCCCCGTTCATAAAAGAAAACTTCAGTCAATGTTGTCAATATTTTCGTAATTTTCTTTTCTACTGAACCACAAAATATAATAGATTTAAAAATTAAGATAAGTACTTAGTATAAACTCTAAAACAGTCATATTAAACGATAAATGCCTTACAAGTTTGAGATTTAGTAGTTATGAAAAAAAAACGTGTCCCAGAAAAAAAAAAATGTAAATTTTTTTTTTTTTTTTTTCCAAGTCAGAAAAAAAACAGATCTGATTCAAAGAACCCATCATGCATTCTCACATTTAAAATTTCTCGTCTGGTTTTGTTTGATATGGCTACGTGGTCTATCTGAAATTCTCCCATTAAATAGTTGGGTGAGATCCAAGTTATAAGTTTCCTTCTGGGTTTTTGAAATTATGTTGACATTATTTTTAGGTCAAAGTTCTGACAGTACTTTATAAGGTGCTCTCCATTTTTTTTTTCATGCAATTATGAGCTGTGTATGGGCCTGTAATTTGTCTGTATTTTTTCTCTTTGCCTAACTATGCATTGAAGTCCCGTAGTAGAATTTTTGTGTGTTTCAGGTATTTTGTTGGTAGCTTCCTCCATATCTTCCCCAAAATTTTCAACTTCTTGTGGCTTCTTTCTGTTTTGATCATTTCTGGGTGTATGCGCATTGATTATGGTGTATCTTTTGTTCCCAGATTTGAAAGAGAGCATGGAGATGCGTTCTGATACTGAGTTGAAGTATATGATGTTATCTATTGTTAAGGTTCTTTGGGTGGTTTAATTACTGCATTAATTAAAAGTCCACCAAAAAACAAGGTTATGTGAAGATGTTCGTTTATTTTGATCCAATCAACAAGTCAGCGATATTCACAAGCATAGTTGTTTCCATGGAGGAAGGAATTATATGGAGGAGAAGTGACGTTAAATCGGTGAAGCAAGCACTAAACTCTCCCGCATGGTGGCAGCACCGGCAGTGACCATATGGCGCTTCCCAACAATTAATGTGTTCACATTGTGGTAGATGCAGTGATTATTTCATTTAGTATTGTGTATAAGTGTTTAAAAATGCCAGCTTGTGTTGCGTACGGTTGCACAAATAGGCCAGACAGGAAAGAACCTGGAATATCATTTCATAAGTATGTTGAATTGTAATTATCGTTGTTGAAGTAAGCGGTAGACACCGCAAACTTTGCAGCACGTCTATAAATATTTAGTCATAGCTCTCAATGGGATGACTTAGTTCTCAAATTTTTCTTGGTGTAGTGTAGAAAATCAGCAAACTTGCTATTTTGCACATAATAGACTAGCATTATTTTTTAACGAGTGTTTAAAATGAGATTTAAAGGGGCGTGTTTTACTTCGCGATTCAGTGAATTTACTATTACGATTTCTTTCGTCACGTTGCTGATTACACTGACAATGGATGATGAAATTAACTGTTATGTGAGAAGCTGTGAGTTTTATTAATTTTTTAAATAGCTATTTCAGGCCATTGACTTAGGTTATTTTTAAAGCTTCATATAAGACTTGTTTCTGTTTGTAAATACGTCTATACCTATTTTTACCGATTTTGAAATCTTTCTCATCTATTTATGTCGAAACAGGTTCATGCAGAAATAAAAATGGGCTTCATAAATAAAGAAGTTATTGGCCTTTGAACAAAATCAATTTGGGGAATGTGTTTCTAATTTAGTCTCTTTTTTTTGTACAACATCCCCCCCCCCATATCTAAATCTAGCTGAGAGATAATTTTTTTACAATTGTCCTAATAAGTAGGGCTGTGAAATTAGACAACACATCTTGATCAAGAGAATGTTCATTAAGGTGACTGAATAAACATTTTATTTCTGGTACCAGCCTACAAAATGTCTGGGTTTCTCATCCCTAGAGTGGGTCCTCTTACTTTTTTTTCTGGTCTAGGACATATTTCAGACTAACCACAAGTGGTAGTAATAAAACTGAAATATCCATTCTGCATGTCAACCATGTAATCATTGTGGCTTTGACAGAATTAATTTTTGGTCCAGCCTGCATCCAAACCTAAACCCCTCAATTTGGATGTTGTATATCCCCCAAACTAAGCAAGATATCGAAAACATTTATTCCTTATTATCGAGTTTTTGCGTCGTGTTACATAAGAATCCATCATTAAATTTGACTTTTGCGAAATTTTTCTTCTGCATTTCAACTCAAGACACCTCACTTTTGAGACAGTATATCTCGAGAACTAGGTGAAATATCGAAAAATTTTACTCTTTATTTTTTATTTGTCTCGTCTTTTTAAATAAAAATTCATCATAAAATTTGACTTTGAATAATTTTTTCTTCTGAATTTCAACCAAAACCATTTCACATTTGAGACAGAATATCTCGAAAACTAAGCAGGATATCAAAAAAATTTATTCTTCATTTTTTATTTGTCTCATCGAGTTACATAATAATCCATCACCAGATTGCGGCGTCACGTTTATCCTAGAGTCCCCTTGAGGTGTTTGTACATATTCCCCGTGTTTGTTGGGAAGCGGTCAAGCCCCCACCACTCCGGCCATGCCCCCCCACTCCACCGCCGGCCTGCTTCACTCCCATGCGTGGCAAAGGTCTCTTGCGTCGTCTCCATATTATTCCTTCCTCCATTGTTGTTACAATCCAAAGATGCAATACTGACTTACTAACCATGGAGGAAGGAATAATCCATGTTACTAACTGAAGACTTGAAAACAGAATGAAAACTTAATGAATGTCTCTGTAACACTGAATGAATACTCTGTCCAGGCGATCTGTTTACATAGAGTCTATCGAATTTACGAGAATTCTTCAAAGGCATCCGCCCGATATTTCTCGATCATAAACAATCACTCAAACAATCAAACATATTAAAAACAATCGGAATTGATACAAAATTAATTAATAACATTACAAAATGATTAGAAATGTTAATTAGAGATACTTAAATACAAAATTATTTACAGAAATCCTTTCAAACGGTAGAAAATCGTCCTGTAGACATCGTAAATTACAGTAATACATGGAATTACAAACTTTTAAGAAATTCTCTTGCACCATTCGGTTCTTAAACATATTAAATGGTCTTTAAATAATTTTCTTACCTAAAACAAAGTCTATATACACTTATTTACAAGAATTTACAAAATAAACATATCAAATCACTTTCAAGCAAACTTTGGCTCACTACAAATACTTCATGCAGTATAATGCTATTCAAAATTCAGGTATAAGGGCTGTTACAACCCTTCCCCAGGATTCACTTAATTTTACACAGATAAAATTGATTGAATCCGTCACGAATCTAAGCAGGTTGAATGTACACATAATGCAGACACGAACAGATTACAATCAATCAACCCTAATGACTTTTACAATGAACAAGTACAATTCTTCATACAACATCTGCACATAGTCAATGACACTGATTTTGTTTTTGGTTACAATAATTGTCTTTTCTCAGATCCAATCATTTTATCATTTACTGTTTTAACACAACAAACGTTCAATGCCATCACCTTAAGTTACAATTATTTTCACTCCAAATTACACACATGATGTCTGCTTGTTTATGACAACAGTCTATTTACATTTTACAGCTGATAATTTGTCATCACAATGTAGAAAGTCACAACATCGTGAAAACATCAAAAGTTTCTACACAAAACTGTCACCAATTGCTTTATACTGTGAAATGTTTACATTTTAAACATTCAGTATTATTACATCTGCATTTTAACTTAAGTATCTCACACAAACTATTTACATGCATCAATTGACATACTTATTTACAAAACTAGATATTTACAGGCTATTGACCCCTCCCCAAACCATGCATTTCAATTAATTCTCATAAGTGGGTTTCAAGATTTCCCTGGAAACCCAGAACCATGTAAGTTACTTTTTCCTAACCTTCCAGTTTTCTTCAACTTTTGTATACACATTTAATATTACATTTCTATTTTCACAAAGCTTCATTATATACATACAGAAACACAAACTTCCAATCATCTCAGACAACAGACTTTGGTACAACCACGCAACAGCTGAGACATACAATGGTTCTGTTTTAGCAAATTGATTGTCACTTAAAAGCAATGCTGTTGACTCAACTGGTAATACAAATTTATTATTCTCACTACTACAGTTTAGTCCATCATTACTCCCAACCCCACTCTTCATCATCTGATTACTACTTAAACTTACCAACTTATCTGAATCAGTTCCTAAAACTGTTTTAACATCTGGCTTACTGACTTCCTCCACAAAATAATTATTTTTCTCAGCAACTACTACTTCACTATTAGCTTCCACATCAAAGAGGGTACAAAACATATTGTCATCTAAGTCACATTCTGTACATTTTTCCAAATTAGAAACTGGTTCAAATAAATCCTTACTCCCACCCATTTCTTCAATGTCATCATCTACACCAAATACAGAGCTAAATAATGTATCAGCTAGGTCAAAATTAGGACATTTTTCCAACTTAGGGATTGGTACATAAGGCTTTTCAACCTCTCTCTCTTCAGAAGACAAATACTTTGACTTACAATTCTCCTGCTCATCTGGGTCTCCTATCCACACCACTGTATCACCTTCATCTTCAAGATATCTGAGAAACTCCTCGATTTCAGCACTTCTACAAACTTCATTACCACCTATACAAGCCCACATGGTCCCAACTATGCCATTCTGAATCTTACAAGTTTCCGATAGCCACACTGTAGTATGCACTATAAATCCTGCGCCCCTTTTTGTAATTAAGCAGTGACCATTTCGAAAATCTTCTACATGAAAAATATTACTTTCGCATACTGATTCTAGTGATAAGGTACTATGGTGGTCCCCTTCCCACTTTATCTTATTATCAGTCTTTAAATCATCAACATTATTAATTACCTCTATCATAACCTTATCCTGAAATTCACTTGCTGCTACCCCCACCTCTTCCAATAAATCTTCTCGGGGATTATTCATGAAAATGGTATTAATGCTATAGCAGTTGGTACCTGGACCCACATTCTTGTCCACCACTGCGGGGCCCATCACAGGGGTGGTCTTTAGTTTGTCTGCCCCCCATGCTGCAGGGCCCGCTCTAGCGGTTTTGCCGCCCCGGACAAATAGATAAATTGCCGCCCCTTAAGATTATGTAGAGTTATATTTTTTTAAATTAATTTTTAATCGAATAAAATATTTAATTTTATATTTAAATTTTAATAAAATCATATATTCATAAATAAACATATTGAATTTCGATCTTGCGGTACAAAATAGAGAAATTAATTATGAAATATCTGTACATAGTCACAAATTAACCATATTTTTTACATTTTTAAATGCTATTACAGATGGATATTATCACACAAACAATCTAATTCCATTATTATGAAAATAAATAATATTACATCAAATACGCTAAAATCGCAAAAAAAAACTTTTTTTCTTACTTTCAGATTGCGAATTTTTTATTACATCTTAAAATTTACTTCATCAGCAATTTCATACTCAATTGCCAAAATGGCTAAATCATTAAATTATCAATTTCTTGGTTTTTGGAAATGCTTAGCAAGGCGTCGTATACATCTCCCAAATTAAATTTTAAAGGGTTTAATGCCTCTATCCTCTCTATCCTACTCTCCAATCTAGTGTCACTCCATGTTTTCAAAGTTGAACCCTGAACATGCTTTAAAAATATTTCCCATCGAAAAGTAGATGCCAAAAAGAATAAATATATTTTTTGGACCATGTTGAAGAAATTAGCGGCTTCCAAGGATGCTTTTGCCATTAATAACAAGATTGAGAGAATGGCTACTACACGGGACATTGAATGCTCACGAATTATATTGTTTAATTATAAATTGCACTTCTGCTTTACTGCCCGTCATATTGGACCCTGTCCTCTGATACCCTGCAAATTTAAAAACAAGTTATTAAGTTCTCTAACTATAATGTCAGACATTTGTTTTCCTGTGGATGTTTCGACTGGTAAGAAGCCTTAAAAGCTTTCATTAATTTTAATTTCAACATCAGGATTAAATTTATTGGTTGAAACATATCTGATTACAAGAGTAATTTGCTATATCTTACTAAAGTCAGGAGTACAATTTAAAATTATGGAAAAATATTTGAATTTTTTAATTTAATTAATAACATGAGACTTTACACTTTGATGCAGCAGATCTACTATCCCGGTTTGTATATTTTTCCCAAGATATTGAGCTTTTGTCACTACTTTTAAGACCACTCAACGGACGTGCTCTTCCATAATGGGATCGTATTCAGACAGTAACTCAACTATTTTTAAGAAATTACCGTTATTATACTCAAATAACTTGTCGCTTGTACCTTGAAAAACCAGTCAACTTTTACCAACCATTTTGATAATTGCAACGATTCTTAGAAGCACCTCATTCCAATGATTTATTTCTGCATTAATAACTCTTTGAGTGGCAGCATCTACAGTTTTACAACAATTTAATCTTTTTTGCCTGAATATGATTTTTCGAAATTTCATGCTCTTTTAAAGTTTCGTCGAGGTGCTTCCAATTTTTGAAACCCTCCTTTGAGAGAGAACTAACTAAACAGGAGAAAATTTTGAAACAGAAGCAGTAAACGCAGTTTTGTGAAAGATAGTAGCTAATCTCGCAATATTTGCTCTATGTTGCTTAAAATTCGTGAATAATATTTTTCGCTAAAATGTCGCTCTGTGTCATTGGAAGGAAATTTGTAATTATGCAATAGTTTAGGTGGACTTTGCCTTACTAAAAAGCTTCTTACGGTGTCTCGTAAAATTCTTGGCCATAAAGTTTTAGAACGCCTTCTGTGAGTCTCTCGTTGGTGTCAGTTGGTTTAGAAAGTTCGTACATTTGTTTGCTATTATTCTCTGACGATTCTGTACTTCTTTTGTATCCCGACCAGATATTAGATTCTAAAATTTGTTTTGTAAACCCTGAATACAGTATATTTTTTTAACGCGCCAGATTGATTCTGCCTTTACGCTTCCTTTCCCAACCTTCTTTTTTTTTGTACTGGTAACCAGATAATTTTCTTTGACCGACAGACTTTGGAAGAGGCACGCACGTAACTCAAACAATAATATAAAAAGTAAATATTTATCCTAGTTCTAAATTAGCTAAAACCATAACTAAGATAAATTATTCTCAGTTGATAAAAAAAAAAATATATATATGCACAGCACAAAATATTTTCCATACCCTGTGAACATAAAGAAAGTCTAGTGTTACTACACAGTCAAAGCTTGTTCGCGGAGGATACTATCCGCAAATTTGCTGCAAATACAGAAACCGTGTAAACAGAATGGCAATTTCTATAGGCTTAAACGGAATATGTTCCAAGTTCACAGACATAAAAAAAAAATTATGTTGTGGAGTGATTGTCGCGCAATGCACTTATTAAACCAACTAACAAAGTTATTCACATTCACTAAAATAGTTAATGAATTTCTTTTTGTTGAGATGATTTACAAATGCAACAATTAGAGTATCTGTAAACCGCATTCGTATATATTATAAGCATCATGGGTTATTATATATTAGCAGTTAACATTCGAAATTGAATATACTAATGATATGTGAAGTAACTAATCGGTAATCAGCAGCTGGTGATATTATTAATTATTTATTAATGGTTGTAAGTACTTTCCCACACCCACTAAACTACAGTGTTTTCACAAGCGATCAAAGCTAGCGTATGTAACCCAACCATAACACTTACAATGCCTGTATCTAATTTGTACAACAAATCTGTGAGGCTAGGATTACGAGAAGAAATTATTATGCAAATTATTCCACTTCGATTTCCAATAACTAAGATCCATATTGATTTGGTTCTTCAATTCAATAAAATAAATACTCAGCATCTCCCGCCAAGCACTATAAATTCCATGTATTAGAGCCTAGCTGAAATTGCGAAAAACATTCCTTTTCACCGCGTCTAGTAACTTGTGGGCAGTATAACGTCGGAATCAGTGCAGGTAGCCGAGGTCAGGTGTAACAGCCCCCACCTACCGCGCTTCTGTTGTGTGCCTTTGTCGTTGTGCGCTTTTTTTCGTTGTGCGCTTATGTCGTATATCCAACTAAATAACAGTTTAATCATAGATGTACTTACCTTTAGAAATTATGAAATCCTGAAGTAAATTTTATGAACTTCCACTTATCACTAATAACGTAATAGTAAGACTAATGCTGTTGTGTAACGAAACCACTTTTATAATTAGCAATAATAAGAAAGTTGAAACATCAAAAGTCGAAACAGCGTTCTACTCGCGTGCTAAGGCCAAATTCACACAGAAGAGATGGGCTCGGACTTCGGGCTGAGACATGGCGCGGACGCGGCGCATTTCTAAGTTGCTCCTATGGCGCAATTCACACAGAGGTGGCTGGGCAACGGCGCGCCCCTTTGAGGTCCGCATCTCTTCGAAGTCTCTAGGGGCGCACCCAAATAGCTAAGAACTGTTAGTTTTTAACGAACGAAAAAATCGGTATGTGGATTTTTTTGATTAATTGGGTATTTAACACATTAATATTATTAATATTTTTCTCACACTTACAGCCAAAATGACGCCCCTAAATTTTAGCGCCCCGGGCAAATGCCCGGCTTGCCCCCCCCTAGAGCGGGTCCTGCATGCTGCCTTTCCCTTTCAGATTGAGTGTTCTGTTCTCTCACTTCCCCATTATCATGCCTTCTTGCGTAATTATCACGATCCCGTCCCCTAGATCTACCATTCCTTGACCCATTACCCCTTCTAGGGGGACTCCTGCTGCCCCTCCTATGGTGTTGATGGTGGTAATGTTGTTCATTGAATGACTCCTGGGCATCCAAGCGTCTTAACAATTCAGAAACTCTATCCACATTTACTACATCCAAAGTGGCAATTAAATTTCTTGTTTGCTGGGGTAACCTAGCTCCTATCAAATCAATGAATTCTTCCTCTCCATAAGGATGGTCTAAATACTTACAACAGATCCAACATTTATGAAAAAAATCATGTTGAGTTTCCCTACCAGGTTTATACGGCCTACCAGTCATCAACTCCCTCTTTTCTTGAATTTGCCTGCTTGTCGACCAAAAATGTTTCAAAAAGTTTTCTTTAAACAGCTTGTAGTCAGTCACTTCCCTAGCTTGTCTATCACCCCATGTCCTAGCGTAAGACTTTAGATGTTTACCCACAAGTGCAATTTTCTTACTGTCGGGTAACAAATTAAAATAGTCTGATCTTTCAAAATTATCTATAAATTCAATAGGGTGAAGCCTCCCACTATCATCATAGAATTCAAATTCTTCTTTTACATCGACACTGAAATTTGGATTACCTGTTAAGGGAACCTGACTTAACTGAATCTGTAACCCAGTAACCTTTTTTTCTAACAGATTTACATTACTTTCTAATCCATGCGCTAACTGTTCCTGCTGCTGCACCAATGTATTAATATTTAATCCCACCTCTTGTCTCAACTCATTGACCCTTTGAGCAGCTTTACTATCACTGGCTTGGAATAAAGCAACATATTCCTGCTTCATCTTATCACAATTTTCACTGACTTCGTTATGAATCAAATTTACACATTCAGTCTTATTCTGTTCACAAATTTCTGTAACTTTTTCAAATTTTTCCTGACATTCAGTTACTACCTTCCCCAATTTAGAATCTAAATTGTTAATATCCTCCTTGAATTGAGAGCTAAAACCCTGAAATTGCTCTGCGATTTTAACATCAAAACATTTAGTCAAATCAGTGAATGTTTTATCATTGTTTTGTTGCAGTTGAGAAAACTGATCATTGATTACAGCAAACTGAGAATTAATTTCAGAAAATTTGATGTCAAGATTCAACTCAGTTTTAAATTCTGAAAATTTGTTGTCAAGATTTAACTCATTTTTAAATTCAGAAAATTTGTTATCCAATTTGGAAAATTTATTATCAAATTTGTCATCAATTTCGGAAAACTGAGACTTAATTTCAGAAAATTTGCTGTCATTATCACTTATTAATTCACTTCTGAATTCCAAAAACTTGCTGTCAAGTTTACCATCAAGTTCAGAAAATTTTGCATTAAAATTGGTTACAAATGACTCTAGAAAAGCTTGCAGGTTCTGATTATCAGCCATTTTTAGTAATTAGCAAAATCAACATAAAAAACAAAATTAAGGAAAATTAAAATCTTTCCAATCTGCCACACATTAATATGCAAAATAATTCACTTGAATATTCAATGCCGTACTTACAGTTATTCCTCACTTTTGTATCACATTAAATTTCACTTAGAAGCACTTAATTAATCATTAAACACCACACTGACTTCAAACACTTAACCACACTTTTCACAATCCATTGTAGGAAGACGATTTTGAGCCCGAAGAAAATCCACTCGTCGTCGGAAGATTACAGCCGATTCCTGATGGAGAATCTCCGCCTTAGGCCGAATAAGGTCCGCTTGCCGTGAAATCCGTGTCGTAGCCGGTCGAAATTTCCTCGCAGGTTATGTTCGCTTATCGCCGATAATCCGTCGCAATTTTCTGCAGATTCTTTTTAGAAGATAAACATCCCACAGATGTTTAAGAACTTCTCGTCATGTCAACGGTCGCCATGTTAAGGTTCTTTGGGTGGTTTAATTACTGCATTAATTAAAAGTCCACCAAAAAACAAGGTTATGTGAAGATGTTCGTTTATTTTGATCCAATCAACAAGTCAGCGATATTCACAAGCATGGTTGTTACAATCCAAAGATGCAATACTGACTTACTAACTGAAGACTTGAAAACTGAATGAAAACTTAATGAAAACTGACTTCTCTGTCCAGGCGATCTGTTTATATAGAGTCTATCGAAATTACGAGAATTCTTCAAAGGCATCCGCCCGATATTTCTCGATCATAAACAATCACTCAAACAATCAAACATATTAAAAACAATCGGAATTGATACAAAATTAATTAATAACATTACAAAGTGATCAGAAATGGTAATTATAGATACTTAAATACAAAATTATTTACAGAAATCCTTTCAAATGGTGGAAAATTGTCCTGTAGACATCGTAACATACATTAATACAAGTAATTACAAACTTTTAATAAATTCTCTTGCACCATTCGGTTCTTAAACATATTAAATGGTCTTTAAATAATTGTCTTACCTAAAACAAAGTCTATATACACTTATTTACAAGAATTTACAAAATAAACATATCAAATCACTTTCAAGCAAACTTTGGCTCACTACAAATACTTCATGCAGTATAATGCTATTCAAAATTCAGGTATTAGGGCTGTTACACTATGACTGATTTGTATACAGCAAATGCTGTGCCAAACATTGTTGGTGTTCCTCTTCTTACTGCAGGTTTGCCCTTATAAATCCTATAATTTTCCGTGTTGAAAATTACTCTCGCCTGTGAATTGCGTCTCCTGTATTGCGAAGATCTTGATGTGAAATTGTTGTCATGAGTTGTTTAAGTTTACCCACTTTTACAATGGTATTTGCATTGAGCGTGCTGATGTAATGCTTACGGAGAGGTTTCGAGAATCTCAGACCCTTCTCTCCATGATGTTCCTGGTCTCCCAGAATCTGATGACCAAGAGCACAGTGGCTGGGGCCTGGGGTATTAGGTTATTTCGTTGTTGTTCCATCATGATTATTTGAAGTTGAGGGTGATTGTGGTATACCTCATGTGAAGTATACTGGATTGTTGAGTTCCAGAGGATAGCTAGATAGAAGGCTTTAGTGCTGTTTTGATTCACAGGTGGTATTTTATTTCCCATTGACCCTGCATATCTGCAGTGTGTTCCCCCATTCGCCACCTGGGGACATGCCGGATGGGGAACAGCAAAACCCCTCACCGGTGCATAATCACTTATATATAACAAATGTAAGAAAGTCTTCTTAATATGAAACATTGCCAATTTCTATCCTGATCTTCACTGTTATGTATTTTGTGCATGTCAGAAGATTTGAAACAACCAGCCTTCAGAAACCTTCTACCAAGATTTTTACACTACTGCATATAGAGAAAATCAAAAATCTTACTGATGTTTTTAAAGAAATCCTAAACCAAATGTGTTTCAAGACATATCCTGTGTTTAAAATGTGTACTCACCAGCATAAATAATAGCTGTGATGACGGCTCGCTCTGCGGGAGGTGCCCAGTGGGCTATCAACACATGCATCGCAGGGAATGTCATACCCTGAAATAGGAAACTCAGTGTTAGCATACTTTATTCTGAGAACATACAACTTCCAGGTTAGCTGATATAACAAAATGCTCACTTTATAAATTGGCAAATAAGCAAAGGTACATATTTGATCAATGGGTAATATAAAAAAGTGAGGGGAGATGGAAGTATTCAGACAGTTATAGATGAAGAAGTTACCAAGGATATGGAAAAGGTGAAGATATCAAGCAACTGGTTTAAGGAGACAGTACAGGAGGGAGAGGAAGATACTTTTTGGAGGTTAAAAATTTACTTCGCTCATTGAAAGAATTTAAAGCAGTTGTTGTGTAAGGAAATTGGCACCAGTATATATGCTCTATAGTATTTAAGTAATAATAATAATCTAAGAGTATGACTGCCCTGTGAGATTCTGAATTCTAGTGATATGCTGTTCACATGTATTGCTGAGACAACTAATAATTACTGAAAGACAAATTTAACAGTTTTCCTTCATGAGAAAGCTTGACGGCAATCCAGAAATTGCAAATATTAGTTAAAACTTTAGTGAACTGAATTTAAACACAAAAAGAAATTATTGATTACCTGAGCAACAGTGAAGTAGGAAGAAATGCCGCGAGGTGGTATTCATGTAGACAGGAAAGATAAACTATACCCACCTCTCACCGAAGTAAAAGATAGGTGTGCAACATGTCTGCTCCAACCAAGAATCCTTTACTCCAACAACCTGACTTGAGCCCTCATATCCTGTAATTATCCTCCAGAATCGGCCCACCAAGCAAATATTCTGAGTCTAAAATTGTCCGTCACACTGAAACATACAACCCAAAGTCAACTTTAATCATGTTTTTCTCACCCAGTTCTGCCCTGACCAGAAATCCCTAAACCAGATTCTTCAACATGGCTATAATTTTCTCAGATATTAATTGCATCGAGTCCTATCCATTATCCTACCCACAACATCCCATGTTACCTTCAGCAGATCACATAACTTAAAAAATATATTTATGCACAAATACAAATCCTCTAATGTTCCTAAACTACTCCGTGGCTCTTTCCCTTCTAACAGGTCTAGTTGTAATATGCATCCACCTAACACAACCTGTTGTAACCCTGCCACTGGTGAAACCTACCCTACCACAGGTCATGCCACCTGTATCATCATTGTCAGAGTTCTTATATTGGCCTCATCTTGAACCCGTTATCCACCCAGATGAATGATCCCAGACAGTTTACTCCCAAAACCTAGACCATCTGTTGCTTCCCAGTCCAGCTCTCAAAACTCTTGTGACCTGTTTGCAATCAGAGCCATCAGAATACTCCTTGAAACCACTTACCAGTCAGAACTCCAAAGATGGGAATTGGCTTACCAACACATCCTGGAGACCCGACACACCACTGGTCCTCAATATCAGTTAATACCTTCCTTGTTCAACTTGGTATACTCATAAATTGATAGTATATATATATTTCTGCTATAATTATTATTTTTTAAATTTTTTTACGTTTCTTTTTTTATCTTATTTTCATTAATTTCTTTCTCGCATTAATACAGGGTCCGGCAATAAAACCTCCCTCATTTTAATAGGTTGTCACAGAAAAAATAAATATGATAGAGAATAATTACTTTTATTTATGAAAAATACTTAGGCCTACTTTGCCATTTTTAATTATTTTGTTTTAAAAATTATATCTGCTAAATGACGTCCTCCATTGTTGATACATTGACGAAGTCTATCCCGAAAGTTCTCCATACATCTTCGTGTCATTTCTCTTGGAATGGTTGTCACTTCTTGGGAAATAGCCTCTTTAAGTACTTGCAGTGTTGTGGGACGACGTTTGTACACTGGCGATAAATCAGGCGACCTTGAGGGCCACGCGATGTCTCCTCGCAAAGAGACAAGATGCCCAGGAACCAACTCGCGCAACATTTCCATAGAACGCCGAGAGGTGTGGGATGTTGCTCTGTCTCGCTGGAACCAAACTTCTTGATCTTCATGATCTGTAATAAACTGGTTTAGCCTAGGTTGTAGGAAAGTCTCTCGCATGTGACAATAACGATTGGAATTAACCGTTACCGTGTGGCCACCTTCTTCGAAAAAATACGGTCCCCACACAAAACATTCAACAACAGCGCACCAAACTGTCACATGAGGGCTATGTAGTGGTCGCTGATGAATTTCACGGGGGTTTTCTGCAGCCCAGTAGCGGAAATTATGTATGTTTACAGTTCCTGATAAGTGGAAATGGGCCTCATCCGAAGAAATAAACAAAGCGCCAGGTGGAATGTTTTGAAGAATTTCTTCACATGCAGCACAGCGAGTTTCAAAATCTCTTTCACTTAATTCCTGGATAGCCATCACTTTGAAGGGGTGCATATGAAGTTCTCTATGAAGAATTCTTCTTACACTCCTATCAGATAATCCCAGGGCAGCTGCATGTTTAAGTGCTGAACGGATTGGTGATTGTTGCACAGACACACTCACACGCGCCACGTTTTCCGGCGTTGTTGCAGTCCGCGGACGGCCTGTAGGTTTTCTTTTCAGTGCTGAACCTGTCTTTCTGAAGTTTAACACCCACAGTTGAATAGTTTTATCCGGGACACGATCGTGTCGGCCAAGTTCGAATCGTCTCCGAAACGCTCGCTGAGTACTGATCAGAGAACCACCGTTGCGAATAAATTCCTCCACAACAAACGCACGATGCTCACCAAGCCACGCCATGGCGTACACTGAAAATGGCAGGTACACCGCTTTCAAACAAAACACTGTCCACACTAGTATCTTTGCTACAACCCGCACGCCGGCTACGTCAAATGCGGGAGGTTTTTTTTGCCGGATCCTGTATTTCTGCTGATATTGTTGCTCCCACATCACTTCCAACGGCCAGAACGGTAATAATACCAGTGCCTCTGTTGACCGCGGGCGTTTGTGGAAGCTCCCACGTTTCTATATTCTTGAAAAAGGGCCTAACCCGAAATATTGTGATTTTTGTTTGTTTGTTGCATTTGTGCATTGTTTTTTACTGCTGCTGCAATCCTCCTTTTGGTAAGTGGTGGGTATATTATTTCATGTCTGTTATTACCAAAGTCAATAAACTGTTTGTAGAACTGAATAAGAATCTGAAATACTAATGACTTCGTTGTAGACCTAATAATTAATTTATTATCCAATTATATGTAAATAATTTCAGACAAAGGGTCACTGTACCATTAAAGGTGGTATGGATCAGTATGATTCCGGCAATTTGTGATACAATTGAACTGAAGGAATTAACACTTTACTTCTCTGACGATCTGCGAAAATTTATATAGAATAAAATTATCAGGGTTAAAAAAAAAAAAATAAGGTCCGTTTGTGAATGTGTGAAAATGACGCGCGATTGCCGCAGAATTGTTGCGCGTCTGCTCCCAGCGTGCTTTGCGCGCGTACCGTCTATCTGTGTGCTCAGCTGTAGAAGTTTATAATGTTTAAGAAAATTGATTCGCCCACTGATTATGAGATGCGATATGTAATTCGATTCTTGAGCGGAAGAAACTTGGTTGCAGCGGAAATTCACAGTCAAATTTAGTGTACGGTGATAATTCTATGAGTGATAGTAAAGTTCGAAAGGGGATGAGAATTTTCAAGGACGGAGGGGTTAGTGTTCATGATGAGCCGCGCTCAGACTGAAGATTTTTGAAGATTTGGTTCGTGATGTGGATTACAAAATTCGAGAGGACCGACGATTCACGATTTCACAGTTATGAATTGATTTCCACAGGTTTCAATGTCAGTTTTGTAAACCATTGTTTTATGGAAATTGAATTATTAACCATGCAAAGCCACAAGGTTTTAAACAAACACAAGGTCTAATCAGATATTTTAGATGGGAACAACTGAACCATCTACCTTACAGTCCAGCCCTTACACCCAATGATTTTCATCTGTTTTGGTATTTAGAATTCCTTAGTGGTCAGCGATTGAACGACGACGAAGAAGTGACAGCTGCAGTCTGGATTAGATTTCTTCACGTGCGGCAGATTTCTTTGACGTTAGGATTAAAACATTGTTGAAGGGTATGGTAAATGTTTCAGCAAAAATGGAGATTATTTAGAAAAGAAGATGAAAGTTTGTAGAGTATGGAGATAAATATACATATACCTCAGTATTTTTCTTCCTATTAAAAAACAGACTTAATTTAAAAAATAGCCCTGATAACATAAAATGCTTCAGAGAAAATGTCATACTCACGCCTCCGAGCCCCTCAAGCACTCGCAGGAATACGAGAGCGTAGAGATGGAAATAGGCCGCTGGTGGCGTCAGCAGGGTGCACACCACGTTGATGGCGACTGCGCCAAACATCACCCACTTGGCCGAGTACAGCTCCGAAAGACGGCCTCCGGGTAGTTCACTCACCATGTAGCCCCAGAAGTACGACCCCAGCAGAATACCCTGGCTCGTCTCCGACCAGTTGAACGGACCATCCTGCAAAATGAGAACAAACAATCATTGTTTATACCCTGTTCACTCCTAACTGCCGGCTCAAGGTCATGATCCTCTGTCCCCGCTCCTAACTTCACCCCCCCCTCCTAACATCACCACCCCTCCTAACATCACCACCCCTCCTAACTTCACCCCCCCTCCTAACTTCACCCCCCCTCCTAACTTCACCACCCCTCCTTTCCTATCTTTACGAGTTGATGCAGGTAGGCGAGTGGTAAATTTCTCCTTTGTATATACAGGGTGTTACAAAAAGGTACGGCCAAACTTTCAGGAAACATCCTCACACACAAACAAAGAAAATATGTTATGTGGACATGTGTCCGGAAACGCTTACTTTCCATGTTAGAGCTCATTTTAGTTTCGTTAGTATGTACTGTACTTCCTCGATTCACAGATTTTCTGTGAACGTGTGGGCAGGAATTGTTGGTGATGTCTTGATTGGGCCCCATGTTCTTCCACCTACGCTCTATGGAGCACGTTATCATGATTTCATACGGGATACTCTACCTGTGCTGCTAGAAGATGTGCCTTTACAAGTACGACACAACATGTGGTTCATGCACGATGGAGCTCCTGCACATTTCAGTCGACGTGTTCGTACGCTACTCAACAACAGATTCAGTGGCCGATGGATTGGTAGAGGCGGACCAATTCCATGGCTCCCACGCTCTCCTGACCTCAACCCTCTTGACTTCCATTTATGGGGGCATTTGAAAGCCTTGTCTACGCAACCCCGGTACCAAATGTAGAGACTCTTCGTGCTCGTATTGTGGACGGCTGTAATACAATACGCCATTCTCCAGGGCTGCATCAGCGCATCAGGGATTCCATGCGAGGGAGGGTGGATGCATGTATCCTCGCTAACGGAGGACATTTTGAACATTTCCTGTAACAAAGTGTTTGAAGTCACGCTGGTACGTTCTGTTGCTGTGTGTTTCCATTCCATGTTTAATGTGATTTGAAGAGAAGTAATAAAATGAGCTCTAACATGGAAAGTAAGCGTTTCCGGACACATGTCCACATAACACATTTTCTTTGTTTGTGTGTGAGGAATGTTTCCTGAAAGTTTGGCCGTACCTTTTTGTAACACCCTGTAGAGGTAAGGACAGCGGAGTGAGAATAGAAAAGAGTGACCTTCAGCCGTCTCTCTTAACTGAACGTGATATGGCGTCACGGCCCTCGGATGAACAAGTAGCTCGATAGAGAAGATGATGGTAAGTGTGTTAACTGCGATTATTTCGCAGTGCAGATTTATCGGCATGCTCCACAGTGCAAGTATAATTAAACATTCTTGTGTCATTAATTACGACTAGACGACCCGTGCGAAAATTTCGCGAATAAAATGCGATGAATAGTGAGGTTGAATATAATGTCACCAAGTTCAGTCATTACTCTTCATACTCCTACTTCATTTATCGATTTTGGTTAGAAATCCAGGGAGATAAATGGCTCGAAACACAAAAAACGTATTTTAGAAATATTGACATTTTTGCGCTTTATGGGTCGAATTACGAAAAATTCCTTTCTTAGAATATAATGTTACCACGGAGGAAACCTTAGTCTTTAATATGATACCTCATTTATCTATATCGGTTAGATATCAAGGGAGATAAATCGCCCGTGACACAAAAATCGGTAATAGAAAAATTTATACTTTTTTCCTTTAAGGGCTGAATTCCAAAAACATCCTTTCTTAAAATATGATGTCAAAAAGCTGAGACATTACTCTTCATAATCCTACCTCATTTATCGATTTTGGTTAGATATCCAGGGAGATAAATGGCTCGAGATACAAAAAACGCATTTTAGAAAAAGTGACATTTTTGCCCTATAAGGGTGGAATTACGAAAAATTCCTTTCTCAAAATATAATGTTACCATGGCGGAGACCTTATTCTTTAATATGATACCTCATTTATCTGTATCGGTTAGATATTAAGGGAGATAAATCGCTCGTGACTCAAAAACGTATTGCAAAAATATTGATACTTTTGCCCTTTAAGGGTCGAATTCCGAAAACTTTCTGGGTTAATATATGACGTCACTAAAGCGGAGATCTTAATCTTTAAAACGATACTTCATAAAACGGTTTCAGATAGGTATCCAGGGAGATAACTGACTCGTAACACAGAAAACAGCATTTTAGAAAAATTTACATTTTTGCCCTTTAAGGGTCGAATTCTGAAAACTTCCTTGCTTAAAATACGATTTAACCAAAGTGGAGACCATAAGCTTTAAAATGACATCTCATTCATTGATTTCGGTTAAGTATGAAGGAAGATATAGGCTTGTGACAAAAAAATACCTTATAGAAATAATATATATGATGATGAAGCTCTTGAAGGAAGCCGTACTAGCTGAAGAAGGGATGGTAGACGTTCCTTTTTCTTCACCTACTTCATTTATCCCAAATGTCCCCAAACGTTTTTGTCCTGAAAACCATTCGCCAATTCATATATATATATATATGTTTTCCATAGACACGCTGCCTTCCTAACATTGAATTTTTTTTATATGTTGTAACGTCAAATTGTGTTTTAACAGCTGACACAGTGCTTATAAGTGTGGGGGGATTGTTATTATTATTATTATTATTTGTGGTGTAGAATTACAATTCTTATCCAGACTTTTATCGAAACGATCAAATTGAAAATCTTATGTATATTACAAAAAATGGAAGACAAAATCTTTTTTATACCTAGAAAAACAATAGGTAACTGTTAAGTGTTTTTGCACATTTTTCCAAAAATAATAAACAATATTAGTCTCCGATCCGCAAGTAATGATATTCTTAGCTGCAAATACAGAAATCGCGAATAACGGCACCATGTAGAAAGATCTATGACTAAATTTAAATTATTTTACGACACACCTGAATTGATGATGACTGTGGGTTGACGTTGACCTTCTGCAAGTCGAAATCGACACCGGGGGGAAGGGGGATAGGTTTGGACCCCTTTGGCAATCCTTGATTTATCCTTACCAATAAGACCGGTCTAATGGCTCAATTCCACACAATTCCTGACACAATCGTAAGAACCACTGTTTGAAACCCATTACGATTCGAACGAGTCAGCGAATAAATTATACTAATTTGTGGGTAATTTTATCTTAAAATTTTCAGTTTTTAAACTTCATATCAAAATGATACCTTCATTATTGTACCCCCGGGAAGAGTGGCTCTATACTATTCAAAACCAAATAAAAATCTTACCAGTATTTCTTGCATGAATTCAATTCAAACAAACAGACACAATTAAAAAAAAAAAAAAAAAAAAAAAAACAACAACAACATTTTATCCATAAAAGTCCCACTCGCAGTAATTGCGTGAATCCTATTAATTCAAACCTGCAGAAATACAGACACAAATTAAAAGTTTATTCCTATTATGTAGTTACAAACTAATTAAAAACAAAACCTATCTTAAATGTCCCGGTCACAGTTTATTATATATATATATATATATATATATATAGGTATTATACTTATTAGTGCTATTCAAATGCAGAAACCATGCTGATGGTCTTGCCAGAGCAGTCTCGCATTTTGGAGGACGCAAGTTCGAATCCCCATCCGGTCATCGCGATTTCCGTTTTCCTTGGTTTTCTGAAATCACTCCAGGATAATGTACTACCCATGGTCCCAGCACAAAAAACAGGGCACGTAGGCCTACCATTTTGATCTCACATATAAATGCTGAGGAATAATGTAAAAGCTGCAGGAAATTAGTATTCAACTTTTCGTTGAGCGCTATTCACGCAAAAAGTGCTGGTCGGGTTTTGGTGGGGTTTGCTTTCGAATAATGCGCAACTCGTGATCCCAGAAGTAGAACAACGTATATTTATTTCGAAGTCACATCGAAGAGCTGAGAAATTAAATGTCTCCACAAACTGGTATCCATTTGATGGTGAGTTACTTCTCGCTGATGAAATGTTTATAGCAATTTAGGCGCTCAAGCAGCTTCGTATTATTCCGAAGAATAAAATTACAGATGCGTTACTTCCCCTCTCCCTCCCCTGTCCCCCTTTAGCGATGTATTAAACTAAGACATAGTCGGTTCAAAAGAGTTGTCCGCAGATTAACAGTCCACGAGTCGGGGGCAACAGTTGGTATATAATATTGGTCAGGTCAGAGAAATCTATTCTGGGTGGAGCATTTCATTTAATACTCTTGTTTGTGAGTTCGTCGGCCGCTCGCAGCTTCCTAGCTGGCACGAGTCCCATCAGAGCTCGCATATTTCTGTTTCTTTCCTCTTTGCGGCTGTGTTTACTGTTGCTTCACGAAACTGCTCTCTCTCTCTCTGCCATATTACAAGACAACATCTTGCTGTTAGGTTCTATAAATAGCTTGCTAAACGCGTCTTCACCGATTTTCTGGCAATACTCTCTTAGCTAATGCGAAGAAAAATAGAGTGAATTAAATAACGCGTATTTTCTGTTATATTTATCTGTGCGATATCGAAATGAAAATCTTCTTCGCACGTATTGTCAAAATTTCAAAATATTTGCGTAAGTAATGAAAAGTTTAGGATCGTCCGTGGAATATTGGTTAATGGGGAGCTTCGATTCAGATTTTCTTCTTCGGCGCTTGGATTGGAGACGGTGTGATCAACACCACACTCCAATCATTTATCTTCCAAAAATACTCGGTTAATCATTTTATAACCACCTAATTCGGCCTGAAGCGCTGTTCTGTACTTAGTTTCGATCAAAAATCGTGGATCTCATCGACACTTGAACGATGGTTGCCAAGACACAGCTGAGGGCCACGCCAGGTATATAATGTACGAAACAAAAATTTAACTTCGTGAATTTTTATTCCATTGCCGATGATTTTAAAATTTGGGTGTTTTGCTTAGACCTAGTGATGTAATTTTTACCTCAATTTAATTTTTAAAACGCTGTTTGTCCTTAAATCAGGATTATCGTGCATATACAAAAAAAGTATCAATCATTCTTGATACCACCCTATATAAAATACTTAAAGAAACAAACGAAATAAATTGTAGTTTTAGTGAAAGAACAAAAGCAACGCCCTACAGTCAGCTGTTCATGAAAATGCAATCTCGACATCGGGAAGGACAGATAAAACAAAAACAGAAAGATATGAATCGTTGTATAATTGGAGGAAAGCCAAAATTAAGTTAAATTACTAAATATCAAACAAATGCTTTCTACAAATAATGTCAGAAAAAAAGTTCGTGAAGCAATCTTTTTTAAAAAATAATAATAATGAAGGATAGGTTTGTACGTTCAATTTTAAGTATTAGCTATCCAGTCAAAAGCGTAGCTAAGAATAGTTTCAAGGTGGGGCGAAAACAAATAAACTTTTAAAAAAATCTGTTTAAAATGGTTTTACTAGGAAAAATTTAACTTATTTAAGCAATAGTCTGCGAGAGTTCTGATTAAAGTTTGATAACATTTATTTTTTAATATTAAAAGAGAGAATTTTTATTCTCATTTATTTTTGGCTCGACTACTTGATGGGCGTAGCCAGGATGGGGCAAGCGCCCCACCTTTAGTGATGTTCCGATACCATCAAAGTATCGATACCTACTCAAATGAGTAGTACTCAAATTGTCTTACGATACTTACTCATATGAGTACTGTAAAAGTATCGATACTTACTCATATCGATACATTTTTTTAAATTAATTTAGAAATATAAAATAAATATGTGACATGTTGCTAAATTATTTATTTTATTTGCGTTGTGTAATAAAATCAAATAACACTCAGTAAATATGTGAATTTATTTATTAAAATTATAATAAAGCTCACATCGTAAGCATACTTTGAAAGTTTTGTCTTATCCTTAAATATTTATTTATTATAGTTTTAACACTTTTAAACAATAAAAGTTCGCTTTTCGAAGGTTTCCACAAAAAAGCAATTGCTCAAAATATTTTGGGGACAGCTTGTTTCTTTTGTTTGTCATTGTTTCACCAGCATTAGAAAACAAACATTCACTCAATACTGACGTTGCTACAGCAATAAGAAGCTATTGTGCGTATTTATACTAGTGTTGTAAAAAGTTTTTTTCTTACTTGGAAAAAAAAACATGAAAAAAGCTGTGAAAAAAACGTTTTTTTTCTGGGACATGTTTTTTTTCATAACTACTAAATTTCAAATTTTTAAGGCATTTATCGTTTAATATGACTGTTTTAGAGTTTATACTAAGTACTTATCTTAACTTTTTAAATCTACTATATTTTTCTGGTTCAGTAGAAGAACAAATTACAAAAATATTGGCAACATTGAAGTTTTCTTTTACGAATGGGGTCTTCCCGAAAAGGCTAGGTTGCGTGAGAATGAATCCCCGTTCCCCATTGTTTGGATTGATACTCGCTATTTGAACTAGTGCTGCCAGGCCCTACAAATTTATCTGTAGACCTACGAATCTTTTCAAAAAATTAGGAAATTTGACTACGGTTTTTTGCCTCTTTTTATTACTTATTGTGGTTTCGTTATATTCGTATACTTGTTAAACTCGCAGCGTATTGTGATACTGAGTCATTAAATTATCAATAATTATGAATCATTTCCTTGCAAACGTTGACGTAAACCAACGATTGAAAACAAATAAAGCTCCTATTTTGTATGATAATAGATTTAAATTCAAACTTAAAAGACCGTAATACAGAACCTTCGGCGCAGTCTTCATGCATAGTGTGTACTTTGCTCACAATTTAAAATTTCAATCTCAAAAGCTTTTGCATACAATACAACCAGTAAAAGAAAACGTAACTATTTATCTAGAGGAGACAGAAGAAGATACAGAAAATTCCGACTCCGACCAAACTAGTGTTGGTAGTATTGATGCTAGTGAATGTGGTACCGACATAGAGGATGAATAAAAAAATTTGTTACCTATATAGATGCATTTATGAATCATTATATGATTTAGTAAGATTTAAAACACACAAGTAAAATGTAAGTTCCATAAATAAAACTATAATTTATCAAATATATTGTTTTGACTGAAAAAAAAATCTTAGAAAAAAAACAAGGGTGCTAGGTTTTTTTTCAGGTTTTTTTCACAAATCTGAAAAAAAAAACATTTTTTTTTTCAATTTGCAACACTAATTTATACAGACAAGGAAATATAAGTTTCATTTCTTCCCATTCTGTAAATGGATTGCTTTTTAGTGTTTGACAAGTGGAGAGAGACTTGTCACTACGGTGCATTTTCTTTGTGATGTTTTCAGAAGTGATATTCCTGTGATACGATAGCTGAAGCAGCTTCTTCTTCCGATTCGCATGGGCTACTTACTGTAGTTGCTTATGAATCATACCTTTTAGTTTTTGTGTGGGGCTGCGTGGGAGCGACCATAGGCCAGGTGTAGTGAAATGCGCGCCAAGTACAACTTTATTACAGTGAAATAGGAGCCTAAAACAAATTCTTTGAGATTATATTGCCGATTGTAAGACTGACTGTGTTTGATTTTCAATGCTACCAACTTGACGTCAGCGGGAAATTAGTTTCGCAGGCGCGACTGAGTGTCGCAGCAGGGATGATGCGTATAGAATTTAACACCGGGTGCGTTTCGATACTTTCGATTCGATACAAGTACTTTTCTTCCGATACCGAGTAAGTATCGAATGAATTAATTCAAATACGAAAAGTACTTGGTATCGAAACAAAGTATCGAGTACTTACTCGTATTTACTTGTATCGGAACATCACTACCCACCTTAACTACTCCCATGTACCCGGTTATTAGAGAAACGGTGATAGAGAAAAGTAACTGAAGAATATTAATATTGGTGTACGTAACTGATGAAAAGTGTAATTACTATGCGAAGATAAAGAAATTAGAGATGGATTTCGAGAAATGTGAAACTGAAACAGATTTGTCAAAAGAATAATGAAAGCTAAAAAAATCCTCGTTTCGTCGAGACAAGAAAAAGACGTTGATGTATCTCACAGAAGTATCCGAATCATTATTTCTCTTGCTTACTTTCTCTCCATTTTTTTCTTTGTTCAAATATTCTATGTGATGAACAACACCAGACACCATGTGCTGCAATTATCTTGACTAATGTTGCATCAACACAGGTGGTTAATATCTATGAAGGCAAATACGTCTGAACATATAAGTGTTCGATGTCGAAATGAGTGAAAGGTAAAGTAAGAGGCAGTGTTTTTTCTTAGGGTTTTACGCCTCGTTAGTGTCATTACAGAGAAAAGAAGATTGAGGACAAGGAACGTGGACGAATTTGGTCACGACATAACGAAGGAACCATCTCGACATTCGCCTGGATTAATTTTGGATAAACATGGAATCAGGATGCCTTTACGAGAATTTGAACCCGCGTCCTTCCAAACGCGAGGCCCGATCGTCAAGCTCCCATTCACGGGCTCGGTACGATTATTGAGGTATTCGATAATTGCTTTGCAGTAAAAAGATGTTCCTTTCAGCTGGTTGTGATATTGTCAACTGAAAACATCAGGAAACCATTGAACACAATAATTGTTGCTCTTATAGGCAGACAATGTTAACAAATCGGAAGCGATGACTATGAAGAATCCTGTGCGAACAAATATTGTCAGAAGACCTTGCCGGTAAATGCAAAACACTTGCGTCGCAACATGTGACTGGACAATCCGTCAAGGATTGATAGCACTTTGTATTCGCAGTTGTGTTGCCTGAAGGAAGCTATTAATCACAATCGCCAACGTCTGCAGACAATGTCCATTGGTCAATGGAGTAATGGAAGGAGTTCCGGAGTGACGAGTACCTGCTCTGAAATTCTGCTGGACATTTTGCAAATGCCTGATGCACGTCTTTTACCAGAGTGTATTTCATCAGCAGTGAAAATTGGTGATGTTGGTATTACAATCTGGGGCTGCTCACGACAATCTAAGCTTGGTCACTTGCATTTAATCAGGAGATCGAAGATCTTTGACAAGCACCATGATAGAATAACATAACAGCTGAACAATTATAGCATGCCATTTACTGTACCAGCAAATTTTCTATGGCTTTACGCCTTGTCGACGTCGAGGTGATTAGAGGCAAGATAGGACTGGCGGCAAGGAACTGGAAGGAATTTGGCCATGACTTTTCGAAGGAACCATACCGCTATTCACCTGGAGTGATTTGGGGAAACCATGGAAAACCCAAATCTGGATGCCCGGATTGGGATTGCAACCCGCGTCCTCCCGAATGCGAGACGACGGTTCACCCACTAGTTTGTACCAGCAAAAATAAAGCGTCATGGCATTAGAAAGCTCAGATGGACATGCTTAACTGGCCGCCTCGGAGCTCCTATTTGAAACACAGTGTCTCGTTTTCTTGAGCTGGAGCATCAGTTACGTTCCAGACCGCCAGATGGATTCGGCATGTAGAGAAACGTCAGTTATTTCTCCCGCATCGCGACATTGCACCTGCCCACAGCTAGTTCTGTACACAACAGATTCTGGTTAAGAAAGCCATCACTGTTATATCCCATCCCTCTTATTCACCTGATGTGACTTTTGGCTGTTCGACCAGACGAGAATGAAGTTAAAAGGTCAACTGTTCGAGACGGTAGAGGAGAGACAACACCAGTCACTAGCGTCTGTGATACAGTAGGCATAGCAAAAATTGTTCGACCAGTGGAAAAAGGGACCGGTACATTCGGGCGCAGGGTGACTACTTTGAGGGAGTCATGACGTCTACAAGTATTTCAGATTTTGCAGCTTTAGGCCTGGAATGTCTGGATACAACCTCGTATAGTAAGAACTGAAAGAAATTCCGCCAGTCTTTCACAACAGCTTTGTATACCGTTTCCACAATGGTTAAGAGAACAGCAGATTTGATGATAACATTGTCCTTATATCAGAACAGACTGAGGATACTGAGAATTTACTAAATGGCATGAACAAAATACGGAAGGAAGATTTTGTACTAAATGTAAATCAAAGCAAGACAAAACTGATGAAATGTAGAAGAAATGACGACAATAATAGTAGACTGAATATAAAAATAGCGTCGGCTGCGATAGAAGAAGTAAGTGAATTCTGCTACTTAGGAAGTAAAATTACAACTGATTGCCGAAGATTTTAAAAGCAGAATAGAACTATCGAAAGAAGCCTTCATGAAAAAGAGAAATATTTAGTTTCAAATATTGATCTAGGACTCAGAAAGAACTTTTTAAAACACTATGTGTGGAGCACAGCACTTTATCGTAGCGAAGCACGGACTTTAGAAATATCAGAAAGAAGAAAAATTGAAGCACCTAAAATATGCTGCAATAGAAGGGTGCTGATTTTTTTTTTTTTTTTTTTTTTTTTTTTACTGCTTTACGTCTCTTTTTAACATCGAGGTCTTTAGAGACGGGAAAGGATGGGGGGCAAGGATGGGGGCAAGGAATGGGAAGGAATTCGGCCATGGCCTTTTGAAGGAAGCATCCCGGCATTTGCCTGGAGTGATTTGGGGAAACCATGGAAAACCCAAATCTGGATGCCCGGACGGGGATTCGAACCGCCGTCCTCCCGAATGCGAGGCGAGAACGCTAACCGTTACACCGCCCCTGTCGGTGGAGCTGTTGGTTGACTGACCTCAGACTTGGTGTTGTCTTCGCTGGGACAGTCGCTGCTCTGCTCCTTGTGAGCCATGCTGGAGTGGTTCACCATGGCCACCACGCACACGCTCAGGTTCACCTTGAGGCCGTAGATGATGGCGAACCCGATCGCAGACAGAACGGCGAAGACGTACCGCGCCGGTATCCATGCTGAAACACAAAAATACACAATAAACACTTCTCTTATTTTTTAATGTGTCATTATGTGAGGATCTGAAACTTAAAGTATCTGCCCGGAACAACATCATCCGGAAACTTACAAGTACCTCCTGGGGAGCACATCCAAATGTGCTTCGTACATCTGCCCTGGCACTTAGTTTCTCTGCAGCAGAATACTCAGCACCAGTTTGGCAAAACTCTGCACATGCTTAGCAGGTTGATATAGCATTGAATGATACTGGTCGCATTGTAACAGGTTGCCTAAAACCAACTCCTATTAGTAAAATATACCAAATCATGGGTATAGCACCACCTGACATTCGTAGGAAAACAGCTGCAGAGAGGGAGAAGAGGAAACAAGAAACAGACCCCAGACACCCTTTGTTTGGACACGAACCTCAACCCACAAGGCCGAAGTCAAGGAAGAGCTTCGTACAATCAACTACAGCCATAACATCTTCTACTGGAACAAGCCGTCTAGAACTATGGCGAAATTCGTTGCCTGAAGAACAGTGGAGGAACATCAAAGAGGCACCGGCTGCGGGATGTAATCAGCCATATGCTATATGGAAGGCTCTAAACAGACTAAGAACTGAAGTGTCCCGATGTAAATATAATATTAAAAAATGGGGGTACACTAATGACAACGATCTATGTGAATGTGGTGAGCTTCAGAACCCACAACATCTTCTGATATGCAGGAATCTCCCTGAAACCTGCAATATCGACGACCTTTACAGGGCAAACGAGAAGGCCATCAAGATTGCGGAATTCTGGTCACATTCTATATAATTGTGTTTATAGCTTAATATTAATTAATTAATGTTATTTGTCTTTTCAACTTGTTATGTCCTGGACACGAGAAATCTTATATATATATAAAAATAGACGTGTTTTTTCCTATATTTCACTTTTCAGCCACCACTACCTAGCACAGATCACTGATGTTTGTGGGTGGAAGTAGCATGGAGTTTCCTGTCGTGCACAACGTTGGCCGAATGCCGATAGCTGTGGGGATGTGGGAGATATAATGATTAAAGTTGGTCAGTGCAGGGCGTTTTCATATTTCGACCAAAAATTCGTATCTCCGTATACTTATCTTTCCTGCCACAACTACATAACATAGACTTTTGGTGTTTATGTGTGGTAGTAGAATCGTCTTTCCTGTCGTGCACTATGGTTGTTAGATGTCGGTAGCTATGGGGGTTGAAAGTGGTCGACCTGTGGCAATTTCATACTTCTGCCAAAGACAAAAGTGTCATGGTGTATCACTTTTCAGCAAAAACTATAGATCACAGATAACTGGCGTTTGTGTGTAGTAGTAGCACAGAGTCACCTTTCGATCACAACAACGGCCGAATTTCAGAAACTGTGGTACTGTGGTAGATATGGTGGTTGTAAGTGGCCGACCAAGGATATTTTAGTATTTCGACTGTCTCCGCATATGTCACTTTTCTGCCACACCTACATAGCATACAGCATTGGTGTTTGTGTTTGGTAGTAGAATCGTATCTCATGTAGTGCACTATGGTTGTTAGATGTCGGTAACTATGGGGGTGTGGGAGAAATGGGGGTTGAAAGTGGTCGACCTGTGGCAGTTTCATACTTCTGCCAAAGACAAAAGTGTCATGGCGTATCACTTTTCAGTGAAAACTATAGATCACAGATAACTGGCGTTTGTGTGTAGTAGTAGCACAGAGTCACCTTTCGATCACAACAGCGGCCGAATTTCAGAAACTGTGGTACTGTGGTAGATATGGTGGTTGTAAGTGGCCGACCAAGGATATTTTAGTATTTCGACTGTCTCCGCATATGTCACTTTTCTGCCACAACTGCATAGCATAGAGCATTGGTGTTTGTGTTTGGTAGTAGAATCGTATCTCATGTAGTGCATTATGGTTGTTAGATGTCGGTAGCTATGGGGGTGTGGGAGAAATGGGGGTTGAAAGTGGTCAACCTGTGGCAGTTTCATACTTCTGCCAAAGACAAAAGTGTCATGGTGTATCACTTTTCACCGAAAACTACAGATCACAGATAACTGACGTTTGTGTGTAGTAGTAGCACAGAGTCACCTTTCGATCACAACAGCGGCCGAATTTCAGAAACTGTGGTAATGTGGTAGATATGGTGATTGTAAGTGGCCGACCAAGGATATTTTCGTATTTCGACGAATGGCATGTGTCTCCGCAGATTTCACTTTTCTACCACGACTACATAGCATAGAGCATTGGTGTTTATGTGTGGTAGTAGAATCGTGTCTGTTGTCGTGCACTATGGTTGTTAGATGTCTGTAGCTATGGGGGTGTGGAAGATATGGGGGATGAAAATGGTCGACCTGCGGCAATTTCATATTTCTGCCAAAGACGCATGTGTCACGGTGTATCAATTTTAAGTGAAAACTATCAATCGCAGATCACTGGCGTTTGTGTGTGGTAGTATCACAGAGTCTCCCATCGATCACAACGTTGGCCGAAATTCGGTAACTGTGGGAGTGTGTGAGATATGGTGTTTGAAATTGGTCGATCATGAATATTTTTGTGTTTCATCCAAAGACTTGTGTGTATCCGTAAATTTTACCTTGCTGCCGGAACTACATAGCGCAGAAGACTGGTACTTGTGTGTGGTAATAGTATCGAGTCTCCCATCGTGCACTAGGGTGGTTAGATGTCTATAGATGTCAATATGAATTCTTTACAATCACGAACGAAGTCGTGGGTACCAGCTAGTAAATAAATAAATAAAGAGGCGCTTACAGCCTCAACTTAAGGGTTGAATCCGTGGAGGGAATTTAATGTTGAGATACCTTAATTCAGGGGCCATACGTTATTTTGTATATAATTGGATGCTGTAATTGTAAAAACAGATGAACAGAAGGTAAAAAAAGGTTATATACGTATATATGTTTTAGAATCACTGGAACGTACCGAGTATGGAGGGTGAGCGGTAACGCTCTGGCCTCGCATTCAGCCATCCACGGTTTCTAGAAATCACTCCAGATGAATGCCGGGATAATTCCTTTAAAAGGCCATGGCCAAATTCCTTACTATTCCTTGCTTCCTCCTTTTTTCCGTCATTTCAAACTACCTAGACGTCAACGAGGCGTAAAGCCATAAAAGAAATTATGCGCCTAGAAGCTGTATTTTTCTTGTGATTTGTATTTACACATTAAGGAGTCTGTAGTAGGGTTGTTACTGAGGTCAGTGCTTGACATCCGCAGATGCGGATGTTTTGCGGAAGCGGATGTGAAAAAATAAATTTATAATTATTTAGATTTTAATATTTTATCAAAATAAAGTTAAAATCTGAACAAGTACATTTTTATCACAAATTCTACGTTTTGCATACGTTGGATGATTTAACGAATTAATTAAATTATTTACATAACAACGCACGCGTCAACAAAACAATCTTTGTCGTATGAATTTTGGGACTCGACTAATTGAAGCGTCAAGCACAAGGCCACATCTCCGTGCCCGCCACCCGCCTTTCCACCACTCTAGCGGCACATTCACAGTCCAACATGCAGGACCTACGATGATCCGATTTTTCGATGTAGGCTGCAGTACTGCAAGTAGCACGGGTTGGCTATGGTTTTTACTTCCAAACAACCAATAAGGGCCCCTGCATTCCAACAAGCTATGTCGTTGGATCTTGATTGGAAGAAACAACCTAATTGTGCCTTAAGGACCCTGATGCGCCTCTAGAAAGTGTAAGTGGAAAGGATTGCTTAGACCTCTTCTAGGAGCGTGAATGTGTAAGCGCATCCTACCGTCCAACAAGTTGGACCCTCAATAGGCCGCTTTACTTTATATGCAAGTTCAAAGTTCGTCCTTGGTAACAACACCCTTCAGTTAATTGTTACTTTTACTACAGTATCGTAAGAAATGAAACAACCACGTTTTTATTAGCTAAGCGACGAAGGGGTGATTCTCGTACAAAGAGAAAAGAATAAGATATATATATTGCAATGTAAACAAAACATCCGCTATACTTCCGCATTAAAAGTTGCGGATGCGAAAGCGAAGGAAGAATTTCATGTGCAAATTTCTCACTTGCGGATGCGGAGCTCAGTTACATTCCTAGTCTGTAGCCATCATTTTGTTAATTACAATGTAATCTTCAAGGGTGTCTCCATTCACAATTTTTTTTTAAATTATTGACATTTGCCCTACTTTCCGAATCGTCGCAATATAGCTTTTCAGAAAAATGAGATGACAGGTTGCCATCTAGAATATTAGTGTGAATCATCCCATTGGCTAGTAATTCAGAGCTAAATTAATGTAGTCTCCACAAACCTCAGCTTATATTTCATTTAATTTTACAAGCAGAATCCTCTCAGTTTTGTTATTTTGCGGCTTAATATTTTCGGCCTATAATTGGCATTTAGTAATATATAGAATTAAATTGCTTTATTGATTTTTCTTGTTTTCTTGTTTTCAAATTCTCCACAGCACAATTGTTATGTATACTGAAGAGCCAAAGAAACTGGTACACTTGCCTAATATCGTGTAGGGCCCCCGCGAGCACGCAGAAATGCCGCAACAAGACGTGGCATGGACTCGACTAATGTCTGAATTGACACCATACATCCTTCAGGGCTGTCCATAAATCCGTAAGAGTACTAGGGGGGTGGAGGCAAGACATCCCAGATATGCTCAATAATGTTCATGTCTGGTGAGCGGAGGTGTTTAAACTCAAAAGAGTGTTCCTGGAGCCACTCTGTAGCAATTCTGGAGGTGTGGGGTGTCTGATTGTCCTGATGGAATTGCCCAAGTCCTTCGGTATGCTCAATGGACATGAATGGATGCAGGTGATCAGCCAGGATGCGTACGTGGTTATATGGTAAAAGCGCTCTACCGCAGGTAGGGTAGGTATAACCACCCACCCTCGCTTACCTGCAGTAGAGAATTCCAAGAAAAATTCTTCCCTGAATATCTAGCACAGCTCATCTGTTTAGGCCCTTATTACTTTCGTACAGTGAAGTTTATTGGCAGCTGTGCCACTTGTGCTATACAGGTTCATCTGTGAAAGTATTTCTAGTTTGTCGTCATGGAAGTGCTAACAACTAATAATGGTAAACCTGCCGTGCATTATGAAAGTTATTCGTATCGGAAATACAAAAGTAAAGAAGGTGGGCTAACGGTATGGCGGTGTCAGAAGGAAAGGACGAAAAGTTGTCGTGGAACGCTCAAAACGAAGTTTTATGTGCAACTGAACATTCATGCGAAGCAGCGGACACAGTTCCCCTTGGAAGTTGCTAAAAGAATGAATCATGCGAAGAAGAGGGCCCGCGAAGAAGACACGCCCGTTTCTGAAATTTACACAGAAGAACTGGGAGATTTACACAGTAAAGGCTACGAATAGGTAGCCAAATTGCCCCACCAGGTGACTGTCAAGAGAACCTTATTTCGACAGAGAAGCAAAGCTCGAGGGAACGGAAAGGAACCGAAAATCCGAGACGAAGTAGTCTTAGATAATGATATGATTCAGATGAAAGATGGTTCAAGTTTCCTTTTGACAGATGACAGCTCAGGAGAGCGAATGATAATTCTTTGTGGACAGCAGGGAAGAGCATGTCTGAAGAGACAGCAAGATTTCTTCATGGATGGTACATTTAAAAGTTGTAGTAAACAATTTGTTCAAATTTATAGTATCCACGCTGATAGCCTGATTACGGAAGCTCTAAGGAAGAAACTAATTTGTATCCAGTAACGTTTGCCCTGTTGCCAAACAAAAAGAATGCAACCTATATTCGTTTATTTCGCCATATTTTACATATAGTTCCAGAATGGAATCCAAGAAAAATTAACATTGATTTTGAGGGAAGTGCAATATCCGCACTTGGAGAAGTTTTTCCAACCGTTGAAATTAATGGTTGTTACTTCCACATGAAGAAATGTCTGTGGAGGAAATTGCAGGAAATTGGATTGACCCGTGAGTATCGCGAAAATGAAGACATTAGACTGCATGTTAGGATGTGTGCTGCGCTAGCATTCCTCAAAACTGAAGACATCTTAGACGGCTGGCTCGAGATATATTCGGAGGCTCCAGAAAATCCGAAATTGTCTCAGTTTTTTTATTATTTCGTTGAACAATGGTTGGAGAACGAAAAAATTCCTCCTAAACTGTGGACTTGTTATGGTAGGCGACACCGCACTACGAACGTTGTGGAAGGTTGGAACAACAAAATGAACAATCTTCTCGGGCGACCAAATCCCAAGATCAAAGAAGTGAAAATGTGTTTAAAGAGTGAAGCTGAAAATTCCGCTTGTATGTACATGAGAACAGAGATCAATCTTGATGGGAAAAAGAGGAAAAGCTCCTATATTAAATTAGATGAATGTTTGGAAAAGACTGTAAAAAAGTATGAGGAAAACGGTGATATTAGGTCTTGTTTGAAAGCGATATCTTACTTACAAAAGCTGGGCTAGACCTGCTTTATTAACACACAAAAAATGAAAATAATATAAATAAAGAGACAGTGTAAATATGTAAATAAATAAATACTGACGTCTCAAACGATTGTGTGCTACGTGCATTTCAGTCACTAAGCCAGTCCAACGCCTGGAAAAAGTGTGATGGAAATCAGTTATTAAAATGAGTTATTAAGTATTAGAAATTTACTGAATTACTACTGGAAAATATATGACTTCATGAGCTCTTTAGGCTAAATGCATTCTAGCAATTTCCTGTAGCTGCGATAGAAATTAGGTCGCAAAAAAATGTTGGTGCACACACTTGCGACTAATTAGTCGCAACAAATGATGTCAGATTGCATTGTCGAGATATGAATCGTCTCTGTGTAGTTAGGTTCAAAACATATACTTAAAAATACCTATACTTGGCATATCTTCTTACGAGTCAAAAGTTACTTAACGAAAATTTCATGATGTTCCAGATAAGAAAATTTCATTTATTGTAGCAAATTGTTTTGTTATAAATGTATAATGTTGTTCAATATAAAAATTAACATGGAACATAGATTATTTATTTTGCAAGTGAAAATAGTTTCGCGAAAGTGGGACAGTACATATAACCATTAATAAATAAATATTACCAGCTACTGATTAGCTGTTAGCTATTTAACAACACATTAGTAAGTTCCATTTCGAATGTTAACTGCTAAACGGTGATGGGTCGATATTTTTGAATACTCGGAACTAAAAATAGTAAAGAAATACAATTTATTCCGTATTACATGGCAGATTGGCAATATTCCAATCTCTCAAATCAGTTTTCGATATTTGTGTTGCTTGAAAAATTGGTCTTTAATCGCCCGCCAATAAATCCCAAGTGCTCACGTAACCTTAGAGGCCATCAGGGCTTCACTGTGCGTTTCTTCTGGCGACACTGTCTTTCCAGGAAGGTAGGGGATTATAGACCGGCCTTCCAGGAAGGCGACCCTTGAGCGCTTATTGTCGGTCACCTGCGTACGTACGTGTCACCTGTCAGAGTCGTATCTAGACGTATCAGGGGTCCCATATCACTCCAACTGCACACGTCCCACACCATTAGGCCGCCACACACGAGCAGTCCATCTGGCGCTAGGCCAATTCGCACCATTCCATTTAGACTCGGTCCAAACCAGGGGGTCACACACGACAGAGCCGCGCCGAGCCAGGTCACTGCGTGCCTACAACTTTCGCCAGTCCGGCTCTGGCAGTGTAGGGGGTAGCACGCTGGCACGGCATTTTAAGGGTCACCCGCCCGAGTCCGCCCTGTGGCCTGATTGGTTTTATTTTAGTGTTTTTCTGTCTTCAAATGTGTTCCAAAATTATATGAAAGAAGCCTAATACAGCAGTCATTTAAAACTATTTTTTTTTTCGCCTCACCTAGACCCCAAAACAGCCATGTTGGACTGTTGATGATTGGAAACATGTGCTGGTCTGACGAGTCTCGTTTCCAATTGTATCGAGTGGATGGAAGTGTTCGGGTATGGAGACAGTCTCATGAATTCATTGACCCTGAATGTCTGCAGTGCACTGTTAGAGCTGGTGGAGGCTCTGTAATTATTTTTTTTGTTTTAAAATGGCATTCGGCCGTGTAGCCATTCAGCCAGCAACTGATTTTTCTTTTTTATTCGTCAAGTGTGTATACAGATTATTCTCGTGTTAATATTGATGATAACCAGTGACAGGACAACTCAGAACGGACACAACACTTAATTAAAACCACCCATGCCCTTGGCCGGACTCGAACCGGCGACCTCTGCGACGCGAAGCCAGCTCGCTAGCCCCGCGCTACCGAGGCCGGCGAGGCTCTGAAACGAAAAGTGGGTACTAATTTGCAGACACTTTTAACTTTAATTTCTCAGCTTCCCGACTTCATATCAAAATGAAATATACCCTATTTTACTCGCGGGACCACGTGTTGGACATTAAACGAAACAATCAACATCTGACCAATATTTTTTGCGAGAATCCTGTTCAGAATTTTCAGACAGACACAAATTAAAAAGAAAAATACAGTCAATTCCTTCTCTGTAGCGTGTTTATAGTAAATGAACTCATTTTTTTAAGTATCTTATACATACAGACTTTCCTGGTTATAGTTTACATCAACAGTTAGTTTAGAATGAATTCATAGAATTCCATCTGTCCCTCGTTTTCACCCTAGTTCTTTCCGTTTTGTGCTCGGAGTTTTAAAATATCAGTGTTAGTAGTAAGTAAGTGTAAGGCCAAAAAAAAAAAAAATTATCAAACCTTTAAAACATGAGGTTTGATCGAGGCTTTAAACAAAGATTACGAAATTTTGATCTCACACAGATAGGTTCAATATGGATGGGTTAAAGTCACAGTGGCGTAAGTCAATCAGGTGTTAAATTAAATTAGATTAAATTGCAATGGAGCGCATGCTCCGGTGGCAATTTCCCTGAACACCCATCTTCCCCCTTTTCTGCATCCACCTACATTTACCCTTTACAAATTTTAACTTTAAATTCATTCAACGTTTTTGGAAAATTATTCATCATTTCTCTTGGTAACTTATTCTAATCCCGGACACCCTTACCTAAAAAGGAGAATCTTCCTACACCCTTGTGCCCGAAATCGAGTGCCAGCTTGTGGTCATGGTCATTTTTCTCTTCCATGTATTACTTCCAATTCTTACACCAATATATTTCCGTGCCTCATCACCAATATACGCCTTGTACACTCCCATGACCCTCTTCACCCTCCTTCTGTCTTCCAATGAGTCCCATTCCAGCTCTTTTATCATATCTGTTACTGATTGCGTTCTGCGATAATTTCCAGAAACAAATCTGGCAGAACTTCCTTGCACCTTCTCCAACTCCTGTATTTGATACTCAAAATGTGGGTCTAAAAATAGACACTGAAACCACATTTAGATAAATCAGTCCCTCAATTTCTTGGTAAAAAATGTGAAGCAAGTCACACTTTCACTCAACTTCCAACAGGAGGAACTGAAAATTCTAAAGATCAACGAAAAACCTGCTTTTTTTAATCAGCAATGTGATGTAAGTCAGACTTAAATCATTGTTTGTAAACGCATCCTCCGTGCTGACAGATTCCGCACTTCTACATAGGATATCTAAAGAAATAATGGAGTCTGAAGAAATAATTGAAGATACATTAGGAAACCTCACATTAAATAATATTTAATTACAAATACACTGTTGTAGATCATGCACAGTGGTGTAATTCGCTCACTTTTTTTTTTTAATAAACACTGGTTTAAGTAATATTTTTCAACAGTGAAATGTAACCATTGTACAAATTTCATTCGATTCAGGCCTCTGTATAAAATTCGATTCCAGTGACATCATTAGAATGATAAAAATACAACATTTATGTTCCAGAATTTATTACAACATCTTTTGCATAATATTAATTTCTAGAAAATAAGGAAAAGTGACCTACACCACTGCGTTTTAACCCTTCCATATGTTTCTGAATATCCCAGGCTTTTGTACTTTATATATTCTTAATAATTTTTATTATTTAAGATAACTGTTTTTAAGAATTCATGTAAGAGGCGTATAACTTTTTACCGTCTGTAAAATAAAATTACGTGCGAAAAAAAAAGTTTTAAATGACTGCTGTATTAGGCTTCTTTCATATAATTTTGGGACACATTTGAAGACAGAAAAACACTACAATAAAACCAATCAGGCCACAGGGCGGACTCGGGCGGGTGACCCTTAAAATGCCGGGCCAGCCAGCGTGCTACCCCCTACACTGCTAGAGCCGGACTGGCGAAAGTTGTAGGCACGCAGTGACCTGGCTCGGCGCGGCTCTGTCGTGTGTGACCCCCTGTTTTGGACTGAGTCTAAATGGAATGGTGCGAATTGGCCTAGCGCCAGATGGACTGCTCGTGTGTGGCGGCCTTAAAAATCAGTTGCTGGCTGAGTGGCTACACGGCCGATTGCCATTTTAAAACAAAAAAATAATTACAGAGCCTCCACCAGCTCTAACAGTGCACTGCAGACATTCAGGGTCAATGAATTCATGAGACTGTCTCCATACCCGAACACGTCCATCCACTCGATACAATTGGAAACGAGACTCGTCAGACCAGCACATGTTTCCAATCATCAACAGTCCAACATGGCTGTTTTGGGGTCTAGGTGAGGCGTAAAACTTTGCGGTATTAGCAGGAATTTTGTGAAATGCAGAAAACAAACAGGGGGATCCTCCATGTTAAAATCAGAGGCAGAAAAGAAAGACAACTCACATTAAATTATCAACCAAAAAAAAAAAAAATGAAATCCCACAGAAACAATTCTTGTAAAAATAGAGTTTAGTGGAAAAAAGTTTTGAGGACTGGTTCTGTGCCAAATCTATACAGTGTATGTACATAATGGTTTCTCTCGGTTTTATGGATCATTGACTAAAAACAAAATCAGGGACTTAATGTATGCCATAATTTTTACTAAAATTAAAGGCATAATGTGTATTATTTACTCTAAGTCATGTAAAACCGGAAAGAAGTGCTTGGAAAATATTGCTTTGTGCATCTGGAAGACTGACAAAGCAACAAATCAAGGTATTTTTATAGCAGATGTTTCCATAACGCCGAGGGAGACCATTATGGTTCATAAAGTGAAATGTATGTGCACTGTAGATTCTCAGAACAAGATCTCATAACTTTTTATCAGTAAACAGCAACGAAACCTGACCCTATGTGTTCTTCTAGTTAGAGTCTAACATCGATTTACCGCAGTTAAAATCGGAGGTACGTACAATCCGAGTACATGACATGAAACTGGTGCAAGTACTCAAAATTTCTTCTGAACGTTAACTTCTTTCACATATAAGTTGCCAAAACTTAAAAACAACTAAACACACTTTGACAGGGATTTCACAGTTTTGAAGCTTACAGTTTAGTCTAAAATTTTAACTGTACTTATACAACTAGATTTAAATTTACCCTAGCGAGATTTAGAAACAGGGATAGGTACAGAATGTTGAGTAAAACATCCATCTCTTTCCATTCATTAACAGCCAAAACACGGCACCCGGCTCTGGGGTGAAATGAAACCAGAAAAGAAAAGACAACCACCGTGCAAGGCTGAAGGACTATTAGGCTAAGGAGAAATCTCGCCAGAGATGAGAACCACGAGATCCATAGTTGATCAAAACGAAAAAGAATAGACCCCATCATTTTACCTTAACTGAGGACTGAGCAGAAAATTAATATCTAATCAAAACAGTATCAAAGAATTGTGACTCTACTATCGTAATACCCTTTATCGGTTGTTTCTATAACTATCGGATACTGAGCCTTTAACTAAATGGCGTTAGTGTAGAAAAGTCGGCGAGTTACACTGATAACGACTTTGTAGTTTCTTAGAGAAAATTTAACACGTTACGAATTGCTGAAAGTAAATTTGTAGTTGGACAATACATTTTTACAGCGACAGTAGCGAGTACCACAATGAAATTCATTCACGTGCGAAAATATGTAAAACATCCCCACTAAACCACATTGCGTGGGATTAGAGATGGATCTGATAGAAATTGATAGCATAGGTATTGTAAAGCAATTAAAACTCCTGAAGTGCGGTAAAGCGCCGGGTCCCGATGGTATACCAGTAAGAGTATTTTCTCAATACGCGGAGGATATTGAACCATTGTCAGATATATTCCATAAATCATTAGAAGAGAGAAAAGTACCTTCTAGCTGGAAAATAGCCCAGGTAATTCCTGTTTTTAAGAAAGGAGATCGGAGTGATCCTAGGAATTATCGACCCATATCTCTAACATCGGTCTGCAGCAGAATTCTGGAACATGTCATATGCTCGAACATAATGAAGTTTCTAGAAAAGAACGAGTTACTTACACCATGCCAACACGGATTTCGGAAGAAGAGATCGTGTGAAACACAATTGGCACTATTTTCCCATGACGTAATGAAAGTTATCGATACAGGTTCGCAAGTTGATGCAGTTTTTTTTGGATTTTCAGAAAGCTTTTGATTCTGTGCCACACAACCGACTTTTAGCGAAGATTCGAGCTTATGGTATTTCGGCTCAGATTTGCGAGCGGATACGTGATTTTCTAACTGGTCGATCACAGTATGTCGTTGTTGACGGGGAAGCCTCTTCTAAGATAAATGTTACTTCGGGCGTTCCTCAGGAAGTGTAATAGGTCCACTTCTTTTCTTAATATTTATAAACGATCTAGGTGACAACGTCAAATGCTGGTTGCGATTGTTTGCCGACGATGCGATTATCTATAGGGAAATAAGGTGCTCCGACGATTGCTTAGAGATTCAGCGCGATTTGGATGCTATTTTCGATTGGTGCAGTAAATGGCAGCTTACACTTAATTGCAAAAACTGCAAGGCAATGCGGATAAGTAACAAGAAGAATCAGTTTGTTCACGAGTACAAAATAAACAATTCAGCTGTTGACACGGTTGATTCCGTGAAGTATCTGGGGGTGATAGTACAAAGCTACATGAAATGGGACATGCACATAACTTCCGTCGTAGGCAAGGCTAATTCTAAATTACGATTCATAGGTCGTATTTGCTCATACAAAGTAGATAGCGTATAAAACACTAGTGCGTCCGCATCTGGATTACTGTTGTGGGGTTTGGGATCTGTATCGCAAGTAAGGATTGCAATCCCGCAGCGTTTTCAATCCCGCGGGATCCGCGCGGGATTTGCGCATATATTTAAAACATAGTTAATTAAAACGTTAATAAATTAAATAATAATTAAATTAATAAATAATTTTAATGTTAAATGGTAAAAATTAACAGTTAACAATATTTTGATTGGCAAAATGACATTAAAACTATTTAGCGTGTCTTAAGTGTATTTCGAGGTTTTGCATTTTTGTTTTTTAATCTAAACCAATTTCTAAATAAAAAATGGAAAATATTGAGTCTTAGGTCATATTATGTGCCTTACAATACATCGAATAAGTTTAAAAATATGGTTTGCTTAGTGGCCAACTTACTAGAGTCTTTTTTTTTTAATTCTAAATAAACGTTCCATAACACCGAGAAAAGCATTCCATCTCACAAAGTGAAGTGAATATACTCTGTAAAGTGTAGACTTGGCTCAGAACAAGATCTCATAACTTTTTGTCACTGCACAAGCACGAGACTTGGCCTTTTTTTGCGTGATTCATTACTATATCTCCTGATTCCTTGATTGATAATACAGTTGATTCAATGTTATTAAAAGAAACTACTCACCTACGCGTAAACTGTCAAGTATTTCAGATTTACTTATGTGGCGTAACGACGTTTTTAGAGTGGAAATTATTATTTTTTAGTAAGAAAGGAGACTTTCTCGGCGAATGATTGCAGTGAAGTTCTTATAGGTTGTATCTCCGGATTTCATTGTAAAAACACGAGATTTCACATGTGAGGGAGACGGCGGAGGCAGCCGTCGAAGTATGGTGTTCCTACAACACAATTCGTCGATACACCCGTGAATATTTCATTATAACTTTTTTTACCTTTAGTTGAAATAATAACAAGGAGAAGAAGGATTAATCGAAAGCCTGAGCGGCACCAGTAAGCAGGTGGCTTTCGTCAAAGAATCGCATTGAGGCAGCGGTCAAAACAACAAGTCAAAGGATATACAATTTCCTTTTGATAGAAGTTAAATAAATAGGTACGCGATCGTTAAAATTACGATAACATTAGTTTCATATCAACGAATAATCAAATATTCAGCCACAAATTAGGAAATTGTCACAATTACTTTATCTGCAAATACAGAAAATGGGAATAATGAAACCGTGAATAAAAAGCTGTATCCGTGTAGTTCAGATAACGTGTGCGACACTTAAAAAATAATTATATAGTCAGAAAATCGTGCTAAATACGCACCATAACTCAAATTACAGAAATGTGTACTCGAAACAAACGTAAGTTTTGATGAATACGTAAAACTGTATTTATTTACTTACAAATGACGAAGGTTGACAAAAACAAACGCTTGTTCACATGAGTCAAATGCCAACTGCAAGGATACAGCAAACAGTGCAACACATCCGATAGAGACCGAGTGAGGCAGCGAGTCACGCAGATTGACACGCGTTTCCGCCGGATTTTGCGGGTTGCGGATCCGCTTAATTTTGTGCGGGATGCGCCAGACAGTCCAATGATGCGGGATCCCGCGGGATTGCGGGATCCCGCTTTGCTGGATTGCAATCCCTAATCGCAAGGTTCTGATTGACTCAGTGGAGAGGGTGCAGAGGAGAGCCGCTCGATTCGTGACTTGTTGTTACAGCCCTTATGAAAGCGTCACAGAATTGATACATAGATTGGGCTGGGATAGTTTGGAAGACAGGCGACGTAGCTTGCGTTCGAATTTATTGGTGAATATGCGAAAAAATTTAAATTTCGAGTGCAATGAAATACTTCTTCCGCCAACCTATTTATATCGCAATGACCGGAGGGATAAGATTAGAGAAATAAGATGCCGTACTGATGGTTTTATGTATTCCTTCTTTCCTCGCACTATTCGGGATTGTAATGGGCGGGTTTAGGATTGGTGCTTAGCACCCTCTGCCACCCACAATGTTTGTGATTTGCAGAGTATGGATGTAGATGTAGATGTAGAAGGAAGTACGTGTAAAAAATATATTAAGTACCTTCTACGATGCTGATTCATTGCGCAATTTGTACTAAATATTTGAAAATTATTGATGATAATTTACAAGTCAGTGAAAAACGACGTAAAGTTTCTTGAGTTCGCGTGGGCGATGTCACGGACAAAAGCAGGTTTCATTTTGTATAACTGAAGGAGTCGGTAGAATTCCCAGTCAGGAGCAGATGTAGGTAAAGATGAGTTACCACGTGAGTTCTGAAATCAGTGCGGGCGGAACAGCTGTTAGCCTATAAATAATTTGCCCCGGCACTGCCCACTTTCATCACTGCCGGCTAAAGTTGCCGAGCTGTAAAACGTTTTGTTTCGGTCTGTCTGCCAGCGACAATCTTTTGAGAACTAGGTTAGTGGACCGAGAATAGTCAAAATTACTCTATGTCTCATATTCAGCTGGTCAGATATAGTATACGGACGAGATTTTTCTCTTTTTCTTTATGTTTAAATATTTTTATTATCCTTTTAGCAATTTTGCTTTAGAAGGACAACGTTGAATTTTACAAATGTCACTCATATTGCCATGGTTCAGGTCAGTTCACTAGGGCCGTTCCGTAACTCGAGGAACATTTGTGATATAACAGCTGTTAGTACAGAAGTATCAGTAATAATAACAAAAATAGAGACAGCTATAATTATTCGTGATTAATAGCTTTTCGGGTTATGCCACGTGGTTTATTGAAATACCTGAGCTTTCGGCTGGTATCCTACAGCCTTCTTCAGAGATATTGTTTATGTTGGCATAGCAACAGTCGCCAAGCATCGCAGAGTAAGAGACCGATATCTTCGTTGATGTTATTGGTATTCCTTAAAATTTCTGCTGCCTCTTTCACCCGTCGGGGCCACCATTGGTCTTCTCTCCACAGCAGCCTCGTGTCTTGAAATTTTATTTCATGCCCGGTGTCAATAGCATGGCAAACGACGGCAGATTTGTCGCTGTTGTTATATTTGTAGTGGCGGATACGTTCTTTAACACCGGGCATGAAATCAAATTTCAAGACACGAGGCTGCTGTGGAGAAAAGATCAGTGGTGGCCTCGACGAGTGAAAGAGGCAGCAGAAATTTTAAGGAATACCAACAACATCAACGAAGATATCGGCCTCTTACTCTGCGATGCTTGGCGACTGTTGCTATGTCAAGACATGAAGGAAGGAAATATATGGAGACGACGCAAGAAACCTTCACCACGCATTGAAGTGAAGCAGGTCGGAGGAGGAGTGGGGGGTCATGGCCGGAGTGGAGGGGGCATGGCCGCTTCCATACAGACACGGGGAATATGTACAAAAACCTCAAGGGGACTCTAGGATAAAGGTGACGCCGCAATCTGGTGATGGATTATTATGTAACTCGATATGACAAATAAAAAATGAAGAATAAAATTTTTTGATATCCTGCTTAGTTTTCGAGATATTCTGTCCCAAATGTGAAATAGTTTTGGTTGAAATTCAGAAGAAAAAATTTGTCAAAGTCAAATTTGATGATGGATTCTTATTTAAAAAGACGAGACAAATGAAAAATAAAGAATAAAAATTGTCGATATCTCACCTAGTTCTAGAGATATACTGTGTCAAAAGTGAGGTGTCTTGAGTTGAAATGGAGAAGAAATTTTTTGCAAAAGTCAAATTTAATGATCGATTCTTATGTAACACGACGAGACAAATCGAAAATAAATAATAACATTTTTCGATATCTTGCTTAGTTTTCGGGATATACTGGGAACATCGCAATTGTTTGGAAGCGCAAAATCGCCACTGCGCATGCGCGAGCCTGCTTCACCAATTTAACGTCACTTCTCCTCCATATATTTCCTTCCTCCATGTGTCAAGATAAATATAAACAGTATCTCTGAAGAAGGCTGGAGTATAACAGCCGAAAGCTCAGGTATTTCAATGAACAATGCGGCGTAACCCGAAAGTCAATTAATATTGAACAAAGATCGCCGCGGAAGTCTTAGGAATCATTTAGTTAGAATTATGTTGGCTTAAATTAATTACAGTTGTATTCCTAGAAGGCATTTAGTTTTCGAGCACTGAGGAGTCATATTGAGTTAAAAACTGAACTAAACAAAAATCAGGCAGGTGATATTTCAACTATTTTAATACTTCACTTATTCTTCAGGCTCACTATCTGAAATAAGAATCTGGAGGAAGGCGTTTCTTGAACCTAGCGTGTCCTGTATTTTTTTTTTTTCCTACTATAAAGAATTATGCAAAATGCACTTCCTTAAACCGTTTCAAGAAGATTTTGGCTTGTTGAGAATATAAGTTTCTTATGTAATTACTGTTGCGTACAAATCATGTTACGTTCATCGATAATGTGAACAATGTTTTCTGGAATATTTATATTCTATGTGATATAATACGACTAGAACATCCTCATTTCGTGCACGCAACTATTATTCCATGTCCTAAGACCATTTTGTAAATTAATAACCAGCGCTCTATTTTCAGTGGTAAAAAAGTAAATTTGTGTCATCGTAATGACTTATTAAGAGGGTTTGTTATCGGCTTCGCAGACCGATCCTATCGTTGTCGCCTAGTTTAACCCGGCAATCCTGCCGGGTAAAGGATACCCACAGTTTAACGTGGAATCTGAACAACGGAAGCGTTTTGGCGTACTTTATATTACACAGCAAGCTGTGTCAGAGGTGAAGGTCGGGTTGAGGCCTATGAAAATCCCGGCAAGACAGAGATTCGAAAAGGGGGCGTTTCGCTCTTCAGTCAGACGTCTTACCCACTGGGCCACCTGTTTTTATTTAATATTGGAGATATTGGATACAATTTATGTAGTCTGGTATAGGCTTGGTTTAATTTATTATTAATGTGTGTGTACCACTTTAAGCGACGATCTACATCGACTCCCTAGTATTGGTCATGTGGACTAGATGGTATGTTGATTACCATGATGTCTATGTCCAGTGAGTTTAGGGGTCGTCTTAGAATTCAAAACTTTTTCTGACATTTGCTTAGCTTTAAAGTTATACGCTAGCGCTTTAGCTATTGGATTAGTTGCATTATGGCTTCCTACAAACAATTTTTCCGCCATATGTCATTGTGTGATGTATGTATGACTGTATCGTCAGAGTACATTACAGGTATATGGAAGCCTTGGTATATCCGAAGTGAATCTGTGGAATAAGATGGACCCAAATACAGACACTTGTGGAACCCCTGCTGTTAGCGTTCGTCCAGTGTAGTGCTGGCAGCCTCTCGGCTTTGAATATCCGTAGATGGCCGCTAAAATTTCCGTTGATTGGGTACAAAATATTAAAACAATAATTATTGAAGAGAGAGTCAAAATTAAGAATTTTTTTCCCCCCTGGTCTTTAAAATTCGAAATACAAAAAAATATTCTACATTAAAAGTAAGAAATATCTCTGAACATGTGTAATACATGGTCACTTTCAACACTGTTGCTGCTGTAGGACTATACATTATCTATTTTCTTTATTGACATTAAATTTAGCATATCTTCGATAACAGGAAATGTTAAATACTGCGAACACATATTGGTTAAGCCTTCTCGGAAGGCACTGCTTTGTAAGACGTGCCAACGAGCTTGTCATCGTGAGTGCGTCGATAGTTCTGTCTTTTAAGAACTATAAAATCTATAATCAAACAAAATACAAACTTTAATTCAATCGTTCGTTCACACGAGCGATTGCAAGAAAACGATTAACAATTATTAACAATTCTGTAATGCATTAACCCTATACGCTCAAAGTTTAACAAAATACCAATACAAGGAAAAATCAACAAATAGTAAAAAAAAGCAAAAATCCGTAGATATTTTACAAAATCCGAAAATTCTAACTTTTTATAAAAATCCGTAGATTTATGGATAAATCCGTAGAAATGGCAGCACTGATCCAGTGGATAATTAGATGACATTAGCTTCTGGTATTTTTACACTTGAAATAATAAGAAATATTTTTGTGGTAAATCTAACAAAATGAGGACAGTGATAAAACGCAAGTAGAACTGGATAATAAGTTAATTGACCTGTGAGTGATCCGGTCTAACAACTTTTTCTTTAAAAAAAAAATGCAGATGGGTGAGTTGGCTGTTAAGCCGCGTTCCCACGATCTCTTGTAACGAAGGTAGGACGGGACGGGACCTCATTAGACGAAGTGTAGGGACGAGCGCGCGCCGCAGGTTAGTCCTCGCTTACCTCGCCGCCACCTCCCCACCACGTTGCCTAGTGTCGTTTGGCACAGTGCACTTTACAGCAACATAAGGGGTGCGCACCGCTGCTGCAAACCGATGGCAACAGAGCACCACTACACACGCCTGTGATGTTTACCGACACAGAGTGGGTAGCTGCGTCTCATCCCCACTAGGGGGCGTCCATAAATTACGTGAGGTGAAATAGGGGGGGGGGGTCCGGCGAAATCTCACCAAATCTCACCAGGGGGGAGGGGGGGGTCTACGGAAATCTCACGTGAGATTTTGCGAAAAATTTGGGGATAGTAGAGCCAAAAAAAAAGGTCTACAATTTGCGCCTAAGTCGATTTTAGGAGGGTATTTCGTGAAAAAGTTAGGGTGTGACCTAAAAAAAAAAAAAAAAAAAAGTCTACAAAAGTTTCGAGTGCGATTTCTAGGGGGGGGGGGGTTCTCACGGACCTGATCTCACCAGAGGGGGGGTGGGGTCCGGCCAGATCTCACGAAATCTCACCAAGGGGGAGGGGGGGTCCAGAAATCCGGAAAAACACCTCACGTAATTTGTGGATGCCCCCCTAGCAGAGGCGGCCCCGTTCCCATGGCGTGTTGTTGAGTATTCGTCCCGTCCCGTCCCGTCTTCGTTAAAAGACGTCATGGAAACGCGGCTTTACGGGTAGAGAGTCCTTGGCCGAAGGGGATCAACTGTCAGTCGTGATGTGCTCAGGCTTTGGCCATGCGCAGAGTTTAATGTACTACGCAATTCTGTGCTAGTAATAAAGGAATTCGAACTGTCGCTACTCTGTAGTTATTTCACTGCCTTTTGATGGATGAACCACGAACCTTGAAACAATATCGGATGCATGAAATAAACGCTTAGCTGATACGGTCGGCTGAGCTGGATAGTGGAGTCTTGATCGTCCTGAGGACCACAGCAAGGAAATACGTGCACTGCAATCTTCGTTGGCTCCTTACAGATGTCTCACCCATAGCATGACCGTTGCTTACCTATAAACTGATGAGAAATTAGGTCCATTGACAGGGTCGCATTTAAACATAGGCTACCTAGGCTGTAGCCTAGGGGCCCGCGCCACAAAGGGGGACCCGCACCACAAAGGGGGGGCCCGCCATCACCACAACCCCCAAAAAAGATCGCCCATAAATTTTTTAGGCCGAATTTCGAATTGAAGCATCGATAGCCGGAGGCAGCACCCTCTCACAGGGTCACTGCAGACAGGGGGGCCCGCACCACAAAGGGGGGGCCCACACCACAACCCCCAAAAAAAGTCGCCCATAAATTTTTTAGGCCGAATTTCGAATTGAAGCATCGATAGCCGAAGGCAGCACCCTCTCACAGGGTCACTGCAGACAGGGGGGCCGCACCACAAAGGGGGGGCCCACACCACAACCCCCAAAAAAGATCGCCCATAAATTTTTTAGGCCGAATTTCGAATTGAAGCATCGATAGCCGGAGGCAGCCCCCTGTCGTAGGGGTCACTGCCGACAGGGGGGCCCGCACCACATGTATAGCCTAGGGCCCACAGAGCCTAAATGCGTCCCTGTCCGTTGATTAAATTGGTTAAGATTTGTGACTAGCATTTTAGCAGATCCGTGGTTCACATTGCGGTTTCAGTCGGAGTTTTTACGGGGCTTTTAGTGACCACCTCTGTAGAGATTGTTTTGCACATGCGAAATACGTAAGAACGTTCTGATGTTCCGACTCCATTCCCCTTCGCACGGCAGAATTATCGAGCTAGACTGTTTGGCACTTTGCGACAATATTGAAGCTCTGTAACTTAGGCGGCCAACTGTCCCTCTGCTTCTAATTTCCAATAACTCCCGGTTTGTTTTCTGTCATCGGTCTTTCGACCAGCTTGATGCAATCCTCTATCCTTTCCTATCTTGTGCTAACCTCTTCACCTTTACATATCCCTTACAACCCACGTCCTAAATTATCTGCTTTATATATTCTAATCTCTGTCTTCCTCTACAGTTCTTACCTTCGACTGTTCCCTCCACTAACAAATTAACCAATCCAGCATGTCTCAAAATATGACCTACCAGCCTGTCTCTTCTTTCCGTAAGCTTCTTCCACAAACTTCTTTTCTCACCCATCATTTCGAAAACTCGTTCATTTCTTACTTTCTCTGTCCACTTAATTTTCAGTATTCTTCTGTAGCCCCACATTTCAAATGCTTCAATTTTCCTTCTTTCCGGTAGTCCATTTTTCGCTACCATAAACTGCTGTGCTCCACACATGGAGTTTTAAAAAGTTTTTTTCTAATTCCTAGATCAATAATTGAAACTAAAAGATTTCTCTTTTCCATGAAGGCTCTTTTTGCTAGTGCTATTCTGCTTTTACCATCATTCCTGCTTCGGCCATCGGTTGTAATTTTGCTTCCCAAGTAACAGAATTCACTTACTTCTGCAATTACATTCGATCCTATTTTTATATTTAATCGATTGGTGTCATTTCTGTTACATTTTAACACGCATTTTTTTTTCTGCTTTAGTCCAGGAACTTCATTAAACGAACTTTGTAGAACGTGAAGCGATGTACTTGGAACTTCAATATAAATAAATTATCTCAGGGTAGGAAGAATGGAGAATTGTATCAAATGAGTCAAGAGATTAAGCGAAAGGAATAGGCTGTTCTATGAATACTCTTTAAATATAACCAATTCACATCCGTTTCGCAGTCCCAATAATAGTTTTTACAAAAGGCCAGATGCAGGATATGATTTGCTTACGTGCCAAATAGAGTTCTTTTTAAGAAGACGACTGAAGTAAACTCATCAGTGTGTGAAGAATTAATGTTCCGAAATTTCAATTTAAATTATTAATAAATTGCATTTTGCGTTTTAAGTATATTTACAAGTAATTGATTTTTTTTTTTTTTGTCTCGTCTAAAAAAACCTGATAGTTTAGAATCATTTTCAGAAGCTGGGTTTAAGATTAAACTGCAATACAATTAGAGCTTACCTGTAGCTAATGTAGCTGAAAATGTCTGGTTTATTGACTAAGAGCATACAAGAAACTAGCGGGTAAGCTGCTCGATGGGTTATTCAGGAATGACGATATTATCGATATGACATGAGTGATCTGGTGGCTCAGTGGTTACCGCGTCTAACTAGAATTAAAAGGTCTCCTGTTTGAATCAATGTCTTGGCCGTGATATTCATAGGCTCTTACTCCGATCTTCACCTCTGGCACAGCTTACTGTGTAATGTGAAGTACACCAAAAGGATTTACTGGTTCGGATTTCACGTTAAAAAGTAGGTCCCATGTACCCGGTAAGATTTCCGGGTTATACTAGACGGCTTGTGTATCCGATAAGAAACCCTGTCACCAGGTCAATACGACCACACGAGTTTGCTTTACCAATATCTGATATTAATGGAAACCTTAGCAATAATAATCAGATGTGCCAATCATGAGAAACTTGATAAAACAAATGAAAACTTTTAGCAGCACATTTTAGTATCTTAGCAAAATCTGCATTATTAAAAACATCATACATTCAACAAACCGAGCGTGGTGGGTGAATGGTTAACACTCGGGCCTCGCATTCAGGAGGACGCCGGTTCGAATTTCCTTCCGGGCATCCAGATTTGGGTTTTCGGTGATTTCACCAAATCACTCCAGGCAAATTCCGGGATACTTCCTTCAAAAGTCCATGGCCGAATTCCTTCCAGTTCCTTGTTCCCAGTCCCATCCCGCCTCTAATGACCTCGACGTCGACGAGGCGTAAAGCCAAAAGCAAAAAAAAAAAAAGATATATAATGGAATGAGCACCAAATCAAAACTCTTTTACCAGATCGCAAGACCACACGATTTTACTTTACTGTCGTCATTACAAAATAAAATACTTTGACATAAATATAACTCATAAGAGTTTAAACGACCATTAAAAATAAGCTTTGAAAATACGACAAATGTAAGTCATTCTCTCTAAATTCTTAAATAATTAATTCCTGAAATTTATAAGTTACACGACGCCTTAAAAACACAATTTTTTCTTTTACACGATGCTAATTTTCAATATTTTTCTTATATTCAATGATCTGTGCAACAATGAACCGATTTCCTTGTATAATAATAATTCCGCGTGTAATTACTAGTAATTCCTGAAGACAGGGTTTCTGTTGGCTGCGCATTCCGACCCTGTCGTATCCGCCTTAACCTAACCCGGCAATCTTACCGGGTACAGGGGACCTACAGTTTAACGTGGAATCCGAACCATGGATATTTCTTTGTGAAAACTTCGTAATACTTTACATCAGTTTAAGGCATAGTTAACTAGTAAAAAAGTTGAAGGCAGAAGCTATAAACAAACAGAGGCGGAGCTGAGCTTTTCATTTGATGACCTCGGAATAGGAGTGGAGACGGTGTTATCAGCTTCTCATCAAGCCTTGTTACCCTTGAGAAGAACCCCTCGTTCACTACTTCGCAGATAATGGGGCGTCCATTAATTACGTGAGGTGTTTTCCTGGAATTCTGGACCCCCTCCCTCGTGGTGAGATCTGATGTCACCCCCTTCCCTATGGTAACGTGATATCTTGAGGGGGCCCCCTCCCTGCTGACTTTAGCTCTACTGTTCTTCAAGAATTTAAGAAGGGGACGTGACATTTCCGTCGGCTGGTTTTGCGCATGTTTCCGAGAATATTTGCGGAATGGATGTGGGAAACGTTGCAGACAACTTCCAGGTTGGTCAGTAATAAGACCCATCAAACAGCACTTATAAACTTGATTCATAAAAAAACGATGAATGTATAGAAAGAGAAGTACATCCAAATTCAAGTGAATTGCACAGAAATATTTAACATAATGCTCGACACCGTAATTAACAAGTCAATCCAAATAACAGGTGTGCCTTAACAGAATCATTCCTTATACAGGGTGTTACAAAAAGGTACGGCCAAACTTTCAGGAAACATTCCTCACACACAAACAAAGAAAATATGTTATGTGGACATGTGTCCGGAAACACTTACTTTCCATGTTAGAGCTCATATTGTGGACGGCTGTGATACAATACGCCATTCTCCAGGGCTGCATCAGCGCATCAGGGATTCCATGCGACGGAGGGTGGATGCATGTATCCTCGCTAACGGAGGACATTTTGAACATTTCCTGTAACAAAGTGTTTGAAGTCACGCTGGTACGTTCTGTTGCTGTGTGTTTCCATTCCATGTTTAATGTGATTTGAAGAGAAGTAATAAAATGAGTTCTAACATGGAAAGTAAGCGTTTCCGGACACATGTCCACATAACATATTTTCTTTGTTTGTGTGTCAGGAATGTTTCCTGAAAGTTTGGCCGTACCTTTTTGTAACACCCTGTATATTATTAGGGGTAAGGCCGCGACGATGTTTTTACTATCGTCACGAATCTGGAATAGTTCCCAGTTTACGAATTTAGTATCATGCAAGATAGTAACAAACAAAGTTTGTATGTATGTCCGTTTGGGCCAACTAGGACCACGTTAAGCCCTCGTTTGGCTTGAATTTGCTGTGGATGTGTACACAGCCGTGTTACAACCAGAGTTATTAGCCCTAGACCATAGGTGTCAAACTCAATTTTGCAGAGGGCCGTATATTAAATTTAGAAGCAGGCGGGCCAGATTCAAATTAAAAAAATGTACTGAATTATTAGGAATCTAGTGAAGTCTGAAAGCTCTAAAAAAATATGATTCTTCTTTCTGTGTCACATTGCGATCGCGGGCCGTATTGATAGGGCCAGGGGAACCTACAATTTAAAGTGGAATCCGAACCATGAAAGCGTGCTGGCGTATTTCACATTACACATCAAGGTGTGGCAGAGGTGAAGGTCGGCTTACGAAAATCACCGCCGAGAGGAGAATTCGAATCGAGGACTTCGATTTCCAGTCAGACGCTTTAACCACTGAGCCATAACGGTGGTTAAGAAACAAACTAATTATATAAATTGATTAGTTGATCAGAAATGAGACTTTAGAATCACGGGTAACTACCGCGTTACTTGAACTGATCTATTTCTTAAGTTTGAGCATTTTTGGACCTCTTAAGGTCACAGAGTCTAGAATAAAAACAAAACAAAAAACAGATTTTTGGTACAAAAAACGAGTTCTTAGAGTAAAATTTCGTGACTGCTTGACTATATCTTGCTGAAATATTAACTTGACTTATAATAGACCTCGTGTGTTTGCTCAGAAAAACTGGAATATTTTGTGTTTTGTTTGAATGGGAGTTTCAAGTAATAAAGACAGAGATTTTGCGCAGATAGAGACTATCGCACTATACAGCAAAGGATCAAAGGTAATTGATTCTTGGTTGTCCGGGTGGCGCCGCGTCATGTTCATCGTAGCCGACGTTTCGACCCTCATTCTGGGGTCTTCTTCCAGGGCAGTTCTGCCCTGGAAGAAGACCCCAGCCCTGGAAGAAGACCCCAGAATGAGGGTCGAAACGTCGGCTACGATGAACATGACGCGGCGCCACCCGGACAGCCAAGAATCAACTGACCCTGGCCGCGGAAGCCTACGATTACATCAAAGGTAATTACCGTTTTACCCGAAATGATAGAAATTCTAAAGTGAAGTGTTTTTTTTTTTTTTTTTTTTTTTTTTTTACTGCTTTACGCCTCGTCGACGGCTAAGGTCTTTAGAGGCGGGATGGGACTGGGGACAAGGAACTGGAAGGAATTCGGCCATGGCCTTTTTAAAGGAAGCATCCCGGCATTCGCCTGGAGTGATTTGGGGAAACCATAGAAAACCCATATCTGGATGCCCGGATTCGGATTCGAACCGGTGTCCTCCTGAATGCGAGGCCAGAGTGTTAACCACTCACCCACCACGCTCGGTGAACGTGAAGTGGATTCCATCGTATGCTTTTGAAGAAATTTCATTGATCTTTAAGGGATCTCTGTATTTAATACAGAGATTTTGCGCAGACTGAGACTACGCACTATACAGTGAAGAGTGAAAGGTAACGAGCGCATGACTTCATCTGCTGAAATAAGAACTGGACCTCTGTGTGATCCCAAGGATGCTCTCTCCAAAATTTAAGTATTTCTATTGAGTTTGAAGGAAGTTAAAAGTACTAAACGATCTCGTTATTGTACGGATTTTTTTTTCACTGAAAGTAATAATAGTGTTGAGGCAAAAATGCTTTCAGTTATGCAAATACATGAATTTTCGCTGAGTTTACTATCTGAGTCAGTCCCCAGTAAAAATACCATGTGGTGTAGTACGTGGTCGTCAAATTGTAGTATGGCCAAAATTACAGAACGTAGCACTTGATATTCTGGCGGAGAAGGGCGAAGGTCTCGATCAATAGCCTGGTCAAATCAGAGGCTGAGTTGGGCTCTTCCGAAGGAGGCATGCTAAGGCTGGTACCAGTGATAGGACGGCCAGTTGATTTTATCCTTACCTAATCTAACAAGGTAAAAGGGACCTACAGTTCAACGTGATGGCGAGCGTTCTGGCGTACTTCATATTACACAGCAAGCTGAGCGAGAGGTGAAGGTTGAGTTAGGGGCCTATGAAAATCCCGACTTGAACTAGTGACCTTTCGACCTTCAGTTAGACTTTTTAACCACTAAGTCACCTGTCCGTTATACCCGCACTAGTATCCGTGAATGGCGTAGTGGACGCCATCCATTTGGGGAGGGGTGGCGGTTAACGATTTGAAAAATGTTGTTGGGAGCGTCCATTAATTACGTGAGGTGTTTTTCGAAAATCCGGACCCCCTTTCCCGTGGTGAGTTTTGGTGAGATGTGGTCGAACCCCCCCCCCATCCCCTCCTATGGTGTAATAAGATCTTGAGGAATTTTAATTTTTGAAAAAATCGCACTCCAACAATACGTAGCAGCAAGTTACACCATGGTTAGCACAGGCTAAATTGATCAGTTTCGTGTACAACCCGGGACTTTCTTCAAAGATGGTTCAGGCAACTGCAGATATGTAGCTTTTTTTTTTTAAATTCTGCTTCGGACTTTACAGTTCGTCGACGTCGAGGTCGTTAGAGCGGGGAGAAGATATGCAGCAAGGAGTGGGAACGTATTCCGACATTAACCTGGAGTAATTTCGGGAAACATTGGAAAACCGAAATCTGTGTAGTCGGGTGGGAATTGGATCCAGCATTCCCCGGAAACCCAATCCCGACCGTTAGGAAGCGTCCATAAACTACGTAGCTCCATTTTGGCCTCCTGTGACCCCCCTACCCCCTCCATCCACTTCACGTAACCCGACGTGGCTTTTGTCTCTACACCCTCCCCTCCCCACGTAGCCTTTTCCCCTATTGATTCCAGAAGACATGTACTGTTTTCTCTTGTCGGACTATCGTAAATGACATACGGGGATAATTAAATGGCGGAAATAAATATTTACATGCTGTTGAGTGTTCTGTACCTCATTTTAACTGTGACAAATAATATGAACGAAAAGCTACGTGGTCTGAATCGTAACCCCCCCCCCCCCACCTCCCCGCAGCTTTCCATCAACCCCTCCTCCCCCTTAGACCGAGTCACGTAGTTTATGGACATTCCCTTTCCACTCTCTCACCAGGGTGGTGGTTTCTATAGGTTCTTCTAATACACACGTTCTAACAACGAAGAAGTACACAGAAACAATGTTAATTCAACAGAGGAAACAAAATTACTGGCGGATTAAGTTATATAAATAAAAGCATTATTAATTTACAATATTTTAGGCAAGGTACAGAAAAACTACGAGAGAAACGGCGGCGGAGCCGAAATTGGGTCGCTAGAGTAGGTTCCCACGGAACTGTGCTGCATCCTGAAACCATGTTCAGCTAGTTTAGTACGTGAGTGTATCAGTTTATTTCACCGAGCGTGGTGGGTGAGTGGTTAACGCTCTGGCTTCGCATCCGGGAGGGCACCGCTTAGAATCTCCGTCAGAGCATCCAGATTTCGGTTTTCCATGGTTTCCCCAAATCACTCCAGACGAATGCTAGGATGCTTCCTTTAAAAAGGCATTGACCCAATTCCTTCCCGTTCCTTGTCGCCAGTCTTTTTCAGCCTCTAGTGACCTTGACGTCAACGAGGCGAAAAGCCATTAAAAAAATAAAAAATAAACCAAATGTTTTCGTATATTTTGACGAGCTACCTGTGTTACAGGATGGCATTGTTCAGTTTGAAATGGCTAGTTCCACAAAACGCAGAACAACCTGGTAGAAAAGTTGCGACAGAATAATCTTGAAAGGATGAAGAATATTAGTCGGCATCAGTCCCGCCCATCGCACGGCGCAAAGATGGGAACTGACAGGTCGGGAATGAAACGGCGATTCAGTGGCGCCGGAGACATCACCTGCTTTCGTTTGTCGCGTGAATTGAGACAAAATAATATTGGTATATTTCGCACTTAGGTCGCTAAATGGGTTCAGTCTAGTTCGTAATTTACGTCAGACCGAGGTGACCTCTAAAGCAGGAGTGATCCAGCTGGCCTCTTTAACCCACCATCCTTCAAAAGCTGGCTTCCCACGACCCGCGCATTTAGCGGCCGGGCCGATCCAGCTACCAAGTAGCGGGCCGTGGGAAGGGTCTAGCCTGTGCTGGCAGAGATGGCGCGCCTCTATCCGTCGCCCAGTCGGTAGAGATCAAAGGCTCGGGAAGCTGAAACTACACTAAGCAAGGTGGTGGGGAGGCGGCGAGGGTCAACCTGTGGCACGTGCTGATCAGTACACTTAGGCTAATGTGGCGCGACCTCCAAAACCACGAGCCGTGGGAACCCACCTTAATGTAGCCCGGCTTCCAAAAACACGCGCCGTGGGAACGCACCTATAGGAAGCAGTTGACAGCCGTCCTAGCTCGGTCACCTCTTCTCTCCTAGCCGAACACATTTAACAATTTCGCTTCCCTAAGTCTGCCAACATCGATAGCCACTCAATAACATATAACTTCATTAGCCGACGAGCTGGAGCTTCCTTTACACTCCTTATCAACTGCAGCTTAGCACAAAACCATTACTTCACAGGCGGCGCCGAGATTTAAACTTTCATACTAGCGACTTCAAGCTCATTGAGAGCTCATGATTATTTAAAACGAACGTGAGAGAAACCGGTCACGAATAAACCAAAGACCTCAACCAATTTTTTTTTTTTTTTTTTTTTTTTTTTTTTTTTACAAATCGGGAGTCTATACTGTGTTTGATACCTGCGACCATTTAACCAGCTCTGATTTATTTTGTAATAACTATTGTATCAGGTTCATGTGATCTGTGACGCTATTTTGGGGAAAACACAAGACGAACACAGCAATTAATTAAAACCGCGCCTACCCGAGGCCAGACTCAAACCGGGACCTTTACAATGTGATGCCAGTGTGCTAGTCCCTACACTGCCGGGGCCTGCAACTGTTGGTTCTGCCCCGTGATTACGCAGCAGATTGACGCTTGTACTGAGGAAAGTGGAACAGTTTGGTTCCGATCAGCTGACGGTCCAAAAGCAGCGATCCAGATGTCGGCAAGCAGATATAAATACGCGGCCCGCCAAAGGTCGTTTGAAGGGCGTGCTCAGCGGGGGCGTGTCCTGCCAAGAACGCATCGAGACAGACTTTCGCAACGACGCGTTCATCCTGTGAGGCCTGGAGAGCACGTTCCACAGTGCTGCGGCTTTAAGATAAACAGTGTCACTGACAGGGACCAAACACACACATTTTAGCAGCTCCCCGCTGCGAGTGCTTGCGCTGCTATCGCAGTCTGTAGGCGGGTAGGGCCCGAAGGCCGCAAGCACGTCTAGAGTTCTTCATTAATTATTATTAATCGCTTCATCAATGAAGGGCTTGATTTTATTTTTTCACTTTGTTCAAATCCTATCCCACAAAAACAATTCTTGTAAAAGTAGGCCAAGTCTCGTGTTCGTGTAGTGACAAAAAGTTATGAGATCTTCTTCTGAGACCAGTCTACACTTTACAGTGTGTATTCACTTCACTTTGTGAAACAGAATGGTTGCTTTCGGTGTAATAGATCGTTTATTTAGAATTAAAAAATCTGATGACTTGGCCATTATGCGTGCCGTGTTTTCGTTAACTTATATTAATACCTTAAATTGTTGCTTTATCTACATCTATACTCTGCAAATCACAGCAGAGGGTGCTAAGCGCCAATCCTAATTCAGTGCATTCCAATCCCGAACAGAACGAGGAAAGAAGGAATACATAAATGTATCATTACGGCATCTTATTTCTCGAATCTTATCCCTCCTGTCATTGCGACCTAAATAGGTTGGTGGATGAAGTATTTCGTTGCACACGTAAATTAAAGATTCTCGCATATTCTCCAATAAATTCAAACGAAAACGACGTCGTCTGTCTGCCAAACAATCCCAGCCCAACCCGCATATCAGCTCTGTGACACTTACGTAAGGACTGTAACTAGCAGTCACGAATCGAGCGACTCTCCTCAGTACTTTCTCTAACGTGTCAATCAATCCCTTGCGATACGGATCCCAAATTCCACAACAGTATTCCAAATGTGGACGCACTAGTGTTTTGTACGCTATTTCTTTTGTATGAGCATTACAACTTCTCAAAATACGACCTATAAATCGTAATTTAGAATTAGCTTTGCAACGAAAGTTATGTGCAAGTCCCATTTCATGTTGCTTTGTACTGTTACGCCTAGATACTTCAGGGAATCTACAGTGTCAACAACTAAATTGTTAACTTTGTACTCGTGGGCAAACGGGGTCTTTTTATTACTTATTTGCATTGCCTTGCTCTTTTTGCAGTTAAGTGTAAGCTGCCATTTACGGCACCATTCCGAAATAACATCCAGATCGCGCTGAATTTCTAAGCAATCGTCAGAGCACCTCACTTCCCTATAAATAAGTGCATCATCAGCAAAAAATCGCATCCTGCAATTAACGTTGTCACCAAGATCGTTTATAAAAATTAAGAAAAGAAGTGGTCCTATTACACTTCCTTGAGGAACGCCCGAAGTAACATCTAGCTTACAAGGGGCTTCCCCGTCAACAACGACATACTGTGACCGACCAGTTAGAAAATCGCGTATCCATTCGCAAATCTGATCAGATATACCGTACGCTGGAATCTTCGCTAAAAGTCGGTTGTGTCGTACAGAGTCAAAAACTTTCTGAAAATTCAAGAAAATAGCTTCAACTTGTGATCCTGCATCAATAACTTTAATTACGTCATGCGAAAATGGAGCCAGTTGCCTTTCACACGATCGGTTCTTCCGAAATCCGTGTTGGTTTGCTGTAAGTAACGCGTTTTCATCTATAAACTTCATAACGTTAGAGTATATGACATGCTCCAGAATTCTACTGCAAACAGATGTTGGAGATATGGGTCGATAATTCCTAGGATCTCTCCGATCTCCTTTTTTGAGAACGGGAATCATCTGCGCTATTTTCCAGTCAGAAGTTACTTTTCTTTCTTCTAAAGATTTACGAAATATATCTGACAGAAAAGGTTCTATTTCTTCCGCGTATTCCGAAAATATTCTTACTGGTATACCATCGGGACCCGGCGCTTTCCCCCAGTTCAGGAGCTTTAATTGCTTTATGATACCTAAACTATCAATTTGTACAGGATCCATCTCAAATTCTACACGCCGTGGAAAAACTGGAATGTTTTCCATGTTTTCGTCAGTGAAAGAATTTTTAAATTCGGTGTTAGATATATTAGCCTTATCGCGGCTGTCATCAACTTCCCGACCGTCTTGTAGTAGAACTGGCATATTGTTGTCACAACCACTTACTTTTTTTACATGCGACCAAAATTTCTTTGGATTTTTGATGAGGCTCTTGGAAAGTGAGTTGCAACGAAAGTCATTACAGGCCTTGAGCGTGCATGTATCTTCCTTTGCTTTTTAAGTAACCTTTTAACTTCACGTGTATACCACGGGGGATCGTTCCCATCCCTGATTGTCCTTTTCGGTATATGTAAGTCCATACCTTCCCTGACTATGGAACAAACTTATAAATACATAAAAGCCAAGGTTTCCCACTCTCTTTTTAGAATTTGACGAGTATTATATTATGCCCAGAATTTCAGTAAAAATTGTGATTTGCATAAATGGCCAAGTCATCAGATTTTTTTAATTCTAAATAAATTATCTGTGACACCGAGAGAGACCATTCTGTTTCACAAAGCGATTACATACTGTAAAGTGTAGACTTGGCTTAGAAGAAGATCTCATATTTTTTTGTAACTACACGAACACGAGACATGGTCTATTTTTACAAGAATTGTTTTTATGGGATCTCATTTCAAATGTAATTATTCCATTTGATAATCGGTGAATAAGAACATTTCAGAATTGAAGACGTAACTATACCTAACAAACAATGCCTCACTCTATGAAAACAATGGGTGGGCGCCGTAATCCAGCAATGCAGATTGTCGCTGGTTTAACTACCACCATAAATAAATTACTAGTAACTTTCAAACTAAGCATTAGAACAACGTAAAATTTAAGATATTAGTTAAACTTGCTGATCTCTATGCATTAAAAAAATTCGCAGGCATATAGCTTCATGCGGAACAAAGCAATTAAGCCGCAAATATGTGCCAGAATTTTTCGTGTTTGGGATTGTAATTAAATAAATACGAGGAATAACTTCAATATTAGAGTTTCCTTACGATTTTGGGATGAAAACATGTATGTGTACCAGATTACTTGTTTCTAGGATTACTGGAAGTACAGTGATGTTGGAGTGTCATGGTCCAAATAAAATTTTGAATTTCAATAACTTCCAAAGTAAGAAAGGTAGGAAGTAATATTTAACACATTACTTAAACTTAGTAATCTTAGTCTACAACGAAAATCTGAGGTACATAAAGTTATTAGGGTAGAAAGCGATTTCACGTTAGGGGTTGGTAAGGGGTAGATATATGGAAATTTACGAGTCTCAGATTTTTCTTATAATATTTGGGTAAAATTTTATCTGTGTAGCAAATTTCAGCTTTCTACGGCTACGGGAAGTACCTTAGAGTTTTGGTGATCATCAGCCAGTCAGTGAGTAACAAAATCTCTGAAGTTTGTATGCGAATAACATCCGAACTAAGAACAATAACGAAAAAAAAAAAAATAGTACGTTTGCTAAGATTGCTGATATCTATGCGCAACAGAAATTTGAGACATGTAACATGAATACGACAGAAGAAATTGAGGTTAAAAAATGGACCGAATTACTTCGAGAAAGGGGTAGGCAGTGCCGCCGTTGACTCGAATTGACGGGTGCACTGCCGTGCACCCAATTTTGCTGATTTTCCTTCCTTCTTTTAGACGTGGAAGTTTATCAAAACAGAAAATATGGCTTTTTTATTTTTAACCGGTTAACGTCTCTTAACAACGAGGTCTTTAGAGACGGGAAAGGATGGGGGGGCAAGGAATAGGAAGGAATTCGGCCATGGCCTTTTGAAGGAAACATCCTGGCATTTTGCCTGGAGTGATTTGGGGTAGCCATGGAAAACCCAAATCTGGATGCCCGGACGGGGATTCGAACCGGCGTCCTCCCGAATACGAGGCCAGAGTGCTAACCGTTACACCACCACTCTCGGTAATATGGCTGTTAACTTCTTCTTAGCTACGATGAGGGATGGGAACTTTCTTTGGGAGATTAGCTGGTGTTGTTTCCCGTTGCCTTCCCCAGTGTGTGTTAGTATGTTTTATTAATGCTGTGGATCACTGTGATAGTGTGTGTGTTCAGTACACAATATTGTTTGTATTGTACGAAATAAGGGATGAATGAAGGAGTGGTCGAAACCCGGTGTCGGCCATTCAGGCCTACTCTTCCGAAAGACGCAAAGAGAACCGCCAAGCTTAACCTCCCCATCCGACGGATGAATCACCATCACACAGTGTCGTATGTCCTCACTCCTCACAGGTTTCGGATTTAATCCAGGACTCTGGTGACTACCTGGCCGGTCAAGTCCTGATGATCAAAATTTCTTCCATTACCAGGATTCGAACCAGCTAACCCCGTATCAGCGCCGCACACCATCACGGTGCCAAAACTAAGCCAACGTAGCGTAATGGGTTTATATAATCGAATAAATTTGAACAGATAAAAGAAAATATTATATCGAGTAAGTTGGCAGCAAAAACCTTTCTGTTTTAAGTTAAGAGAAAAATATACTAATAGAAAAATAAAATATTATGTTTTACCACAACCAATAAACAATACCCAGTAAAGAAGAATGATCGAGAAGAATAAGAATGAAGAACATATTTTTAATAAAATCGATGTTAAAGCCAACTCTTGAATGCATTAAAAGAGAAGAAGAAACAATTTAAGGCTGGGAGGAGGCAGAAACATAAACACCTAAGAAAGGGATAAAGTTGGCTCTGGTTCGAGTTTTAATTCTGTGCTATGATTGTGTTTCTGTTTAATGAATAGAGCTAATTATGAGAAGAAAATTTACGAATAATGTATTTTCGTATGGGATACGAGAGTTTAACTTCACTTAACTTTCCATGTGTCAGCACTAAACAAAAATAAAAATACCAACTAGTCGCCTGGCACAAAAATGTACTGCTGACACGTTTTGAAGTTAGGCAGCAGACATGGCTCCCAGACACACGTCACGTTGCTGCGCGCGCGTTGCTAGTGCTATCGTTCAGTTACAATCAATGTTTTTAAGAAATACATTAGAATATTGAGATCTCTGAATCTGGAGCATTTTAAATTAAATTATATTAATATACGGCAAACTAATCACATAATTTTATTTCTCACAACTTATTATTTCTCACAAATTATGTTAGATGCCAGTGTTTTTAATATTTGAAGTGTAATTTAGGATCTAGTAGATATTGGAGAAAAATTTTCTATTTCATTGGTGATAGCATTTTTGAGACAGAACCGCGTAACAAAAACGGAGCAAAATAGCGGTAATTTGTGTCTTTATTTTCAAATGGAAAAAAGTACCTAGGTCCCCTAAACACCTATATCCCGCCCGCTGTGATATTAATTATTTTTCGATCCCCCTTATGTAACCCTCTGGAATATAATTTTACAAATATTAATATCGAATCATTTATAAAATTCAATTCTGAACTAAAAGCTACAGGCCTGTGACAGACAACAAAAGTACTTCGTTTCATTTCGGAACGGAGCCCTTAAAACTGTATTATACCAAAGGGGTTGTTATATAATGGGGCTGATAAATTATGAAGTGAAAATCTAAAACAGTTTATGCTATAATTTTATTAAAATAATACCCAGAATGAAGTGTTTATGTCAGGTAGGTAATTGTTGACGAAGGGATGAAGATATAGAGATTAACTGAGGATTGCAAGAGAAGGGAAATGCATCAAACCAGTCAGGAGAATTTAGCAAAACAAAACGCATTACATTTATAACACACAGCAATCTAGGTGTTTATTGGTTTGAATCTCGTTCAGATTTCGGTTTTCTCTGTTTACCAACTTTACGTCAATAGAATGCTATTTCCGATTACCTCTTCGTTCACTGCCAGTAGCGCCACAAGTCCTGTAAACGTGTAGCTAAAGCTAAATATGGTTCGCAACAAACTGAGTGTTAAAGTTGACGAAAGCAATAACTCTGAGTTAAGATATCTCTCTGTACATTCTGTGCCAGAACGTAGGAGTAAACTTAAATAAAGAACCTGTTATCCTTGAAGCCAATCTTCTGCATAAACTGACTTCTAAGGCGGACACTAGAGATTCATACGTGTTAGTTTTTTTATCTAAGTTGTACGTTATCTCGCCAATTTAGTCAAATTTTATATTTTCAATGGATGGTTTATCTTTATTTCCTTACATATGTTTAGATTACAAGATGTATACATATAGAGTAATACTTGAAGTCTTGAATATGAAACAACATTAAATGTTTTTATAACGTTTTTTTAAAACATGTTTCAACGTTCCTAGAGGTGACATTTTTGGTCAATCACGTGGTTATTATGCGAATAATCACTTTTGCGACACGTTTACTACTCATTCCCATGAAGCATTGTTTTGTAGCAAATTAATTCGTTTTATTTCAGTTCGTTAATTACAGGTCACAAAAACTCTATGCTTCGCATTTGACCCGATGTAAGTTCCTGATTCGGAAGAAATATTCATCATGCTTTACTTTTGGCAGCAGGTATTTTTACACAATTCATAATCACCCAATACTGTACGAAATAGCTTAACTAAATCAGAAATCTCTCTATATAGCATATGCAAAGAACAGAATAATTTTTGAGTGGTAGTAGCTCGAGTCTACCATCGTGCGCTATGGTGGTTACATGTCGGTAGCTGTGGGGTGTTGGAGATGTAGTAGCTGAAAATGGTAGAACTAGGGCATTTTCATATTTCACCAAAATATTTTAGAAAATCTTTGGAATCTTCTAGAATATACTCGAATGTTCTTAGATGTACTAAAATGTTCTATAATGTTCTTGAATGAATTAAAATGTTCTAGAATAAGACACATTTTTCAGCTTTTTCAGCTATTAACAAATAATTTATATGCGACATACGCGTATTTGGTGAGTGAAGCGATTTTGACGGGATTTTCACTGACGGGTTGCTGATTTGGCAGGGAGCAAAACAGAGTAATTTTTATTCTTAAAATATTTAAGGTTCTATGCAAAACATTCAACATTCTTGACAAACACGAACTTAGTAGTGGACACAAATTAGTAATAATAATAAATTATTTAACTGAAATGGAGCCTATACTCTAGTAGCAATTTCCCAACACATCTACTTTCCCGTTTAATCATTTTCTCTTTTGAAAACTTGAGTGCAATTTCCTTATCTAGCTACTTTGCTCTCTACGAATTTTAATTTTAAATTAGATCTCACCAAAAAAAAAAATCTTCTTTACGTCTAAAATCGATTGCCAGTTTGTAATTACTGCCGCCTCATGTGCTATTTCTATTTCTTCTGCCTATATTGATATATCGATCCAAGTTCCATCGGCCATATACGTATTATACACTTCCAGCATCATCTTCATCTGTCTCTTACTTTCAATTACTCCCAACCCGGCTCATTATCATATAATTTGCTAATGGTTTTTTCAGTAATTTCCATAAACCACTCTAGCCACTCTCCTTTGCACCTTCTCCAACACGTGTATTTGCTACAACACTGTTTTTTAAAGTTTCATCAAACTTATTCGTCTCTTTAACTTTTTTTTTTTTTTTTTTTGCTTCATTTGGCGAGATCTCTATCTTCACGGTATGAAGAACCCATCACATTCCCCTACATATACGCTAAATAAATATTCATGGTACTCAACCTGAAGATTGGTTGGACCTTTCCGAAAAGGCACATTAAGCCAGGCCAGATCCTTTCCTCCTTATCTAACCTGTAATCGTACCGGGTAAAAGTGACTTAACGTGGAATCCGAATCACGGAAGTGTTCTGGGGTACTCCACATTACACAGCTTGTGACAAAGGAGAAGGTCGGGTTAAGGCCCTATGAAAAATGCCCGCTGAGACAGGATTTAGAACCGGGGACCTTTTGATCTCCAGTCAAACACCTTAATGATTGAGATCTCAGAATGCTCTACATATACGCAATAACACCATACACACGGAGGAAAGCAACTGACAACCTGTCTATAGATTACTAGCTTGGTACGACACCCCTATCGATTGAATGAACTAAGTCGAAATTCTCCCGAATAATTAGAGACGGATTCTAAAATATTAGGCTTCAATCATACAGTTGAGTTGAGTTTATAGTAACTCTCCGACTTGTTCGCAAAATTATCATATTTACAGACAAAAAAGGCGGAATCAAACAAACGAAACCAAAATGAACTGAAACAGGCAATTACATCACCCATTGTTAAAAATCAGTCGAGGTAAGAACAGTTAATAAACGCATTATTCAGTTGATTAATCATCTTCTCTCAGTATTCCAGACAGCGTTTAAAAAATTTGTGACTAAAGTAAAACTAGATCATCATGTTCCGACTTCAGTCATCACCAACTACTGTATGCAGTGCAAATTATGACTAACTAACAATCGGTTCAGATATTCTATTGATCTGGAGAAAAGTTAATTCGAAACTATAAATCACTCCAAGGTTCCAATATCTAAAACCCTGCGGGCCTATTATCAGTTTTATTGGCTTTGGGGTATAAATTAAAAGGTGCAAGACCAATCATTTTGTTTATATTCGTAATACAAAAATTATTATCATATGTTTTATCAGTGAATTTGATATATGTTAGTTCCTTTTTAACTGTGCAACAGAAGAAAATAATAATCGCAGTTCCAAAGAAAAAGAAATTAAATAAATTATTATTGAACTATTATTTTTTATAAAAATTGCAACAACTGTCAAATTACAATAATACTATATCTTATCATTTATTACATGTAATACCCGAAGAAATTTCACTTCAGTTGTGTGGTCCGATTACACAATTTTTAACTTTTTTTTTGCACAAAGCGGCACCACAGGCGCTTAATTTACACGTATATCACGAAAGTCTACAGGCTTAGGTTAGGCAGCTAGCACATACAGCTGCTGACTCTCTTATCTGAAGCAATCGAACAACGCATGAAGACTGCCGTCCAATAAAGCCGTATACTAAGTCCTGTACTTAGCAATTTTTACTGAATCACACAATTATGGAAACATTAGGAATTCAAATGCCTTGGTTGTAAATTATAATTTCAGCCGAATTAGATATCAAGAAAAAAATTAATAAATGTTTCAGCACTAAATAGAGTGATGAAATCTTCTTTACCAGCTTCAAAGACCGACATTCCCTCATACAGAATCTTAGTAAGGCTTACTACCTTTTGCGAGTTGAGCCTGTACCAACATGCCAATGGGATGATTTTCATGAGTTGCGCAACAGACTATTCCATGCGTAATGGCTAATGAAATAAAGGCATCTTGAGAAATTTGAATTGGTACTGATGCGCAATGCCTTACTGGAAAGCCGAGAAGTAAATAAAGTATCCCACAAAAACAATTCTTGTAAAAATAGTGCCATGTCTAATGGGAGCTTACTAACAAGAAGTTATAAGCACTTGTTCTGAGTCAAATCTACACTCTACAATGTGATTTCACTTTCTGAAACAAAATGGTTTCTCTCCGTGTTGTGGATGATTGATTTAAAAATAAAAAAGTCCGTTGACTTCACTACTATTCATATTATATTGTTCACAAATATGAAAGGCATGATGTGTACGATTTACTCTGAGACTTGTAAAACGTGAAATCTTTTGTGTATTTGCAGGACAGATAAAACAACACAATTAATGTATTTATACGGGTGGAAAAAGTATTACTATCTAAAACACGGCATGCATGATGGTCAAATCATCTGATTTATTTAATTTAATTTTTTAAATCTACTCTCCACAACACCAAAGAAGCCATTCAGCTTCAGAAGGTAAATACACAATGGAATGTGTAGACTTAGCTCAGAAAAGATCTCATAATTTTAGTCCAGCAAACCACCTTGAGTCTTGGCCCTAGAAGCCATTCAGCTTCAGAAGGTAAATACACAATGGAAAGTGTAGACTTAGCTCAGAAAAAGATCTCATAATTTTAGTCCAGCAAACCACCATGAGTCTTGGCCCTATTTTTAAAAGAATTGTTTTTGTGGGATTTAATTTCTTTTTGTAAGTGCAGTATGGTGGCTCGGTTGTTAAGGGTCTGGCTGGAGAGCGAAAGGTTCCCGGGTCGAATCCCGGTCCCGGGTGGGATTTTCAAAGGACCTTAATCCCACTTTCACTTCTGGCACAACTAACTTGTTTTGTGATGTATGCCAGAACGCTTCCGTTGTTCAGATTTCACTATAAACTGTCCCCTGTACCACGTAGTGCAACCGAGTTAGGTGAGGCGGCTGCGATAGGGGTGGATTGCTCAACCAATAAGAAACCCTATCTACTCGGCCATTAAAACCGCACGAGATTATTATTAATTACTAGTCTTCGTAGGTTGGTAGCTTATTCTCAATCGTCTTTCTTTTCTGACTCTAATTTCTGTACATCAGCAACTGTTTGCTATCTTCATATACAAATATTCCAGCTTATACTCTATTTTTTTAAAGGGCTGAATGCTACCTTACTGCGTGCCAGCTCATTTCAAACAACGTGATGGAGCGTGATGAGTGAGCGGTAACGCTATAGCCTCGTATTCTGGAGTACGTGGAATCGTTTTTTTTTTTTTCTTAACTGCTTTACGTCTCTTAACAGCGAGGTCTTTAAAGACGGGAAAGGATGAGGGGCAAGGAATGGGAAGGAATTCGGACATGGCCTTTTGAAGGAAGCATCCCGGCATTTTCCTGGAGTGATTTGGGAAACCATGGAAAACCCAAATATGGATGCCCGGACGGGGATTCGAACCGCCGTCCTCCCGAATGCGAGGCCAGAACGCTAGCCGTTACACCACCACGCTCGGTGCGTGGGTTTGAATCCCCGTCCTGGCATCCAGATTTGGGTTTTCCTTTTTTTTCCCCAAATCACTCCAGACGAATGCCAGGATGCTTCTTCCAAAAGTCCATGGCTAATTCCTTCCCGTTCCTTTCCCTCAGTCCTTTCCCGCCTTTAATGACCTCAACGTCGACGAGGCGTAAAGCCATAAGCAAAAGAATATCAAACACTGGGCTCCGTCCAATTGGTTTTAGGCCATCATCTGAAATAGGTGGGTTACCAATAACTTCCAAATAACTGTAAGTACAGGGACAAATGTCACTAATAGAAGTAGTTTTAAATGAAATTTCACAGGAGATAATAGAATGTGTGTGGTTGCAAGTAGTTCCCCAAGAATAGAGCCAAGTTAATCTACAAGCTATGAAAAATATATGCCGTATCAATATACAGGGCGTTCGCCGGGAAACGCAACCCACTGTTAGCGCTACAAGGAAGAAACTGCTCCCGGCGAGCGAGCGGTCAGTTTCCGGCATTGTTCGACCGTCGGCCGCGGACTATTTCATAATAATTACGCTTCATAAACTTCATAAACTTGTGTGCTAAGCATTTAAATGTGACGTAATTCATTAGCTTACCTTATAAAAGATGCTGGAAGTGTTGACCCTCTTGTGTAATGCACATTTCACATCTTCTGAACATATTTCGAGACACACGCTGCCCTAACTGACTTAATGATTTTTTGGGTGACTGTTCTAGTCGAAAAGCGATATCGTCAATTTTCTCCTCTGTGAGAATACGGTTGACCGACAGTCTCTTTTTGTTAAAAAATGAACCCGTTTCTCTTACTTTTTTAACCAGACGCAGAATTGTTGATTTAGCTGGCAGTAAAGCGCCAGGAAATTCGCGACGAAATTTACTGCGACACTTTTTAAACGACTTCTTCTTCACATATGTATCGTAGAGAAATATTCTTTGTTGCAAACTGTAACGTACCATAATTTTACTCACACTCAAACACGGTACAGATTAATAAGAGTATGAAGCCCCAAACCAGCCAAACCGCAAAGAAACGTTTATTCACAACACTGATTAATAAGAGACTGAAGTCACAAACTATCTACAATGCAAAGAAACCGTTCTTAACAATGTAAGGGTCCCAATATACTGCGTCACTGCACTGTTGGGGCAGCGGAGGTGTTAAACAGTGCGGTGATTCACGGTGCCGTGTGGCGGAAACTGCTGGCCCACTGACCGAGCAAGTTGCCGACGGCAACAGACTGGGAGGGTAGCGTTTTCCGGCGAACGCCCTGTATTATTGCATTAACTCTCAGTCTATGTTGTAGCCACCATAACTCACAACAATGGTGTGAAGAATGATTTGCCTACGTGCTATATGACTTTAGGTAATAATTAAGAAAAAATTAACATATAGCCAATCTTCTTCTTCTCCACCACCTTTGCCAACAATTTGAGGTTGGCTGCCTTCGATGAGTTTTATTCATCGCTGGCATTGTCAAATTTGGAGCTATGGTTTTACGGCCGTATGCATTTTATACCTACTGCCAGGTTTTACTAACTTAACGTGATTATACGTCCCCCTTTGGTTGTGACAGTCGCGCTTTCAGGTTGTCTGTCCCGCTGTCCTCGACCAGAGTAAAATGTCCTGATTTCGCAAACAAAACGACAATTTAATATATCTATCTATTTGGGCCTAAAACAGACGATGCGGTTTTTGCCGCGTGGCGGTTCAGTCGACGCATGGACCATTGCTGATCACGCAAGGATTTATTAGCAGCAGCCAAGATATGGATATGTTTGACGAGTTTTCGCTTATTTCAAACTACGTCACAGATCAAAAAATCACTAGCTGGAACGCTAAGAACGTTGCTGCTGGTAACCGTTGGGTGGAATTATTTTAACACTTTCGTGCTAGCACTCTCAACTTTACGAACTTTCGTATAACTATTGAGTACGTTAAGTGTCTGCCTGGAAGTAATGCACCTATCGAAAGAGTTTTTTCTCTGATTAATAAAATATGACAAGTGACAAAACACAGTTAAGTGTCGCAGTATTGATTACCAAGACTAACATCAACAAATCATGTAATGGGCGCCATATCTACTTTAAAACTAGAGCCGATATTTTGTAACTGATCTGTTCCAACGATATATACTCACAAAACAACTGGCTAGTTGTACGTTACATGGTACACACTAAGGCTGAGTAACTCAGCTAACATGTAATACCTTCTGCTTATTATAAGTGTTCGTTTTTGAATAAAAACTAATAAAATACGAAAAAAAATCTTTAAAGAAATTCCGAAGGCGTCCCGCTCTGGCGAAAAATATAAGTGGTCACGTCATACTAACTGTTTTGTTTATGATCGCTTGTTATTCTAAACATATTTTCGTGCGGTTCCGAGCGTTCGAGGTCAAAGGTGTCCCTTGTAAGTTCTAATGGGGTAAAGGAGAAATTTCCATCTGACTGTGAAACGTGTGACTATGTTCAGCGTGTGAAATGTGTAATTTATTAGTCGGAGATTGGGGACCGTCCCGGTATTCACCTTGATGACTGCGGGAAACCACCAAAACCTGCAGTCAGGACGAACCTGGACTCATGTCTGGTCTAGTGTGTGGAGCTCAGAGCACTGAGCCGCACTGGCCGGTCTAACACACAGTCATTATGTTGCTTTCGTACCTTCCTGGACATTGACAGATTTGGTGGCTCAGTGGTTAAAACTACCGTTTCAAGTCTTGATCCCTGCTGGGATTTTCATAGGCCATTAACATATCGTTCACATCGGGTAGCGTTCTGGCCTCGTATTCGGATGGACGCGGGTTCGAATCCCGTCCGGGCATCCAGGTTTGGGTTTTCCATGGTTTCCCCAAATCACTCCAGGCAAATGATGGGATGCTTCCTTCAAAAAGGCCATGGCCGAATTCCTTCCCGTTCCTTGTCCCCCCATCCCGCTTCTAATGACCTTAGCCGTCGACGAGGCGTAAAGCAATAAATAATAATAAAAAAAATCTGGCAAAATTTTCTTTTGTATGTAAACGCCAGAACGATTCCGTTGTTCGGAATTCACGTTAAACTATAGTCCTCTAAACTCGGTAGCGTTAGGGTACGCGGCTGCCGTAGAGGTGGATTGCACAGCTTGTCACCAGGTCATAAAGACAGCACGAAATTACATTACCAGCCTTGACTTCTCAACCTGTTACACACAGCGTCAGCGTCGGGTGGCCTACCCTCAAGGCGACAGATACTCCATGGCCCAATGCAGGGAGAGCAGAATAGACACTATATACGGGTTATTCATGTGAAGATTCACAGCTTTTAGGGCAGCAATAACAGCCTTAGGAGTTCATTCAAGACTGCTGGTTTGTGTAAAAAGAAAACCAGAAACGACGTCCATAATAGGAGACAGCTTTTGGGGAGACCACACCAATATATATTTCGTAATAATATCTAAAATTATAATTATTCATAACATCGTCACTGCCATTTTCTGTTCATTTTCACACACAATTTTGGGTGCAATATTTTTATTTTTGTGTAAGGAGTACGAACACCTGTTTACCTAATTATAATATAATACATTTACTTGAAGACGCAAGCAGAATCATTTAACATGCCTACTAGATCACTGAAACAGATAAGGAGGGGGATTTAATTTCCTCTTTATATTTTGTGTTCCCGTAAATCTATATACAACTGCAATGCGTGCGTGTTGAATGTGTGTGTGTGTTTTTTTTTTGTTTTTTTTCAGTTGGAGTATAAGCATGAGAAATAGCAAAATTGAATTATTTAATAATTGTTCCTGTCGAAACAGACTGACACATCATCATCATGAAGAGCATCTGATGATTTTTGATTGGTAAGCAGTCCTTGCGAAGGTTTTTGTCTTGGATCATTTCTTTCAAAATTATTGTTTTTA
>JARYHS010008074.1:55376035-55438954 GCA_031002005.1 Vandiemenella viatica
CGATTTAAATGAAATAAACTGCATTTTAATACTCAGAAAAAGTAGATGTAAAAGATACGTCACACCACTAGTACAAATTAAGAATGAAATAAAATAAAAAAGAAAAAGTGTATTTCGAGCGTAATTGAGGTTTAAAAAAAATAATAAAGCCATTTAGACGATTGGTCCACACGACACTCATTAGAATACGATTTATGACCCGTAACAACGTGCACGTGGCAGAGGCGCGCACCTGCGCCCGCTGCGACGGGGGCGGGGGCGGGAATGACCACAAACTGACCACAAGTTGGCGCCGGCCCGCCTTCGATATGTCACACCACAAGAATGTTCACTAAAGTGAATATTGTACTGTAATTAAGGTTTAAAATAATAAAGCCATTTAGACGATTTGGTCCACGACACTCATTAGAATACGATTTATGCCCGTAACAAACGTGGCACGTGGCAGCATTTCGAGCGTAATAAATTGGAAGTGCCGCGTAGCCTCATTAGCATATTATTTATGACTGTAACTTAGGTTAAGAAGTGCCCGCGTAGCTCATTAGCATATTATTTATGCCCGTAACAACGTGGCACCTGCGCGACGTGGGTGGTCTGGCGAAACCTGCGCGACGTGGGGGGTCCAAAAAACGGCAACGCAAGCCCCTCCATAAGAAATACATGGGGGAAAAACTGGCAACGCACGCCCCTTAGACCACTACTTCGCTTCCGTTACATCTCTAGTACATACACGTGAATATTCATTACATGCGCACGTATTTATGTATATAGTGAAGAACAAGAATAAGAATTTTACTTTTACCTACTTTCACGATTTGACTGTCAGCTGACTGAACAGGCCATCTTTTAAGGTCCAGTGCATCATTCGTCTAAGGGCGATGCAAATTTATCCTCACTTTCTGCTGTCTTCTAGCATTATCTAGACTCAATTCGTTTCTCCTGTTCAGCTTCACTACGAATTTATCTATTTGGTTTTTTGTTATTGATTTTTTAGAATTAGCCGAAACGCCTTCGAAATACACTAATGCAGCTTTCACACACGACTGCTTCGGACGTACACTATTTTCTTGCGTTCACTCACAAGATTGTTTGCTCAGTAGGCGACATCTGGAGTGGCGGTCTCTATTGAAACATCAAAGGGATTTAGCGCGTCATAATGGTGCTGTGGGCACACAGGCTATTATATACACATTTTGAAGAATGAAACTAACGTGCTTAGCTGCTCTGCACTCTATTTCTTTCTTTCTTTCAATTCTTTTCGCCTATGAACTCTCAAATTCCGGGTGGGTGAAATACCACCCGGAATTCCCGGGTGGGTACTGCTACCCACCATACCCACATTATCCGCGCCCTGCTTCCAGTAAGTAATGACTGTCATCTATGCAACAACTTTGTTAATAGTATGAAACCCTCCGCCAGTTATCCTCTGTGATCCCCTATAATATTCATGATATTAATATTCGATTTTTTATTGCAATTTCACCACCCACATACTTTTGATCTTTATGATTTTCAATTTCAAACTTTTTCTATGTTTTTCGTAACTTGTTTAACATTTTTGCATGCTACTGTGTAACTTAATAGAAGAGAAAATATCCGGTACGTTAACTTACGAAATATGCTATCACTATATGCTGTTCAATTTAGGTCCATTTCTTAGTTTTTTTTCTAGAGTTGTGCACAGATGAACAAAAAAATTAAAATTTAAAAAAATAAAAAAATTAAAATAAATAAATAAAATAGTCGCTGAACCATTCTGTACTTTGTTCCTTATTGGATAAAAATCTCATTGTTGTTAACCAAAGCCATTTACTATCACTATGTTTAATTTTTCAAAATTCATTCATTAATTTTTCTGGATGTGTGCAGACAAGAATTTCAAAACTTACAGTATTGATCTGTGTATCATCAGGAAAGTATGCTATTAATTCAGATAAGAAGTATCCTGATGGCATCTTTTCTACAAGTTTATTATCTAGTATAGGTATTAGACTCACCATTGTGGCTGGGTGTCTCAAAGCACCATTACAGAGGAGCAGGGAGGTTCTTTTCACGGACTCTTTTTTTTTTACTTATGGCTTTACACCTCGTCGTCGTCGAGGTCCTTAGAGGCGGGATGGGGCTGGGACAAGGAACGGAAGGAATCCGGCCATGGCTTTTTGAAGGAAGCATCCCCGCATTCGCCTGGGATTGATTTGGGGAAACCATATAAAACCCAATCTGGATGCCCGGATGGGGATTCGAACTGGCGTTCTCCTGAATGCAAGGCAAGAACGTTAACTGTTCACCCACCACACCTGGTCTCTGCACATCGGTCGGATGGTATTGCAGAGGCTCTTTACCTGCAATCACCTATACCATTCCTGGGGCGGTCACATCGCCGCCTTCAAAACTACGTATTTCACAACAAAAACTACTTGTGTTATGTAGAACACAAGTTACACTTTTCACAGACAGATGGTAATACATTCAAATCATTTATGGACTAACTACACTCTACACAGTATTAAATGAAAGCTGAGGTGTACTTAAGCACAGCTATTTATTACGCAAGAGGTTGCATACACAAAAACAGAAACATGCAGTAGCGAAACACAGATAATAAATATAAGTTCATATGCAGCACATGGCTAGCAGCTGACTGACTCCAAGTAGTACGGTTGTCTCCCACCTGGTCTGGTTGGCACTCCTGTCGGCTCGATCAGGGTGCCGGCTGTTGGCAAAGAGATGTACCATGGCGTGGTCGATTGCGGACGCCGACTGGTGGCAAAGATTTGTACTTTAGGCTGGGCAAGGCTCCGCCACAACCACTCTCCCACCAGTGACTTACTCAGGGAGACACGCTTCATGCCATAGGTGCTGGTGTCTGCACGGGAACCCCTCGCGTTGGTTCTCATGGGTCGCTCCATTGATGTAGATCTGTGCGTCAGTGCTGGTGGATGTTCTTCCCAGGGGGCGTCGGTCTGGTCGTGGTCTGTTTTGGCGATGAAGGCAGGCTTCAGCATGTCCACTGAGACTGTCCTTGTCCTCCCCGTTGATTTTAATCACGAACACTCTGTCACTGATGCGCCTGACGACCTCATGTGGCACCTGTGTAAGGTGGTTCAAGAGGCTTCTTCACAGCGTCTACACGTTGAAGATGTGAGTACAGGTGTATAGATCTTTCAGTAGAAACAGGCGAGCCTTGGTGTGGTGAGCCGTTGGTGTGGGCCTGGCGGCACGGATGTGCTCTCGGAACTTCTCCAGGAAGAACTGTGGATCAGCTGGAGTGTCTTCAGAGGTGAAGAATTCACCAGGCAGTCTAAGCAGCGTCCCAAAGAGCAGTTCAGCTGGAGAGGCCTTCAGATCCTCCTTGTAGGCGGTGCGTAGACCTAGGAGAACGGTTGGCAGTAGGTCTGGCCAACGTAAGTGAGTGTTACACATCAGAGCGGCCTTAAGCGAACGGTGCCAGCGTTCGACGAGTCCATTGGACTGCGGATGGTACGGCGTGGTGCGAATACGCGGATCTCCTATCAGGCGCGATAGTGCGGTGAAAAGAGCTGACTCGAATTGTGGACCTTGTTCCATGTAGATGGTAAGTGGAGTGCCGAACAGACAGATCCATTGTGTATAGAAGGCTGAGGCAGCTGTATCAGCCAGTATGTTACTGAGTGGGATGGGCCATTGGCCATCTGGTGAAATGGGTCAATAATGGTAAGGCAGTACGGGAAACTTGCAACCTGCGGCAGCTCGATGAGGTCCAGGTGGATGTGGGTCGAACCAGTTGTTGGGAACAGCAATGTTGAGTGTGTCAGTCGGTTGTGACGGTGAATTTTAGCTCGCTGACACGGTATGAATCTTCGAGTCCATAGGAGTGCATCCGTCTGATGCCTGGCCACACATAGCGTTCCTTCAGCATCCGGGCGGTGACTCTGCCACTAGGATACGAAAAGCCCATGAACGGCGTCGAATGCCCATCACCCTGAGATTCTGTGGGATGTAGGACCTCACTCGATTTTCAGAACGTTGCAAATTATATCGAGGTCGTCAATACATAGAGACTGTAAGTTGAGTAATGTGGATTCCCGGTGTGTGGGCAGCTCTTCATCGGTGATCTGCACCTGGTGGATCTCCTCGTGGCTGATCGTCGTTGGCATGGAGATGGAGTTTATGCGGGAGAGTGCATCGACCACGACGTTGTCTTCACCCCGTGTGTGGACAATCTAAGTGGTGAACTGTGATATATAGTCCAGGTGGCGAACTGGCGCGGAGATGCTTTGTCCGGTCACTGCGAGAAGGCATACGTGATGGGTTTATGATCTGTCTGGCTGACGAAGTGTCGGCCCTCAAGAATGTGCTGAAAGAAACTAATGGCCTCTTAGATGGCGAGGAGCTCTCGGTCGTAGGTGCTGTAACGGGTTTCGACTGGGATGAGCTTCCGTGAGAAAAACCCCAGTGGTCTCCAGGTTCGCATCCTGAAGCTATTCAAGAACGGCTTCGATGGCCGTGTCGGATGCATCAGTTCTCAGACTAAGGCTCCCTGACGGTGAGAGGAAAGTCGTTTGGACAGCGTGGGCAACACCACATTTGCAGGTAGCAAACACTTGCTCAGTAGCGGGAGTCCAAGGAATTGGCGGTTTGTCGTTGCGTTTAAAGTCCTTCAGGCAGGTTGTTAAGTGGCGCCTGCATCTGTGCAGCGCCAGGAATGCACTTCCTGTAGTAGTTGACCATTCCCAGGAACCGACGGAGATCGGAGATGGTCTGAGGTTGCGCATACGACGCGATGGCTTGGACTCTCTCCGCCGGAGGCTTGTAACCGGAAGCGTTGACTGTGTAGCCCAGGTAAATGACCTCTGTCTTCTCGAACTGGCACTTCTTCTGATTGATTGTTAGTCTTCTTTGCACGAAGGATGTCGATCACCGTGGTGAGGTGCTTTAAGCGTTCCTCGTGTGATTTGGAGAAAATGATTAAGTCATCGATGAAAACAGCCAACAAAGTCCAGACCTCCAAGTAGATTGTCCATGTGGTGTTGAAAGGTCTGTGTAGCATTGCGTAGGCCGGGCTGCATGCCGACGAACTCAAAAGTCCGAAAGGCGTCGTCACTGTCGTCTTTGGGAATGTCTGACTTGGCAACTGGAATCTGGTGGTAGGCATGACCAAGCCGATTGTGGAGAACACTGAAGCAGCCATGGAGACGCTGAAGGATGCTGTCTCCGTTAGGGACAGGATAACGGTCAGGAACAGTGATCCCGTTGAGCCACCTGTAGCCGCCGGTAGTTCCCCAAACCGCCGAGTTTTCTTCGGAACCATGTGAATCGGGCTGGCCCACTTACTGTTTGAGGGACGTATCACGCCGTGATGCAGCTGCAGGTCGAAATCCTCCTTGCGGGCTTTCAATTTCTCGCCAGTAAGTCGGCGAGGGCGATCAAAGACAGGAGGGCCAGTGGTCTCAATGTGGTGAACCACAACATTGTCAGACTGGGTGACAGGAATAGTGTTAGGCCTCGTGATGTCTATGTAGCGGCTGAGCAGGCCGGCATAGATCTTGTCCTGGTCACCCGTGCAAGCATTCTGGTTGATGGTGGAGACTGTGTGGATGGTGGCTTCACAGAGTTGGCCCGTGGTCGTCAGAGGTGTAAGAGGATCGATGAGGCGTCTCCCTTTCAGGTCCAGGAGCAGAGAGTGGTGAACTAGGAAATCCGCTCCAATGATGGCTACATTGACATCTGCAATAATAAAGGACCATTTGAATGCTCGGCGTAAGTTAAGGTCCAGCACCAGAAGTTTTTTTCCATAGGTGTGAATGAAGGTCCCATTGGCGGCGTACAGCTGGAAGTCACCCTTCTTGCAACATCCGGAAATGGAGGTCTTAGGTACCAGTGGAATAACCAAGCCAGAGTCGACCAAGAAGCTCATGTTCGTTGTATGGTCGTAGAGGTGCAATCGGTATTCCTTGGTGAGGCAGGCGTTTGTGGTGCTGTCGCCGGCCACCTGAACAATCGACAGCGCATCTAATTTTCCGACGGCTGTCTGGTTGCAGGGCGGCTCGCAGCTCCTAGCGTCTTCTCCAAAGCGGCGGTGATAGAAGCAGACTGTGGCCTTGATGGGGAGCGCCTGCGGTAGCGAGGGCTGCTGCGCTCACGTGCGCGGCCACTTTCGTTGAAGCTGCTGATGAGCGTGGCGTTGATCTTGCACAGCTCAGCCGCTGCCAGCTTCAAATTGGAGATTTCTTCTGTGAGCGATTTGAGTGGATCGGCAGGCAGGTGGTCCGGAGATCGTGACTTGGAACGCGTGTGGCCAGTGGCCATAACGGTTGGAGGAGACTGCATCTCATGTAGCTCGTCCGCGATCTTCGCCTGTTCGTCAAGGGAGACGCCTTTCACCAGCTTCAAACAGTGTTGGATTGACGGAGGCAGCAAGGCAAGACAGCGAACCCTGATGACGTCCGGAGTTGCTCTGCCGCCGGCCAGGGTAGTCATTTGCCTGAGGAGATGTGTTGGTTTTTGTAGCCGAGCTCCAACTCGGTGAGGGGCTTGTGAAGCTTAGGCGATCGTATCTGTTCTCCTTAGGCGGATTAGACAGCAGGTCTGCTACCTCCATCATGACACAGATAATAAATACAAGTTCATATGCAGCACGTGGCTAGCAGCGGACTGACTCCAAGTAGTACGGTTGTCTCCCACCTGGTCTGGTTGGCGCTCCCGTCTGCGCGATCAGGGCGCCGGCTGTTGGCAAAGAGATGTACCATGACGTGGTCGATTGTGACGCTGACTGGTGGCGAAGATTTGTACTTTAGGCTGGGCAAGGCTCCGTCACACATTTCTTCAAAACTACGACGGGCCTAGCAAACTGGTATTATATGGAACTTCGCTTTGAAAATAAGCTCAGCCTCTGAAAGAGGATGTGGCGAACAACTGCGAAAGTGGAAACGATCAAGAAATGTTGATGAGTAGGCCCTATTGATACTGTTTATATAGAAAGCAGTGACGCCTTGTCCAATTTATTTGTTGGTCTGTGCCTTGTTTATGACGTGTTGTATCCTGGAATTGTTATACACTAGAGATATGAAACATAATGGATAACATTATGTTATTTTTAAAGTGGGCGTTTAGTTACTCGAAGATGTATAAATGTACTTTCCGAACTGTTAAGCAGTATATTGAGAAAGGCAAACGAATTGAGGTGGTCTAAGAAAGCTTTTAAAGTGTTTCTGGCAATAGAGTACGTGATGATGGTGTGAATTCTGCCTATGATAGCATGAAAGAAAATTTGCAGTTACAACTTTGTCATCGAATAGTTTTGGATAAAATTTGGTTGTCAGTTATGACACATATGATCAATCGGTTGCATTATCAGTTCCTGCATGGAATTTTTCATTAGTTCACGCACATACGGTACTAGAACCTTGACCAAATTAGCCAATGTATCTAATCTCCATTTCAGGAACTGCAAGCAGTATGTCGAAATATAGAAAAAATATAATAATAACAAGGTATACGTTGATAAAGTATCTATTTTTCTGCGATGAGTTCATAGAACAATAAAACACATTTTAAAATGACAAATCTCTACCATATGAATTCACGTCCAAATAATCTAGAACCGAGCGGGGCGGTGTAACGGTTAGCGTTCTCGCCTCGCATTCGGGAGGACGGCGGTTCGAATCCCCGTCCGGGCTTCCAGATTTGGGTTTTCCATGGTTTCCCCAAATCACTCCAGCCAAATGCCGGGATGCTTCCTTCAAAAGGCCATGGCCGAATTCCTTCCCATTCCTTGCCCCCATCCTTGCCCCCCCTCCTTTCCGGTCTCTAAAGACCTCGATGTTAAAAAGAGACGTAAAGCAGTTCCAAACAAAAAAAAATAATAATCTAGAGTCGTCGTAAGCCAATTTTCCGCAATTCCTCAATAAATTAAATGATAAAATAACGCCAACGCAACTATTTTTGTAGCTTTAATGCCGTACGCATTACGAAGAACAATAAATAAATAAACTTAACAGATACATGCATTCACACACAGAAAATTGGGAACAAAATAACAAAACATCACGCTCCCACGCAATTGCAAATCTGGCGGTGTCAGAGCACCACCACCCTGAACATTAAGAAAATAAAATGGCTTCCGTAAACAAATAGATAGATAGATATGTTCACTTTGATCCCATGTGAGAATAATCTCGGGGATTATTAGTAATGTCAATATTACTATATAATTGATAATATTATTATATATTGACAACAAGTTAGCTACAACCCACTAGTATAACCAATATCTCTTGTAATCTACCAATACAATCCCGAGTTAATTAATACTTATTATGTGGAACAGTGTATATACTTGTTACCAGCATCTAATAACCAGTTATTTTCTTACCAACCAGTTACCATGATAAGTTTCACTGTAATTTGCGACTGCATATTATATCATGTTAGTTGCTATTTATGTGGAACAGTACACACACCTATTAACAATATCAATTACATTACCAACAACTCATAAGCAGTCAATTACTTAAAAACCTGTTAGTATGACAATTTTTCACAGCAGTTTTTGAGTGTATGCTATCCCATGTTAGTTACTATATATGAGTGAAATTTTGTAAACAGTGTAATTACTTCATTTGTCAAAAGTTTCAACAGAAAGAAAAACCATATGTCCATATATCATTTTAGTAATTGTGGACAACTCCTTCCATACACCATATATACTATTTTATTAGTCATTCTTAGTTACTAAATTCCAAGAAGAAAATTCTTTCACAGAGTAAAATGGGTTCTGAAGCAGAAACTCTTTCAGTTTGGACTTAAAGTAGTTGGATTTTTGTAGATAACATTTAAATGAGTTGTAATACACGCAATGTTTTTACATCCAGTATGCAGCAACAAAGACAAATGTCTTTACCAGAAACATGCTTTGGAGTAAAAGCAGAGATGCGTGGTTACGAACAAGGAAACCACTAATGTAAATAGTAAATAATCAGAAAATGTTTGAAATTTAGAATTAGGTTAAACATCATAGAATAAATTTGTAATATTCAACGTAAAATTTTAAAATTGATTCGTCGCTGATGATGCCTCGATGAGAGGCGAAACGTGTACGACATTAAAGCTACAAAAACAGTTGCATTGGCGTTACTTTATCATTTAATACACATCCGAATAGTTTATCAACTTATTTTTAGCATTAGTATTAAAGTAAGATTTTAACTTCATCTTGCATAAATTACATTCAACAGCAACAGCTGATCAACTGTTATGTAGAGCTCCCTGTCTTAGTAAAATTTACTTGAAAGAGAAGTTTTTATACAAAACGCAATGCATAAGAAAAGTAAACTCCTGCATGCCATCATTAATCCACCACGTGACAAGATGGGTGGTGGGAGGGGCGAGTGGGGAGGATGATGAGTGCACTACCAAAAACGAAAAATTCTAAAATCTCCAACATAAAGTCTGAGAGCATATAAGGGCGTAGCTTTGATCTTCAGTATTCACATGTATGAGGCTTATGAGACGATGATTTTTAATTATTTCTCGTAGAACTACGAAATAAGAAGAATGCACTAACCATTGAAAATTGAAATTAGGTAGCGAAGTAAATATTGATAAAAATATCTATCAAGTTTCATGTTCCAGATCGTCACCAAGTCTAAGAAAACAAATTAACTTCCAAATCGATAAGTTCATCGCTACAAACAATGAGAAGAAAACTGAGTTTGATTAGAAGTTTTTATTTATTAAGATTATATTCTAGAGTTTTAATTTGCTTGTATGACGACAGTTGGCAGTAATGGTGATCCAAATGTCAACAGGATTCTAAGCCTAAGCGAAAAATTAAACTGATGTGGAATTTGAAATACGAATGGGATGCATCTATTTCACATATGTATTTGTTTCCATTATGCGTGCGCTAACGAGGAAAATATAACAAACATGCAACCAAGTTAATACTAGTTGCGTCTTTTCCTATGACCCATGCTGATCTTATCACAGTCAGAAAGCTAACAACCATTTCGTAGAACAGGGGTTCCCAAACTTTCTTATGACACTGTCCTTCTGTCCAACAATCATATATTATATTATTTCTATAAGGTATTTTTTTATAAGGTATTTTTTGTCACAAGCCTGTATCTTCCTTCATACTTAATCGAAATCAATGAATGAGGTGTCATTTTAAAGCTTATGGTCTTCCCTTTGGTCACATCATATTTTAAGAAATGAAGTTTTCGGAATTCGGCCCTTAAAGGGCGAAAATGTCAATATTTCTAAAATGCTGTTTTCTGTGTTATGAGTCAAATATCTCCCTGGATACCTATCTGAGATCGTTTAATGAAGTATCATTTTAATGATTAAGATATCCGATTTAGTGACGTCATATATTAAGACAGAAATTTTTCGGAATTCAACCCTTAAAGGGCAAAAGTATAAATATTTTTGTAATTCGTTTTTGTGTCACGAGCCATTTGTCTCCCTTAATATCTAACTGATATAGATAAATGAGGTATCATATTAAACATTAAGGTCTCCGCCGTGGTAACATTATATTTTAAGAAAGGAATTTTTCGTAATTCGACCCTTAAAGGGCAAAAATGTCAATTTTTCTAAAATGGTTTTTTTGTATCTTGAGCCATTTATCTCCCAGGATATCTAACCAAAAAGAATAAATGAGGTAGGATTATGAGGAGTATTGTCTCAGCTCTGTGACATCATATTTTAAGAAAGAATGTTTTTAGAATTATACCCTTAATGGGAAAAAGTATAAATTTTTCTATAACGCATTTTTGTGTCACGAGCGATATATCTCCCTTAATATCTAACCGATACAGATAAATGAGGTATCATATTAAAGAATAAGATCACCGCCGTGGTAACATTATATTTTAAGAAAGGAATTTTTCGTAATTCGACCCTTAAAAGGCAAAAATGTCAATTTTTCCAAAATGCGTTTTTTGTATCTCGAGACATTTATCTCCCAGGATATCTAACCAAAATTTTTAAATGAAGTAGAATTATAAGGAGTAATGTATCAGCTTTGTGAAATCATATTTTAAGAAAGAATGTTTTTGGAATTCAACCCTTAAAGGAAAAAAGTATAAATTTTTCTATAACCGATTTTTGTGTCACGAGCGATTTATCTCCCTTGATATCTAACTGATATAGATAAATGAGGTATCATATTAAAGAATAAGGTCTCCGCCGTGGTAACATTATATTTAAGAAAGGAATTTTTCGTAATTCGACCCATAAAGCGCAAAAATGTTAATATTTCTAAAATACGTTTTTTGTGTTTCGAGCCATTTATCTCCCTGGATTTCTAACCAAAATCGATAAATGAAGTAGGAGTATGAAGAGTAATGACTGAACTTGGTAACATTATATTCAACCTCACTATTCATCGCATTTTATTCGCGAAATTTTCGCACGGGTCGTCTAGTAAATAAATAATAATAATAATGTCCCACGCCCTTTCCCCTCCCATGCCAAAATTTTATTATTAAGAAGTTAAATACCTACTTCTTAACACTAACAATGACATTTCAGAGGAAATTCACGAAGTATGTGATATTAAAATAAAGGTTTTCAACTATAAGAGGCGGTGAAAGAGACATAGTACTGGTGACGATATAGAACTATGGTATCATCCCCACGGGCGGCGAAGCTAACTCGCATTACGCCCTCCCCCCTGACATGTCTTTATGCCTCCATAGAGGGTGGGGCGAGGGGGGCCAAGAGGCGCGCCTCCTCATTTTAGGAACCTGTATCCCAGATCATAGGAGGACAATGAAGTGCGCCTCCGAGCTACGCTACAAATCTAACAAAACTGCCTTGCGGATAGCATTAGCCTGAATTAATGTATTTCTCACAAAGTAAACTTAGTTCTTTTCTAGTTTTTTTTATCCTTAAACAAGTGTCGAATGTAACATCGATAGAATTAAATAATAACTGAATACTATATGACTCCCAATGGCTTAAAAAAAATTGGTATCTATTAATGTTTAGACTATCCTAAAAGCCACAGAGGGTTTTAAAAAATTCCAGCTTCCAAGAAAAATAGATGAATGTGTTGAAATTGGCATTACAGGTTCACTTTACATATCGCAGCATTAATATTTCAGCGAAATAGAAATCATCATTGATATCCTTTACATTTCTGGCCTAGTATTCTGCCTCTTAATTATATTTCTTCTTCTGCCTGTTAGTCATTTATTTTTGGCATTATAACTGAGCATCTGTGACGCTATTCTGCTTTTGACTATTCTCTTTACATGTTAAATTCCCTTTTATTTTTTGCTGGCGGACTTATTCAGCGATAGTGGTTGCTGTTATTTTATTCCTGATCAGGTCTAGCAGCGTCTGTCCTGTAATTCTTTTAAGGAATAACATCGCAACTACAGTGATTCATCACTTATCTTCCGTGGTTTGGGTCGTAAGTAAAAAGTGGTAATTGCGTAATTTTATATGCGTTCATTCTGCTGCGTCTTTGTATTTTCTTTTGTATTAAATAGTTGGTTAATTATCCTCGGTGTAAAATAAGAAATATTGTCTGAATATGTCAATTTAATGTTTCTCAGAAAGCTCGAAAATATCTTTTAAAAAAATGTACTTGAGCTACTCTGAAAATGTTGCTTAAATTTGATCGCGCAGTTTCAGAATTCTTATTAATGATGCATTCAATCTCATCGTACACACTCTCGACTAGATGATGATCAGAGAGTGGGGCTTTTGCCTAACGAAGCACAAGAAGCTCTGAGATATCTTCAGTAAATACCAGGGATGTCGATTGTGTTAAGCAACCACAATGTAACTTCTGAGATTATGACGCTCCTCAACATAACGTGTCTTTCAGATGACCAGTGATCCTAAAAAAAAAAAAAAAAAACACATTACCAGTGAGGTGTCCCATACCCCGGTACTTATTACTTTGATAAACAGCTTGATTGATTAATTCATGAATAATTGGTTGTGGGTGTGGTTCTCTGCCGAAATGGTCATTCACATTACATCATTACCCGTCAATGAAGACCTGACCGCAATAACTGTTAACATTGGTATGTTGTATGAACCTCAGATATGGTTGTAACATTAAGTAAGCGTCTTACGGGCTTTTTTTGTTATTAGTAAGGCCATACCATGAAAGAAGAACGAAGTTTCATTTGCGGTAACTGGCAATCATGGTACCCGTAAAAAATTAGATGATAATGAATTACTTCAGATTTAGTTCACAAATTCAGCTTTACTTTACATGTGGCAAGGTAGTCCCTGGATTAAATATAAAACCTCTAATCTCATAACGTAAGGTGGAATAGAGAAATTCAATGCAGACATTAGTTTGTTCCTGAGATGGGGACGTTAACTGTAGCGGCGTCTTTAATATCTTTCGAATCATTTGAGTAGGTCTGAAGTTTCAACATTGGTGTTCATCAACTACTTTCTGCATCTTGACATATGACGGACATTAAAAGCTACTAGTTACAGTCATCTATAAAGATATAGCAGCTCTCGATAATAACGCTAACAGCATAGTATGTTGAGTGATGGAGGAACCGCCCAATCCTAGCGTTGGCAATATAGTTTGCATTTCATTACTACGTTATCAGGAGACATTGTGCTCTTTTTTTATATCAGTCAGTGCCTAACTGAGAATTTCGACCTTCTGACAGTCATTCAGTGTTAACTTCATTACCTTCACATACCTAGAGTAACTTACGGTGTATAGTTGAATGTTAGGAGATACAAATACGGTTTATTATTAATTCATGCAACACTGCAATAAGCAATTTTAGAAAGGAAAAATACTATAGCCAGGTGCAGGGTTTGGATATGATCAGAACACATATCAGAATTCATCGGTTTTAGAACACTGAACGCACATAACCAGCACTGCATTTGTCGTAATAGTTGATATGAAAAATAATTTGAATATTTTGGCTGGAATAAGCTCATTCATTAATTGCGTTATGGTCTGAAGGCAGAACATTATTAGCGTTCAACAGATAGCAAGTTTCTTAGGAAACCTCCTTAATCTTCTTTATTCTTGTATACAGGGTGTAACAAAAATGTACGGCAGAACTTGCAGGACACATTCCTCACACGTAGACGAAGAAATTATCTTATATGAACATGGGTCCGGAAACGCTTCGTTTCCATGTAACACCGCATTTACAGATGAGGTGTCGTTTCAACGAGATCAGATTGTAAATTTTCACAATCAGCATGTATGGGCTGCCGTCAATCCTCACGCAACTGTTGAATCAAGTCATCAACAAAGATTTTCCGTCAATGTTTGGGCCGGCATTGTGGTTGACTATTTGGTAGGGCCTCACGTTCTTCCTCCTAGGCTCAATGGACACAGTTACCATAATTTCGTAGAGAATGTTCTACCTGTTCTGTTACAAGATGTGCCTCTCGCTGTGCGACGAAACATGTACTTCATGCATGATGGAGCGCTTGCTCATTTTAGTGTTAATGTCCTTCGACTTCTAAATAACAGATTTCGTGATAGATGGATAGGTAAAGGTGGATCAATTGCCTGGCCTCCACGCTCTCCGGACCTAAGCCCACTGGACTTTTATTTATGGGGGCATTTGAAAGCTCTGGTGTATCGAACCCCTGTACAAGATGTTCAGAGTCTGCGTGCCAGGATTATGGACGGCTGCGAAACCATACGCAGTACTCCAGGGATACATCAGCGCATTCGAGAATCACTACGACGGCGGGTTGATGCAGGCATCAATGCGCACGGAGGGCATATTGAACATCTCCTGTGAGAAAGAGCTGCATGTATTAAGCTGGTACGTTCCATTCTTGTGTGTCTAGCACTATTCATGCCACGAAGAAAATGCGGTGTTACATGGAAACGAAGCGTTTCCGGACCCATGTTCATATAAGATAATTTCTTCGTCTACGTGTGAGGAATGTGTCCTGCAAGTTCTGCCGTACATTTTTGTTACACCCTGTATATTGATCATGAGAATAGCAGGATTTTAATAAACTACTAAAAAGCTAGAACTCTGTTTTTAATTTGAAGCAGGATATGTTCCAATAAAATGCAAACTAAGAATGGGAAGTTAATAAATGTTCCATTCGTTTTAGATGGCACTGAAAACGTGGTGGTGCCCAGTGCGGTATAAATATTAAGTTAAAACACAGTATCCATTAGTAATAAATTGACAGTAGCAAGATAAGATCCATTTTTGTAAAATACACACAATAGAACACAAATCGCAAATTGCTGACAAATTTGCGAACAGCTGAAAGATACCCAAATATTGCTTTTCCATCGGTTTTAAATACTCTGTGCTTAAAGATATGATGCAAAATATGAGTAAGATTAGGGTCAAAGATCTGTGAAACGCTGTACAAAATCATTCAACAGCATTTTTATCTAAAGAAGCAGAAGAAGTTTCCCATATTTTTTTAAAATTTGTTCTGATACATCTTCAATAATTAAAAACAAGATGCCCTGTTGATATAGGGCATCTGTATCAACTGGGCATCTTGTTTTTAATTAATTTAAAATTTAAATGAGTATGGCCGGGAAATCCACAAAGGGTTCGGCCGCCAAATGACAAGGTTTTTTTCGACTTGCCGCGCACGTGTACTTTTCTCGTGGCTGCACCAGGCTAACGCGGTAAATCTACAGGATAAATGGGACCTACAGTTTAACGTGGAATCCGAACGATGTAAACGTTCTGGCGTACTTCACATTACACACACATCTGGATGTTGGGTTAATTCTAGTGTATGGAGTCACCTTATGAAGAAATTTGTTCAAAAGTGAGAAGAGTTTTATCTATACTGTCAGAATAACAAGAACGAATTACCGCACGACGCGTCGTTCCGACAGCGGTAACGTCGCGACGTTGAAATAATACGGGTTAATAGGGAGTTTGCTATCACAACACAATGACGCAGTATGCCTTCTTTGAATAGTCTTCACGAAGTAGCTGGAAAAGTATCTTCACCATTTCGCAGTAGTCATTAACACCACTAGCTGGAAACCATTGTTTGTTCTGTCGTTCTAGTCTCTCCTTCTAAGATACTAACACTTATTGACAATATTGCGGTTTGTCTCAAGAGGCGTCTAGTCGGAAGCCAGCAATACCATACAAATATCTATGAAATCTTAAACAACATATGAATTATGTTGTCTACATCTACATCTACATATATACTCTGCAAATCACAAAACTGTGGGTGGCAGAGGGTGCTCAGCACCAAACCTAATCTTTTTGTTGTGCATTCCAATCCCTAATGGTACGAGGAAAAAAGGAATTCATATAAGAATCAGTCCGGCACCTTATTTCTCTAATTTTATCTTTCCTGTCATGCCGACCCAAATAAGTTGTGGACGAAGTATTTCACTACACTCGTAAGTAAAAGTGGGAGTACGCATGTTTACCAATAAGTTTATACGAAACGTGTGTCGTCTATCTACCAGAGACTCCCAGCCTAGTTTACTAATCAGTTCTGTAACGCTTTCATAAGGACTGTAGTAAGCGGTCACGAATCGAGCGGCTCTTCTCTGTACTTTCTCTGTACTCTCAATCAGCCCCTTATGAAACGGATCCCAAATGGCACAACAATAGTCCAAATGTGGACGTACAAGAGATTTGTACGCTATCTCCTCTGTTTGTTCATTACAATTTTTCAAAATTCGACCTAGGAACCGCAGCCTAGAATTAGCTCTACCTACCAACGTATTAATATGTAAGTCCCATTTCATGTTCCTTTGTACTGTTACTCCCAAATATTTCATAGAATCGACCATATCAATAACTGAACTGTTTACCTCGTATATCTGAACAATTGGATTCTTTTTGTTAGTTATGCTCATTGTCTTACACTTTTTACAATTTAGTGTGAGTTGCCACTCAGCGCACCATGCCAAAATAACATCCAGATCACGCTGAATAGCTAAACAATCGGCCAAATTCCTTACTTCCCTGTAAATAACCGCATCATCAGCAAACAATCTAAAAAGGCTTTTCACTTTGTCTCCGAGATCGATTATAAAAATTAAGAAAAGAAGTGGTCCTATTACACTTCCTTGAGGTACACCCGATGTGACATCTAGTTTTTGTGTTAATACGAGTAGCGTCCACAAAGTAAGAACCAGTTGCACAAAGCGTACGGTAGAGATTTGAATTCCTTGAAATAAATGTAAAGTCAAATGATGACTTTGTAACGCAAACAGAAACGACTTTTACAATATTAGTATGTCTGTCACTGCCGCCGCCGATTTGCGTGTTATAATTTTTTATTCATTTTTATGCCAGTTTTGTTAGCTTGGTGAATGAAAATTATCAAAATGTAAGTGAAACATCAAAATTAAGTTATTATTTACTACTACACACTACACAAAACACGTTTCACTTGTTCCTAAATCAAACTGCTACTTTATTCGTCTTTTTTGTAATATGTTAGGTTGATTCTTGCCAATTCGTTCAATTACAATCTATGAAACGTTTATTACAAGATCTCAATGCGGAAAAAATATAAAAATTTTCTTTGTAAAAACGACAGCAAAAACATTCCGCTTATATTGAAGCATCGTATCGTTTCAAGTATGTAAAAAATGTAGTGTGACCATATAGTAATAAGTTGTTGTTCTTCTTTTGTAGTACCAGCACCAAAAACTATTCTGATATGAGACCCAAGTGCCAAAAAAATACCTACTTATAAATACTTTTATTTGTTTACGTTTAGTTCAGTTGAGCTGGTAGAAAGACAAGCGAGGTAATAACGTACATATTTTGCATTTATTTCCACGTAAAAGGTCATGCTGACCTTTAGTTTGAGAGACTCAAACGTCAACATTCGAAGAAAAGAAAATGTGTTGTTGGCATTTCGGATCAAAAAAAAAAATACATACCGCTCTTGCAACCAGCTTATCAAATTCCATTAATTTTGACAAGTTGGCTGTGAATTTTGTAGTTGATACTATGTCACCAATACGTACTGTGGAAAATGATTCATTTAGGGCTCTGATCGTAGGTATTTATCAAAATCACTATAAATTATATGCCTCTGCACTTGCAATAAAAAAAAATTTCTGAAGATTCTATGGAATACAAGGAAAACAGAAAACTAGCTTTAAAAGCGGTTGATTTTTTTATACACTATGGTTGATATTTTGTCTTCATACCAGAGAAGCTATCGGGATATAATTTTATTGGATTCATTATAACATATTTGAAATAAATGTGTACCCTTCCTTGTTGCAGATTTAATAAGGTAGCTGAACTGATTGTTGACATTATGATTTGAAATTATTAAAAATTGTGGAGACAATAATTATTACTGACAATAAATCAAATATGGTATCCGCCTTTTAAATGTCTGGTCACCTGATTAGGGAGCAAAACTAATATGCGATACAGATTCCACTAACATTGAAAATATTGAAGCTGATGATGTGTGTTATTACAGTAGTAATACTGCTGAGAAAATTTCTGAAACTATCTGAAGATAGTAGCAGTATCAACTGCCTAATCATAATATATTAACATCTGTAAATTTCCTTAAAATAATCAAATAGCTTCCGAAAGAAAACAGAGAATATACAAAAGAATAGTTTGTTGCTTAAGTACTGAATATAAAGCAAGAAAATATATGAAGTATACACACTCCAACTGGGGAAAAAGTAAAACGATGAGTCTTATTATATGTTTGTAGAGGGATTAGATCATTCTGCATCCATTGACCAATAAAACACTACCATAGACCTAGAAATATTGCAATATTTAAAGGATAATCATATCAGTATATATTACCTAAATAAATATCCAACAGTAAAAATGGTGTTAGTAAAATTAATACTTTTTTGCCAAGTTCTGCTCCAATAGAACACGGGACGATAATGAGGCCTCTTTGACTGGACATGACAGATGAAATTTTTAAGCAATTAGTGGTGTTAAAATCCACGAATTAATGTAATAAGTGACATACATAATAAATGAACAAAATAATATTTTACTTCAATTAAAGTGTTCTAAAAAATACCTATTTTCTATTTAAATACTAAGATTTCAAACCCTTTTGTATTGCGTATTTGAAATAGAAAACAAGAAAGTAATTTCATTTTGTATTTAAATGCTTTTTAAAAACTATTTTGTATATCTCTGGCGTACGGGCACGACACGTCATTGTAATGATGCTGCCTCTAGTTTGTTACGGAACGACTAACGCAACAATTGTGAGAGTTGTATGGATCGACTAAAATGTCTCACTTTTGTGTGAAAGTTTAAAGTGAACGTTAAAATCGAAAATCTTGCCGGTTGTGAAGTGCAGTCGGTGACTTTTGCGAACAAAAAAGGTGTTCGGTCATCGGAAATTTATAGATTGTTGACGTTTATGGCGAAAATAACATGAATGAGGGAAACTTGTCACTGGCGATGAAACGTGGATTACTCATACGACGCCTGAAAGCAAGCAGCTATCTCAACAGCAGAGTCGTTTTGGTTGCCGTGGTGTAGGGATGGGTTTACGGGTTGACGGTGAGTTTCTTCGACGAAGGAATACGAGAGCTTGTGTCACGATGCGGCGAATGCTTCTATAAAGATGTCAACTACGTTGAAATATAAGTGTAATGTATGTAGTAACATTTAGCAATAAAGATTTTTTTTAAACTCTCCCTAAACTTTTTTTTTCTGGCAATCGGCTTTTACTTTGTGCCTCGCATGTCCGCTAAGATTAAAAATTGAGCAGTTTGATAGCCCAATAGTAAAAAGGGCGCTAATGACCTCGCCGTCGACGCGCCCTTAAACCACAACAACAACAACAACAACAACAACAATAGTAAAAGCACGTGTTTTTAAAATTAAGGATCCTAGGTTCAACTCCTTGTGGTGTTTTTAACGACTACGCTTTTCGCGTATGTGGCCTAGCATTTGGGAGGACGCGGGTTCAAATCCTCGTCTGGGAATCCAGATTTGGATTTTCCATGGTTTCCCCAAATCACTACAGGAGAATGCCGGGATGCTTCCTTTAAAAAGGCCATGGCAGAATTCCTTCCCGTTCCTTGTCCCCCAGTCCCATCCCACCTCTAATGACCTTAGCCGTCGACGAGGCGTAAAGCCCTAAACAAAAAAAAAAAATCGCGTATGAAATACACCAGAAGGAGGCACACCAAGTTAAACTGTAGATCCAGGTAGAATTGTCATCAGCACGATTTTACTTTCATGGAGCGGTGTGGTGGCTAGATTGGTTAAAGTGTTGATTTGAATTAGAAAAACTGAAAGAAGTGGATATATAAGAAACAGATGCGGTGCCGCACTATAGTCTGCTTTAAACAATACTGCATCACAAATTTATATGTATTGAATGTTGTCAGTAGATAAGTATAACCCGTAGAGTCTAAATTAGCTGTTTCTGCTGATTAGAAGGTTGCAGGAAGTGAACTGTACTATGTTCTCTTGCAGACACTCTAAGAGGGAGAACATAATGTCAAGATAGTAATTACTCTTTCTAGGTAGTCGCTGATGTTTCAAATAAAAGAATTATTTATTTTTATATTTATTTACGCCTCGTCGACGGCTAAGGTTATTAGAGGCGGGATTGGGCTGGGGACAAGGAACGGGAAGGAATTCGGCCATGGCCTTTTTAAAGGAAGCATCCCGGAATTCGCCTGGAGTGATTTGGGGAAACCATGGAAAACCAAAATCTGGATTCCCGGACGGGGATTCGAACGCGCGTCCTCCCGAATGCGAGGCCCGAACGTTAACCGTTCACCTACCACGATCGGCAAATAAAAGAATGAGTTGTTAATCAGTAGCTACGCTGAAACACATATATTTATGACTCAGAGTGTGTGTGTTTTCAGTTTCATTGACTCAAACAATAACTGCTGTTGGACAGTGTTTTAAGTTACACTGTAGCTGGACGGATTGCCTTGTTGCTTGATTTGGGTATGTGTTATTGGAATGTTCTGCCATTGTTATAAAACAGCTTACTTTTCCTGCTAATGTCTGAGCTAGCTAAAATGCATTTTTTCTTCTTTTTAATTTCCCAGCCGAGGGATGTTAGATGCAAAGAACGGGGAGGAATTCGCCCAATACTTTTGAAAAAACCTTTTCGGCATTCGGGGAAACCATGGAAAACCCAGATCTGGATGTTTGGACGGGGATTCGAACCCACGTCCTCTCTAATGCCAGGCACAGTTAATAGCACTCACCGAAACAGGCTCGGTCCTAAGCTTAAAGGGTTATCTCTTCTCGGTATACGCTATGCTTGTTTATCTACTTTTCGAGGCATTTGATCAACTGTCACAGGGGCCCCAGCAGGATTACTTTCTACATCTACATCTACATCTACATCCATACTCTGCAAATCACAAACATTGTGGGTGGAAGAGGGTGCTAAGCACCAATCCTAAACCCGCCCATTCCAATCCCGAATAGTGCGAGGAAAGAAGGAATACATATAAGTATCAGTACGGCATCTTATTTCTCTAATCTTATCCCTCCGGTTATTGCGACCTAAATAGGTTGGCGGAAGAAGTATTTCATTGCACTCGAAATTTAATTTTTTTTTCGCATATTCTCCAATAAATTCGAACGCAAGCTACGTCGTCTGTCTTCCAATCTATCCCAGCCCAATCTATGTATCAATTCTGTGACGCTTTCATAAGGGCTGTAACAACAAGTCACGAATCTAGCGGCTCTCCTCTGCAACCTCTCAACTGAGTCAATCAGAACCTTGCGATACGGATCCCAAACCCCACAACAGTAATCCAGATGCGGATGCACTAGTGTTTTATACGCTATCTCCTTTGTTTGAGCATTACAATTCTTCAAAATACGACCTATGAATCGTAATTTAGAATTTGCCTTGCCTACGACGGAAGTTATGTGCATGTCCCATTTCATGTTGCATTGTACTATCACCCCCAGATACTTCACGAAATCAACCGTGTCAACAGGTGAATTGTTTATTTTGTACTCGTGAACAACCTGATTCTTCTTGTTACTTATCCGCATTGCCCTGCACTTTTTGCAATTAAGTGTAAGCTGCCATTTACGGCACCAATCGAAAATAGCATCCAAATCACGCTGAATTTCTAAGCAGTCGTCGGAGCACCTTATTTCCCTATAGATAACCGCATCGTCGGCAAACAATCGCAACCAGCATTTGACGTTGTCATCTAGATCGTTTATAAATATTAAGAAAAGAAGTGGACCTATTACACTTCCCTGAGGAACGCCCGAAGTAACATTTATCTTAGAAGAGGCTTCCCCGTCAACAACGACATATTGTGATCGACCAGTTAGAAAATCACGTATCTACTCGCAAATCTGAGCCGAAATACCGTAAGCTCGAATCTTCGCTAAAAGTCGGTTGTGTGGCACAGAATCAAAAGCTTTCTGAAAATCCAAAAAAAACCGCATCATCTTGCGAATCTGCATCGATAACTTTCATTATGGCGAGGGAAAATAGGGCCAATTGTGTTTCACACGATCGCTTCTTCCGAAATCCGTGTTGACATGGTGTAAGTAACTCGTTCTCATCTAGAAACTTCATTATGTTCGAGCATATGACATGTTCCAGAATTCTGCTGCGGACCGATGTTAGAGATATGGGTCGATAATTCCTAGGATCACTCCGATCTCCTTTCTTAAAAACGGGAATTACCTGGGCTATTTTCCAGCTAGAAGGTACTTTTCTCTCTTCTATTGATTTACGGAATATATCTGACAGAAATGGTTCAATATCCTCCGCGTATTCAGAAAATACTCTTACTGTACCTTTTTTATACACTATAAATAACACTTATTAACTAAGGATACTGAATTTATTGACAGTGTGTTGAACAAATTTGGCGCCTTAAGTTATTATTGGAACAGTGAATTTAATTAAAATTTGTTTCTTAATCTTTTTCTGTGTATTTTCTTTCCCCCCTCCCGTCGCCCATGTACTGTCATTTATCCACCTTTAAGCCAGTTTCAACCCCAAGGCAAAGAAAGTTCACCGAACTACTGATCGTTTCTTCTTCCTTTTAATTGGAAACATTTTGGGTTCACCACGAATCATTCGGTCTCTAGAACATCGCCTGTGGGAACGATCTTCGATGTGAAGGGCAGTTAACTTTCTGTTGAAAGAGGTTAACGTAGATATTGTAAAAACTCAGAACGCTCCACTAAGGACAGATCAAAGCGCTTCAGATGTCGCAATGAAGTTTGTTTGAACAGGTTCCAGTTTTCTGGCAGTGGGACAGTTTGCTGGCAGTGGTCCCCTGTGTATTGCCCAACCAGCTGGCGCCGCCCGAGTCACTGACCCGCCCAGGATCGATTCACCTTCCACAAGGTCGCTTCGCCCTGTGGCCGCATTCTCCACATCTCTCAATAGAAGAAGCTCCCAGCCCAGACACGACTTCTTTCGTCTCGTACATCAGTAGCCTCAGTAGTTGATGCAATACCACATAACTTACAATAGGTTTCGTATTACCAATGGATGTTTCCGTTTCTGGGTCACCTATGGTTGTTTTCAGAATATCGGCACGTTGTTCGGCTTTATTCTTTTTACAAACACATAGATCAATAACTACCCGTTATAAGAAAATTTTTTTTAGCTAAGCAATTAAGGAGACATGACTTGCCAGGACTAGTCTACAACATAATATCCGAAGCTCACTCACTCACCACCATAGCAGCTGGCTGGAAAACGGTGACGTCACGCGACAACCTTCACTCGCAAATTAATAGCGACCAGAGACATCATTAGAAAAAATTCGAGGTTTTGTCCACAATTTAATAGCTGAGCAACTGCTATGAAATTAATTGCAGAATACATTCATAAAGTTTGTTTTAATAAAATTTTATTGTTAAATAATATAGAAAAATTTCACAGCTGAAGAAACGTGAAACTACGAGTACTTTTTCAGTAACATGTCTCTAACAAAAACTTTTTAAAAAACTTAAATTACTTGTGGTATCCGCCGTAACCACGAATGCAATTGTCATTCCGGCCTAGGCTAAATTTCAATTTAATTAAAACTTTCGCTAATGTTACCGCTTGACTTCAGTTCATACGTTACGATTTATTTGCTTTTTACGTATTATACTGACCACTTTCGTTAATAGTCTTTGTTCATGTTCGCTGTACGTGAGTTAATAGGTTATTTAAACTGGACATCAGACCAAATATGTTACAGAATAGAATATTCTGACAATTCATTTCTTCGGAGTTGCTCAACTATTTAATAATCTGGAATTTGTACTAAGTTCTCTGGCCGTTACAGACACTATGACCAAAGTCTCAATAAAAAATAACGTGATGCTTTGGAAGCATACGGGAATTCTTAAAATTTTGCAGAGTGAAAAAACGGTCAAAAACAAATCAAGTTTGTATTTCAGCAAGTTTGAGTTTACCATCTGTGAAACAATTATATGATAGCGAGATCGTCCCTGTGCGTGGTTAATGCCCACGTCTATTAATACTTCTGAGTTCTTCAAGCTCAAGAGTTTCTAAGGGTGAACAGTGGCGGATCTAGGATTTTTCCGAACCGGGGCAAAACCTTCACGCTGGCGCCACCCCCCCTCCACCCCCTAAAGAAAACACCACACACAATCAGAATACATAACGCACGAGCCACACTGTACTAACAATTGCAGTCCTTAGGCCCTAGCAAAATTTACACTAAATGTTCCTACAACTTCACTAGTCGAGCATTCATTTCCGCGAAAGAGTCTATACCTTCATGAAAATTCGTCTCATAAGCTTTTCTATTTTCGATTGATAAGATCGCGAGGCTAGAAAGACGTTGCTGGCTCATTGTTGATCGCAGGTAGGTTTTTATGATTCTTAGTTTACTAAAACTCCATTCGCAGCTTGCGGACGTCGTTGGTAACGTGCAGTATATTCTCAGAGCTATACAAATAATAGAAAAGGCTTCCTGCAAGTCATTTTTACACATGTGTTGCAACAATTGGAATGGACTAGTTGTCTCATCGATTCCAATTAAAAGTGTAGCTTGTTGTGTAAACACGGCAAGTTCTTCGCATAAATCAATTGCGTTCAAGTCCTTGGAGTATCTGCTTGCTAGAAGGACTCCATTTTTTTTTTTTTTAAAGAACATATTTACCAACGTGTGGCCACCAAGGAAGGCAAAGTTTTCATTTAGTTTTATTGCACTTTCTACCCTTATTCCTATTTCTGTTAAAATTCTGTCAAATACAACTTTTATATCTTTGGAAAACAGCTGTGGGGTCTAATGCTTTTGATTCGACCACGCAGATTTCGTTGTGTTGCCTCTTTCGTTTGGTAATTCGTTTACTTTTGAGTATCAAAACGATTCCCAATTTTTGTGCTACAGGCGTAGCTTCTTTGATACAATATTCTATCGGCTTTAGTCTCATTACTTGCAATATATTAATAAGCCCTTTCATTAGTGACACAGAACGCGAAAGAATTATGTCCTCCTTTTGTATTTCCATATTTACTCCATTAATTTCTAGAAGAAGGTTAGCTTAAATTGTTAATTTCAGGATAAATTTAAAATCCAATACATCATGTAAGAGATGAGCGGATTCATGCTTAGATTCTGCAGCCAGAGAAGATTCTTCAATTTCCTCCAGTGTTTTGACAACTTCAGATAAATTATTCAATAGGGCTGTAACAGCAAGGTGTTTGGCCGACCATCTTGTCTGGCTACTACCTTTTAAGTTGGTTTTTGTACATTTTTTTTATTATTTCCCACCGCATAGTGGATCTAACGAAGATGCAATAAAGGTTTTGCACAAGTCCAAACAGACTAAAAAAAATAAAAAAATATTGTCTCGTCCTGCATAAGACTGTAAGCGAAAATAAGCTAGTAATCCAAATTTTTCTAAAAACAATTTATATTTCAACTACCATAAAAAACTGGTATTTTCAGGAACGTTCTAGACTAGCATTCGGGAGGACACGGGTTCGAATCCCCGTCCGGGCATCCAGATTTGGGTTTTCCATGGTTTCCCCAAATCACTCCAGGCGAATGCCGGGATGCTTCCTTCAAAAGGCCATGGCCGAATTCCCTTCCCGTTCCTTGCCCCAGTCCTATCCCGCCTTTAATGACATCGCTGTCGACGAGGCGTAAAGCCCAAGCAAAAAAAAAAAATTCAGTATATGGTTGCTTAACAGCCTATTCCCTAAATACGTTTTCGAAGAGCGACATTTTATGAGTGCTTTATTGTATGTATATGCCTTGAGAAACGGCGGTATATTCTAATAACAATTGATATGTTTGGTTCATAATATATACAGAGGTAAGAAATAAGGCCCATATAAGTTAATGATCAGAAATTTTTCCTCGGATTGACAAAGGATGAGAAACGCTGAGATATTTGATAATGATAGATTCTACCTTACATGTTAAAGGTTCGTTTCCAGTATTAAATATTTAAACTCGTTCAGCACAAAAGTAGATATTAAAAAAAAAACTGGGCTAATCACTCGAACGCAGCTGCAAGAATGCGAACATCAGATGGCGTAATTTATAAATCCAAAAATATCGGGAGTTCCCGCTAATAATGACGGAATGAATTCAATTCCATGAATAGAGCTTTGTTTTAAGGCCGCTCTGTCACAGAACAATGAATTTTCCGTCCTTTCAAGTTGCCGCCGCGGTAAGTGTACCACGGCGCTAGACCTAAAAGAAGGGTCGGCAGCACATGAATATTTCGCCCAGGCGCTTATAAAAAGATGCCACCAATACATGATTTTGGCGCCCCCCTGAAGTTGTCGCCCGGGGCAAGAGCCCCGGTTTGACCCCCCCCTAGATCCGGCACTGTGGGTGAAACACAAGTCAATTTCGTGTTGACACTAGTGTTGCCCAAATGCAAGAACAAGACGAGACTTGGCCAGTCTTGGTCTTGGTCTTGCATCAATACAACCTGGTCCTTGGTCTTGGTCTTGGTCTTGCAAAAATGCAAGACCAAGACCAAGACTGCAAGACCAAGACCGATTTTGGGCAACACTACTGTTGCCCAAATGCAAGAACAAGACGAGACTTGGCCAGTCTTGGTCTTGGTCTTGCATCAATACACCTGGTCTTGGTCTTGCAAAATGCAAGACCAAGACCGATTTTGGGCAACACTAGTTGACACTAAAAACTGGAAATATTCTAGACCCCTAACGATACGTAAAAAATTTTCACGGGCTTAAGCTAGTTAATAATAATTACATTTGTTGTCCTCTAGTCCAGCTAGTGACAACACTTTTCTATTTTAGAGCGTATGGCCTTCAGGCTAAAACCCAATCAGCCACAAATGGTAATACCTGGTACAAGGGGCGGATCCAGGGGGGGGCTAGGGGGATCTAGCCCCCCTCCCCCCCAAAAAGTAATTGACTTTGTAATTTTTGGAGACTTCTTTTTTTTTTTTTTTTTTTTTTTTTTTTTTTTAGCTCTACGGATTTGAGGCCCGAGGAGACTATAAATACTACCTTTAGCCCGACTCAAGCCCCCCCCCCCCCAAAGCCAAAAAATCCACTAAAGGCAAGCCCCCCAACCAAACTCCATTCAAGCCAAGCCCCCCCCCCCCCCAAAACCATAGTCCGCTCAAGCCCCTCCCAAACCTACCTAAATCCTGGATCCGACCCTGCCTGGTACAAAAGTATTATCAGCGACGGTTTTTAAAAATCATTTCATATGTACCCTTCACTTATTTTAGCATCAGCGGTAGTATAAACAAACATAAGGCGGCAAGTAAAAACAACGATGCCCCAGGCATTACTGGAAACGGCAACCCACGGGATGTGAAATAGTGCGTCAGTTACCATACTGCCCGGGGCGGGAGCGATTTGGGTTAACCGTGGGCCCGTTCACCCTCCACGTGTCGCTTCCCACCCCCTCCTCCCCCGAGGTCGATGCCCCGCACCCCCGCACGTGGCGCTTTGTGTTCCGTCAGCTGGGTCCTCCATGTGGGTCAGTGTCCCGAACGGCAAATAATCAATACCAATTTTGTCCTTTTGTCATTGTGTCTGTCATACTAGGACCTCACGTGCTCGTTTTTCGCAGGCGGGCTAGCAACGGATAGATACATCTTTTCATAAATATTGTTGTCATAGCTAATTAGGTTATGTCACCTATTTACATTTTTGTAAAGGTTCAGTATGTTAAAAATTTTAAATCAAGCTAAAAAGTATGTATTTCGTTTTAAATTCACATATTAATTATTAATTGATTTTTCTGCTTTTATTCGTTCAATGTAGTTGTTTTCATTATAATCTCTGCCTACGTGTCGATGTAATCATTTCTTGTTATTTAATTTGATTTTTTTTTATATAGTAAACTAAGAACTGTGTGATTAAATTTTTATCGCTATACAGTGAATCTATTAATGAAGCAAAAATATTAGTGGAGGTTCAGATTAGATTGTAAGGCAACCTGGACCAGAAGTTAAGCAATTAGCAATTTTTGTTAATAATTTGTTTCTTTCATGAGTGCAATGTTATTGAGTTATTGAAGTCATTACTTCATGCGGATGAAAGTAGTCCCAGATTTTTCGCGACCTATGCGGCCTGAACTAGCATTACGTAGCTTGTGAATATTTATTTTTAATTTGCTTTGCTTTCTCTGACGTCACATTATTGATGTCATTAGCTCAGCCACATGCAATTCCAACTGTATCGCGATGTAAACAATAACCTGAATATGTACATCATTACAAAATTAAGTTTATGAGCATTATTTAATAACAACTCTATTTAATTAAGCAACTAAAAAAAAATGAAATGCCAGAACACTGTGTTCAATCGGTCGTTTTAGTGGGCTTAGAAACTATAATAGTGCCGCGATACGGGCTTGACTGAACATGTAAGCTGCGTAAAAGGAAACGCAGATGTTAGGTAACTCTTTCTCATATGCGTATTAAAAGACTATAAAGAACATGGGGTTGAAGTTATGAATAAAATAATCACGCAACATTTATATTGTAACAGTTTATAGGTCCATATCAGAACTAACTGATTCAGAATATAGACAATGTTTACTAATGGATTGATCATTTTGTGAGTGCTCACTGTAAGTAATATTAAACTACCGCCAATTTAATACAACAGAGAGGTCTTCTTAATTGTCACGGGATCTTCTGTATCAAATTTCAGTACCACAAACTACTGATTGGTTTAAGCAGGAAAGATAGCATTCTGTTCCTTAAAGATCAGAGACATGATTTAGTACAGTTGCTTCCAAGACATTTTTTTTTTTTTAACTGTAGAATTAAAGACTGGAGTACTTAGTGCAACGCATCCTGTTCCTTACAATTTTATCTTCGTTAAACTCAGAAAAAAAAAATCGATATGTATTAAATAATATATCCTCCAAGTTGCGACTATAAGTAGGGAAGTTAAAGTACCGAACATAGGGTGGGAGGGGGGGGGGGGGGGGGGGGAGTGAGTGGTAACGTTCTGTACTCGCATTCGGGAGGACGCAGTTTCGAATCCCCAGTTCGACAATCCAGATTTGGGTTTTCCATGATTTACCTAAATCACTCCAGGCTATTGCAGGGATGGTTCCTTCTGGTCGAATTCCTTCCCGCTCCTTGCCCCCGATGCTTTTGCCGCCTCTAATGACGACGACATCGACGAGGCGTAAAGCCAAAAAGAAACTTGAATGGTGCTTATCTGCGTTCCTTCCCTACCCTAACACCCAACTCCACACGCAACAAAACGTCGGAGGATGTTCGCATCTGAACATATCATGGAGATATTGGTTTGACGTAACAGATAGAAGAACTACATTAATGTAAACTCCACAAAAAGCGTTGTCATTGATGCTCCATCACTTTTTGATTATAAGATTATTAATCAATTTTAATACACACTGAGAAATTGAATAAGCTGCGTGCTTGACATCACAAAATTTTATGAATAATGGTAAATCGAATAAAATATCAAAATCTATAAAGTAATTAGAATAATTAAACAAATGATCCCAATGTTGTAGACTAGTATTATAGTTCATCCGAATCGTCGCTTAAAAGCGCTAATATGACTAATTATCTGCTTATCACCTTCAGAATCATATGATTAAAATCAGCATATCAATTCAACAGCAGGAAATATCACGACGTTAGGGCATTTCCGCGAAGGGGCTTCGTAAATTTATATTTTTCTCATTGCTATTTAACTGCTAGAAGACGAACAACATAAAGAAAATTGACGATGGTTTACACAAAGAAATCATCCCTGTAGAGACTTTAAATAACCAAGAACTAAATAGTAGTAACTGGATTTGAATCCATATCCCCCAATCCCCAGGCTTGGTACTTATTTCCAGTACCGAAACTCTAGTGTAGCCATTGTTAAAATACAGGGACAATTTCGAATAGACTGAAACAAGAACAGAACAGTAGTTATTGCATAGAGCAAAATAAATCACAAAATCAGAATTATCAGGTATGCCTGTAGGTCAGATGGATATGAGTATCCGTTTCTTTCTTGCATTTAAAGGAATTGAAAGGAAGTGATAAACACACTAAGTAACCATTAAAACATACGGAAAACGACAGAAAATTGAAATGTGATTTCCGGGACAGTAATTTCATTTCGATATCTCCATAATGTCAATTTCGAAAGTTGTTGCTCACTAATGCTTGAAGTTTAAGAATAATGTATTATTGTTCATTTCGATCTCCACTATGATGATCTGCATCCTTCTGCCTGTGCTGTAGTATTCGAGTCAAACGGTTCATTTTGATGTATGAGAGTGGACGTGTCTTTCGTCGAATGTCGATGCTGGTTACTCCTCTTAGCGGAAGTTCCGAAGGCGCCCGAGAATAGCCGAATGCCGGCGGCTAACGCTCGGGTTACGGCTGTTGCATCACCAGTGACGTCACTCTGAATTGGGGCACAGCGAATCAATTCCGCAGAGAGAATTCGATTAGGGAGCGTGCACAAACTACGTGGCTCGATCCAGGGGGGGGGAGGGTTGGCTGGAATGCTACGTTGGGCTACGTGGGGGGGAGGGGGGATTCCGAGGCAGGCCACGTAGCTTTCCTTTCATAACATTTTTCACAGTTAAAATGAGGAACAGAACTCTCAACAGCATGTGAATATTTAATTCCGTCATTTAATTATCTCCGTATGTAATTTACAATAGTCTGACAAGAGAAAACAGTACAAAATGTCTTCTGGAGTCAAAAGGGAAAAAAGTTACGTGCTACGTGGGGGGGGGGGGGGGGGGGTAGAGGCAATGGTCACGTAGGTCTACGTGGGGGGGAGGGGGGTTCACAGGGGGCCAAAATGGAGCTACGTGGTTTGTGCACGCTCCCTGACTAATTGTTCTTTTAATAACAGCGATAGCTTTAGTTGCTCTGCAAATTCACATTTGTGTACCTGTTCATTTGCCGGATAGAAAGAATAGAGAACACAGGAAAAATTGAAATGAATTAGTGTATGAAGTAGTCGCTTGCAGAAGATGCATAAAAAACTGCGACAGTCAGCAGTGACGGATATGCATTTCACGAATAAATAATTAATTGCTCCCCCACCAGTCGATTAGGAAATTAATCATTTCTTAACATTCAGGGAAACTCTCAAGCTGTTTTCATTCATTTCCACAGATGTGTTTGAATATATCTCTGATCACATTTTTTTGAACAGTATGGATTGCATACCAGTGTTGTGAGATCCAAATCACAAAATCATTGTTATAAAGTGTAAATAAAATAGGTTAAACAGACTTCACAGCATAAGTAGTTTGTTTAGACATTTGGGGTAATTTTAAGTTTTTTTAATAATTTAGTTTGTTGTAGTTGGTACTACTGTTGTTGTTAGTGGAGTGGGAGTGAAAGTGGTCAAGATGGCGAGAGAGGACTAAGAGAGAATGTATGAATAGGAGTGTGTTGGCAGTGTATCGTAGCAGCGAGTGTTTGAAGTATAAAATAAAGTTTGGCAAATGAATGACTGTAATGACTGAATTATTTGACGATAATACCCGTTGCGCTAAAATGTATAACTTGTAAAGTGGTTTGCTGACTAGTAGTAATAACACGCTAAGTGATATCGCTACCGCCAAAACCAACAGTAGGGCCATATGTTGCAAGGAGCGGGATATCTACTTACTGCTGGTTAATATAAAAATTAGCAGTGGGACTTAGCAGTGTTCAGTTACATATAAAAGAAACGCAGAATTTAGCGCCATTCTTTGTTTTGCAACTGACAATAATTGCACTCTCATCTAGGGAAACTGCGAGAAATTTCAAATGCCGATGAAACAGAATTTGTTTGGAGGTGAACGTGGTTGAATGACATCTCAAGGCAAATAAAGGTCTTCCGTCAAATGAGCAGTATCGCTTGACCTTTTGATAGTGTCACCTCTTTGGATTTACCATCGATCTCGAATGGTTATTTAAGGGGGTAGGTACACTTATCAGGTTTCAAAAAAATGATTTTTTTTTATTATTCACAAAAACAGTTTATAGTTTGGCTTCATTTTAGTGAAAAAATTATTTCAATATCTTCAACAGTGTGGAAATTATGTGTGATTAAGCAATGCCCTGCACGATTGACAGCCATTTAAATCTTACTGCGCTTGAAGGTGATCCAAATCTTTAACCTTAAATATCTCAAAACAGCAATTCATCAAATGGTTTTAAAGATAACTTTTTTCCATATGCATAGATCTTTTTCAAATTTGCAGGACATGTTCTACATACAAAGTACTACAGTCTGAACCATTATTGTTTATGCAGCTTTTCCCAAATGGAAAATATGCCTTTATATTTAATAAAAAAAGCAAAAATTTTAATTTCTTGACAAAAAAATTTATTAATAAAAAATATAAAATATGTTATATTATATGTTCAACTTGTTGCCTTGATATTAGTTTACAATATTAAAAGAACATTTCTGAAAAATTTCAAATACTATGCCTTTTATCTTTAAAACCCTTTACAACAATATATTTTTCACTGTCAATTTGGATGGTACATTATCCTATTGTTAAACAATATTTTTATTTTAAAAATCAATTTTTATATCTAGCTATAACAGTTCTATGGAGCTATGAAATTTGAACCCTCAAATTTAAATAGATTTGGAAAAAATGACATCTCAACTTTATCAAATATTTGTATGTGTTAGGTGTACCTACCCCCTTAAGGGAGCGTTCATAAACTACGTGGCTCTGTCTAGGGGGGGGGGGAGGGGTGTGTTAGCTGGAAAGCTACACTGAGGCTACGCTGGAGTATGTAGGGAGGGGGGGGGTGGATGTTCTGAGCCAGGCCACGTAGCTTTTCGTTTATATTATTTGTCACAGTTAAAATGAGGTTCAAACACACAGAAGCATGTAAATATTTATTTCCGTAATTTAATTATTTTCTTACGTAATTTACGATAGTTTGACAAGACAAAACAGTAAAATATGTCGGTTATTTTCGAGTTGGCGATACCGCTGCCTCGCGGACTGTTAACGTGTCGTCATCGTGACGTCACGTTCACGTACAGTCAATTTTTGTGGCTACGCTCGGTCACAATAATTTAAAGCTGTACAATATCAACATAAACTGATATCCCGAAGGTGCATCAGATGCAGGCGGCCGCTGGTAAGCGGCCGCAGATGTCCGATAACACACTTCCCGCGCAGTCCCGTTAGTGACATATTTTTATACGCGATTGACTGTACGTGAACGTCACGTGTCCATGACGTCACTTTCAGTCGCCAGGCGGCCGGAATCGCCAAGTCGAAACAACCAAAATGTCTTCTGGAATCAATAAAGACGTGAGGGGGAAGGGAGGGGGTAGAGTCAAAAGCTACGTTAGCTACGTGGGGGGGGGGGGGAGAGTAGGTTCACAGGAGGCCAAAATGGAGCTACATGGTTTATGGACACTCCCTGATAAGTCGCCTACTGGTAACTTTGGTCCTTTCATTCGAGAGGATACGGCTTCGACAAGGCTAAACAGATTTCAATTTTCTGTGGTTTACCGAAATCACGTCATCGTAATATCAGGATGGTTCATTCATCAATACCATTTTTTTTTAACTGCTAAACGTCTCTTAACAGCGAGGTCTTTAGAGACGGGAAAAGATGGGAAGGAATTCGGCCATGGCCTTTTGAAGGAAGCATCCCGGCATTTGCCTGGAGTGATTTGTGAAACCATGGAAAACCCAAATCTGGATGCCCGGACGGGGATTCGAACCGCTGTCCTCCCGAATGCGAGGCTAGAGCGCTAACCGTTACACCACCACTCTCGGTATAAATACCATGATCCAGTTCCTTGCCTGTAATACTCTTCCTGCTCTAGGCCATGGCTGAATTCCTTTACGTTCCTTCTCCCCAACCCCATCCCCGCCTCTAATGACCTCGACGTCGACGAAGTGTAAAGCCATAATTAAAAAAAAAAGGTCTCCCAACTCTAATGGGCTCGATGTTGACGCATTGTAGAGCCTACTTTAGATGAAAGATACACATAACGTATACCAGATATTGGTGATTACATGGATATTAGTATGAAGCAAAATGATTGTTTCTAATTTTGGATTAGGAGGGACAGAGATTGAGTTTCTTACTCTTCGTTGACTTCTGGATCGTTAGAGAAAAAAATTAGGCAACAAATATGCAGTAGATTATTTAGAAAAAAAAAAAAAAAAAAACAGTAAGGAAAGTTAACCCCATACCATAGTGTCATTTCGAAAATAATGTAAAAAGAAAAATAAAGAATGGTCAGAAGTGTGGTAAAGATATTTATTACGAACTGTAGCATCGAATCAGTGAAAAAGAATTTATAAAGGTGTTATTATCTGACAAAATTCACTACTCAGGATAGGACAAAATATCCACTGTAGCGTGATTAGAGGGCTGTTGGTTACACGAAACAATGAATGCTGAATGTACCGAACAAAGCAGATTCAATCATAGCCTTTTGAAAGAATCATCCCGGCATTCACCTGGACTGATTTCTTGAAACCATGGAAAACTGAAATCTCGAAGGCCGGACGGGGGCGTCCTACCGAATGCGAGGCCAGAGCGTTACCGCTCAGCCTCACGCTGGGTAATAGTTGAATGTGACCCAGCAGACTAAAGTCGTAGGCCAAGTAACATATGGAGTGAAATTTATGAAGCTGTTACAGATACCATTAGAACGGTTAGTCATCTGACTAGATATGCGGCATTGAGCATGAATCGATCGCCTGGATTATGCATGTGTTTGCTGAGGATCAACGGGAAGAAGATATTTATCCAAGCTTGACGGAATACTGTACAAAGCTGTTTGTGAGCAAAGAAAACAACAGTAAGAAAGCAGTAGTTTAACTGGGGACGCGTTTACTTGCGTGTCAGCGAAAATTATGCTTAAGCAGAGGCAGTACATCCATTCATCCACCGTAGAATGCAGGTCGTTATAACGTTGCACACAGAAGGAAACTGCATAAAAACTGAAAATATCTAGTTTATAGCCATTTGATTCTGTTTCGTTGTGAATAAATGTTGAGGCTAATGTTGGAGCTATGAAGGTACGGATGGATTTCATCATATATATTTTTAAATAGTACCGGTAATTTTTCAGATATTTGCAGTTCACTTTGCTCTACCATAATCCTCCCTCTTTGTCTGATGCAATCCACCATCTCTTCCAGTTGCGCAACACGTTCGTGTACAGATAATGGAAGCTACGTCTTCAGGTACTTTCTTCTCCGTACATAATATTTCTCTCTGGTTCTTTCCTTGCATGATATTCTAAATTAATATGAATAAATCAAACAACCCTGTATAACTCCAAAATTGGTATAGGAATTATCATATTTATTGTTTCTGTGATACTCTTGCATAAAATCTTTATTTGCCTAAATTTTTTGACCGAGTCTTTTTGCAATTTTCTCTAGAATTAATTCATAACTTAACGTACTAATACTATAATTAAAAAGTTTCTGATTTTAGTTTTTTTCTGCCCTCCAGATCTTCCATATTTCGTTGATCTCCCATGCTCCAAGCACATATTTTCAAGAAATTGCTTTATTGTTCTAAAAGGCTTTTCTTCGAGAAAACTTTTTTTTCTTTGCTATTGTGTTTTTGGTATCTTTCTACTTTTCCAGGTTTTTAACTACACTGCCTAGTTGACAAAAGTCTTGACTACTTCATCCGAAAGTAAAACGTCATCAGCAAATCATAGCCTATTAAACTTTTCTATCGTCATCCTAGGTTTATTGAAGAAGAGGGTAATGAGGGGATATTTCAGAGAAATAAAGGAATTGTGTTATAAAGCTTTTGTCAGGCTATTGCAAAAAATGTGGTGGCTTAGTATGGCACCCATATTGTGGGTATCGAAAACAGGACTTAGTGAGATTGCAAAAGAGGACAGATGGAATTGTTTTTGGAAATTAGTGCAGAACACAATCAGCAACTAAAATGATAAAATAAATTGATTTGGATTCGTTGGAAGAAAGAAGGAGGGTGAAAAGAGTGATTGGAGTGTATAAGGCGTATATTACAGAAGATGCTTAGATTAGAAGAATTAGGAGAAGTCCATGGAATAGAAAAGATGACCATGACTACAAGCTGGGGCTCGATTTCAGGCATAAAGTATTAGAAAAATTTTATTTTTAGGTAAAGAGTTCAGGAATTGAAATAAATTTCCAAGGAAATGATTAATTTACTGAAAACACTATAAAAAATTTAAAGTTATAAATCGTAAGGGGCGGGAAAATCCATCTGGAAAAATGAAAACATAAAAAGAAATAAAGAAAAGGCAAAATAGGCGTGTAGGTATTTGCCATCGTAGCATAGGCTCTAATGCAATTAAAGTCAGCGGTGAAATTTTAGACTCATAGCTTTCTGGTTTAACCAACAGTTGTCGTTGATGCCTACAATGCCGGTCTGCGAACGTACGTTGAGACAAATGTATCGCCAGCAAATGACAGTACTTTCAGGGAGATTAATTCAAATTCAGTGTAAGCTTTTGGTTTGTTTGTAGTAAAATTATTCACCGTATTTTTTTACCACAGGGGCGGATCCAGGATGTCTCCAAAATTACAATGTCGGGCGGGGGACCTAGATACTTTTGGGGGGGGGGCTTGAGCCCCCTAGCCCTCCCCCCCCTGGATCCGCCCCTGGTTGACCACACCTAGTATAGTTCACCGCAACATTGTTTCGAAAATTGAATGGTCTTAAAACAATCCGGATGAAAATCACCTTGCACTTGCGTCAGCCTTGCCTGCATAAATATCCGCAAACCATCCACTTCTGTCAGTTAGAATGCATGGTGCAGATTGCAGCCTATATCTTCCAGCCAATACTGTCGTTGCCCTGAGCTATGATGCATACTGTGATGAACTATGAACTATGGTCTATAGAGAGAAAGGAAAAGGTCTGGCACCCTTGGTAAAATGGTTTAGTTCCTCTGTGTGTGTCAGAATACTTGCAGGTTGAGCAGGTACCAAAGCAAACAATAAGGAGGTGAACGAGAACCGGTTTGGGTGGACCACGTGCCGTCTGACACGCGCCTGTTCGGTGAATTCCTGACTCCTAGAACGTGCTACATGGCAGGATGGCAATGGTAGCGTACTGGTAAGCGCGATGGTTTACCAAGTCCCCGTCCGGGCATCCAGATTTGCGTTTTCCATTGCTTCCCCAAATCACTCCGTGCGAATGCCGGGATGCTTCCTTCAAAAGACCATGGCCGAATTCCTTCCCGTTCCTTGTCCCCAGTCCCATCCCGCCTCTAATGACGTCGACGAGGTGTAAAGCCGTAAGTAAAAAAAAAAAATCGTCGTCACCGCTTCGTAGCAGGCATCTGGAATTGAAAATGTCAACAAAACTATGACTGCAATAAAAATGAGCATATAGCGAAAATGAGCTTAGCATCCAATCTCTGGATGATTTTCTTGGTAGCTCTACGTCAGATTGCACCTGAATGACAGTCAAGTTGTTTTGCATACAAATTTGATGTGTTCTCCAAAGAATATTGGGCAGATCACCAGTAACTTAATGACAGTTGTCTGATTCCTTAACATAGAGCCAACCGACCTTTTTTTTTTTTTTTTTTTTTTTTTTTTTTTTTTTTTTTTTTGCTTATCGCTTTCCGCCTCGTCGACGTTGAGCTCATAAAAGGTGGGACGGGATTTGGGATAAGGAACGGGAAGGAATTCGGCCATAGTCTTTTGAAAGAAGCATCCCGTCATTTGCCTAGAGTGATTTGGGTAAACCATAGAAAACCCAAATCTGGATGACCGGACGGAGATTCGAACCTGCGTCGTCCCGAAAGCGAGGCCAGAGCGTTACCGGTCACCTATCATGCTTATAGTGTATGTTTTATGGCTCCTGTTTGGGAGTATCTCAACTTAACGCCTTTACAACCAGCCAAGCATTTTTTTTATTTATTCTGTTCTTGCTATGTTTATAGTCTGTTATTGAGATACCACTTTCATTCGTCTTAGCGTCTGTGCTTTACTTTGTTTTTAGTTACTGCTGCACCCCCCCTCCTAAAAAAGCAATAGAATTCATACCTTAAAACGTAGGTTCCCTGCCCTTTTTCGCCTACCAGACCCTTTTCAGAAAAAAAAATCACTGTCCACTTTTCAGAAAAAAATTACTCATTGGCCCTTTTTCAGAAAAAAAACACACACACTCACTCCCCTTCTTGTAATAAATAATGCAACTTATAGTGCTCCATCTTTTTTGGGTCGTATTCCACCTTTTGAAGCCGTGATTCGATAGAACCCTTTTAGGTGAAATGTACAATTTCATATATGGAAAGACATATATCTAAATTCACCTTTAAAACGATATTAAAAATATTGGCGTATTGTTCAAAGTTTGACTGATAAATAGGTATTATGAAAAAATATTATTAATTGGAGGAATGAGCTTTGTGTGATGACACTAATTTTTCGATATGTAGTGTCTTATTTGTCATCAAAAACCAAAACCGCCGCGTTCCCCTACTGAGTCTGTTACATATGCAATGAATAAGTCTTTGATGAACCCTTAAACCCTGATATAATACTGGAAAGCAGGAGGCAGCGATTGGTCCTTAGCTACCCCTAAAGTTGCCTTGGACCAGAAACATCCCCTATGATCTCTCCAACGCCCACCGTTTGGCAGTACTGCCCCGTTGGGAACCACTGTTTTAGGAGAATAATTGTAAAGTTAAATACTCGAACATACAAACCAAGCCGGAGCCTGGTATTCGGAGGAAGACTTGAATTCAAATCCCCACCTGGCCATCCAAATTTGGATTTTCCATGGTTTCCGGAAATGAAACAAGACGAAGATTGGGACGGTTGCTTCAAAAAAGTCATGGCCGAATTCCTTCCCGTTCTCTGTCCCCATTCCTTTCCCGCCTCTAAAAAAAAATAAAGAAAATTCGATTGTTAAAGTGTTTATGAGAGAATTGATGTAGCACTTGGGCTGTGATAATTTGTTGCATAAACAACATGTTCGAGTCAACGGCGCCACTGCCTATCCTTTTCTCGAGCTATTTGGGCCATTTTGTACCGTATTGATGCTACTTGTCTCAAATTTCTCTTATGTATAGATATCAGCAATCTTAGACAAGATACTAAATTTTATTTAGTTACTGTTCTTCGTTCGGATTTTATTAATGTGCAAAATTCGTCGATTTTGTCAGTCACTCACTCACTAACTCACTGATTATCATCAAAACTCTAAGGTACTTTCCGTAGTCGTAGAAAGCTGATAAAATTTTACCCATATATTATAAGAAAAGTTTTAAATTCCTAAATTTCCATGTGTTTTCCCCTTACCTACCTCTAACGTGAAATCGCTTTCTACCCTAATAGCTTTATGTGCCTAGTATTTTCATTGTAGAGTGAGCTTACTAAGTTTAACTAATTCTTTAAATTTTACTTCTATCCTCTTCTTACTTTGGAAGTTAGTGAAATTAAAAATTTCAATTATACCAGGACACCCCCACATCAAAATTCCACTGTACTTCCAGTAATCCTAGAAACAAGTAATTTGGTACACATATATGATTTAACGCTAGATAAAAAGAAAAGTCTATCAATGGTGTTTTTCCATGTATTTATTTAATTACAATCCCCAACACGAAAAAATCTGGCACATATTTGTGGGTTAATTGCTTTGCTCCGGATGAAGGGTAAATGTCTGAGATTTATTTAACGCATAGTGACGAGCAAGTTTAACTAACATATTAAATTTTGCTTAGTTTGGAACTTACTCCTTATGGTGGTAGTTAAACCAGCGGCAATCTGTATTGCTCGGCTATGGCGCACACCCGTTGTTTTCAAAGAGTGGGAGCATTGTTGGTAACGTATACTGATGTCTTCAATTCTGCAATGGTCTTATTCACCGATTTTCGAATGGAATCATTACATTTCAACGACGATTCAGAATAAGCGATCAGCTTACAAAAAGAAATGAGATCCCTGAAAAACAATTATTCTAAAAACAGGCCAACTCTCGTGCTTGTGTAGTGACAAAAAGTCATGAGATCTTCTAATCCGAGTCTACGCTGTACACTTTGAGAAACAGAATGTTTTCTCTCGGTGTTATAGATTTTATTTAGAATAAAAAAGAATTGTTGTTAATTGGCTATTATACACCTCATAATTTTTACTGACATGGAATGCATAACATACAGTAGTTGTCAAATTCGAAAAAGTGCAAGGGAATTTTTTTTTTTTAAATGCCATTTGGCAACGGAGGCCATACAGCCAGCTCTATGTAATTATTATAGCTTTTCAGTGTATAAGTTTATATATTGTATTTTTCCAATGTATGGACACCACAGGACGGACAGGAAATTCACACAGACACACAACACTTAACATCCATGCCCGCGGCCGTATACGAACCGGCGGCCTTCGGCACGCGGAGCTAGCACTCTAGCCCCTACGCTACCGAGGTCGGCTATTTTGGTTTTTGTATTTGTAAGTTTTGTAAAGCAATGCATTTAAGGTATTTATATAAACTTATTAAAACATGGGCATGCACATGACTAAGTCACTGTTTCTTTTTACTCTAAATAAAATCTATAACACCGGGAGAAACCATTCTGTTTCTCAAAGTGGAGTGAATACATATTGTAAAGTGTAGACTTGGCTGAGAAGAAGATTTCATAAGTCTCACGAGACTTGGCCTGTTTTTACAATAATTGTTTTTCTGGAATTTCTGGTTTATTTTTTTTTTTTTATTGTTTGACACATGATCACGTACTTCCTTTGCTGAATGCACTGAAATACTTTGTCTAGTAACGCCATTGGGAGCAGTTACAGGACGGAGCGATCTGTAGCACTATCTCAAAAGGTCTCCTATTCGAATCCTGGTCTCTGCATGAGCTTTTACAGGAATGTGACTTGACCTTCCCCTCTTGCAAAGCTTTCTTCAGCCATGTGAAGCACGCTAGCACGAGTCCATGTTAAATTGCAGCTAAAATTACGGTAGAGGTGGAATGCACAATTACTTTGAAGCCATACATCCGATGTTTAAGGCTACACAAATTTATTTCATCGAAAAAGTTTAGACCGAGCTTGCCGAATGAGCATCCTGGTACACGCGGTTTCGGATTCCCGGTTCAGCAATACAGATTTCGGTTTCCATGATTTCCTGAAATCCATCAAAAAACTGGATTTTTTAAATTCACAATTTATTCATGACCAAAATATATATACACAATATTTGCAAAACAGTTTTGTTAAAAAAATTAACTAAAGCTCATACAACATATTTAGCAAACTAATTCTGGAGGATAATTGTTCTTGGTAAGAGCTACTTAACCGAGCGTGGCGGTGTAACGGATAGCGTTCTGGCCTCGCATTCGGGAGGACGGCGGTTCGAATCTCCGTCCGGGCATCCAGATTTGGGTTTTCCATGGTTTCCCAAATCACTCCAGGCAAATGCCAGGATACTTTCTTAAAAAGGCCATGGTCGAATTCCTTCCCATTCCTTGCCCCCATCCTTTCCCGTCTCTAAAGACCTCGCTGTTGAGAGACGTAAAGCAGTTATATATATATATATATATATATATATATATATATATATATATATATAAAAAGAGCTACTTTTAGACATTATTCAAATTTTCTCTAGTATTTTACTGGTTTTCCAAAACTTAATTTTCAAATTCGATACATAATCTTCTAAACTGTGTGTTTTATTTTGTAAAACCTGGTACACTGCATGGCTCAACAACCCAGTAATTGTGTTTCGTGACATCCGCGAATATCTTCACGTTGGGGCATACTACAAATTAATTTAGTTAGTTCATAACACGGACATGGTCGTTTACTTACCTTTTTTTATTTTTGACCCACTCCAGACTCTGGTAACCTTGTTGACTTGCCCTAAATCCATAACTAAAAAAGACAGGACGGATTATCGGCTAAAAAGTGTCAGTGCTGATGTCCTAGGAATTTCGTCTTGTCTCGTTCCATTCGAAGTTTTGGAACGCATTTAATGAACCTATTTTCTGTAGAAGATAATTTGTGCCGTCAACAGTTTCGTCATTCACAAATTAACGATAAACGCGTTGAATTTTCAACATAGGCTCATAACTTATGTTTAACTAAAAACAAGAATAATTGGAAAATGTTTGATAAAAAACAGGAAAAATTATATAAAATGTGTCCAAACATCAAAAAGTTATATATATATATATATATATATATATATATATATATATATATATATATATATATATATATATATATATATATACAGGGTGTTACAAAAAGGTACGGCCAAACTTTCAGGAAACATTCCTCACACACAAACAAAGAAAATATGTTATGTGGACATGTATCCGGAAACGCTTACTTTCCATGTTAGAGCTCATATTGTGGACGGCCATTCTCCAGGGCTGCATCAGCGCATCAGGGATTCCATGCGACGGAGGGTGGATGCATGTATCCTCGCTAACGGAGGACATTTTGAACATTTCCTGTAACAAAGTGTTTGAAGTCACGCTGGTACGTTCTGTTGCTGTGTGTTTCCATTCCAAGTTTAATGTGATTTGAAGAGAAGTAATAAAATGAGCTCTAACATAGAAAGTAAGCGTTTCCGTACACATGTCCACATAACATATTTTCTTTGTTTGTGTGTGAGGAATGTTTCCTGAAAGTTTGGCCGTACCTTTTTGTAACACCCTGTATATAGTGTTTTTATCTTTTGGCAAATTCGTTCTAGCAATACGTTCAAGAAGATAAATAACAATAACAATGTGCAGGAGAGAGAATGCCCTACACCTCTTTGTTGACATCCTTGCTTAACCCGCTAATCACACGAGGTAAAGAGGAACCACACTTAAAAGTAAAAGCCGAACAACGAAAGTGTTTTGGCGTAACTCATATGAACACAGCAGGAATGGGACTAATTGGAAGACAAGGAGGGTGAAGAGGGTCATGCGAGTGTACAAGGCGTATATTGGTGATGACTGATGAGGCATGGAAAGATATTGGTGTAAGAATTGAAAGTAATGCATGGAAGGGAAAAGATCACCATGACCACAAGCTGGCACTCGATTTCAGGCACAAGGCGGTAGGAAGATTCTGGTTTTTTTTCTTTTTGGTAAGGGTGTCAGGGATAGGAATAAGTTACCAAGAGAAATGATGAATAATTGTCCAAAAACGTTGAAAGAAATTAAAGTTAAAATTTGTAAAGGGTAAATGTAGGTGGATGCAGAAAAGGGGGAAAATGGGTGGTTAGGGAAATCGCCACTGGAGCATGCATTCCATTGCAATTTAATTTTAAGTAGCTCTGTCTGGGGTGAAAGATTGTCGGGGTCCTTCAAAATCTAAACGGGATTGGGAATAAATTATAAGAGCTGATGTTACGTATAGGATACGTGTGAGTGGTTTATGTGGTGTAAGTTTCGCAATGGTTGCGTCGCGCACTCGTGGAGTCACCGAATCCGCCAGTGCCAGCTGATGCAACTCGGCGAATGTGACGTCACGAGGGACTTGCAGGCCGTCACGTCGGCTCCGCAGACACGCAATGCTGCGTCATCACTTCTGGGGACCGGTATCACGTTGACCCTGCCATATATCTTCGTTCCGCGTCCCCGTTCTAGAATTAACCTCCAGTCAACAGTTTGGCAGTGAGTTAACGCACCCCGGGACCTATCGCCTACCCCATTTTTTACGCCACTATAGACGCATATCGGGCACTTCATTGCTGTATTGATTACGTTTCAGTTATCAGATATGCAGTTTCTTTGATAGTCATCACTAGGATACGGATCATTCGGACACGTCATATATTTTCCTGCCTTCTTTTTGAGCTGAAATGCTGAATTAAACACTGATTCAACGTTTCTGATTGTATTTAAATGTATTTTATATAACATATAAATGCATATTTTGACCATTTTCATATTTTTGGTCATATTTCGATAATATTTATGGTCATATGGTCATATTTTGAGGAAAAACCTGGTAGTTTTTTAAGAGTACAGGGAATTCGCTAGATATAGATGAGAAGAAATTAAGATAATTGTTAACAGAACTGTACTTCTGCTATACAGGTGGGGGGGGGGGGGACTAATTTTCACTGTGGTCAGAATTCACCAGTCAAGAATTAAAGTTATACGTTGTTGTCACTCTCTTTTAATCTCGACAATGTAGCAGAAGCATGCCTGTGTCGAGCCGCCTCAATCAATATCTGAATGAAATATCCTCAATCATCGTTAAATCTGCATTGGATCGGTGAGTAGACCTACCTCCATGCCAGGGGCGGATCCAGGGGGGGGGAGGGTTAGGGGGCTCAGCCCCCCCCCCCAAAAGTATCTTGGTCCACCCCCGACATTGTAGTTTTGAGACCTTTCTTCTTTTTTTTTTTTAGCTCTACGGATTTGAGGCCCGAGGAGGCTATAAATATTACCTTTCCCCCCCCCCCCCAAAGCCAAAATCCACTGAAGGAAGGCAAGCCCACTGAACCAAAATTCACTCAAGCCAAGCCTCCCCCCAAACCAAAGTCCGCTCAAGCCCCCCCCCCCCCCCCCACAAAACAAAATCCTGGATCCGCCCCTGCTCCCTGCCGAAACTAAAATTTTCTGAAAGTCACGTAAGGGAATTAAGAGAGGAGTATTTTAGTACAGATGAAAGAGTTATTTTATGTAAATTATTAGAAATTAAAGTGACATCAACAATACGATTTAAAATATAAGTTCCCAATGGTGCAGTGAGTGTACTGAAGTAAATTATGCTGTCTACATGAAAGAGACACTACTGGATAAAATAAATGATGTATAATTGAGCATGTTTTTATGTATAGTAAATTTAAGTGTTTGGTCATATTTTGTTATTTTTAGGTCATATTAAGATCCGAACCCTAGTCATCAATATATGAATTAAAATGTTCATTTCACCAGCAGAATAAAATAATTGTTATTACGACGTCGCGTCGTGGCCACTGCAGCCGTCTGAGGACTTCGGACAAAGAACGGTAAGGAATTTGGTAACGGTTTCTTAGAAGAAACCATCCCGGCATTCTTCTGAAGTGATTTTGTGAAAACACGCGAAACCGAAATCTGGATGGCTGAATGGGGATTCGAATCTGCGACCATCTGAATGCGAGGCCAGAGCGTTACCGCTCACCCACTACGCTCGGTGTAGGGCACGTATACAATACAGTTCCTAACTTGGTGGGTGACTGGTTAACGCTCTGGCCTCGCATTTGGGGAGGACGCCGGTTCGAATCCTCGTCCGGGCATCCAGATTCGGGTTTCCCATGGTTTCCCAAAATCACTCAAGGCAAATGAGGCCATGGTCGAATTCCTTCCCGTTCCTTGTCCCCAGTCCCATCCCGCCTATAATGACCTCGATGCCGACGAGGTGTAAAGCCATAAGTAAAAAAAAAATCTTTTATGTAACGAATGTGGTAACTAATTTTTCGGAAACAAGCATGTACCTAATCAATAGTGATCACATCTTTAAATATTTGATCAACGACACCTCACACGACGGAGAAGACGATAAAAGAAGTTTATCGATTTTTATTTTCAGGTGGCAGGTATGAAACTTTTTTGTGAGTTTTTGGTCACTTATCTGTTATAAAAGGGATAAAATACATATACCTGAGTAATCTTGTCACAGTCCTTGCAAAGGTGACTTAATCTCCAATTGCGACAAACGGGCGGACGGGAGGACACGAAGGAATGATGAGGGTTCTTTTTTGTAGTTTGGTAACGGAACCTTAAAAAAAGACGTCGGCAGTCAAGACAATGAAAGAACTACGTCCGTTGCAACGATGTAAAAAGAGAGAATCTTTAGGCGTAATTTATTTTCAGTATTTCTCCACTTACTACTATTTTTGCGATAGTCATTACATCATCTTAATGTATGTTTATATCAGTGATTTTCAGTCCCAAAACTCCAATAGTAGTCATTCTAAGGCCATTTGATCTCCTTCGTGTTTGTAGCATTAAGGTGTATCTACAGCCCACGTGTATTAAACACTTAATTATTTTCGTGTTGTTCGTGAGAATTAAAGACCATTGGCCAAGTTCGCCAGCCGCCCTTCAGGACTAGTCTTCCGAAAGACTTCATGGGGTTGCCAAGTTGAACGATCCCATGCAAGGATGACCTCGCGTACCTTCTCATCAAAGAATTGCGGTCAGAGTTACTGTTGCTCCCAAGATTTGCTAAGACATTTTCGCATCCTCAAATTTCATTTTAACATTCACGTCGGCAAGTTATTTAAAAATTTGCCAGTTTTTGCGTGGAATAGGGAGGATGACTACGAATTAGTTCTAGTTTATTTGATATTTTCTTTGGATATAGTGTCCATGTCCGTCTACACTCTTATATCAACTGTCTTGCGCGCTGAGTGGCAACTTACTCTAAATTGTAAAAAGTGCAAGACAATGAGTATAACTAAAAGAATCCAATTGTTCAGAAATACGAGTTAAACAATACAGTTATTGATATGGTCGATTCTATGAAATATTTGGGAGTAACAGTACAAAGGAACATGAAATGGGACATACACATTAATTCGTTAGTAGGTAGAGCAAATTCTAGGCTGCGATTCATAGGTCGAATCTTGAAAAATTGTAATGAACAAACAGAGGAGATAGCGTACAAATCTCTTGTGCGTCCACATTTGGACTATTGTTGTGCCATTTGGGATCCGTTTCGTAAGGGGTTGATCGAAAGTATAGAGAAAGTACAGAGAAGAGCCGCTCGATTCGTGACCGCTTGCTACAGTCCTTATGAAAGCGTCACAGAACTGATTAGTATACTAGGCTGGGAGTCTCTGGTAGATAGACGACACACGTTTCGTTTAAACTTATTGGTAAACATGCGTACTCCCACTTTCACTTTTGAGTGTAGTGAAATACTTCTTCCACCAACCTATTTGAGTCGGAAGGACAGGAAAGATAAAATTAGAGAAATAAGGTGCCGGACTGATTCTTATATGAATTCTTTTTTCCCTCGTACCATTAGGGATTGGAATGCACAGCAAAGAGATTAGCTTTGGTGCTGAGCACCCTCTGCACCCACAATTTTGTGAATTGCAGAGTATATATGTAGATGTAGATGTCTTTCTATAGTCTGAAGTATCTATGGAATGCGTTTAGTGGCAGAGTAGTCATTGTTGGCACCGCTTGGGATCCTTTGAGTACCGCTGGTAGAGTGAACAGAAGTAATGCGGAACCAAGTTAGAGTTAGATAAGTAAGGCATTTCTTAGTCTGTAAATTCTGGCTCTTGCTGCACATTCCATTATTTCGGTCACAACAAAACTGCTATCAGGACTTGCTACCCACACCGAGTGTGGTGGGTGAGTGGTTAACGCTCTGGACTCGCATTCGGGACGACGCCGGTTGGAATCCCCGTCCGGGTATCCAGATTTGGGTTTCCCCAAATCACTCCAGGCGAATACCTTTAAAAGGCCATGGCCGAATTCCTTCCCGTTCCTTGTCCCTAGTCAGTCCCATCCCGTCTCTAATGACCTCGACGTGGACGAGCAGTAAAGCCACAAGTAAAAAAAAAAGAGAATAATTTCTTCCCAACATCGCAAGGTTAGAGTTTGGCACAGATCGTGAGATCAAAAATTAAGCCATATATTCTTCACAGATAGAATACATAATTGGAGTGGGTCTCTTAGCTATAAAGTAATTTAAGCATTAGAGAATAGATGAAAAGTGAAATAGGACAAAAAATGAAAAATTTATCCCCCCCCGAGATTGAATATCTGGATAAAATCCGAAATGTTGCTATATGGAGAACATTTTTTTTTAGTTATGTCTTTACGCCTCGTCGACGTCGAGGTCATTAGAGGCGGGATGGGACTGGTAACAAGGAACGGGAATGAATTCGGCCATGGTCTTTTTGAAGGAAGCATCCATGCATTAGCCTGGAGTGATTTGGGGAAACCTTGGAAAACCCAAATCTGGATGCCCGGACGGGGATTCGAACCGCCGTCCTCCCGAATGCGAGGCCAGAACATTAACCGTTCACCCACCACGCTCGGTATATTGAGTACAGTACCAATAGGTATTGACATATGAGTCCGAATTATGGACGTGAGAGACTTAGGAAGCTTCCATTAATTAAGTGAGGTATAAATCTCTCTTAACAGCGAGGTCTTTACAGACGGGAAAGGATGGGGGGCAAGGAATGGGAAGGAATTCGGCCATGGCCTTTTTTGAAGGAAGCATCCCGGCATTCACCTGGAGTGATTTGACGGGGATTCGAACCACCGTCCTCCCGAATGTGACGCCAGAACGTTAACCGTTACACCACCACTCTCGGTAAATGGGGAGGGGCTCCGGCGAAATCTCACTTCACTTTTTTAATTTATTGAAGAACAGTAGAGTTAAAAAAATCTACAAATGACACCGATTCCAACTTTAGGAGGGGAGGAAGGGTAATAACCGCCCTAGAAAGCACGCGAGCTATAAAAAAAGGTCTCAAGAAACTACGATGTCGGTCAGCAAGGGGGGGAGGGTGTTTCCCTCAAGATCTCACCTCATCATAAGTGGGGGTGAGGTTCGCAATTCCGGAAAAACATTTCCCGTAGTTAATGGACGCCCCATTAGCTACACTGTAGGAGGTGAAAAAAAGTGGTATAAAACGCCACACTGGGAGCTGTCGTAATAAGCGTGTGGCGTGCGGAAGCACCGACGCGTTATCTGCCGACAGAAGCGGAAAGCGCGTGTTGTGGAGGGGGGTGTGGCCAGCCACCTGTGAGTCTCAGTCTAGCGGCGACCTCGCTATGGACAGCACGCAGCAGCAGCCTCAGCGCCTGGTGCAGCCTCCCGGCGAGCAGATGGGCATATACGTGACCCAGCCACGCCGCTGTGAGTAACACACACCCTCAACCACTCTCAGATAACCACACAACCTGTTCCGGATGACACGCGTTCGAGCTTTTTTTTTTTGTTTTTTTTTTGCATATGGCTTACGTCGTTCTCATTAGAGGCGGGAAAGGACTAGGGACAATTAACGGAAGGAATTTGGCCACGGCCTTTTGAAGGAAGCATACCGGCCTTCGCATGGAACGATTTGGGAAAACCGTGGAAAACCCAGTTCTGGATGGCGGACGGAAATTTGAACCGGCATCCTTCCGAATCGAACTCCAGATAAGCTATCCAAGTTACTGTTTTTTCGCGATTTTCCGAAATCTCTCAAACCGAATGTTGGATTCCAATAATCTTGTCCTGTTATAGTTTCGTTACGGATGGTCAGTAAATTCCATTAATATATATATACATAACAGAATCCATGTTTTCATCTGTTTCAGATGCTCTACTCCTCGTATGCCTCTACTGTACCTAACTTCAAATGTGCTTCACAGATACTGATCCACAATTATTTTGATCCTTTTTGTACACATTTCTTCACTCGTTTACTAAAGTGCTTTAGGGGACATCCATTAATTACGTGAGGTGAAATAGGGGGGGGTCCGGCGAAATCTCACCAGATCTCACCAGGGGGGAGGGGGGGTCTACGGAAATCTCACGTGAGATTTTGCGAAAAATTAAAAGGTCTACAAAAGTTTCCAGGGCGATTTCTAGGGGGGATTCTCACGGACCAGATCTCACCAGAGGGGAGGGGGAGGGGGAGTCCGGCCAGATCTCATGAAATCTCACCAGGGGGGAGGGGGGGGTCCAGAAATCCGGAAAAACACCTCACATAATTTGTGGATGCCCCCTTATTGGTACATTTATTTTTCATATCATTCTGCAAAACCTCATTCAAAATTCCTATATTTTTCCTGTTTCTGTAATTCCCGAAGATAAACATTAATTTGCAAAATGTTCTTCGCTGCTTACGTACAGTTCTTTTTCAGCTGCAAGGGCAGTGTTTATTACCTGGTGCAACGATAGTGCATCAGAGACTTAAGATAGACTCCTAAACAAAGTTTTTCCTTGTATCAATACCAATACTTGATTGCATTTGTGTTGAGTATTTCGTCTTCGCATGAAAGCACGCAATTTTCTTGTAGCTTTATTGCCAATATTTAATTTCTTAAGTTTTCTTTATTACATTATGCTCCTCGTTGGTTAGGATACTATTTATGTAGAATATTTATTTTTTGGATTAAAATAACTAATCCTCTCTTACAGTTCTGAACATTTTACCAGTTAATTTCATAGTTTTTCTGAATTAAGTTACATTACGTTAAAATATACAGAAAACTAAAATAAAAATGTTCTAATAGCTGGAGGAAGACTGGAAGGAGGAAAGAAGCTAAAACTTCTTACAGCATATTTAGGTTTTTTTCTTTTTCGGGATATAACTCTACTCGAAAATAAAAAAATGAAAGATGATCGGACGTATTATGCCATAGACCTAGATCCGCGCGGAAGAATCACGGGCAATCGCTAGTTACAAATAAATCTTTGATCTCGTTTGTTTGAATCTCTGCCTCAGCAGGAATTTTCATAGTCCCTTAACTGGACCTTCACCTTTGCAAAGCTTGCTGTGTAACGTCTCGTCCGCTGTTCGAATTCCACGTTAAACTGTAGGTCCCCTTTACCCGGCAGGATTACCGGGTTAGGTTAAATAATGAGGAAAGGAACTGGTCATTCTGCCTCCAATACCAGTCTACGTATACCTCCTTCGGGAGAGTACAACCAACCTTTGCATTGAATACAAGCTTAGCTTCTTTCGTTATATTACTCCTCGCTTCATTAAAAGTCACTCCCCAGAGCATTCATTTTACACACCTCTATTCCATCTGCTGCTCTGTCAGGACTTGCAGTGCTACCAGTCACTATCGCTGGACTTCAGTAATTATCTCTTCAAAGTTTCGTGATTTCCACGATATTCTTTAAGTCTCTGAATTCATAAATTGAAGAACCTCGGTTCAAATCCCGGTCTGCTTTGAAATTTTTACAGGCAAAATCTCGATCGAAGCTTGCTTTGTCCTATTTGAAGTGCTTTACGAACGCTCCGTTGTTCCGATTTCATGAAAATGCGTAGGTCCATCCACGAAAGAGGAGAAATGAACAGCAACATAGTCGTTAAGACCCACCAGAATTGTGTGTGGAATAAAAATGTTTACGTTTCCATTTTGACAGTTTCAGATCAGTAAGTGACACTTACCTGTTAATGGCGTAGCTCGAACAAAAAAAAATAGGAACTGAAAACTGTTCCAAAACTGGTGTTAGTAATTTCGTTAGTAACCAACTGACTGTTATGAAATTGTTTTGGCTTTAGCCAGATTAATACAGCTAAAACCATTGCTTAAATCAGAGTTTAGCAAACTTAATGTTTCAACGCTTGCCTTTGATAAAAATCTGATCTTGGCGCCATCTCAAAACAAAACAAAACAAGCCATGTGTAACACACATGTGTAGAATCAACAGAAAATATTCACTATAACTACAAGTGCAGCATAACAACTAGTAAAATATGTTCAGCTAGAACTGCAATGAACAGTGCTGTGAAAGTGTGTGAAGTGCTGTTCCAGACCGGCATGTGAGGATTACCACTATATCTCCACTGAAGATGCCCTACACCACAAGGGCGAAAAGCGTCTCGGGAATCAAACAAAACCAAAATTCATCAAAACAGTTGTTTTTGACGGAATTATTTATAAAATTACTGTCAGTATATTATCCATTCGTTAAAAATAAAAATGTTTGTATTAAAAAAATTCAGCTTCTAAATTACTATTATTGTTGGTAAGTAATCACGTCGTAAACAATAAAATATACAATAATAGCACACCGTGGAAATGCTTCTGCTAATACGAGATACAAAGAACGTTTGATGTTAGTGTTTTGATTATTGCGGCGTCTAGCATTTCTACAGCAGCAGTTTGTTTTCTCTTTTTTTCTTACTTTTTTTCGGTCCCGGCAGACCACGAGACCCGTGCACCTGTGCTTACGCATCTTGAGGGTGAGAGGACATGTGCTCTACCACAAACCTGATTTGTCAGATTTGAAGCGTATACTCAAACTGAAGGAATGTCGTGTTATGTGTCTTGCAAAACTCGTAATTATGTGTGATAAGTGTATTTTTGTTAGTGAATTGTGTAGTTTATGAGGTGGATATTGGGAACCATCCCAGCATTCGCCTTGATGGTTGCGGGAAACCACCTAAAATGAGCAATCAGGACCGTCGGTACACGGAGACCAAGACTCGAACCCGGTGCCGTTGTAGCTCGTCTATCCAGTGCGCGGCCACACAGACGGGTTAGACGTTTGTTTGTTTATCTTTTATCTTTAAACAAGCAATTCTTGTGAATAAATATATATTTGTAATCTCAGAAACGGCTCTAACGAGTATGACGAAATTTCATATTTAGATAACGTTTTGTTTTTTAAGATTCCCTAAACAGTTGTCTTCCCTGCAAAATCCCAATATTACAAAATAAGAACAATTTTTGCTCTTAGTATCTCGAAAACAGTTCTAACGCCATCTCGTAGACGATTCAGGTACCACGAAGCCTACTAATATTTTCTCTTTGGTTTCAAGGAACTCATATATTTAAACGAACATTTCTTACATACTATCTGACTCGGAGGAATATTAACACTACAAGTTTAATAGTAAAACATTTAAAAAGAAGATATTTAAAAACTGGCTTTGTCAGAAGTGATACTTTACAAAACTTCTTTGAAAAGTAATATTGACAGTATATCAAACATCAGCAATCATCCTAATGTTGTTGTGTTTAGGTTAAATGGCGGCCTGGACCAGAATGAATACTAATATTCAATGATGCTTAGTGGATTTTGAGTAATGAAAACAGCTGCCACGCCAAATTCTGCCTACAAAAACGTCACAGGTGGCTCAAGCTGTCTAATAACGATTAGGCAGTAATGTGCGTAATCGTATGTTTTGGCATATGGAGCGGTCTGACAGCTCAAATGTAATTAGTGGGGGAAAAAGTGGTTACTGCGCTAGCTTTCAAAAAATTTTGGCTACGTTTCAGTTTTCAAATCCCGGTGGGGGCAAGAATTTTTAAGATTTGTATTTCATCAGATGAACTACATTGAAGCGTTCTGTGGTTCGGAATCTACGTTAAATTGTAGGTTCCAGAGGGAAAAGAACTGGCCTGCCTACCTCTGATACAATGGATTAGTATTCCTCCTTCTAGAGCAGGGTTGTCCAACCCGCGACCCGCCTTGACATTTTTCTGGCCCGCGAGATTCATCACGCTTTAACAAAATATTTTTTATATTTCATTTTTAGTGTTATATATTTCTTTACAATGTGCGTTTAATATCATTATTATTATATTATCTATATTTACATGTAAGAATAATAGTGAACTCAATAATAATTCGTGTTTCAATTTTTCACTCCAAAAAAAATGACTCTAATGGGGATATATAATTTTATTTGTGGCCCGCGGAGTTATGATGCACTTTCAAAGTGGCCCGCAAGATCATTTGGGTTGGCCATCCCTGTTCTAGAGGATGCAACCAACCTTCAGGTTAGGTTTTTATACTGTATATATATTTAATCTGTCCAATCTAATACTATTATATGAGCAACTCTTGTAAATAGATACAATTAATTTCTCACAAACGATTTTGATGAAATCTTGCATACTGATCGGAAATCGAAAGATGCCGAACGAAGATCGGTCACCCAGGTACTATTCCTTTACGCACCGTGGAAACACTTTGCTGTCACTTTCTGCTATTAGCGACTAGCAGTTTCAGCTGCCGGTTTATAAACTATGCAGTTGCAAACTGCAAATCATATAATTTGGTACCATCCAATTTCCGATAGGTGGCGGTGAAAAGATTTAAAATATAAAATTATGGATTATATATTAATTCAGTGTTATGTTATGAAATTTTATCCATATGACTATATTTTTTGTTTCATATACGTTGTGTTATGAAAATATCATTTCTGTTAAACTTTTTGCGCTTTCCTTTGCATTAATACGCGCCTTGAGATAGGAAATCACTGGTTTAAATCTTATTTGACTGTACCCTTTTGATGATTTTATCTGATAAATTTTCCTATAGTTCACCTACTCAAGATACATAAAAGGAGATACGTTAAGGATTTCCGATTTAATAAGATTAATTTCGTTCAATAATGATACACATCACACGATTTCTGAAGCTGCAAGAAAAAATTTTCTTCACTTTCAGAATTTTATTTTTAAATTTTTTTAACCTGTAGGTAGGTAGAAAAGTAAAGAGGCAGCACTGCTTAAACTTTTACTGTCTGCCAGTTAATTAAGTCCGTCACATTTAGCCGTCACAATTTAATTTTGGCCGAATTGAGGGAGCACTGCATTTGATATTTTCACAAAGTTCCAAAGACATGTGAGGATTTTCGTCTGGTCTGAACTTGATTTTTTTGTGACCGATAAATTGATAAAGCTTAAGAATATCTCCCAATGAGTGATTATTTGTTAATATCGGTTTCCAACTTTAAAGCTATTCTAAGTAAATAGTTCCTTAGTAAAGGAAAAATTCCGTCCTCACACTATTCCGGTAAGTCATTCCCGAAGATTTTATTCCGATTACGATCGATCTAGTCACCCAAATTATACTTTTCATTGTTACTTGAGATCAGTCCAGGTGAATGTCGGGATGCTCCTGAAGGTCGTGGCCTGTTTTGTTCCCGTAGTTAGTCAGTAATCCTATTCCGACTATACGAAAGATCAATAGAGACCTTTAAAAATATTTGCATGACTTCTGGTAGTTTCACAAAGACATCTTTTCTATTCTATTTCTAGGACCCGATGGCAGCATCTGCTTTCTTTCATAAGAGATCTTCCAAGCATGCGGAGATTAATTTTTAATTATTGTGATTGAGCAATTTCTGCGTTACACAATGTTCAGCTTACATTCTATCAGTGTTTAAGATAAAGTCTTCAGTAAAACCACTGATTTTTTTCCAGCCCCGGATTCATTACCTAGAAATGAATACTTCAGACTTGAAAATTGTGCTTAGCTGTTGAGTGTTTCCTTACAGGAAGATTTCTTCTAGGTTTTACGGCTTGATAGTTATGTTCTTTCTCTTTCTTGGCTTCTACGGTTTTTCTTCGCTTTCGTGACCTGTTTGGTTTTAAACCACAATTTATTCACACTTTTTGTGAAAAAAACTGTGGCCTCTGAAATAGACTGTCTCATGAAAACCGAGTTTTAATGCTACTCTTTTGGGTTCATGTGACTTGATTACTCTAAAAAAAGAAAAAAATTGGATGCAGTGAAAATGTTTAGTCTTATACGTGTGTAGAGATGCCTATTTTATGTCTTATTTTATTGAAGATTTCTATTTATTTTTTGTTGTAGCAATTAACTGAAAACACGAATAAAGAATAAAAATCAGTTTAAACCCCATTTTCAGCCCATTCATAACATCTTCAGATTATACAAATCAAATTTTTATGTGGTTAACTATTAGACCTATTAGAATTAATTATGTCGAGATGGTTTAGGATTAGTATCATAATGTTTAGTAATTTATTATCAAAATGTTAAGTCTTATAACGCGGGGACAGTAACATCGCTTAATCGGTTTCCATGGTAAGAGAATAATTCCATTGTTAAACTGTTAATCAAATATAAGAATGCAATATTAAGTTGAAATTTTTGATGGGAGGAATCCCAGGTGTTAGGTTTTGTTAGTGGCGCCGATATAAAGAGAACTGAAGTGAACGAGTTATTTTCTTGGCTCTCCAAGGATGCTTTCTATATGATTACGTTGTTTATGCCGTAGCTGCAGTTTTCACGGCCGAACAGAAATATATTAAAAGAAGACGCTGAGTAAACGCTGCAAGTCATCGCGAAATGAATTGCCAGAGCGCTAGCCGTTGCCTACATTTCACAGATGTATCGATGAGTTACAGCGGGAAATAACATACACCACCAAACTGCCCACGCAGATAAGTACACACACTCAGCTCTACTCTGGACGCAGTAGCGTCTTGCTCCCCCCCCCCCCTGGGTTACCTGGTTCGAATCCCAGTAGTGGAAGAATGTTTCATAAGTTAGTACTTAGCCAGTAGAGTAGGAGCCATAACGATCCGCAATTCATAATCAGCAAGTTGTCTAACAAACTAGCAGTTAAAATCCAAAACCTTCCCGCAGTTGCTAGTGATTCGTCAGACGTGTAGGGAAGATAAACTGGGTTGTTTTATTTAATACTAGCTGTTACCCGCGACTTCGTACGCGTGGAGTTTCATTGCCAGAATTGGATATAGAAAACTGTTAGTAACGTAAGATTTGTCCCAAACAACACCTAGTCGACATAATATGATGGAAAGCCATCATTATATCATCCTATCGTCTAATCTGTCTCATGAAGAGAATCAATTTACAACATATTTAAAAACAGAAAAGTAAGCGAAGGTGCGGGGATGAGTGTGTGTGTGTGTGGAGGGGGGGGGGGGGGGTTAACTGATGGCAGCTATATTTCAGCTTGGTTTTTTTCTTCTTTCTTCAACCTGAGCATATGAATCTTATAATCTAATAGCAGCACATTGTCTTCTAGACCTGCACCTTAGGCCAGGTTTACGTCCGTAAGGCATGTCAAAAAGGAAGACAAATTGGTGCCAGAAACTTTTATACAGACACAAATGAATAGTACAGTGCAGACCAAATTGACTTCTATAATAAATAATAAGTTTTGTTTCTTATCGAAATTTATTAACAAATCAAACACTAACAGACTGCGCTACTGAGCAACCAACGTAACATTACAGACTAACACACGAATCTGTCTGTCTTTCATCATTCGATAAGTACTTAAAATTTCGTGACTAAAACTGTTATTCATATCGAAAAAATGTCCTGTGTCCTTCCTACACTATTTCATTGTTAAATTCCATCAATATTGATATAGCCATTTAGTCGTCAAAACGTAACAAAAAGACAGAAACTTACTTCCACAATTATAATATAGTAGCTGGTATCCACAACTTCGTTCGTGATTGTAATGTATTCATATTGACAGCTGTAGACATCTAACCACCATAGTGCACGATGGGAGACTGGATACCATTACCACACACAAATACCAGTCTTCTGCGCTATGTAGTTCCGGCAGCAAAGTAAAATTTACGGATACACACAAGTCTTTGGATGAAACACGAAAATATTCATGATCGACCAATTTCAAACACCATATCTCACACACTCCCACAGTTACCGAATTTCGGGCAACGTTGTGATCGATGGGTGACTCTGTGTTACTACCACACAAAAACGCCGGTAATCTGCGATTGATAGTTTTCACTCAAAAGTGATACACCGTGACACATGCGTCTTTGGCAGAAATATGAAATTGCCGCAGGTCGACCATTTTCATCCCCCATATCTTCCACACCCCCATAGCTACAGACATCTAACAACCATAGTGAACGACAACAGACACGATTCTACCACCACACATAAACACCAATGCTCTATGCTATGTAGTCGTGGCAGAAAACAGAAATCTGCGGAGACACATGCCTTTCGTCAAAATACGAAAAAAATCCTTGGTCGGCCACTTACAACCACCATATATCCCACACAACCACAGTTTCAGAAATTCGGGCGCTGTTGTGATCGAAAGGTGACTGTGTGCTACTACTACACACAACGCCAGAGATATGTGATCGATAGTTTTCGCTGAAAAGTGATACACCATGACACTTTTGCCTTTGGCAGAAGTATGAAATTGCCACAGGTCGACCACTTTCAATCCCCATTTCTCCCACACCTCCATAGCTACCGACATCTAACAACCATAGTGCACTACATGAGATACGATTCTACTACCAAACACAAACACCAATGCTCTATGCTATGTAGTTGTGGCAGAAAAGTGACATATGCGGAGACAGTCGAAATACGAAAATATCCTTGGTCGGCCACTTACAACCACCATATATATCACAGTACCACAGTTTCTGAAAATTGGCCGCTGTTGTGATCGAAAGGTGACTCTGTGCTACTGCTAAACACAAACGCCAGTTATCTGTGATCTATAGTTTTCGCTGAAAAGTGATACACCATGACACTTTTGTCTTTGGCAGAAGTATGAAATTGCCACAGATCGACCACTTTCAACCCCCATTTCTCCCACACCCCCATAGCTACCGACATCTAACAACCATAGTGCACTACATGAGATACGATTTTCCTACCAAACACAAACACCAATGCTCTATGCTATGTAGTTGTGGCAGAAAAGTGACATATGCGGAGGCAGTCGAAATACGAAAATATCCTTGGTCGGCCACTTACAACCACCATATCTACCACAGTACCACAGTTTCTGAAAATCGGCAGCTGTTGTGATCGAAAGGTGACTATGTGCTACTACTACACACAAACGCCAGTTATCTGTGATCTATAGTTTTCGCTGAAAAGTGATACACCATGACACTTTGTCTTTGGCAGAAGTATGAAATTGCCACAGATCGACCACTTTCAACCCCCATTTCTCCCACACCCCCATAGCTACCGACATCTAACAACCATAGTGCACTACATGAGATACGATTCTACTACCTAACACAAACACCAATGCTCTATGCTATGTAGTTGTGGCAGAAAAGTGACATATGCGGAGGCAGTCGAAATACGAAAATATGCTTGGTCGGCCACTTACAACCACCATATCTACCACAGTACCACAGTTTCTGAAAATCGGCCGCTGTTGTGATCGAAAGGTGACTATGTGCTACTACTACACACAAACGCCAGTTATCTGTGATCTATAGTTTTCGCTGAAAAGTGATACACCATGACACTTTTGTCTTTGGCAGAAGTATGAAATTGCCACAGATCGACCACTTTCAATCCCCATTTCTCCCACACCCCCATAGCTACCGACATCTAACAACCATAGTGCACTACATGAGATACGATTCTACTACCAAACACAAACACCAATGCTCTATGCTATGTAGTTGTGGCAGAAAAGTGACATATGCGGAGGCAGTCGAAATACGAAAATATGCTTGGTCGGCCACTTACAACCACCATATCTACCACAGTACCACAGTTTCTGAAAATCGGCCGCTGTTGTGATCGAAAGGTGACTATGTGCTACTACTACACACAAACGCCAGTTATCTGTGATCTATAGTTTTCGCTGAAAAGTGATACACCATGACACTTTTGTCTTTGGCAGAAGTATGAAATTGCCACAGATCGACCACTTTCAACCCCCATTTCTCCCACACCCCCATAGCTACCGACATCTAACAACCATAGTGCACTACATGAGAAACGATTCTACTACCAAACACAAACACCAATGCTCTATGCTATGTAGTTGTGGCAGAAAAGTGACATATGCGGAGGCAGTCGAAATACGAAAATATGCTTGGTCGGCCACTTACAACCACCATATCTACCACAGTACCACAGTTTCTGAAAATCGGCCGCGGTTGTGATCGAAAGGTGACTATGTGCTACTACTACACACAAACGCCAGTTATCTGTGATCTATAGTTTTCGCTGAAAAGTGATACACCATGACACTTTTGTCTTTGGCAGAAGTATGAAATTGCCACAGATCGACCACTTTCAATCCCCATTTCTCCCACACCCCCATAGCTACCGACATCTAACAACCATAGTGCACTACATGAGATACGATTCTACTACCAAACACAAACACCAATGCTCTATGCTATGTAGTTGTGGCAGAAAAGTGACATATGCGGAGGCAGTCGAAATACGAAAATATGCTTGGTCGGCCACTTACAACCACCATATCTACCACAGTACCACAGTTTCTGAAAATCGGCCGCTGTTGTGATCGAAAGGTGACTATGTGCTACTACTACACACAAACGCCAGTTATCTGTGATCTATAGTTTTCCGCTGAAAAGTGATACACCATGACACTTTTGTCTTTGGCAGAAGTATGAAATTGCCACAGGTCGACCACTTTCAACCCCCATTTCTCCCACACCCCCATAGCTACCGACATCTAACAACCATAGTGCACGACAAGAAAGACGATTCCACTACCACACACAAACACCAAAGGTCTATGTTATGTAGTTGTGGCAGGAAAGAGAAGTATACGGAGATACGAATTTTGGTCGAAATATGAAAACGCCCTGCACTTACCAACTTAATCATTATATCTCCCACATCCCCACAGATATCGGCATTCGGCCAACGTTGTGCACGACAGGAAACTCCATGCTACTTCCACCCACAAACATCAGTGATCTGTGCTAGGTAGTGTTGGCTGAAAATTGAAATATAGGAAAAAACACGTCTATTTTTATATATATATAAGATAACTCGTCCATCTGTGAGAACATCTTACTCGTGGGAGCATACCAGCTAGATGACTGAACATCAGCACGAGATTGGAAGATCCCAGAGGACGAGCAGCCATCTCCGCTTTGTTACTGCCTGGCGCGAGATAACATCTCGACAGTCGTCAGTACATGGCCAAGCGGCAAGGAACGCTGCGCAAGACAAGTGGTGATTAAGATCGTCCAGTCCGACCTCCCCAACCCCATGTCGCTGACGGAGGCACTGAACTCATTTCTCTCTCCAACTGCTTCGAACATCCTGCGAGATTTCTCGATGTTGTTAGAACCTCCACCATCCCTCAGATCTGCATGTGTAGAGGCCTCAGCTACTGAGGAGGGGTCCGTACTTCCTTTTGCTCTTTGCACTGTATCTGCGCTTAGAAGAAGCCCACACACGAGCAGTGCTACAATTGTCAGAAATATGTTTACTGGTCTCAGTACTGCACCGCCATAGAAAGGTGTATTCGTCGCGGGGTTGGCGACACTATAGCAGACGGCTCACTACCTAGGGAGGAGGCAAGCAACATTCAGCAGTTGTATTGTCCCAGTGCAGCCTCCTCCGGCGGCAGAACGAAAACGAGTGCGAAGACCCTATCAAGCAAACACAACCAAATTCGGCCCATTATGATAACAAACAATATAGTTATCACACTTTCCACGTTAGCTACAGCACAAAAATTGAACTCAAAACTAATTACTAGATTTTGCACTCAGACTTATGACTTGGCAAAAAGTCAGTTTTAAAATCTCTTAAACTTAGACTAGTGTAGGAGGTGTGTGCTGGAACACTATAGACAGGATGAGGTATGCCTTTAATGTCCCACACACTTGCAGGAAATCCTCAGGATTTGTACCGAACAGTCCTTGCATACGAATTATCTCTAACGGGAGTGGTTATTTCCTTGATTCCACGAAATTCGGATTGAAAAACTTTTCTTATTTCCTCACGGCCTTGTCAGTTTTATTTTCCAGTTTTATCTGTGGTAAAGTTTTGATTTTTGATGCCCCATATACGGGAAGAGTTTATTAAAATGTCTAAGAGCGACCCCTGTCCATGGCAAGTAAAGTGCAGAAAAAGAAAATATCTTTTCCAGAGTAACCTTATGTTCCTTCGTAACATAGAGAGTGAACAATGATAAAAAATGAAAATAAGTTTCTTCGTTCATCCTCAAACAATTATGAAAGCCTTTTGGGAAACCATTCAGTTCTGAAAGAAAGTTTTCGTATCCATTCCTTCAACCGCATACTTCTCCTGTTGCTATTTTTAGGATGAATTTTACGCTAACTTGCCAGTATTAACAAACTAACGACCATTTATACATCATCACATCGGATACTGCGATCGTGATATCCAGCTTAAGGAGGGAGAAAGGCTTGAGGATTTCATGTTCCGTGTGTGATCAGGAAGGCATTGATGAAAACCACGAGGTGTGACCTGCAGTCTCTCCTTTTGAGGCTGGTCTGCACGTGCATGCCTGATTTTAGCGACACCAGGCAGCTCACACAAGCGTAGAGAGAAGCACTAAGAACCTGCACAGTCCCACGAATCGACCGTGGACGTCCGATTTCAGTCGGTCGTAGGTGTTACTAGCACTGCCGTGACCGTGGTCCAGTAGCAACGCAAAGAGACGCACAGCTCACATCGTTAATAGAGCTCTTACCTCGGCTCACCACGGCGCGTTCCACACCGACCATAAGACCGTTCTAAGAAACCAAATCACCCAATGTGTTGTGTGACATAGAACCACATTAACATGAGGTATCTGGGCAACAAAACAAGCTGCCTTGTTTACGCTGGCCTGGCTTAGCGAAAATTCTCTCTGCAGGACAGGGGTCAGCGAATTCTCCATTCAGGCTTGAAGAAAGACGAAACACAATAGGACTTGCCAGTTTGAAAAGGCAGATTTACGACCTTTCACTGCTCAGTATGGGGTCGGGCCGCATTTCTGTGCATGGAGAGCGTTGACGGGTGAGATTTATTGCGTGACCAATTGTAGGTACGTGATAACGCCAAGACACGCCAAATCAGAGATTCTGTGAATGCTCACTGCGAGAAACTAGTAAAACGAGTGAACAACGAAAGAAATACGACAGTTTCCGAACAATCCTCCAATCCCGTCATAGGAATGATGTGTTTAACCCGAGAGTGCTAAGAGGGGCGAATGTTTTGCCAATAGCATTTTAGTTTATAGAATAGTTATTATTTTTTGGTGTAATGTTGTTTCATGTCCCCAATGAGGAGAGAAGGCAGGATATCCTACATCGACGATAGGACCAGAGAACATCGCCCAAGGAGAGAGGAGCAGATCCCGAGGTTTTTAAAAGGTGGCGAGATGCTTCTCGAGT
>JARYHS010008074.1:55439954-55528855 GCA_031002005.1 Vandiemenella viatica
ATTGTAGTATGGCCAAATTACAGAACGTAGCACTTGTTCTGGCGGAGAAGGGCGAAGGTCTCGATCAATAGCCTGGTCAAATCAGAGGCTGAGTTGGGCTCTCCGAAGGAGGCATGCTAAGCTGGTACCAGTGATAGGACGGCCAGTTGATTTTATCCTTACCTAATCTAACAAGTAAAAGGGACCTACAGTTGAAATGCGTGATGGCGAGCGTTCTGGCGTACTTCATATTACACAGCAAGCTGAGCGAGAGGTGAAGGTTGAGTTAGGGCCTATGAAAATCCCGACTTGAACTAGGACCTTTCGACCTTCAGTTAGACTTTTTAACCACTAAGTCACCTGTCCGTTATACCCGCACTAGTATCCGTGAATGGCGTAGTGGACGCCATCCATTTGGGGAGGGGTGGCGGTTAACGATTTGAAAAATGTTGTTGGGAGCGTCCATTAATTACGTGAGGTGTTTTTCGAAAATCCGGACCCCCTTTCCCGTGGTGAGTTTGGTGAGATGTGGTCGAACCCCCCCCCCATCCCCTCCTATGGGTAATAAGATCTTGAGGGATTTTAATTTTTGAAAAAATCGCACTCCAACATACGTAGCAGCAAGTTACACCATAGTTAGCACAGGCTAAATTGATCAGTTTCCCCCGGGACTTTCTTCAAAGATGGTTCAGGCAACTGCAGATATGTAGCTGTTTTTTTTTTTTTTTTGGAATTCTGCTTCGGACTTTACAGTTCGTCGACGTCGAGGTCGTTAGAGCGGGGAGAGGATAAGCAGCAAGGATTGGGAACGTATTCCGACATTAACCTGGATAATTTCGGAAACATTGGAAAACCGAAATCTGTATAGTCGGGTGGGAATTGGACCCAGTATTCCCCGGAAAGGGGCATCCACAAATTACTGAGGTGTTTTTCAGATTTCTGGACCCCCCTCCCCCTGGTGAGATTTCGTGAGATCTGGTCGGATCCCCCCCCCCCCCTCTGGTGAGATCTGGTCCGTGAGAACCCCCCCTAGAAATCGCCCTGGAAACTTTTTGTAGACTTTTTTTTTAGGTCACACCCTCCACAACCCTAACTTTTTTGACGAAATACCCTTCTAAAATCGACTTTGCCGCAATTGTAGACCTTTTTTTTGGCTCTACTGTCCCCAAATTTTTCGCAAAATCTCACGTGAGATTTCCGTAGACCCCCCCTCCCCCTGGTGAGATCTGGTGAGATTTCGCGGACCCCTCCCCCCTATTTCACCTCACGTAATTAATGGATGTCCCCAAACCCAATCCCGACTGTTAGGAAGCGTCCATAACTACGTAGCTCCATTTTGGCTCTGTGACCCCCTACCCCCATCTCTCCACTAACCCGACGTGGCTATTGTCTCTACACCCCCCCTCCCCACGTAGCCTTTACCCCTGTTGATTCCAGAAGACATGTTGTACTGTTTTCTCTTGTCGGACTATCGTAATGACATACGGGGATAATTAAATGGCGGAATAAATATTTACATGCTGTTGAGTGTTCTGTACCTCATTTTAACTGTGACAAATAATATGAACGAAAAGCTACGTGGTCTGAATCGTAAACCCCCCCCCTCCCCGCAGCTTTCCATCAACCCTCCTCCCCCTTAGACCGAGTCACGTAGTTTATGGACATTCCCTTTCACTCTCTCACCAGGGTGGTGGTTTTCTATAGATTCTTCTAATACACACGTTCTAACATCGAACAAGTACACAGAAACAATTGTAATTCAACAGAGGAAACAAAATTACTGGCAGACTGGACTTAAGTTATATAAAAAAAGCATTATTAATTTACAATATTTTAGGCAAGGTACAGAAAAACTACGAAAGAAACGGCGGCGGAGCCGAAACTGGGTCGCTAGAGTAGGTTTCCCACGCATCCTTAAAGCATGTTCAGCTAGTTTAGTACGTGAGTGTATCAGTTTATTTCACCGAGCGTGGTGGGTGAGTGGTTAACGCTCTGGCTTCGCATCCGGGAGGGCACCGCTTCGAATCTCCGTCAGAGCATCCAGATTTCGGTTTTCCATGGTTTCCCCAAATCACTTGAGACGAATGCTAGGATGCTTCCTTTAAAAAGGCATTGGCCCAATTCCTTCCCGTTCCTTGTCCCCAGTCTTTTCCAGCCTCTAATGACCTTGACGTCAACGAGGCGAAAAGCCATTAAAAATAAAAAAAAACAAATGTTTTCGTATATTTTGACGAGCTACCTGTGTTACAGGATGGCATTGTTCAGTTTGAAATGGCTAGTTCCACAAAACGCAGAACAACCTGGTAGAAAAGTTGCGACAGAATGATCTTGAAAGGATGAAGAATATTAGTCGGCATCAGTCCCGCCCATCGCACGGCGCGAAGATGGGAACTGACAGGTCGGGAATGAAACGGCGATTCATTGTCGCCGGATACATCACCGTTTCGTTTGTCGCGTGAATTGAGACAAAATAATATTGGTATATTTCAGCACTTAGGTCGCTAAATGGGTTCAGTCTAGTTCGTAATTTACGTCAGACCGAGATGACCTGAAAGCAGGAGTCCAGCAGACCTCTTAACCCACCATCCTTAAAAAGCTGGCTTCCCGACCCGCGCATTTAGCGGCCGGGCCGATCCAGCTACCAAGTAGCGGGCCGTGGGAAGGGTCTAGCCTGTGCTGGCAGAGATGGCGCGCCTCTATCCGTCGCCCAGTTGGTAGAGATCAAAGGCTCGGGAAGCTGAAACTACACTAAGCAAGGTGGTGGGGAGGCGGCGAGGGTCAACCTGTGGCACGTGCTGATCAGTACACTTATTCTAATGTGGCGCGACCTCCAAAACCACGCCGTGGGAACCCACCTTAATGTGGCCCGGCTTCCAAAACACGCGCCGTGGGAACGCACCTATAGGAAGCAGTTGCAGCCGTCCTAGCTCGGTCACCTCTTCTCTCCTAGCCGAACACATTTAACAATTTCGCTTCCCTAAGTCTGCCAACATCGATAGCCACTCAATAACATATAACTTCATTAGCCGACGAGCTGGAGCTTCCTTTACACTCCTTATCAACTGCAGCTTAGCACAAACCATTACTTCACAGGCGGCGCGAGATTTAAACTTTCATACTAGCGACTTCAAGCTCATTGAGAGCTCATGATTATTTAAAACGAACGTGAGAGAAACCGGTCACGAATAACCAAAGACCTCAACCAATTTTTTTTTTTTTTTTTTTTTTTTTTTTTTACAAATCGGGAGTCTATACTGTGTTTGATACCTGCGACCATTTAACCAGCTCTGATTTATTTTGTAATACTATTGTATCAGGTTCATGTGATCTGTGACCTATTTTGGGGAAAACACAAGACGAACACAGCAATTAATTAAAACCGCGCCTACCCGAGGCCAGACTCAAACCGGGACCTTTACAATGTGATGCCAGTGTGCTAGTCCCTGCAACTGTTGGTTCGCCCCGTGATTACGCAGCAGATTGACGCTTGTACTGAGGAAAGTGGAACAGTTTGTTCCGATCAGCTGACGGTCCAAAAGCGATCCAGATGTCGGCAAGCAGATATAAATACGCGGCCCGCAAAGGTCGTTTGAAGGGCGTGCTCAGCGGGGGCGTGTCCTGCCAAGAACGCATCGAGACAGACTTCGCAACGACGCGTTCATCCTGTGAGGCCTGGAGAGCACGTTCCACAGTGCTGCGGCTTTAAGATAAACAGTGTCACTGACAGGGACCAAAACACACATTTTAGCAGCTCCCCGCTGCGAGTGCTTGCGCTGCTATCGCAGTCTGTAGGCGGGTAGGGCCCGAAGGCCGCAAGCACGTCTAGAGTTCTTCATTAATTATTATTAATCGCTTCATCAATGAAGGGCTTGATTTTATTTTTTCACTTTTTCACTTCTTTTTTTTTACTCTGTTCAAATCCTATCCCACAAAAACAATTCTTGTAAAAGTAGGCCAAGTCTCGTGTTCGTGTAGTGACAAAAGTTATGAGATCTTCTTCTGAGACCAGTCTACACTTTACAGTGTGTATTCACTTCACTTTGTGAAACAGAATGGTTGCTTTCGGTGTAATAGATCGTTTATTTAGAATTAAAAAATCTGATGACTTGGCCATTATGCGTGCCGTGTTTTCGTTAACTTATATTAATACCTTAAATTGTTGCTTTATCTACATCTATACTCTGCAAATCACAGCAGAGGGTGCTAAGCACCAATCCTAATTCAGTGCATTCCAATCCGAACAGAACGAGGAAAGAAGAATACATAAATGTATCAGTACGGCATCTTATTTCTCGAATCTTATCCCTCCTGTCATTGCGACCTAAATAGGTTGGCGGAAGAAGTATTTCGTTGCACTCGTAAATTAAGATTTTCGCATATTCTCCAACAAATTCAAACGAAAACGACGTCGTCTGTCCGCCAAACAATCCCAGCCCAACCCACGTATCAGCTCTGTGACACTTACGTAAGGACTGTAACTAGTCACGAATCGAGCGGCTCTCCTCTGTACTTTCTCTAACGTGTCAATCAATCCCTTGCGATACGGATCCCAAATTCCACAACAGTATTCCAAATGCGGACGCACTAGTGTTTTGTACGCTATTTCCTTTGTATGAGCATTACAACTTCTCAAAATACGACCTATAAATCGTAGTTTAGAATTAGCTTTGCCTACACGGAAGTTATGTGCAAGTCCCATTTCATGTTGCTTTGTACTGTTACGCCTAGATACTTCAGGGAATCGACAGTGTCAACAACTGAATTGTTAACTTTGTACTCGTGCAAACGGGGTCTTTTTATTACTTATTTGCATTGCCTTGCACTTTTTACAGTTAAGTGTAAGCTGCCATTTACGGCACCATTCCGAAATAACATCCAGATCGCGCTGAATTTCTAAGCAATCGTCAGAGCACCTCACTTCCCTATAAATAAGTGCATCATCAGCAAAAATCGCATCCTGCAATTAACGTTGTCACCGAGATCGTTTATAAAAATTAAGAAAAGAAGTGGTCCTATTACACTTCCTTGAGGAACGCCCGAAGTAACATCTAGCTTTGAAAGGCTTCCCCGTCAACAACGACATACTGTGACCGACCAGTTAGAAAATCGCGTATCCATTCGCAAATCTGATCAGATATACCGTACGCTCGAATCTTCGCTAAAGGTCGGTTGTGTGGTACAGAGTCAAAAGCTTTCTGAAATCCAAGAAAATAGCATCAACTTGTGATCCTGCATCATAACTTTCATTACGTCATGCGAAAATAGAGCCAGTTGCGTTTCACACGATCGGTTCTTCCGAAATCCGTGTTGGTTTGCTGTAAGTAACTCGTTTTCATCTAGAAACTTCATAACGTTAGAGCATATGACATGCTCCAGAATTCTACTGCAACAGATGTTAGAGATATGGGTCGATAATTCCTAGGATCTCTCCGATCTCCTTTCTTGAAGGGAATCACCTGCGCTATTTTCCAGTCAGAAGGTACTTTTCTTTCTTCTAAAGATTTACGAAATATATCTGACAGAAATGGTTCTATTTCTTCCGCGTATTCCGAAAATACTCTTACTGGTATACCATCGGACCCGGCGCTTCCCCCACTTCAGGAGCTTTAATTGCTTTATGATACCTACACTATCAATTTGACTGGATCCATCTCAAATTCTACACGCCGTGCAAAACGGGAATGTTTTCCATGTTTTCGTCAGTGAAAGAATTTTTAAATTCGGTGTTAAATACGGTAGCCTTTCGCGGCTGTCATCAACTTCCCGACCGTCTTGTAGTAGAACTGGCATATTGTTGTCACAACCACTTACTTTTTTTACATACGACCAAAATTTCTTTGGATTTTCGATGAGGCTCTTGGAAAGTGAGTTGCAACGAAAGTCATTACAGGCCTTGAGCGTGCATGTATCTTCCTTTGCTTTTTAAGTAACCTTTTAACTTCACGTGTATACCACGGGGGATCGTTCCCATCCCTGATTGTCCTTTTCGGTATATGTAAGTCCATACCTTCCCTGACTATGGAACAAACTTATAAATACATAAAAGCCAAGGTTTCCCACTCTCTTTTTAGAATTTGACGAGTATTATATTATGCCCAGAATTTCAGTAAAAATTGTGATTTGCATAAATGGCCAAGTCATCAGATTTTTTTAATTCTAAATAAATTATCTGTGACACCGAGAGAGACCATTCTGTTTCACAAAGCGATTACATACTGTAAAGTGTAGACTTGGCTTAGAGAAGATCTCATATTTTTTTGTAACTACACGAACACGAGACATGGTCTATTTTTACAAGAATTGTTTTTATGGGATCTCATTTCAAATGTAATTATTCCATTTGATAATCGGTGAATAAGAACATTTCAGAATTGAAGACGTAACTATACCTAACAAACAATGCCTCACTCTATGAAAACAATGGGTGGGCGCCGTAATCCAGCAAAGCAGATTGTCGCTGGTTTAACTACCACCATAAATAAATTACTAGTAACTTTCAAACTAAGCATTAGAACAACGTAAAATTTAAGATATTAGTTAAACTTGCTGATCTCTATGCATTAAAAAATTCGCAGGCATATAGCTTCATGCGGAACAAAGCAATTAAGCCGCAAATATGTGCCAGAATTTTCGTGTTTGGGATTGTATTAAATAAATACGAGGAATAACTTCAATATTAGAGTTTCCTTACGATTTTGGGATGAAAACATGTATGTGTACCAGATTACTTGTTTCTAGGATTACTGGAAGTACAGTGATGTTGGAGTGTCATGGTCCAAATAAAATTTTGAATTTCAATAACTTCCAAAGTAAGAAAGGTAGGAAGTAATATTTAACACATTACTTAAACTTAGTAATCTTAGTCTACAACGAAAATCTGAGGTACATAAAGTTATTAGGGTAGAAAGCGATTTCACGTTAGGGGTTGGTAAGGGGTAGATATATGGAAATTTACGAGTCTCAGATTTTTTTCTATAATATTTGGGTAAAATTTTATCTGTGTAGCAAATTTCAGCTTTCTACGGCTACGGGAAGTACCTTAGAGTTTTGGTGATCATCAGCCAGTCAGTGAGTAACAAAATCTCTGAAGTTTGTATGCGAATAACATCCGAACTAAGAACAATAACGAAAAAAAAAAAAATAGTACGTTTGCTAAGATTGCTGATATCTATGCGCAACAGAAATTTGAGACATGTAACATGAATACGACAGAAGAAATTGAGGTTAAAAAATGGACCGAATTACTTCGAGAAAGGGGTAGGCAGTGCCGCCGTTGACTCGAATTGACGGGTGCACTGCCGTGCACCCAATTTTGCTGATTTTCCTTCCTTCTTTTAGACGTGGAAGTTTATCAAAACAGAAAATATGGCTTTTTTATTTTTAACCGGTTAACGTCTCTTAACAACGAGGTCTTTAGAGACGGAAAGGATGGGGGGGCAAGGAATAGGAAGGAATTCGGCCATGGCCTTTTGAAGGAAACATCCTGGCATTTTGCCTGGAGTGATTTGGGGTAGCCATGGAAAACCCAAATCTGGATGCCCGGACGGGGATTCGAACCGGCGTCCTCCCGAATACGAGGCCAGAGTGCTAACCGTTACACCACCACTCTCGGTAATATGGCTGTTAACTTCTTCTTAGCTACGATGAGGGATGGGAACTTTCTTTGGGAGATTAGCTGGTGTTGTTTCCCGTTGCCTTCCCCAGTGTGTGTTAGTATGTTTTATTAATGCTGTGGATCACTGTGATAGTGTGTGTGTTCAGTACACAATATTGTTTGTATTGTACGAAATAAGGGATGAATGAAGGAGTGGTCGAAACCCGGTGTCGGCCATTCAGGCCTACTCTTCCGAAAGACGCAAAGAGAACCGCCAAGCTTAACCTCCCCATCCGACGGATGAATCACCATCACACAGTGTCGTATGTCCTCACTCCTCACAGGTTTCGGATTTAATCCAGGACTCTGGTGACTACCTGGCCGGTCAAGTCCTGATGATCAAAATTTCTTCCATTACCAGGATTCGAACCAGCTAACCCCGTATCAGCGCCGCACACCATCACGGTGCCTCAAACAACACTAAGCCAACGTAGCGTAATGGGTTTATATAATCGAATAAATTTGAACAGATAAAGAAAATATTATATCGAGTAAGTTGGCAGCAAAAACCTTTCTGTTTTAAGTTAAGAGAAAAATATACTAATAGAAAAATAAAATATTGTTTTACCACAACCAATAAACAATACCCAGTAAAGATGATCGAGAAGAATAAGAATGAAGAACATATTTTTAATAAAATCGATGTTAAAGCCAACTCTTGAATGCATTAAAAGAGAAGAAGAAACAATTTAAGGCTGGGAGGAGGCAGAAACATAAACACCTAAGAAAGGGATAAAGTTGGCTCTGGTTCGAGTTTTAATTCTGTGCTATGATTGTGTTTCTGTTTAATGAATAGAGCTAATTATGAGAAGAAAATTTACGAATAATGTATTTTCGTATGGGATACGAGAGTTTAACTTCACTTAACTTTCCATGTGTCAGCACTAAACAAAAATAAAAATACCAACTAGTCGCCTGGCACAAAAATGTACTGCTGACACGTTTTGAAGTTAGGCAGCAGACATGGCTCCCAGACACACGTCACGTTGCTGCGCGCGTTGCTAGTGCTATCGTTCAGTTACAATCAATGTTTTTAAGAAATACATTAGAATATTGAGATCTCTGAATCTGGAGCATTTTAAATTAAATTATATTAATATACGGCAAACTAATCACATAATTTTATTTCTCACAACTTATTATTTCTCACAAATTATGTTAGATGCCAGTGTTTTTAATATTTGAAGTGTAATTTAGGATCTAGTAGATATTGGAGAAAAATTTTCTATTTCATTGGTGATAGCATTTTTGAGACAGAACCGCGTAACAAAAACGGAGCAAAATAGCGGTAATTTGTGTCTTTATTTTCAAATGGAAAAAAGTACCTAGGTCCCCTAAACACCTATATCCCGCCCGCTGTGATATTAATTATTTTTCGATCCCCCTTATGTAACCCTCTGGAATATAATTTTACAAATATTAATATCGAATCATTTATAAAATTCAATTCTGAACTAAAAGCTACAGGCCTGTGACAGACAACAAAAGTACTTCGTTTCATTTCGGAACGGAGCCCTTAAAACTGTATTATACCAAAGGGGTTGTTATATAATGGGGCTGATAAATTATGAAGTGAAAATCTAAAACAGTTTATGCTATAATTTTATTAAAATAATACCCAGAATGAAGTGTTTATGTCAGGTAGGTAATTGTTGACGAAGGGATGAAGATATAGAGATTAACTGAGGATTGCAAGAGAAGGGAAATGCATCAAACCAGTCAGGAGAATTTAGCAAAACAAAACGCATTACATTTATAACACACAGCAATCTAGGTGTTTATTGGTTTGAATCTCGTTCAGATTTCGGTTTCTCTGTTTACCAACTTTACGTCAATAGAATGCTATTTCCGATTACCTCTTCGTTCACTGCCAGTAGCGCCACAAGTCCTGTAAACGTGTAGCTAAAGCTAAATATGGTTCGCAACAAACTGAGTGTTAAAGTTGACGAAAGCAATAACTCTGAGTTAAGATATCTCTCTGTACATTCTGTGCCAGAACGTAGGAGTAAACTTAAATAAAGAACCTGTTATCCTTGAAGCCAATCTTCTGCATAAACTGACTTCTAAGGCGGACACTAGAGATTCATACGTGTTAGTTTTTTATCTAAGTTGTACGTTATCTCGCCAATTTAGTCAAATTTTATATTTTCAATGGGATGGTTTATCTTTATTTCCTTACATATGTTTAGATTACAAGATGTATACATATAGAGTAATACTTGAAGTCTTGAATATGAAACAACATTAAATGTTTTTATAACGTTTTTTTAAAACATGTTTCAACGTTCCTAGAGGTGACATTTTTGGTCAATCACGTGGTTATTATGCGAATAATCACTTTTGCGACACGTTTACTACTCATTCCCATGAAGCATTGTTTTGTAGCAAATTAATTCGTTTTATTTCAGTTCGTTAATTACAGGTCACAAAAACTCTATGCTTCGCATTTGACCCGATGTAAGTTCCTGATTCGGAAGAAATATTCATCATGCTTTACTTTTGGCAGCAGGTATTTTTACACAATTCATAATCACCCAATACTGTACGAAATAGCTTAACTAAATCAGAAATCTCTCTATATAGCATATGCAAAGAACAGAATAATTTTTGAGTGGTAGTAGCTCGAGTCTACCATCGTGCGCTATGGTGGTTACATGTCGGTAGCTGTGGGGTGTTGGAGATGTAGTAGCTGAAAATGGTAGAACTAGGGCATTTTCATATTTCACCAAAATATTTTAGAAAATCTTTGGAATCTTCTAGAATATACTCGAATGTTCTTAGATGTACTAAAATGTTCTATAATGTTCTTGAATGAATTAAAATGTTCTAGAATAAGACACATTTTTCAGCTTTTTCAGCTATTAACAAATAATTTATATGCGACATACGCGTATTTGGTGAGTGAAGCGATTTTGACGGGATTTTCACTGACGGGTTGCTGATTTGGCAGGGAGCAAAACAGAGTAATTTTTATTCTTAAAATATTTAAGGTTCTATGCAAAACATTCAACATTCTTGACAAACACGAACTTAGTAGTGGACACAAATTAGTAATAATAATAAATTATTTAACTGAAATGGAGCCTATACTCTAGTAGCAATTTCCCAACACATCTACTTTCCCGTTTAATCATTTTCTCTTTTTGAAAACTTGAGTGCAATTTCCTTATCTAGCTACTTTTGCTCTCTACGAATTTTAATTTTAAATTAGATCTCACCAAAAAAAAAAATCTTCTTTACGTCTAAAATCGATTGCCAGTTTGTAATTACTGCCGCCTCATGTGCTATTTCTATTTCTTCTGCCTATATTGATATATCGATCCAAGTTCCATCGGCCATATACGTATTATACACTTCCAGCATCATCTTCATCTGTCTCTTACTTTCAATTACTCCCAACCCGGCTCATTATCATATAATTTGCTAATGGTTTTTTCAGTAATTTCCATAAACCACTCTAGCCACTCTCCTTTGCACCTTCTCCAACACGTGTATTTGCTACAACACTGTTTTTAAAGTTTCATCAAACTTATTCGTCTCTTTAACTTTTTTTTTTTTTTTTTTTGCTTCATTTGGCGAGATCTCTATCTTCACGGTATGAAGAACCCATCACATTCCCCTACATATACGCTAAATAAATATTCATGGTACTCAACCTGAAGATTGGTTGGACCTTTCCGAAAAAGGCACATTAAGCCAGGCCAGATCCTTTCCTCCTTATCTAACCTGGTAATCGTACCGGGTAAAAGTGACTTAACGTGGAATCCGAATCACGGAAGTGTTCTGGGGTACTCCACATTACACAGCTGTGACAAAGGAGAAGGTCGGGTTAAGGCCCTATGAAAAATGCCCGCTGAGACAGGATTTAGAACCGGGGACCTTTTGATCTCCAGTCAAACACCTTAATGATTGAGATCTCAGAATGCTCTACATATACGCAATAACACCATACACACGGAGGAAAGCAACTGACAACCTGTCTATAGATTACTAGCTTGGTACGACACCCCTATCGATTGAATGAACTAAGTCGAAATTCTCCCGAATAATTAGAGACGGATTCTAAAATATTAGGCTTCAATCATACAGTTGAGTTGAGTTTATAGTAACTCTCCGACTTGTTCGCAAAATTATCATATTTACAGACAAAAAAGGCGGAATCAAAGACAAACGAAACCAAAATGAACTGAAACAGGCAATTACATCACCCATTGTTAAAAATCAGTCGAGGTAAGAACAGTTAATAAACGCATTATTCAGTTGATTAATCATCTTCTCTCAGTATTCCAGACAGCGTTTAAAAAATTTGTGACTAAAGTAAAACTAGATCATCATGTTCCGACTTCAGTCATCACAAACTACTGTATGCAGTGCAAATTATGACTAACTAACAATCGGTTCAGATATTCTATTGATCTGGAGAAAAGTTAATTCGAAACTATAAATCACTCCAAGGTTCCAATATCTAAAACCCTGCGGGCCTATTATCAGTTTTATTGGCTTTGGGGTATAAATTAAAAGGTGCAAGACCAATCATTTTGTTTTATATTCGTAATACAAAAATTATTATCATATGTTTTATCAGTGAATTTGATATATGTTAGTTCCTTTTTAACTGTGCAACAGAAGAAAATAATAATCGCAGTTCCCAAAGAAAAAGAAATTAAATAAATTATTATTGAACTATTATTTTTTATAAAAATTGCAACAACTGTCAAATTACAATAATACTATATCTTATCATTTATTACATGTAATACCCGAAGAAATTTCACTTCAGTTGTGTGGTCCGATTACACAATTTTTAACTTTTTTTTTTTTTTGCACAAAGCGGCACCACAGGCGCTTAATTTACACGTATATCACGAAAGTCTACAGGCTTAGGTTAGGCAGCTAGCACATACAGCTGCTGACTCTCTTATCTGAAGCAATCGAACAACGCATGAAGACTGCCGTCCAATAAAGCCGTATACTAAGTCCTGTACTTAGCAATTTTTACTGAATCACACAATTATGGAAACATTAGGTGAATTCAAATGCCTTGGTTGTAAATTATAATTTCAGCCGAATTAGATATCAAGAAAAAAATTAATAAATGTTTCAGCACTATAAATAGAGTGATGAAATCTTCTTTACCAGCTTCAAAGACCGACATTCCCTCATACAGAATCTTAGTAAGGCTTACTACCTTTTGCGAGTTGAAGCCTGTACCAACATGCCAATGGGATGATTTTCATGAGTTGCGCAACAGACTATTCCATGCGTAATGGCTAATGAAATAAAGGCATCTTGAGAAATTTGAATTGGTACTGATGCGCAATGCCTTACTGGAAAGCCGAGAAGTAAATAAAGTATCCCACAAAAACAATTCTTGTAAAAATAGTGCCATGTCTAATGGGAGCTTACTAACAAGAATTATAATGTTACGGCGACCACTGAGATCTACACTCTACAATGTGATTTCACTTTCTGAAACAAAATGGTTTCTCTCCGTGTTGTGGATGATTGATTTAAAAATAAAAAAGTCCGTTGACTTCACTACTATTCATATTATATTGTTCACAAATATGAAAGGCATGATGTGTACGATTTACTCTGAGACTTGTAAAACGTGAAATCTTTTGTGTATTTGCAGGACAGATAAAACAACACAATTAATGTATTTATACGGGTGGAAAAAGTATTACTATCTAAAACACGGCATGCATGATGGTCAAATCATCTGATTTATTTAATTTAATTTTTAAATCTACTCTCCACAACACCAAAGAAGCCATTCAGCTTCAGAAGGTAAATACACAATGGAATGTGTAGACTTAGCTCAGAAAAAGATCTCATAATTTTAGTCCAGCAAACCACCTTGAGTCTTGGCCCTAGAAGCCATTCAGCTTCAGAAGGTAAATACACAATGGAAAGTGTAGACTTAGCTCAGAAAAAGATCTCATAATTTTAGTCCAGCAAACCACCATGAGTCTTGGCCCTATTTTTAAAAGAATTGTTTTTGTGGGATTTAATTTCTTTTTGTAAGTGCAGTATGGTGGCTCGGTTGTTAAGGGTCTGGCTGGAGAGCGAAAGGTTCCCGGGTCGAATCCCGGTCCCGGGTGGGATTTTCAAAGGACCTTAATCCCACTTTCACTTCTGGCACAACTAACTGTTTTTGTGATGTATGCCAGAACGCTTCCGTTGTTCAGATTTCACTATAAACTGTCCCCTGTACCACGTAGTGCAACCGAGTTAGGTGAGGCGGCTGCGATAGGGGTGGATTGCTCAACCAATAAGAAACCCTATCTACTCGGCCATTAAAACCGCACGAGATTATTATTAATTACTAGTCTTCGTAGGTTGGTAGCTTATTCTCAATCGTCTTTCTTTTCTGACTCTAATTTCTGTACATCAGCAACTGTTTGCTATCTTCATATACAAATATTCCAGCTTATACTCTATTTTTTTAAAGGGCTGAATGCTACCTTCTACTGCGTGCCAGCTCATTTCAAACAACGTGATGGAGCGTGATGAGTGAGCGGTAACGCTATAGCCTCGTATTCTGGAGTACGTGGAATCGTTTTTTTTTTTTCTTAACTGCTTTACGTCTCTTAACAGCGAGGTCTTTAAAGACGGGAAAGGATGAGGGGCAAGGAATGGGAAGGAATTCGGACATGGCCTTTTGAAGGAAGCATCCCGGCATTTTCCTGGAGTGATTTGGGAAACCATGGAAAACCCAAATATGGATGCCCGGACGGGGATTCGAACCGCCGTCCTCCCGAATGCGAGGCCAGAACGCTAGCCGTTACACCACCACGCTCGGTGCGTGGGTTTGAATCCCCGTCCTGGCATCCAGATTTGGGTTTTCCTTTTTTTTCCCCCAAATCACTCCAGACGAATGCCAGGATGCTTCTTCCAAAAGTCCATGGCTAATTCCTTCCCGTTCCTTTCCCTCAGTCCTTTCCCGCCTTTAATGACCTCAACGTCGACGAGGCGTAAAGCCATAAGCAAAAGAATATCAAACACTGGGCTCCGTCCAATTGGTTTTAGGCCATCATCTGAAATAGGTGGGTTACCAATAACTTCCAAATAACTGTAAGTACAGGGACAAATGTCACTAATAGAAGTAGTTTTAAATGAAATTTCACAGGAGATAATAGAATGTGTGTGGTTGCAAGTAGTTCCCCAAGAATAGAGCCAAGTTAATCTACAAGCTATGAAAAATATATGCCGTATCAATATACAGGGCGTTCGCCGGGAAACGCAACCCACTGTTAGCGCTACAAGGAAGAAACTGCTCCCGGCGAGCGAGCGGTCAGTTTCCGGCATTGTTCGACCGTCGGCCGCGGACTATTTCATAATAATTACGCTTCATAAACTTCATAAACTTGTGTGCTAAGCATTTAAATGTGACGTAATTCATTAGCTTACCTTATAAAAGATGCTGGAAGTGTTGACCCTCTTGTGTAATGCACATTTCACATCTTCTGAACATATTTCGAGACACACGCTGCCCTAACTGACTTAATGATTTTTTGGGTGACTGTTCTAGTCGAAAAGCGATATCGTCAATTTTCTCCTCTGTGAGAATACGGTTGACCGACAGTCTCTTTTTGTTAAAAAATGAACCCGTTTCTCTTACTTTTTTAACCAGACGCAGAATTGTTGATTTAGCTGGCAGTAAAGCGCCAGGAAATTCGCGACGAAATTTACTGCGACACTTTTTAAACGACTTCTTCTTCACATATGAATCGTAGAGAAATATTCTTTGTTGCAAACTGTAACGTACCATAATTTTACTCACACTCAAACACGGTACAGATTAATAAGAGTATGAAGCCCCAAACCAGCCAAACCGCAAAGAAACGTTTATTCACAACACTGATTAATAAGAGACTGAAGTCACAAACTATCTACAATGCAAAGAAACCGTTCTTAACAATGTAAGGGTCCCAATATACTGCGTCACTGCACTGTTGGGGCAGCGGAGGTGTTAAACAGTGCGGTGATTCACGGTGCCGTGTGGCGGAAACTGCTGGCCCCACTGACCGAGCAAGTTGCCGACGGCAACAGACTGGGAGGGTAGCGTTTTCCGGCGAACGCCCTGTATTATTGCATTAACTCTCAGTCTATGTTGTAGCCACCATAACTCACAACAATGGTGTGAAGAATGATTTGCCTACGTGCTATATGACTTTAGGTAATAATTAAGAAAAAATTAACATATAGCCAATCTTCTTCTTCTCCACCACCTTTGCCAACAATTTGAGGTTGGCTGCCTTCGATGAGTTTTATTCATCGCTGGCATTGTCAAATTTGGAGCTATGGTTTTACGGCCGTATGCATTTTATACCTACTGCCAGGTTTTACTAACTTAACGTGATTATACGTCCCCCTTTGGTTGTGACAGTCGCGCTTTCAGGTTGTCTGTCCCGCTGTCCTCGACCAGAGTAAAATGTCCTGATTTCGCAAACAAAACGACAATTTAATATATCTATCTATTTGGGCCTAAAACAGACGATGCGGTTTTTGCCGCGTGGCGGTTCAGTCGACGCATGGACCATTGCTGATCACGCAAGGATTTATTAGCAGCAGCCAAGATATGGATATGTTTGACGAGTTTTCGCTTATTTCAAACTACGTCACAGATCAAAAAATCACTAGCTGGAACGCTAAGAACGTTGCTGCTGGTAACCGTTGGGTGGAATTATTTTAACACTTTCGTGCTAGCACTCTCAACTTTACGAACTTTCGTATAACTATTGAGTACGTTAAGTGTCTGCCTGGAAGTAATGCACCTATCGAAAGAGTTTTTTCTCTGATTAATAAAATATGACAAGTGACAAAACACAGTTAAGTGTCGCAGTATTGATTACCAAGACTAACATCAACAAATCATGTAATGGGCGCCATATCTACTTTAAAACTAGAGCCGATATTTTGTAACTGATCTGTTCCAACGATATATACTCACAAAACAACTGGCTAGTTGTACGTTACATGGTACACACTAAGGCTGAGTAACTCAGCTAACATGTAATACCTTCTGCTTATTATAAGTGTTCGTTTTTGAATAAAAACTAATAAAATACGAAAAAAATCTTTAAAGAAATTCCGAAGGCGTCCCGCTCTGGCGAAAAATATAAGTGGTCACGTCATACTAACTGTTTTGTTTATGATCGCTTGTTATTCTAAACATATTTTCGTGCGGTTCCGAGCGTTCGAGGTCAAAGGTGTCCCTTGTAAGTTCTAATGGGGTAAAGGAGAAATTTCCATCTGACTGTGAAACGTGTGACTATGTTCAGCGTGTGTGAAATGTGTAATTTATTAGTCGGAGATTGGGGACCGTCCCGGTATTCACCTTGATGACTGCGGGAAACCACCAAAACCTGCAGTCAGGACGAACCTGGACTCATGTCTGGTCTAGTGTGTGGAGCTCAGAGCACTGAGCCGCACTGGCCGGTCTAACACACAGTCATTATGTTGCTTTCGTACCTTCCTGGACATTGACAGATTTGGTGGCTCAGTGGTTAAAACTACCGTTTCAAGTCTTGATCCCTGCTGGGATTTTCATAGGCCATTAACATATCGTTCACATCGGGTAGCGTTCTGGCCTCGTATTCGGATGGACGCGGGTTCGAATCCCCGTCCGGGCATCCAGGTTTGGGTTTTCCATGGTTTCCCCAAATCACTCCAGGCAAATGATGGGATGCTTCCTTCAAAAAGGCCATGGCCGAATTCCTTCCCGTTCCTTGTCCCCCCCATCCCGCTTCTAATGACCTTAGCCGTCGACGAGGCGTAAAGCAATAAATAATAATAATAAAAAATCTGGCAAAATTTTCTTTTTGTATGTAAACGCCAGAACGATTCCGTTGTTCGGAATTCACGTTAAACTATAGTCCTCTAAACTCGGTAGCGTTAGGGTACGCGGCTGCCGTAGAGGTGGATTGCACAGCTTGTCACCAGGTCATAAAGACAGCACGAAATTACATTACCAGCCTTGACTTCTCAACCTGTTACACACAGCGTCAGCGTCGGGTGGCCTACCCTCAAGGCGACAGATACTCCATGGCCCAATGCAGGGAGAGCAGAATAGACACTATATACGGGTTATTCATGTGAAGATTCACAGCTTTTAGGGCAGCAATAACAGCCTTAGGAGTTCATTCAAGACTGCTGGTTTGTGTAAAAAGAAAACCAGAAACGACGTCCATAATAGGAGACAGCTTTTGGGGAGACCACACCAATATATATTTCGTAATAATATCTAAAATTATAATTATTCATAACATCGTCACTGCCATTTTCTGTTCATTTTCACACACAATTTTGGGTGCAATATTTTTATTTTTGTGTAAGGAGTACGAACACCTGTTTACCTAATTATAATATAATACATTTACTTGAAGACGCAAGCAGAATCATTTAACATGCCTACTAGATCACTGAAACAGATAAGGAGGGGGATTTAATTTCCTCTTTATATTTTGTGTTCCCGTAAATCTATATACAACTGCAATGCGTGCGTGTTGAATGTGTGTGTGTGTTTTTTTTTTGTTTTTTTTTTCAGTTGGAGTATAAGCATGAGAAATAGCAAAATTGAATTATTTAATAATTGTTCCTGTCGAAACAGACTGACACATCATCATCATGAAGAGCATCTGATGATTTTTGATTGGTAAGCAGTCCTTGCGAAGGTTTTTGTCTTGGATCATTTCTTTCAAAATTATTGTTTTTTGTCGCTTTTTTTGTTTTGTCTGTACCGATGATCTTTGCTATATTTACGTATGTGTCAGCATTGACAGTGTCCCTTCGTGCTTATCGAAGTTTATGTTGTATTTTTCTAAACAAATTAGACTTGTTGATAAAAGTCACGATAACTGTAACGCTAGGTTCTGATCAATCGACGCGACTCCATCACGATAACCAAGATAATACTAGCTTTTAACGGGTTTGTTGACTTTCTCGCTGCCTTGCAGAAAACTTTGAAGGTCTTCTTAATTCTTTGGTCAAGAGGCTCCGATTCTGCATAGTATGGACGCGGTGAAGTAGCTGGTCACCTAGATTTCTTACTGGTGACTTCCATTTGGAATGTTTAATGAGAAGCTTGCTCAGAATGTAAGCAGGTGGATGATGCCACTTTCTTCAAAATCTCCTTGGAGGTCGACATGCTTCCACCCCGTTTTCATTCTAACTTCGACCGCTCGTATTTTTATTTGACGCATTTGTGGCTATTGTCTTTCGTGCGGATTCCTCGTTTAATAAAGATCCCCCCTGCATCCTCCACAGTAGGTCTGTCGCATCGATAGTAGCAATAATTTGTCACTGAAGCGTGCTTGATTTATATGGTCAAACTATCAGATCAGCCAGAGCCAATGGCATGCCGTTTTAAGAGCTGAGTATTTTTAAGGTTTGGCCTTACCACATTTCATCCTGCGCCGAACTAAATAGGCATTTCTTCGTTGATTGTCAATCCTCACGTTTGGCTTGAGTGTTCTGTGAACTTCATTTGAAGCGGGTACGGTATACCGCCGTTATAAATGGTAATTAATTATTTTTAAATTTACCAAAATGCAAATGATTATTTTATTGTGGATTGAAAAGGGTTCTCAAAATTATTTATTGATCACTAATAAGAATGAAAAAGTCATAACCTGACCATATATTCTTTGAATGAAGTCCAACAGACATAAGGTAATTTAAATTTAATAATGATAAACAATCAAAAATTATTCACAAACAACACCTTTGCCCTATATTAATGCCCATTAAAATTAAGTAATACAAGACAGCAAAATATCCGTTCAGATTTTCATATACACACTAACAGTTTACAGTTTTTGGCAGGACACGTCATGACATTATTGTTAAAAGTTAATGTCCTTCGTTTCAATCACAGAAACTACTGAATTCAATTTATAAAATGCCACTGCTAGTCTCTCAGTTGATATATCGGAGAGTGAGAATTCTTACCGTGTGGACTTCTCTGCTCAGAGCGTTATGTTGGGTAACCACGGAGGTTTAAACTGCAAATACAATATTTATAACTGGTGCAATGTTTGTCTTTTTACCGTCTGTCCGGCATTGACGTAGTCAGCAAACTCCGACCCCACATTGAATTTATCTGTCACCTTGTGACTCAAAATGAAGACACAACCGATCGCATGATATTCTGTCGGCTTTTTGGGTCATTCTTGTGCACCAGCACAAGTGAAGACGAACCAGTGAGACCCACGAGAAGCATCTCGCGCCACCTTTTAAAACCTCGGGATCTTGCTCCTTCTCCTTGGGCGATGTTCTCTGGTCCTATCGTCGATGTAGGAGATCCTGCCTCTCTCCTCATTGGCGGACATGAAACAACATTACACCAAAAAATAATAACTATTCTATAAACTAAAATGCTATTGGCAAAACATTCACCCCTCCAAGCACTCTCAGGTTAAACACATCATTCCTATGACGGGATTGGAGGATTTGTTCGGAAACTGTCGTATTTCTTTCGTGTTCACTCGGTTTTACTAGTTTCTCGCAGTGAGCATTCACAGAATCTCTGATTTGGCGTGTCTTGGCGTTATCACGTACCTACAATTGGTCACGCAATAAATCTCACCCGTCAACGCTCTCCATGCACAGAACTGCGGCCGACCCCATACTGAGCAGTGAAAGGTCGTAAATCTGCCTTTTCAAACTGGCAAGTCCTATTGTGTTTCGTCTTTCTTCAAGCCTGAATGGAGAATTCGCTGACCCCTGTCCTGCAGAGAGAATTTTCGCTAAGCCAGGCCAGCGTAAACAAGGCAGCTTGTTTTGTTGCCCAGATACCTCATGTTAATGTGGTTCTATGTCACACAACACATTGGGTGATTTGGTTTCTTAGAACGGTCTTATGGTCGGTGTGGAACGCGCCGTGGTGAGCCGAGGTAAGAGCTCTATTAACGATGTGAGCTGTGCGTCTCTTTGCGTTGCCACTGGACCACGGTCACGGCAGTGCTAGTAACACCTACGACCGACTGAAATCGGACGTCCACGGTCGATTCGTGGGACTGTGCAGGTTCTTAGTGCTTCTCTCTACGCTTGTGTGAGCTGCCTGGTGTCGCTAAAATCAGGCATGCACGTGCAGACCAGCCACAAAAGGAGACTGCAGGTCACACCTCGTGGTTTTCATCAATGCCTTCCTGATCACACACGGAACATGAAATCCTCAAGCCTTTCTCCCTCCTTAAGCTGGATATCACGATCGCAGTATCCGATGTGATGATGTATAAATGGTCGTTGGTTTGTTAATACTGGCAAGTAGCGTAAAAATTCACCCCAAAAATAGCAACAGAAGTATGCGGTTGAAGGAATGGATACGAAAACTTTCTTTCAGAACTGAATGGTTTCCCAAAAGGCTTTCATAATTGTTTGAGGATGAACGAAGAAACTTATTTTCATTTTTTATCATTGTTCACTCTCTATGTTACGAAGGAAGATAAGGTTACTCTGGAAAAGATATTTTCTTTTTCTGCACTTTACTTGCCATGGACAGGGGTCGCACTTAGACATTTTAATAAACTCTTCCCGTATATGGGGCATCAAAAATCAAAACTTTACCACAGATAAAACTGGAAAATAAAACTGACAAGGTCGTGAGGAAATAAGAAAAGTTTTTCAATCCGAATTTCGTGGAATCAAGGAAATAACCACTCCCGTTAGAGATAATTCGTATGCAAGGACTGTTCGGTACAAATCCTGAGGATTTCCTGCAAGTGTGTGGGACATTAAAGGCATACCTCATCCTGTCTATAGTGTTCCAGCACACACCTCCTACACTAGTCTAAGTTTAAGAGATTTTAAAACTGACTTTTTGCCAAGTCATAAGCCTGAGTGCAAAATCTAGTAATTAGTTTTGAGTTCAATTTTTGTGCTGTAGCTAACGTGGAAAGTGTGATAACTATATTGTTTGTTATCATAATGGGCCGAATTTGGTTGTGTTTGCTTGATAGGGTCTTCGCACTCGTTTTCGTTCTGCCGCGGAGGAGGCTGCACTGGGACAATACAACTGCTGAATGTTGCTTGCCTCCTCCCTAGGTAGTGAGCCGTATGCTATAGTGTCGCCAACCCCGCGACGAATACACCTTTCTATGGCGGTGCAGTACTGAGACCAGTAAACATATTTCTGACAATTGTAGCACTGCTCGTGTGTGGGCTTCTTCTAAGCGCAGATACAGTGCAAAGAGCAAAAGGAAGTACGGACCCCTCCTCAGTAGCTGAGGCCTCTACACATGCAGATCTGAGGGATGGTGGAGGTTCTAACAACATCGAGAAATCTCGCAGGATGTTCGAAGCAGTTGGAGAGAGAAATGAGTTCAGTGCCTCCGTCAGCGACATGGGGTTGGGGAGGTCGGACTGGACGATCTTAATCACCACTTGTCTTGCGCAGCGTTCCTTGCCGCTTGGCCATGTACTGACGACTGTCGAGATGTTATCTCGCGTCAGGCAGTAACAAAGCGGAGATGGCTGCTCGTCCTCTGGGATCTTCCAATCTCGTGCTGATGTTCAGTCATCTAGCTGGCATGCTCCCACGAGTAAGATGTTCTCACAGATGGACGAGTTATATTAAATAAAACAACCCAGTTTAACTTCTCTACACGTCTGACGAATCACTAGCAACTGCGGGAAGATTTTGGATTTTAACCGCTAGTTTGTTATACAATTTGCTGATTATGAATTGTGGATCGCTATGCCTCCTACTCTACTGGCTAAGTACTAACTGATGAAACATTCTTCCACTACTGGGATTCGAACCAGGTAACCCAGGAGGAGGGGGGAGGGGGGGGAGCAAGACGCTACTGCGTCCAGAGTAGTGCTGAGTGTGTGAACTTATCTGCGTGGGTAGTTTGGTGGTGTATGTTATTTCCCGCTGTAACTCATCGATACATCTGTGAAATGTAGGCAACGGCTAGCGCTCTAGCAATTCATTTCGCGATGACTTGCAGCGTTTACTCAGCGTTTTCTTTTAATATATTTCTGTTCGGCCGTGAAAACTGCAGCTACGGCATAAACAACGTAATCATATAGAAAGCATCCTTGGAGAGCCAAGAAAATAACTCGTTCACTTCAGTTCTCTTTATATCGGCGCCACTAACAAAACCTAACACCTGGGATTCCTCCCATCAAAAATTTCAACTTAATATTGCATTCTTATATTTGATTAACAGTTTAACAATGGAATTATTCTCTTACCATGGAAACCGATTAAGCGATGTTACTGTCCCCGCGTTATAAGACTTAACATTTTGATAATAAATTACTAAACATTATGATACTAATCCTAAACCATCTCGACTTAATTAATTCTGATTCTACAAGGTCTAATAATTAACCACATAACAATTTGATTTGTATAATCTGATTGAATGGGCTGAAATGGTTTTTAAACTGATTTTTATTCTTTATTCGTGTTTTCAGTTAATTGCTACAACACAAAATAAATAGAAATCTTCAATAAAATAAGACATAAAATAAGCATCTCTACACACGTATAAGACTAAATATTTTCACTGCATCCAATTTTTTTTCTTGTTTAGAGTAATCAAGTCACATGAACCCAAAAGAGTAACATTAAAACTCGGTTTTCATGAGACAGTCTATTTCAGAGGCCACAGTTTTTTTCACAAAAATTGTGAATAAATTGTGGTTTAAAACCAAACAGGCGAAGAAAAACAGTAGAAGCAAAGAAAGAGAAAGAACATAACTATCAACCCGTAAAACCTAGAAGAAATCTTCCTGTAAGGAAACACTCAACAGCTAAGCACAATTTTCAAGTCTGAAGTATTCATTTCTAGGTAAGGAATCCGGGGCTGGAAAAAAATCAATGGTTTTACTGAACACTTTATCATAAAAACTGAAAGAATGTAAGCTGAACATTGTGTAACGCAGAAATTGCTCAATCACAATAATTAAAAATTAATCTCCGCATGCTTGGAAGATCTCTTATGAAAGAAAGCAGATGCTGCCGTCGGGTCCTAGAAATAGAATAGAATAGAGGTCTTTGTGAAACTACCAGAAGTCATGCAAATATTTTTAAAGATCTCTATTGATCTTTCGTAGGTGTCGTGACAATCGCGCACAGCGACAATCGCGCACAGTTTAAAGGTCGGGCCACACTCTCCCCTCTCTCCCGTGTACTTTATAATTTACGGAACGCAGTAATATACAGGAAATGGAAAATAAATATTCAAACACAATAAAACAATCGTACTCTTTTTCTCTAAAATTTATTTTAGCTATCGTAAAACACAAATGTAATCTTAGATTTGTCTGCTTCAAGAAAATCTGATGAATCTGGAAGTGAGGTTGAAGAAAAGAAAGACACTTTTGTAAGTCAATCAGTAAGATCAAAATAAAATTTGGTCGTAAAAGACCAGAAATTTCCACAATCTACCTATCGCTTCTCCATGTTCACTAGCCCGATACCGGCCCGCACCGTCGAAAAGTAAAAGTAAGTAAAGTGTTTAAAATCAGCCAAGAAGCTTCGTCATAATAAATATTTGCAACTTATTTACATTTATTTAAAATAATGAAATTATCCAAATCAACCAGAGAGACTCGTCATAATTGATTATTATTTACAGTAGACCTACATTTAATCAAGCTTGTGCATGTAGGACAACGCCTCTAGACATGATCTGATGTTGTCGCTCTTTTCATATCTGTAAACAGTTTTTACAATTGTTTCGTCCAACTTCTGTTATGTGGTTTTTCTTCTCTTTCCTTTAAGAATCAATTCAGATCTCATATACATGAGACCTGAAGACTCGGCTTCCCTCTACAATCAAAGTAACACGTCTCTAAGCTTCGGGTTTGGTCTGCCAAGTACATTGTTAATCCTATTATTCCATCCTTCAACAGCATTAGTCGTGCGATGACGTCTTTTAGACAATTCCACATGTGAATTTGGATTTTTTCATTCTCAAGCCACGTGTCTGCCAAGTAATCGAAAAACTCCAATAGTTCTGAATTATTAGGAGCCTGTGATTGGATCTCCAACCAACATCTGTCACATCTTCTGGTTTAAGGATAGCCAAAGCTGGACACATACGAATATGGAGGCGAAGTTCTTCATTTTCCTTGTACTCATGCGCTAGTCCAAGCTCCTGAACCTTTCTCCATATACATTTTTTATGTGAAAAAAAACAGCCTTTTACTTCCGTTGAGCAAAACACTTCCTTGAGGGCAGATACTGCACCACTTTCAAAACCTACAGTCACTGTCTTGGGGGCCCATTCTGGTACAGCCTTGATAATTTCACTAAACATACGTACATAAGTAGTTTTCTTTTTGTCAGGTAAGAGTGTAAACACCACAGGATGTATGTTTGTTTCTTCGTCAGTGCTGCCGTAATCCGCATGTATCGTGTAGATTTGGGAGAACTGTTTACTGGCACTTTTTAAAAGTACCATCCATAAAGAATTGTTCGTGTAATTTTAAACTTTGTTTGCCTCTTTCACCGCTCAGAACAACTATTCTTTCACCTTCCATATGATCCGTAAGAAGGAAACTGCCTCCATCTCCCGTCTTCAACAACTCATCATCCAAGATCACTTCGTCAGGATTATTTGGCTCATTTTGGTTTCCTTGTGATATACTCCTCTGACCAGAATCCAGCATGCTGTTGTAGCGGGACTAATTGTTAGCTAAAAGCAGGTAGCAAGAGACGACCCGGTTGTGCGCGATTGTCACTGTGCGCGATTGTCACATATTCCTTTCGTATAGTCGGAATAGGATTACTGACTAACTACGGGAACGAAACAGGCCACGACCTTCAGGAGCATCCCGACATTCAGCTGGACTGATCTCAAGTAACAATGAAAAGTATAATTTGGGTGACTAGATCGATCGTAATCGGGATAAAATCTTCGGGAATGACTTACCGGAATAGTGTGAGGACGGAATTTTTCCTTTACTAAGGAACTATTTACTTAGAATAGCTTTAAAGTTAGAAACCGATATTAACAAATAATCACTCATTGGGAGATATTCTTAAGCTTTATCAATTTATCGGTCACAAAAAAATCAAGTTCAGACCAGACGAAAATCCTCACTAAGTCAGACAGGGACATGTCTTTGGAACTTTGTGAAGATATCAAATGCAGCGCTCCCTCAATTCGGCCAAAATTAAATTGTGACGGCTAAATGTGACGGACTTAATTAACTGGCAGACAGTAAAAAGTTTAAGCAGTGCTGACTCTTTACTTTTCTACCTACCTACAGGTTAAAAAAATTTAAAAATAAAATTCTGAAAGTGAGAAAAATTTTTCTTGCAGCTTCAGAAATCGTGTGATGTGTATTGAACGAAATGAATCTTATTAAATCGGAAATCCTTAACGTATCTCCTTTTATTAAATGTAAAATGTATCTTGAGTAGGTGACAAGTGAATTATAGGAAAATTTATCAGATAAAATCATCAAAAGGGTACAGTCAAATAAGATTTAAACCAGCGATTTCATATCTAAGAGGCGCGTATTAATGCAAAGGAAAGCGCAAAAAGTTTAACAGAAATGACATTTTCATAACATATCGTATATAAAAAAAAATATAGTCATATGGATAAAATTTCATAACATAACACTGAATTTTATAATCCATAATTTTATATTTTAAATCTTTTCACCGCCACCTATCGGAAATTGGATGGTACCAAATTGTATGATTTGCAGTTTGCAACTGCATAGTTTATACATGTAAACCGGCAGCTGAAACTGCTAGTCGCTAATAGCAGGAAGTGACAACAAAGTGTTTCCACGGTGCGTAAATAAATAGTACCTGGGTGACCGATCTTCGTTCGGCATCTTTGTATTTCTGTTCAGTATGCAAGATTTCATCAAAATCGTTAGAGAAGTTTGTGAGAAATTAATTGTATCTAGTTACAAGAGTTGCTCATATAATAGTATTAGATTGGACAGATTAAATATATACAGTATAAAAATCTAACCTGAATGTTGGTTGCATCCTCTAGAACAGGGGTGGCCAACCCAAATGATCTTGCGGGCCACTTTGAAAGTGCATCATAACTCCGCGGGCCGCAAATAAAATTATATATCCCCATTAGAGACATTTATTTGGAGTGAAAAATTGAAACACGAGTTATTATTGAGTTTACTATTATTCTTACATGTAAACATAGATAATATAGTAATAATGATATTAAACGCACATTGTAAAGAAATATATAACACTAAAAATGAAATATAAAAAATATTTTGTAAAAGTGTGAAGAATCTCCCGGGCCAGAAAAATGTTCAAGGCGGGCCGTGGGTTGGCCACCCCTGCTCTAGAAGGGGGAATACTAAGCCATTGTATCAGAGGTAGGCAGGCCAGTTATTTTCCTCTGGGACCTACAATTTAACGTAGATTCCGAACCACAGAACGCTTCAATGTAGTTCATATGATCAAACACAAATCTAAAAATTTCTTGCCCCCACCGGGATTTGAAAACTGAATCGTAGCCAAAATTTTTTGAAAGCTATCGCAGTAACCACTTTTTTCCCCACTAATTACATTTGAGCTGTCAGACCGCTCCATATGCCGAAACATACGATTACGCACATTACTGCCTATGCGTTACTAGAGAGATTGAGCCACCTGTGACGTATTTATAGGCAGAATTTGGCGTGGCAGCTGTTTTCATTACTCAAAATCCACTAAGCATCATGGAATATTAGTATTCATTCTGGTCCAGGCTGCCATTTAACCTAAACACAACAAGATTAGGACGATTGCTGATGTTTGATATACTGTCAATATTATTTTCAAAGAAGTTTTGTAAAGTATCACTTCTGACAAAGCCAGTTTTTAAATATCTTCTTTTTAAATGTTTTACTATTAAACTTGTAGTGTTAATATTCCTCCGAGTCAGATAGTATGCAAGAAATGTTCGTTTAAATAAATGAGTTCCATGAAACCAAAGAGAAAATATTAGTAGGCTTCCTGGTACCTGAATCATCTACGAGATGGCGTTAGAGCTGTTTTCGAGATACTAAGAGCAAAAATTGTTCGCATTTTGTAAAATTGGGATTTTGCAGGGAAGACAACTGTTTAGGGAATCTTAAAAAAAAAAAAAAAAAAAAAAAGTTATCTAAATATGAAATTTCGTCATACTCGTTAGAGCCGTTTCTGAGATTGCAAATATATATTTATACACAAGAATTGCTTGTTTAAAGATATAAGATAAACAAACAAACGTCTAACCCGTCAGTGTGGCCGCGCACTGGATAGACGAGCTACAACGGCACCGGGTTCGAGTCTTGGTCTCCGTGTACCGACGGTCCTGATTGCTCATTTTAGGTGGTTTCCCGCAACCATCAAGGTGAATGCTGAGATGGTTCCCAATATCCACCTCATAAACTACACAATTCACTAACAAAAATACACTTATCACACATAATTACGAGTTTTGCAGACACATAACACGACATTCCTTCAGTTTGAGTATACGCTTCGAATTTGACAAATCAGGTTTGTCGCTGGTAGAGCACTTGTCCTCTCACCCTCAAGATGCGTAAGCACAGGTGCACGGGTCTCGTGGTCCGCCGGGGCCGAAAAAAATTAAGAAAAAAAACTGCTGTTGTTGAAATAATCAAAACACTAACATCAAATTCAAACGTTGTTTGTATCTGGTATTAGCAGAAGCATTTCCACGGTGTGCTATTATTGTATATTTTATTGTTTACGACGTGATTACTTACCAACAATAATAGTAATTTAGAAGCTGAATTTTTTTAATCGAAACATTTTTATTTTTAACGAATGGATAATATACTGACATTAATTTTATAAATAATATCGTCAAAAACAACTGTTTTGGCGAATTTTGGTTTTATTTGATTTCCCAGACGCGTTTCGCCCTTGTGGTGTAGGGCATCTTCAGCGGAGATATAGTGGTAGTCCTCGCATGCCGGTCTGGAACAGCACTTCACACACTTTCACAGCACTGTTCACTGCATTTCCAGCTGAACATATTTCACTAGTTGTTATGCTGCACTTGTTGTTGTTGTGAATATTTTCTGTTGATTTTTACACATGGCTTGTTTTGTTTTGAGATGGCGCCAAGATCAGATTTTTATCAAAGGCAAGCGTTGAAACATTAAGTTTGCTAAACTCTGATTTAAGCAATGGTTTTAGCTGTATTAATCTGGCTAATGCCAAAACAATTTCATAGCAGTCAGATGGTTACTAACGAAGCTACTAACACCAGTTTTGGAATAGTTTTCAGTTCTTATTTTTTTTTGTTCGAGCTACGCCATTAACAGGTAAGTGTCACTTACTGATCTGAAACTGTCAAAATGGAAAAATAGACATTTGTATCCCACACAAAATTCTTGTGGTCTTAACGATTATGTGACGTAGTTCTATGTCGCTGTGCATTTCTCCTCTTTCGTGGATGGACCTACGCATTTTCATGAAATCGGAACCACGGAGCGTTCATAAAGCACTTCAATAGACAAAGCAAGCTTTGATGGAGATTTTGCCAGTAAACATTTCACAGCAGACCGGGATTTGAACCGAGGTTCTTCAATTTATGAATTCAGAGACTTAAAGAATATCGTGGAAATTACGAAACTTTGAAGAGATAATTACTGGGGTCCAGCGATAGTGACTGGTAGCACTGCAAGTCCTGACAGAGCAGCAGATGGAATAGAGGTGTGTAAAATGAATGCTCTGGGGAGTGACTTTTAATGAAGCGAGGAGTAATATAACGAAAGAAGCTAAGCTTGTATTCAGTCCGAAGGTCGGTTGTACTCTCCCGAAGGAGGTATACGTAGACTGGTATTGGAGGTAGAATGGCCAGTTCCTTTCCTCATTATTTAACCTAACCCGGTAATCCTGCCGGGTAAAGGGGACCTACAGTTTAACGTGGAATTCGAACAGCGGAAAAGACGTTACACAGTAAGCTTTGCACAGGTGAAGGTCCAGTTAAGGGACTATGAAAATTCCTGCTGAGGCAGAGATTCAAACAAACGAGATCAAAGATTTATTTGTAACTAGTGATTGCCCGTGATTCTTCCGCGCGGATCTAGGTGTATGGCATAATACATATCGAGTAGAGTTATACCCGGAAAAAGAAAAAAACCTAAATATACTGTAAGAAGTTTAATTCCTTTTAGCTTCTTTCTCACTTCCAGTCTTCCTCCAGCTATTAGAAATTTTTTATTTTAGTTTTCTGTATATTTTAACGTAATGTAATTCAGAAAAACTATGAAATTAACTGGTCAAATGTTCAGAACTCTAAGAGAGGATTAGGTATTTTAATCCAAAAAAGAAATATTCTACATAAATAGTATCCTAACCAACGAGGAGCATAATGTAATAAAGAAAACTTAAGAAATTAAATAATGGCAATAAAGCTACAAGAAAATTGCGTGCTTTCATGCGAAGACGAAATACTCAACACAAATGCGATCAAGTATTGGTATTGATACAAGGAAAAAAACTTTGTTTACGAGTCTATCTTAAGTCTCTGATGCACTATCGTTGTAAACTTTAACGTAAAGATCGTATCACAAGTTATTGGATGTTATAACACTTTGATACAGAGATTTGAGTTACATTTTCCGTGTATTCTTTTGGAAAATATTTCAGATAACTCAAGAAGTAAATAACTAAAGTTACATATCGAAAGCAATATTAATAGAATTCAAAGAGAGCATTGTTTATCTGTAACATAATCTGATCTTTTGTGTGTATGTTTTGAAGTTGTGAAAGGAGTGTTTATATATGTAGTTTGACCTGTGGCGCCCATCTGTTCCGGTTACTAACAGATTATCATTTCGTGTTCCGTCCCCTAGACACGTAAATGATAGTATATTCTACGCTAGATCATAACTTTTCGAACAGTGAAAACCCCATTCAAATCGATTCTATAGTTTTTGCATGATGCGGTAACAAAGTGGTACACCGTTACAATTGATATTCCAAGCGTATTTAGAGAGCGCATTCGCGGAAGTAAAAAAAAAAAAACAAAACGAAATGAAGATCTGAGGAGAGAGAATAAATATCCAAATATCCGATGACGTAATAGAGAATAAGAGTGAGTTCACGGATAAAGTGCTGAATGGAACGAATAAAATATTGAGATCAAAATTAGATTAATCGAAAATTTATAAAAAATGTGTCTTAAACGTCAAAAATTACTGTAGATCAGACGAGAAACTAGATAAGAAGGCACGAATAAGTAATTTATTTACATGGAATTAAAATTCTGAACGATGACAGAAGCTTGGGTGACATCATATACCGAATGTCACGAGCGAAAAGAATCTCCTTCAACAGGAGAAAAATTACAACAGATTGCAGATACACGAATGATATCAGAAACAGATGAGCCTTAAAGAAAAGAGCCTTCTTCCGAAGTAGAAAGCGCCCGGTAATAAACACTGCCCTTGCAGCTGAAAAAGAACTGTACGTAAGCAGCGAAGAACATTTTGCAAACTAAAGTTTATCTTGGGGAATTACAGAAAGAGGAAAAATATAGGAATTTTGAATGAGGTTCTGCAGAAGTATTTGAAAAGTAAATGTGCCAATAAAGCACTTTAGTAAACGAGTGAAGAAATTTGTACAAAAAGGATCAAAATAATTGTTGATCAGTATCTGTGAAGCACATTTGAAGGTAGGTACAGTAGAGGCATACGAGGAGTAGAGCATCTGAAACAGATGAAAACAAGGATTCTTTTATATATAATGTATATATGTGAATGGTATTTATTGATAGTCCATAACGAAACCATTATAGCACAAGATTCTTGGAATCCAACATTCGGTTTGAGAGATTTAGGAAAATCGCAAAAAAACCGAAACTTGGATAGTTTATCTGGAGTTCGATTCGGAAGGATGCCGGTTCAAATTCCCGTCCGCCATCCAGAATTGGGTTTTCCATGGTTTCCCCAAATCATTCCATACGAAGGCCGGTATGCTTCCTTCAAAAGGCCATGGCCAAATTCCTTCCCGTTATTGTCCCTAGTCCTTTCCCGCCTCTAATGACCACGACATAAGCCATAAGTAAAAAAAAAAAAAAAAAGCTCGAAAGCGTGTCATCCCGAAGAGGTAGGGTGGTTATCTGAGAGTGGTTGAGGGTGTGTGTTACTCACAGCGGCGTGGCTGGGGCACGTATATGCCCATCTGCTCGCCGGGAGGCTGCACCAGGCGCTGAGGCTGCTGCTGCGTGTTGTCCATAGCGAGGTCGCCGCTAGACTGAGACGCACAGGTGGCTGGCCACACCCCCCTCCACAACACGCGCTTTCCGCTTCTGTCGGCAGATAACGCGCCGGCGCTTCCACACACCACATGCTTATTACAACAGCTTCTACTGTGGCGTTTTATATCACTTTTTTCACCTCCTACAATGCAGCTAATGGGACGTCCATTAATTACGTGAAATGTTTTTCCGGTATTGCGAACCCCCCCCCCCCTCCCTTACGATGACGTGAGATCTTGAGGTAAACACCCCCCCCCCTCTTGCTGACCGACATCGTAGTTTCTTTGAGACCTTTTTTGTTTAGCTTTCTAGGCCGGTTATTACCTCCCCTCCCCCCTCTTAAATTAGGAATCGGCGTCATTTGTAGATTTTTTTTTAACTCTACTGTTCTTCAACAAATTAAAAAACTGAAGTGAGATTTCCGTCGACTCCTCCCCCCTGGTGAGATTTCGCCGGACTCCCTCCCCATTTACCGAGCGTGGTGGTGTAACGGTTAACGTTCTGGCCTCGCATTCGGCAGGACGGCGGTTCGAATCCCCGTCCGGGCATCCAGATTTGGGTTTTCCGTGGATTCCCCAAATCACTCCAACCGAATGCAGGGATGTTTCCTTCAAAGAGGCCATGGCCGAATTCCTACCAGTTCCTTGTCACCAGTCCCATCCCGCCTCTAATGACCTTAGCCGTCGACGAGACGTAAAGCAATAAGTAAAAATGTACTCCATGTAACAAAATTTCGCATTTTATCCAGATATTCAATCTTGCGGATTATTTTTGTCCCGTTTCACTTTTCATCTTTCCTCTAATGCTTAAGTTACTTTCTAGCTACGAGACCCACTCCAGTTATATATTCATTCTGTGAAGTATATATGGCTTAATTTTTGATCTCACGATCTGTGCCAAACTCTAACCTTGCGATGTTGGGAATTATTATCTTTTGTTTTTTACTTGTGGCTTTACTCCACGTCGACGTCGAGGTCATTAGAGACGGGATGGGACTGACTGGGGACAAGGAACGGGAAGGAATTCGGCCATGACCTTTTAAAGAAAGCATCCCGGCATTCGCCTGGAGTGATTTGGGGAAACCATGGAAAACCCAAATCTGGATGCCCGGATGTGGATTCAAACCGGCGTCCTCCCGAATGCGAGTCCAGAACGTTAACCGTTCACCCACCACGCTCGATTTCGGTAGCAAGTCCTGATAGCAGTTTTACTGTGACCGAAATAATGAAATGTGCAGCAAGAGCCAGAATTTACAGACGAAGAAATGCCTTACTTATCTTGGTTCCGCATTACTTCTGCTCACTCTACCAACGGTACTCAAAGGATACCAAGCGGTGCCAACAATGACTACTCTTCCACTAAACGCATTTCATAGATACTTCAGACTATAAAAAGACTGTTGATATAAGAGTGTAGATGGACATGGAAACTATACCCAAATAAAATCTCATATAAACTAGAACTCATTCGTACTCATCCTCCTTATACCACGCAAAAACTGGCAAATTTTTAAATAACTTGCCGACGTGAATGTTTAAACGAAATGAGAGGATGCGAAAGTCTTAGCAAATCTTGGGAGTAACAGTATCTCTGATCGCAATTCTTTGATGAGAAGGTACGCGAGGTCATTCTTGGATGGGATCGTTCAATTTGGCGATCCCGAGAAGTGTTTCGGAAGAGTAGTTCTGAAGGGCGACTGGCGAACTTGGCCAATGTTCTTTAATTCTCACGAACAACACGAAAATAATAAAGTATTTAATACACGTCGGCAGCAAACACGAAGGAGATCAAATGGCGTTTGAATGATTACTTTAAAAAAAAAAAAAAAAAAAAAAAAAAAAAAAAAAAAAAAAAAAAAAAAAAAAACTGCTTTACGTCTCTCAACAGCGAGGTCTTTAGAGACGGGAAAGGATGGGGGGGGGGCAACGAATGGCCTTTTTAAGGAAGCATCCCGGCATTTGCCTGGAGTGATTTGGGGAAACCATGGAAAACCCAAATCTGGATGCCCGGACGGGGATTCGAACCGCCGTCCTCCCGAATGCGAGGCCAGAACGCTAACCGTTACACCGCCACGCTAGGTGAATGATTACTATTGGAGTTTTGGGACAGAAAATCACTGATATAAACACACATTAAGATGATGTAATGATTACTGTAAAAATAGTAGTTAGTGGCGAAATAATGAAAATAAATTACGCCAAAAGATTCTCTCTTTTTATATCGTTGCAACGGACGTAGCTCTTTTATTGTCTTGACTGCCGACGTCTTTTTATTAAGGTTACGTTACCAAACTACAAAAAGGACCCTCATAATTTCTTCATATCCTCCCGTCCACCCGTTTGCAAGGATTGTGACAAGATTACTCAGGTATATGTATTTTATTCCTTCATAACAGATAAGTAACCAAAAAACTCACAAAAAAAGTTTCATACCTTCCACCTCAAAATAAAAATCAATAAACTACTCCGTCATGTGATGTGTCGTTCATCAAATATTCAAAGATGTACTCACTATTGATTAGGTACATGTTTGTTTCCCAAAAATTAGTTACCACATTAGTTACATAAAAGATTTTTTTTTTTTACTTATGGCTTTACGCCTCGTCGTCGTTGCGATCATTATAGGCGGAATGGGAATGGGGACAAGGAACGGGAAGGAATTCGGCCATGGCCTCATTCGCCTTGAGTGATTTGGGGAAACCATGGGAAATCCAAATCTGGATGCCCGGACGGGGATTCGAACTTGCGTCCTCCTGAATACGAGGTCAGATCGTTAACCGCTCACCCACCACGCCACGGAACTGTATTATATACGGACCCTACACCGAGCATAGTGGGTGAGCGGTAAAGCTCTGCCCTCGCATTCAGATGGACGCAGATACGAATCCCCATTCAGCCATCCAGATTTCGGTTTCGCGTGGTTTCACAAAATCACTTCAGAAGAATGCCGGCATGGATCCTTCAAAGAAACCGTTACCAAATTCCTTCCCGTTCTCTGTCCCCAGTCCTCTGACGGCTCTAGTGGCCACGATATCAATGAGCCGTAAAATCACAAACAAACAAAAATGCGCCTGTCACGCGCAAATATTAGTTTCTGAATCATACAAACTTTGTAATAACGATTATTTCACTTTGCTGGTGAAATGAAAATTTTAATTAGTATATTTATTACTATCAAAGAAACTGCATATCTGATAACTCAAATGTGATGAATGCAACTATGAGGTGTCACATATGCGTCTAATAAATGTGGTAGGCCTTGGTCCCGCGGTGCGTTAACTCTTTGTCAAACTGTTGACTGGAGCTTAATTCCAGAACGGGAACGCGGAATCATCTTGAACGAAGATATATGGCAGGGTCAACGTGATACCAGTCCCCAGAAGTGATGACGCAGCACTGCGTGTCTGCGGAGCCGACGTGACGGCCTGCAAGTCCCTCGTGACGTCACATTCGGCGAGTTGCATCAGCTGGCACTGGCGGATTCGGTGACTCCACGAGTGCGCGATGCAACCATTGCGGAACTTACACCATATAAACCACTCACACGTATCCTATACGTAACATCAGCTCTTATAATTTATCCCCTATCCCGTTTAGATTTTGAAGGACCCCGACAATCTTTCACCCCTGACAGAGTTACTTTAATCATATGAGTTACGCCTAAACTTTTCGTTGTTCGGATTTCACTTTTAACTGTAGGTCCTCTTTACCCAGTGTGATTAGCGGGTTAAGCTAGTATGTCAATAAAGAGGAGTAAGAAATTCTTTCACAGGCACATTGTTATTGTTATTTATCTTCTTGAACGTATTGCTTGAACGAATTTGCCAAAAGATACAAACTACATATTTATTTTTTGGTGTTTTCCGATCTGTACAGATTTTCAGGGGCGTAGCTACCATAAGGCTAGGCGGTGCACTGCACCTGGGCCCCCACGCTCAGGAGGTCCCCAAGCGCAACCCAGGGGGCCCCCGAGGGCAGCTCAGAGTGCCCACGGGCCTTCAGGGCAAAAGGGCAAATGGGCGACCTTTTTTTTTTTTAGCTCTGAGGGCCTTTTGAACCTAGATACGCTAATGCTTAGGGGCCCTCAAGCTCAACTCATGGGGACCCCTACCAGCAACTTGGCAGAGCTAAAATAAAAAAAAAGGGTCACCCATCTGGCCAGGCCCAAAATATTTTTTTTGCAATAGGCCCTTGTTCACCTAGCTACCCACTGCACATTTTATGCTATTTTTCCTGTTTATTATCAAACATTTTTCAATTATTCTCGTTTTTAATTAAACGTAAGTTAAGAGCCTATGTTAAAAAGTCAATGTCTTTATCGTTAATTTTTAAATGACGAAACTATTGGCGGCACCAATAATCTTCTACATAAAATAGGTTCATTAAATGCGTTCCAAAACTTCGAATGGGACGAGACACGACGAAATTCCTACGACATCAGTGCTGACGCTTTTTAGCCGATAATCCGTCCTATCTTTTTCAGTTATGGATTTAGCGCAAGTCAACAAGGTTACCAGGGTTTGGAGCGGGTTGTGGATCAAAAATAAAATAAAAAATTTAGGGAAACAACCATGTCCGTGTTATGAACTAACTAAATTAATTTGTAGTATGCCCCAACGTCAAGATATTCGCGGATGACACGAAACACAATTACTGGGTTGTTGATCCATACAGTGCACAAGGTTTTATAAAATAAAACACACAATTTAGAAGATTATGTATCGAATTTGAAAATTAAGTTGTGGAAAACCAGTAAAATACTGGAGAAAATTTGAATAATGTTTAAAAGTAGTTCTTACAAAGAACAACTATCCTCCAGAATTAGTTTGCTAAATATGTTATATGAGCAAAATGTTTTGCAAATTTTGTGTATTTTGGTCATGAATAAATTGTGAATTTAAAAAATCCAGTATTGGATCTGTATTGTTGAACCGGGAATCTGAAACCGCGTCTACCTGAATGCTCATTCGGCAAGCTCGGTCTTAACTTTTTCGATGAAATAAATCTGTGTAACCATAAACACCGGATGCTGGGCTTCAAAGTAATTGTGCATTCTAGTCCAGTAACGGGGTAGTTCTCACTTGCATCACATCACGTAGAAGATTTTTTTTTCTTATCTTGTATATATTGGTGAGAGTATGCAGAAACCAAGTTTTCGACCTCCAACACCCTCGGCACAATTTTCTGTGGCCAAAAAACATCAAAATTTGGGTACTTTTTTCAGTTTTTCGTCTATAACTCCTTCCTGATATGTCCTATCAAGAAATATTTTATTTTCAATTTGAAAGAGGACAAAATTTCCTACAACTTTCGTATTACAAACTTTTTTCTAAACTCAAAATTAAGCGAGCTACAGTTCTTCGAAAATCAGCCAAATTTCACACTTTTCCTAGAAGTTGGGTTTTTGCCTAATTTGCAGCTCAAAATGACCTGAAACCCCTGTATATGTAACCGATATATATGTATTTCTGTATGACATAGTATATATATGTACTATAATTTGATTACTGATGGTCCATTCAATAATCATATAGCATTGTTGGCCGGGAGATCCCGAAGGATTGTTCGGCCGCCAGGTTACAGTGTTAAGGATAGGCCGCGCAGTGCGCTTCTTGTGGCTATCTAACCTGACCAAGTACTAGTACCGCATATAGGAAACCTACAGCTTAAGGTGGAATCCAAACCACAGAATCGTTCTGGCTTACTTCATATTACACAGCAAGCTGTGGCAGAGGTAAAGGTCGGGTCAATGGCCTTTGAAAATCATTGCTGAGACCGGGATTTCGATCTCCAGTCAGACGCCTTGAGCTACCAGATCGCTCTATTACTGAAGATAATAGAGCGAACAACAATGCTTAATGTTATGACGCAAAGTTATAAAGTCATAATAATTTCGAAATAAGTTAAAAAAATGGTCATAAATAAATTTCTTTTCCGGCTTATCAATGAATTGTGTCTCTTTCATCCATTGCATCAGGAACAGCTTCCTCGAGGTCGAAGAAATCTTCCTCTCCTTCATCTACTACATTCCAGGAACGCTTTCACGAGGCAGGCGAGAGCAATTTTTGCAAGCAGCTGAACTATGCAGTCCTGATTAGCGACAGCTGCATGGAGGAGTGCAAGGTTTCTGGAAGTAATATGATACAACCTTCGAAGTAAACTCAAGTGCATCGTCTTTTATCATTGTTTTTTTATGACTTTACGCCTCGTCGACGTCGAGTTCATTAGTGGCACGATGGGACTGAGGACAAGGAACGTGAAGGATTTCGGCCATGGCCTTTTGAAGGAAGCATCCCGGCATTCGGCTGGAGTGATTTGAGGAAACCATGGAAAACCCAAATCTGGATGCTAGGACGGGAATTCGAACCGACGTCCTCCTGAATGCATTTATTATTGTAACTGTAATAAGACTGGATGAGCCTTTCCTTCATCCTCACGGCAATGGATAAGTTTCTCAACCCAACCAACCTTTACTTGGTGGACGTGCATATAGAGTGAAACGTTGCCGCATCTGATTTTGGTGGCAACCGTGCTAGTCTGAATGCATTTTTTGGGCAGATTTCTTAATCATTTCATATCTGAGCCTTCCAATGTTCCACAAGCAATTTTTCCGTACCGTTCCAAGATGATCTGTTCCCCTGCGTGTTCTCCAAATGTTCTCTGGAGGCTAGAGTTCTGAGAAGTTAGCATGCATGTTACTTTCAGATATGGTTGGTATTGAATCATGCAGTAGAAGTTTTCTTTCCCATAGCCGAAATATGCTGATATTGTATCACATCCAGCAAATGCATGGATGAAGAGGATGTGTGTGGGTTCAAACTCGTGGTACAAAAGCCCATTAGCAAAATGAGAAAGCCAATATACTCACTTAGAATCATCACACTGTCGAATTTTGCTGCTTGGGAAATTGCTGCGTCAACGATCAATCCAGCAGCATCTTGTTTTGCCTGTTGATCTTGGATGCCTCCTTTTTCAGTTTTTGCATTAGTATCAACATTACACAGTTCTTGCTGCTCTCATTTGCTGCGTCACTGTAGCACTTGTTTCCTCACTGAAAATGATGCCTGCTGAAGTATCTGATGTTTTCAAACTACAAATCATTTCAGATGACTTTATTCCTATCTGCGCAGCATAACTTCGGTATCCGTCAAATATAACTGTGATGTTGGATCTATAGTTCGTTGTCAAATAGGCTTCATATTTTCCACAGAAGCAGCCAAGGTATTTACTACTATATGCGGGAGGAATCATCCGTGCATAGCAAAAAATTTTGTGTTGGGTGTTGTATCTTGAAGAGATTTAAATGCTTCATAGAGCGACATTTTTTCCATTGTTGTACGGAACAAATTCAAATGGAACACAGTGTTTCAATCCATTAAAACGGAAAAGAAATGGATTTATGACTAATTTTTGACTTATGACTTAATTTTGACAGCATAAATAAACTTTGTGCCATAACATTATATTTTCAGTTTAGCAAATCCGTTTTTCAAACTGGTACAAATACCATCAGGTAATAGAACGAAATGGTAGTTCAGTGGTTAAGGTATCTGACTGAAGATCGAAATCCCGTTCTCAGCAGTAATTTTCAAAGGCCATTAACCCGACCTTTACCTCTGCCACAGCTTGCTGTGTAATATGGAGAAAGCCAGAACGATTCTGTGGTTTTAATTCCACCTTAAGCTGTAGGTTCCCTATATGCGGTACTAGTACTTGGTCAGGTTAGATAGCCACAAGAAGCGCACTGCGCGGCCTATTCTTAACACTGTAACCTGGCGGCCGAACAATCCTTCGGGATCTCCCAGCCAACAATGCTATATGATTATTGAATGGACCATCAGTAATCAAAGTATAGTACATATATATACTATGTCATACAGAAATACATATATATCCGTTATATATACAGGGGTTTCAGGTCATTTTGAGCTGCAAATTAGGTAAAAACCCAACTTTTAGGAAAAGTGTGAAATTTGGCTGATTTTCGAAGAACTGTAGCTCGCTTAATTTTGAGTTTAGAAAAAAGTTTGTAATATGAAAGTTGTAGGAAATTTTGTCCTCTTTCAAATTGAAAATAAAATATTTCTTGATAGGACATATCAGGAAGGAGTTATAGACGAAAAACTGAAAAAAGTACCCAAATTTTGATGTTTTTTGGCCACAGAAAATTGTGCCGAGGGTGTTGGAGGTCGAAAACTTGGTTTCTGCATACTCTCACCAATATATACAAGATAAGAAAAAAAAATCTTCTACGTGATGTGATGCAAGTGAGATTCCCTTTTTACGACCCCGTTACTGGACTATTCCACCTCTGCCGTAGCTTTGGCTGCAGTTTAACATGGACTCGACCTAGCGTGCTTCACATGGCTGAAGAAAGCTTTGCAGGAGGGGAAGGTCAAATCACATTGCTGTAAAAGCTCATGCAGAGACCAGGATTCGAATAGGAGACCTTTTGAGATAGTGCTACAGATCGCTCCGTCCTGTAACTGCTCCCAATGGCGTTACTAGACAAAGTATTTCAGTGCATTCAGCAAAGGAAGTACGTGATCATGTGTCAAACAATAAAAATTAAAAAAATAATCTAGAAATTCCAGAAAAACAATTATTGTAAAAACAGGCCAAGTCTCGTGAGACTTATGAAATCTTCTTCTCAGCCAAGTCTACACTTTACAATATGTATTCACTTCACTTTGACAAACAGAATGGTTTCTCCCGGTGTTATAGATTTTATTTAGAGTAAAAAGAAACAGCGACTTAGTCATGTGCATGCCCATGTTTTAATAAGTTTATATAAATACCTTAAATGCATTGCTTTACAAAACTTACAAATACAAAAACCAAGATAGCCGGCCTCGGTAGCGTAGGGGCTAGAGTGCCGGTTCGAATACGGCCGCGGGCATGGATGTTAAGTGTTGTGTGTCTGTGTGAATTTCCTGTCCGTCCTGTGGCGTCCATACATTGGAAAAATACAATATATAAACTGGATGACGACTTATACACTGAAAAGCTATAATAATTACATAGAGCTGGCTGTATGGCCTCCGTTGCCAAATGCCATTAAAAAAAAAAACAAGATTTCCCTTGCACTTTTTCGAATTTGACAACTATGTGTTATGCATTCCATTTCAGTAAAAATTATGACGTGTATAATAGCCAATTAACAACAATTCTTTTTTATTCTAATTAAAATCTATAACACCGGGAGAAACTATTCTGTTTCTCAAAGCGTACAGCGTAGACTTGGATTAGAAGATCTCATCTTTTTGTCACTACACAAGCACGAGAGTTGGCCTGTTTTTAGAATAATTGTTTTTCAGGGATCTCATTTCTTTTTGTAAGCTGATCGCTTATTCTGAATCGTCGTTGAAATGTAATGATTCCATTCGAAAATCAATCGAAGACCATTGCAGAATTGAAGACATCAGTATACGTTACCAACAATGCTCCCACTCTTTGAAAACAACGGGTGTGCGCCATAGCCGAGCAATACAGATTGCCGCTGGTTTAACTACCACCATAAGGAGTAAGTTCCAAACTAAGCAAAATTTAATATGTTAGTTAAACTTGCTCGTCACTATGCGTTAAATAAATCTCAGGTACATACCTTCATCCGGAGCAAAGCAATTAACCCACAAATATGTGCCAGATTTTTTCGTGTTGGGGATTGTAATTAAATAAATACATGGAAAAACACCATTGATAGACTTTTCTTTTTATCTAGCGTTAAATCATATATGTGTACCAAATTACTTGTTTCTAGGATTACTGGAAGTACAGTGGAATTTTGATGTGGGGGTGTCCTGGTATAATTGAAATTTTTAATTTCACTAACTTCCAAAGTAAGAAGAGGATAGAAGTAAAATTTAAAGAATTAGTTAAACTTAGTAAGCTCACTCTACAATGAAAATCTGAGGCACATAAAGCTGTTAGGGTAGAAAGCGATTTCACGTTAGAGGTAGGTAAGGGGAAAACACATGGAAATTTAGGAATTTAAAACTTTTCTTATAATATATGGGTAAAATTTTATCAGCTTTCTACGACTACGGAAAGTACCTTAGAGTTTTGATGATAATCAGTGAGTTAGTGAGTGAGTGACTGACAAAATCGACGAATTTTGCACATTAATAAAATCCGAACGAAGAACAGTAACTAAATAAAATTTAGTATCTTGTCTAAGATTGCTGATATCTATACATAAGAGAAATTTGAGACAAGTAGCATCAATACGGTACAAAATGGCCCAAATAGCTCGAGAAAAGGATAGGCAGTGGCGCCGTTGACTCGAACATGTTGTTTATGCAACAAATTATCACAGCCCAAGTGCTACATCAATTCTCTCATAAACACTTTAACAATCGAATTTTCTTTATTTTTTTTTAGAGGCGGGAAAGGAATGGGGACAGAGAACGGGAAGGAATTCGGCCATGACTTTTTTGAAGCCACCGTCCCAATCTTCGTCTTGTTTCATATCCGGAAACCATGGAAAATCCAAATTTGGATGGCCAGGTGGAGATTTGAATTCAAGTCTTTCCGAATACCAGGCTCCGGCTTGGTTTGTATGTTCGAGTATTTAACTTTACAATTATTCTCCTAAAACAGTAGTTCCCAACGGGGCAGTACTGCCAACCGGAGGGCGTTGGAGAGATCATAGGGGATGTTTCTGGTCCAAGGCAAATTAAGGGGAGTTGGGGACCAATCGCTGCCTCCTGCTTTCCAGTATTATATCAGGGTTTAAGGGTTCATCAAAGACTTATTCATTGCATATGTAACAGACTCAGTAGGGGAACTCGGCGGTTATGGTTTTTGATGACAAATAAGACACTACATATCGAAAAATTAGTGTCATCACACAAAGCTCATTCCTCCAATTAATAATATTTTTTCATAATACCTATTTATCAGTCAAACTTTGAACAATACGCCAATATTTTTAATATCGTTTTAAAGGTGAATTTAGATATATGTCTTTCCATATATGAAATTGTACATTTCACCTAAAAGGGTTCTATCGAATCACGGCTTCAAAAGGTGGGATACGACCCAAAAAAGATGGAGCACTACAAGTTGCATTATTTATTACAAGAAGGGGAGTGAGTGTGTGTGTGTGTTTTTTTTTTCTGAAAAAGGGCCAATGAGTAATTTTTTTCTGAAAAGTGGACAGTGATTTTTTTTTTCTGAAAAGGGTCTGGTAGGCGAAAAAGGGCAGGGAACCTACGTTTTAAGGTATGAATTCTATTGCTTTTTTAGGGGGGAGGTTTAGGGCAGGTACTAGTGTTTCAGCAGTAAACTAAAAACAAAGTAAAGCACAGACGCTAAGACGAATGAAAGTGGTATCTCAATAACAGACTATAAACATAGCAAGAACAGAATAAATAAAAAAAATGCTTGGCTGGTTGTAAAGGCGTTAAGTTGAGATACTCCCAAACAGGAAACAGGAGCCATAAAACATACACTATAAGCATGATAGGTGACCGGTAACGCTCTGGCCTCGCTTTCGGGACGACGCAGGTTCGAATCTCCGTCCGGTCATCCAGATTTGGGTTTTCTATGGTTTACCCAAATCACTCTAGGCAAATGACGGGATGCTTCTTTCAAAAGACTATGGCCGAATTCCTTCCCGTTCCTTATCCCAAATCCCGTCCCACCTTTTATGAGCTCAACGTCGACGAGGCGGAAAGCGATAAGCAAAAAAAAAAAAAAAAAAAAAAAAAAAGGTCGGTTAGCTCTATGTTAAGGAATCAGACAACTGTCATTAAGTTACTGGTGATCTGCCCAATATTCTTTGGAGAACACATCAAATTTGTATGCAAAACAACTTGACTGTCATTCAGGTGCAATCTGACGTAGAAAATCATCCAGAGATTGGATGCTAAGCTCATTTTCTCTATATGCTCTTTTTTATTGCAGTCATAGTTTTGTTGACATTTTCAATTCCAGATGCCTGCTACTAAGCAGTGACGATGATTTTTTTTTTTTTACTTATGGCTTTACACCTCGTCGACGTCATTAGAGGCGGGATGGGTCTGGGGACAAGGAACGGGAAGGAATTCGGCCATGGCCTTTTGAAGGAAGTATCCCGGCATTCGCTTGGAGTGATTTGAGGAAACCTTTTTTCTTTGTTTTTTTGTTTTTGTAACTGCTTTACGTCTCTTTTTAACATCGAGGTCTTTAGAGACGGGAAAGGATGGGGAGCAAGGATGGGGGCAAGGAATGGGAAGGAATTCGGCCATGGCCTTTTGAAGGAAGCATCCCGGCATTTGCCTGGAGTGATTTGGGGAAACCATGGACAACCCAAATCTGGATGCCCGGACGGGGATTGGTAAACCATCGCGCTAGCCAGTACGCTACCATTGCCATCCTGCCTTGTAGCACGTTCTAGTCAGGAATTCACCGAACAGGCGCGTGTCAGACGGCACGTGGTCCACCCAAACCGGTTCTCGTTCACCTCCTTATTGTTTGCTCTGGTACCTACTCAACTTACAAGCATTCTGACACACACAGAGAGAAACTAAACCTTTTTACCAAGGGTGCCAGACCTTTTCCTTTCTCTCTATGCACCATAGTTCATAGCAATGACAGTATGCATCATAGCTCAGGGCAACGACAGTATTGGCTGGAAGATATAGTCTGCAGTCTGCGCCATGAATTCTAACTGACAGAAGTGGATGGTTTGCGGATATTTATACAGGCAAAGCTGACGTAAGTGCAAGGTGATTTTCATCCGGATTGTTTAAGACCATTCAGTTTCCGAAACAATGTTGCGGTGAATTATACTAGGTGTGGTCAACAAATACGGTGAATAATTTTACTACAAACAAACCAAAAGCTTACACTGAATTTGAATTAATCTCCCTGAAAGTACTGTCATTTGCTGGCGAAACATTTGTCTCAACGTACGTTCGCAGACCGGCATTGTAGGCATCAACGACAACTGCTGGTTAAACCAGAAAGCTATGAGTCTAAAATTTCACCGCTGACTTTAATTGCATTGGAGCCCATGCTACGATGGCAATTACCTACACGCCTATTTTGCCTTTTCTTTATTTCTTTTTATGTTTTCATTTTTCCAGAGGGATTTTCCCGCCCCTTCCGATTTATAACTTTAAATTTTTTATAGCGTTTTCAGTAAATTAATCATTTCCTTGGTAATTTATTTCAATTCCTGAACTCTTTACCTAAAAATAAAATTTTCCTAATACTTTATGCCTGAAATCGAGCCCCAGCTTGTAGTCATGGTCATCTCTTCTATTCCATGGACTACTCCTAATTCTTCTAATCTAAGCATCTTCTGTAATATACACCTTATACACTCCAATCACTCTTTTCACCCTCCTTCTTTCTTCCAACGAATCCAAATCAATTTATTTTATCATTTTAGTTGCTGATTGTGTTCTGCACTGATTTCCAAAAACAATTCCAGCTGTCCTCCTTTGCAATCTCACTAAGTCCTGTTTTCGATACCCACAATATGGGTGCCATACTAAGCCACCACATTTTTTGCAATAGCCTGACAAAAGCTTTATAACACAATTCCTTTATTTCTCTGAAATATCCCCTCATTACCCTCTTCTTCAATAAACCTAGGATGACGATAGAAAAGTTTAATAGGCTATGATTTGCTGATGACGTTTTACTTTCGGATGTAGTAGTCAAGACTTTTGTCAACTAGGCAGTGTAGTTAAAAACCTGGAAAAGTAGAAAGATACCAAAAACACAATAGCAAAGAAAAAAAAATTCTCGAAGAAAAGCCTTTTAGAACAATAAAGCAATTTCTTGAAAATATGTGCTTGGAGCGTAATGGGAGGTCAACGAAATATGGAAGATCTGGAGGGCAGAAAAAACTAAAATCAGAAACTTTTTAATTATAGTATTAGTACGTTAAGTTATGAATTAATTCTAGAGAAAATTGCAAAAAGACTCGGTCAAAAAAATAGGCAAATAAAGATTTTATGCAAGAGTATCACAGAAACAATAAATATGATAATTCCTATACCAATTTTGGAGTTATACAGGGTTGTTTGATTTATTCATATTAATTTAGAATATCATGCAAGGAAAGAACCAGAGAGAAATATTATGTACGGAGAAGAAAGTACCTGAAGACGTAGCTTCCATTATCTGTACACGAACGTGTTGCGCAACTGGAAGAGATGGTGGATTGCATCAGACAAAGAGGGAGGATTATGATAGAGCAAAGTGAACTGCAAATATCTGAAAAATTCCGGTACTAGTTTAAAAATATATATATATGATGAAATCCATCCGTACCTTCCATAGCTCCAACATTTATTCACAACGAAACAGAATCAAATGGCTATAAACTAGATATTTTCAGTTTTTATGCAGTTTCCTTCTGTGTGCAACGTTATAACGACCTGCATTCTACGGTGGATGAATGGATGTACTGCCTCTGTTTAAGCATAATTTTCGCTGACACGCAAGTAAACGCGTCCCCAGTTAAACTACTGCTTTCCTACAGTTTTCTTTGCTCACAAACAGCTTTGTATAGTATTCCGCCAAGCTTGGATAAATATCTTCTTCCCGTTGATCCTCAGCAAACACATGCATAATCCAGGCGACTGATTCATGCTCAATGCCGCATACCTAGTCAGATGACTAACCGTTCTAATGGTATCTGTAACAGCTTCATAAATTTCACTCCATATGTTACTTGGCCTACGACTTTTGTCTGCTGGGTCACATTCAACTATTACCAAGCGTGAGGCTGAGCGGTAACGCTCTGGCCTCGCATTCGATAGGACGCGGGATAGAATCCCCGTCCGGCCTTCGAGATATCAATGTAATCTTGGTTGTCCGGGTTGAACCGCGTCAATTTGTTGAAACCTAACGTTTCGGCCATCATTTTGTGGCCTTCTTCAGAGTACTGTCACGGCTGGAACTGCTGCCGCCTATATATAGCTCCCGAAGAACGAGCCAGCCGTTTGGAGTGACGTCACTCAAACTACCGCCGCCAGCGTGGCCGGTCCGATGGGGGCCTGCGTCCCGCGATTTCCTGATCAAGCATGACCATATTTGGTCAAGTTGTAGCCCGCCGTCCGCGTTCATATTATCTGGTCTTTTTTTGATTTCCAATGCTTCTCTGACACGCCGGGGCCACCATCTGCTTTCTTGAACCAATACACTTGTGTCATTGAATAAAATTGCGTGCCCACTGTCAGCAGAGTGTTGCACTACAGCTGATTTGCTGACGTCATTATTTTTAAGATGTCTCATGTGTTCACACAGCCTTTCCTTGACTGTCCGTCCAGTTTCGCCGATATACACTTGGCCACAGCTACAGGGTATCTGGTATACGCCCGCTGTCTGCAACTTCTCCCTCTTGTCTTTGACTTTTAAAAGCACTTCAGAAATCTTCCTAGGCGCTCTGTATATTGGACGGATATTTTTCTTTTTTAAAAGACGGCCGATTTTATCCCTCACCCCGTGGACATAGGGTAATACTGCCGTGGGTCCGGCTGTTTGTCTTCTGGCTTCGGCTTCCGGTGTCGGAACACAGGGTGATGCTCGAGGTGCAAGCCTTGCAGTGGCCTTATTGATGACGTCAATGGCCAGAAGACAAACAGCCGGACCCACGGCAGTATTACCCTATGTCCACGGGGTGACGGATAAAATCGGCCGTCTTTTAAAAAAGAAAAATATCCGTCCAATATACAGAGCGCCTAGGAAGATTTCTGATGTGCTTTTAAAAGTCAAAGACAAGAGGGAGAAGTTGCAGACAGCGGGCGTATACCAGATACCCTGTAGCTGTGGCCAAGTGTATATCGGCGAAACTGGACGGACAGTCAAGGAAAGGCTGTGTGAACACATGAGACATCTTAAAAATAATGACGTCAGCAAATCAGCTGTAGCACAACATTCTGCTGACAGTGGGCACGCAATTTTATTCAATTACACAAGTGTATTGGTTCAAGAAAGCAGATGGTGGCCCCGGCGTGTCAGAGAAGCATTGGAAATTAAAAAACGACCAGATAATATGAACGCGGACGGCGGGCTACAACTTGACCAAATATGGTCATGCTTGATCAGGAAATCGCGGGACGCAGGCCCCCATCGGACCGGCCACGCTGACGGCGGTAGTTTGAGTGACGTCACTCCAAACGGCTGGCTCGTTCTTCGGGAGCTATATATAGGCGGCAGCAGTTCCAGCCGTGACAGTACTCTGAAGAAGGCCACAAAATGATGGCCGAAACGTTAGGTTTCAACAAATTGACGCGGTTCAACCCGGACAACCAAGATTACATTGACAACGACCGCGGAAGTCTGCGCACCCACTTCGAGATATCAGTTTTCCATGGTTTCAAGAAATCAGTCCAGGTGAATGCCGGGATGATTCTTTCAAAAGGCTATGATCGAATCTGCTTTGTTCGGTACATTCAGCATTCATTGTTTCGTGTAACCAACAGCCTTCTAATCACGCTACAGTGGATATTTTGTCCTACCCTGAGTAGTGAATTTGTCAGATAATAACACCTTTATGAATTCTTTTTCACTGAATAGATGCTACAGTTCATGATAAATATCTCTACCACACTTCTGATCAATCTTTATTTTTCTTTTTACATTATTTTCGAAATGACACTATGCACATAATGGTATGGGGTTAACTTTTCTTACTGTTTTTTTTTTTTTTTTTTTTCTAAATAATCTACTGCGTATTTGGTGCTCAATTTTTTTCTCTAACGATCCAGAAGTCAACGAAGAGTAAGAAACTCAATCTCTGTCCCTCCTAATCCAAAATTAGAAACAATCATTTTGCTTCATACTAATATCCATGTAATCACCAATATCTGGTATACGTTATGTGTATCTATCAACTAAAGTAGGCTCTACAATGCGTCAACATCGAGCCCATTAGAGTTGGGAGACCTTTTTTTTAATATGGCTTTACACTTCGTCGACGTCGAGATCATTAGAGGCGGGGATGGGGTTGGGGAGAAGGAACGTAAAGGAATTCAGCCATGGCCTAGAGTAGGAAGAGTATTACAGGCATGGAACTGGATCATGGTATTTATACCCAGAGTGGTGGTGTAACGGTTAGCGTTCTCGTCTCGCACTCGGAAGGACGGCGATTCGAATCCCCGTCCGGGCATCCGGATTTGGGTTTTCCAGGGTTTCCCAAATCACTCCAGGCAAATGCCGGAATGCTTCCTTCAAAAGGCCATGGCCGAATTTCTTCCCATCTTTTCCCGTCTCTAAAGACCTCGCTGTTAAGAGACGTTAAGCAGTTAAAAAAAATGGTATTGATGAATGAACCATCCTGATATTACGATGACGTGATTTCGGTAAACCACAGAAAATTGAAATCTGTTTAGCCTTGTCGAAGCCGTATCCTCTCGAATGAAAGGACCAAAGTTACCAGTAGGCGACTTATCAGGGAGTGTCCATAAACCATGTAGCTCCATTTTGGCCTCCTGTGAACCTACTCTCCCCCCCCCCCCCCCTCACGTAGCTAACGTGGCTTTTGACTCTACCCCCTCCCTTCCCCCTCACGTCTTTATTGATTCCAGAAGACATTTTGGTTGTTTTCGACTTGGCGATTCCGGCCGCCTGGCGACTGTGAAAGTGACGTCATGGACACGTGACGTTCACGTACAGTCAATCGCGTATAAAAATATGTCACTAACGGGACTGCGCGGGAAGTGTGTTATCGGTCATCTGCGGCCGCTTACCAGCGGCCGCCTGCATCTGATACACCTTCGGGATATCAGTTTATGTTGATATTGTACAGCTTTAAATTATTGTGACCGAGCGTAGCGAGGGCACAACAGCCACAAAAATTGACTGTACGTGAACGTGACGTCACGATGACGACACGTTAACAGTTGCGAGGCAGCGGTATCGCCAACTCGAAAATAACCGACATTTTTTACTGTTTTGTCTTGTCAAACTATCGTAAATTACATAAGGGAATAATTAAATGACGGAAATAAATATTTACATGCTTCTGTGTGTTTGAACCTCATTTTAACTGTGACAAATAATATAAACGAAAAGCTACGTGGCCTGGCTCAGAACATCCCCCCCCCCCCCCCCACATAGTCCAGCGTATCCCAGCGTAGCCCCAGTGTAGCTTTCCAGCCAGCAGCACCCTCCCCCCTCTCCCTAGACAGAGACTCGTAGTTTATGAACGCTCCCTTCAATAACCGGTAGATCGCAATGGTAAATCCACTGAGGTGATACTATCAAAAGGACAAGCGATACTGCTCATTTGACGGAAGTCCTTTATTTGCCTTGAGATGTCATTCACCACGTTCACCTCCAAACAAATTCTGTTTCATCGGTATTTGAAATTTCTCGCAGTTTCCCTAGATGAGAGTGCAATTATTGTCAGTTGCAAAACAAAGAATGGCGCTAAATTCTGCGTTTCTTTTATATGAAACTGAACACTGGTATGCAATCCATACTGTTCTTAAAAATGTGATCGGAGATATATTCAAATATATCTGTGGAAATGAATGAAAACAGTTTGAGAGTTTCCCTGAACGTTAAGAAATGATTAATTTCCTAATCGACTGGTGGGAGAGCAATTAATTATTTTTTCGTGAAATGCATATCCGTCACAACTGACTGCCGCAGTTTTTTATGCATCTTCTGCAAGCGACTACTTCATACACTAATTCATTTCAATTTTTCCTGTGTTCTCTATTCTTTCTATCCGGCAAATGAACAGGTACACAAATGTGTATTTGCAGAGCAACTAAAGCGATCGCTGTTATTAAAAGAACAATTAGTAATCGAATTCTCTCTGCGGAATTGATTCGCTGTGCCCCAATTCAGAGTGACGTCACTGGTGATGCAACAGCCGTAACCCGAGCGTTAGCCGCCGGCATTCGGCTATTCTCGGGTGCCTTCGGAACTTCCACTAAGAGGAGTAACCAGCATCGACATTCGACGAAAGACACGTCCACTCTCATACATCAAAATGAACCGTTTGACTCGAATGCTACAGTACGGTTAGAAGGATGCAGATCATCGTAGTGGAGATCGAAATGAACAATAGTACATTATTCTTAAACTTCAAGCATTAGTGAGCAACAACTTTCGAAATTGACATTATGTAGATTTCGAAATGAAATTACTGTCCCGGAAATCACATTTCAATTTTCTGTCGTTTTCCGTATGTTTTAATGGTTACTTAGTGTGTTTATCACTTTCTTTCAATCATTTAAATGCAAGAAAGAAACGGATACTCATTTCCTTCTGACCTACAGGTATACCTGATAATTCTGATTTTTTTTTTTTTTTTTTTTTTTTTTTTGTAACTGCTTTACGTTTCTTTTTAACATCGAGGTCTTTAGAGACGGGAAAGGATGGGGGGCAAGGATGGGGGGCAAGGATGGGGGCAAGGAATGGGAAGGGATTCGGCCATGGCCTTTTGAAGGAAGCATCCCGCCATTTGCCTGGAGTGATTTGGGGAAACCATGGAAAACCCAAATCGGGATGCCCGGACGGGGATTCGAACCGCCGTCCTCCCGAATGCGAGGCGAGAACGCTAACCGTTACACCGCCCCGCTCGGTCTGATAATTCTGATTTTGTGATTCATTTTGCTCTATCCTACAACTACTGTTCTGTTCTTGTTTCAGTCCATTCGAAATTGTTCCTGTATTTTAACAATGGCTACACTAGAGTTTCGGTACTGGAAATAAGTACCAAGCCTGGGGGTTGGGGGATATGGATTCAAATCCAGTTACTACTATTTAGTTCTTAGTTATTTGAAGTCTCTACAGGGATGATTTCTTTGTGTAAACCATCGTCAATTTTCTTTATGTTCTTCGTCTTCTAGCAGCTAAGTAGCAATGAGAAAAATATAAATTTACGAAGCCCCTTCGCGGAAATACCCTATCGTCGTGATCTTTTGTAAGCAGGAACAATCTTACAAATAATTTTTCCTGCTAATGAATTGATATGCTGATTTTAATCATATGATTCTGAAGGTGATAAGCAGATAATTAGTCATATTAGCGCTTTTAAGCGACGATTTGGATGAACTATAATACTAGTCTACAACATTGGGATCATTTGTTTAATTATTCTAATTACTTTATAGATTTTGATATTTTATTCGATTTACCATTTTCCATAAAATTTTGTGATGTTAAGCACGCAGATTATTCAATTTCTCAGTGTGCATTAAAATTTATTAATGATCTTATAATCAAAAAGTGATGGAGCATCAATGACAACGCTTTTTGTGGAGTTTACATTGATGTAGTTCTTCTATCTGTTACGTCAAACCAATATCTCCATTTTATGTTCAGATGCGAACATCCTCCCACGTTTTGTTGCGTGTGGAGTTGGGTGTTAGGGTAGGGAAGGAATGCAGATAAGCACCATTCAAGTTTCTTTTTGGCTTTACGCCTCGTCGATGTCGAAGTCATTAGAGGCGGAAAAAGCATCGGGGGCAAGGAGCGAGATGAAATTCTACCAGAAGGAGCCATCCCTGCTCTAGCATGGAGTGATTTGCATAAATCAAGGAAAACCCGAATCACGATTGTCGAACTGGGGATTCGAAACCGCGTCCTCCCGAATGCGAGTACAGGTTCTCCCTCCTCCCCCCGCCCCCCCCCACACAATGTTCGGTACTGTAGTGTGCCGCTCTGTATGTCTTGGGATTAACTACTATATAAACAGTTTATTAACTAATACTAGATAAATGAGTGTGGGTGGGGTTCTCTTCCGAGGTGGTCCTTCACATTGATACAAGTGAAACATGAATTATTAATGAGAAACATACTGATTTTATTGATTTTGTACATAGAAAGCAAAGTTATTTCGATGAAACAGTTACTTGAATGGGTAAATGGTTGTTCCCTCTGGAATTTACAGTTCTTTAATTTTGTTGGAGCTCGTTGTGGTCTCTGTAGACGATTGCGTTACCGTAATGTTGAGCAGCACAGGCCATGCGATGTGTCGTGTCGGTGACCCGCGAGGAGAGCTGTGTCGACGACCGCGGCGGCGGGCAGAGCAGTGTCGTGTTTGGGCCGACCCCAGGTAGTCGCATCAGCTGAGCGAGGGTGGAGTGGCGTCTGGTGTCTCTCCTTCTCCGCGACAGCGGCCGCTCGTCCTCAACCCTCGGGACCTCAGCAATGTGGCCTCGGTAGCGCAGATCGCTCGCTGCTGTCTGGTCGCGCCGAATCCAGAGTCCCTCTCGTCCAGTCTCCGCCGGTCCGACATCAAGTGTCCTTCCTCCGTCCATCCTGCCTTCCTCGTAGACTCGCCTTGGGCGGAGTTCGTTTCTCTTCTCTCTCCCGATTGGTCGAACATATAATAAAAAAAACAAAAAATATCAGCAACCAGCGAGAATGAATTCCATTGGCTGGGATAACCCCACCACCAGCGTCATTTTCTTGGTAGGTCATCCCCCTCCATATAACCACAGTCTCTGTGGGATGCACTTCTTAAGAACAAACAGTTTATTGTTAATGAATGTTTCTTCGCCAGCGACGTCTGCGAAATGTCTGACAGCTCAGCGCTGGAACATTTTATGATTGGGGCTCTCAAAGAAACCTTTCATTCGTCGAACATCCACACAGGGGAGCTCACAATGTAACACTGTGTCCATTGTTTTAAACAAACCTCTACTATATCCGAGAAGCTCTCCATCACTTCAGTAAATTAATGCCCCAAAACACTCGGTAACACAAGGGAAGTCTGTTCTTTTGAACGTCAACCAGACCTCAATAAAGTACCTTCTTTATTACTCACTAGCCTGTCCACTAGGTTACAACCATTATCCTTTCTATGACAAGTAATAATATTAAACATTCCTCATGATAACCTTGTCGGTCGAGAACCGCACTCATATCAAATGAAATGAACTTATGTAAATTAAATACATTATGGTAATAACACTACTGAATCTAACAACAAAATTTCTTGTTACTGATAAATAATGAGATCTACAGAATGGGACATCTCAGTACTTTAGCTTCCCTTCTTATAATCGCAACTCGGAGGATATATTATTTAATATATATCGATATTTTTTTTCTGAGTCGAACGAAGGTAAAATTGTTTTGCGTTATAACTGTTTCATCATAGATCAGCGTCATCGCTGTACAGTTTACAAATATTTATAAGGAAGAGGATGCGTTACTCGAAGTACTCCAGTCATTAATTCTACGGTTAAAAAAAAAAAAAAAAAAGGCTAGAGAGCAATTGTACGAAATCCTTTCCCTGATCTTTAAGAAGCAGAATGCCATCTTTCCTGCTTAAACCAATCAGTAGTTGTGGTATTGCAATATGATACAGAAGATCCCGTGACAATTAAGAAGACCTCTCTGCTGTATTAAATTGGCGGTAGTTTAATATTACTTACAGTGAGCACTCACAAAATGATCAACCCATTAGTAAACATTGTCTATATTCTAAATCAGTCAGTTCTGATATGGACCTATAAACTGTTACAGTATAAATGTTGCGTAATAATTTTATTCATAACTTCATCCTTATGTTGTTTATAGTCTTTTAATACGCATGTGGGAAAGAGTTACCTAACATCTGCGTTTCCTTTTTCGCAGCTTACATGTTCAGTCAAGCCCGTATCGCGGCACTATTATAGTTTCTAAGCCCACTAAAACGACCGATTGAACAGTGTTCTGGCATTTCATTTTTTTAGTTGCGTAATTAAATAGAGTTGTTATTAAATAATGCTTATAAACTTGATTTTATAATGATGTACATATTCCGGTTATTGTTTACATCGCGATACAGTTGGAATTGCATGTGGCTGAGCTAATGACATTAATAATATGACGTCAGAGAAAGCAAAGCAAATTCAAAATAAATCTTCACAAGCTACGTAATGCTAGTTCAGGCCGCATAGGTCGCGAAAAATCTGGGACTACTTTCATCCGCATGAGGTAATGACTTCAATAACTCAATAACATGGCACTCATGAAAGAAACAAATTATTAACAAAAATTGCTAATTGATTAACTTCTGGTCAGGTTGCCTTACAATTTAATCTGAACCTCCACTAATATTTTTGCTTCATTAATAGATTCACTGTATAGCGACAAAAATTTAATCACACAGTTCTTAGTTTACTATATTAAAAAAATCAAATTAAATAACAAGAAATGAATATGGTACATCGACACCTAGGCAGAGATTATAATGAAGAAAACTACATCGAACGAATAAAAGCAGAAAAATCAATTAATAATTAATATGTGAACTTAAACGAAATACATACTTTTTAGGTTAATTTAAAATTTAAAACCTACTGAACCGTTACAAAAATGTAAATAGGTGACATAACCCAGTTTGCTATGACAACAATATTTATGTATGGAGAGTGAAAAGGTCTCTGTCCGTTGCTAGCCCGCTTGCGAAAAAACGAGCACGTGAGGTCCTAGTATGACAGATGCGATGACAAAAGGACAAAATTGGTATTGATTATTTGCCGTTCGGGACACTGACCCACATGGAGGACCCAGCTGACGGAACACAAAGCGCCACGTGCGGGGGTGCGGGGCATCGACCTCGGGGGTGGAGGGGGTGGGAAGCGACACGTGGAGGGTGAACGGGTCCACGGTTAACCCAAATCGCTTCCAGCCCTGACAGCATGGTAACTGAAGCACTATTTCACATCCCGTGGGTTGCCGATTCCAGTAATGCCTAGGGTATCGTTGTTTTTACTTGCCGCCTTATGTTTGTTTATACTACCGCTGATGCTAAAATAAGTGAAGGGGACATATGAAATGATTTTTTAAAACCGTCTCTGTTATTACTTTTATACCAGGTATTACCATTTGTAGCTGATTGGGTTTTAGCCTGAAGGCCATACTCTTTAAAATAGAAAAGTGTTGTCACTAGCTGGACTAGAGGACAACGAATGTAATTATTATTAACTAGCTTAAGCCGGTGACCACTTTTTGCGTATCGTCACGGGTCTAGAATATTTCCAGTTTTTAGTGTCAACACGAAATTGACTTGTGTTTCACCCTTAGAGTGAACAAAAACTCTTGAGCTTGAAGAACTCAGGAGTATTAATAGACGTATTAAACCACGCACAGGGACGATCTCGCTATCATATAATTGTTTCACAGATGGTAAACTCGAACTTGCTGAAATACAAATTTGATTTGTTTTTGACCGTTTTTTCACTCTGCAAAATTTTAAGAAATCCCGTATACTTCCAAAGCATCACGTTATTTTTTATTGAGACTGCGCAAACATTCGTAATATAGTCTTTGGTCATAGTGTCTGTAACGGCCAGAGAACTTAGTACAAATTCCAGATTATTAAATAGTTGAGCAACTCCGAAGAAATGAATTGCCAGAATAGTCGACCGAGGGGGGCGGTGTAACGGTTAGCGTTCTCGCCTCGCATTCGGGAGGACGGCGGTTCGAATACCCGTCCGGGCATCCAGATTTGGGTTTTCCATGGTTTCCCCAAATCACTCCAGGCAAATGCCGGGATGCTTCCTTCAAAAGGCCATGGCCGAATTCCTTCCCATTCCTTGCCCCCATCCATGCCCCCCATCCTTTCCCGTCTCTAAAGACCTCGATGTTAAAAAGAGACGTAATGCAGTTACAAAAAAAAAAAAAAAAAAAAAAAAGTGCCGATATTCTGAAAACAACCATAGGGAACCCAGAAACGTAAACATCCATTGGTAATACGAAACCTATTGTAAGTTATGTGGTATTGCATCAACTACTGAGGCTACTGATGTACGAGTCGAAAGAAGTCGTGTCTGGGCTGGGAGCTTCTTCTATTGAGAGATGTGGAGAATGCGGCCACAGGGCGGAGCGACCTTGTGGAAGGTGAATCGATCCTGGGTGGGTCAGTGACTCGGGCGGCGCCAGCTGGTTGGGCAATACACAGGGGACCACTGCCAGCAAACTGTCCCACTGCCAGAAAACTGGAACCTGTTCAAACAAACTTCATTGCGACATCTGAAGCGCTTTGATCTGTCCTTAGTGGAGCATTCTGAGTTGTTACAATATCTATGTTAACCTCTTTCAACAGAAAGTTAAGTGCCCTTCACATCGAACATCGTTTCCACTGGCGATGTTCTAGAGACCGCAGGCCCAGCGTTAGGGAGGGGTAAGCGTGGCAAAAGTACCCGGGGCCCGAGCCTCCAAAGGGGGCCCTCCGTCCAGGGTGGCTAACTAAATAGAAACAAACTTTAAAAACTATTTTTAAAAAAGGCATTATGTAATTTTCTTGCATTAAAATTTTCTGACTTTATCAAAAAATAAAAAGATTAAAGACAAAAATTTGTCAGGTGGAAGGGCCCTAAGAACGCTTATCCCGGGCCCGAGAATCCTAGTGCCGGCCCTGAGAGACCGAATGATTCGTGGTGTGAGGAGCAACCCAAAATGTTTCCTATTAAAAGGAAGAAGAAACGATCAGTAGTTCGGTGAACTTTCTTAGCCTTGGGGTTGAAACTGGCTTAAAGGTGGGCGAATGACAGTACATGGGTGCCGGGATGGGGGGGGGGGGGTGTGCAAAGGGGTGCACTTGCACCCCCCTGCTATGAAAGAAAATACACAGAAAAAGATTAAGAAACAAATTTTAATTAAATTCACTGTTCCAACAATAACTTAAGGCGCCTAGGTTGTTGTCCAAATTTGTTCAACACCTTGCCAATAAATTCAGTATCCTTAGTTAATAAGTGTTATGTATAGTGTATAAAAAAGATACAGATGCACCTCCCTTAAAGTAATCCTGCCGAGGCCCCTGTGACAGTTGATCAAATGCCTCGAAAAGTAGATAAACAAGCATAGCGTATATCGAGAAGAGATAACCCTTCAAGCTTAGGACCGAGCCTGTTGGGTGAGTGCTATTAACTGTGCCTGGCATTCGAGAGGACGTGGGTTCGAATCCCCGTCAAAACATCCAGATCTGGGTTTTCCATGGTTTCCCCAAATCATTAAATGCGAATGCAGAGAAGGTTTCTTCAAAAGTAATGGGCCAATTCCTCCCCGTTCTTTGCACATACCATCTCTCGGCTGGGAAATTAAAAAGAAGAAAAAATGCACTTTAGCTAGCTCAGACTTTAGCAGGAAAAGTAAGCTGTTTTATAGCAATGGCAGTACATTCCAATAACACATACCCAAATCCAGCAACAAGGCAATCCGTCCAGCTACAGTGTAACTTAAAACACTGTCCAACAGCAGTTATTGTTTGAGTCTATGAAACTCAAAACACACACGCTCTGAGTCATAAATATATGTGTGTCAGCGTAGCTACTGATTGATAACTCATTCTTTTATTTACCGAGAGTGGTGGGTGAACGGTTAACGTTCAGGCCTCGCATTCGGGAGGACGCGCGTTCGAATCCCCGTCCGGGCATCCAGATTTTGGTTGTCCATGGTTTCCCCTAATCACTCCACGCGAATTCCGGGATGCTTCCTTTAAAAAGGCCATGGCCGAATTCCCTCCCCTTACCTGTCCCCAGCCCAATCCCGCCTCTAATAACCTTAGCCGTCGACAAGGCGTAAATAAATATAAAAATAAATAATTCTTTTATTTGAAACATCAGCGACTACGTAGAAAGAGTAATTATTATCTTGACATTATGTTCTCCCTCTTAGAGTGTCTGCAAGAGAACATACTACAGTTCACTTCCTGCAACCTTCTAATCATCAGAAACAGCTAATTTAGACTCTACGGGTTATACTTATCTACTGACAACATTCAATACATATACATTTGTGATGCAGTATTGTTTAAAGCAGACTATAGTGCGGCATCACATCTGTTTCTTATATATCCACGTCTTTCAGTTTTTCTAATTCAAATCAACACTTTAACCAATCTAGCCACCACACCGCTCCATGAAAGTAAAATCGTGTTTTTTTGCGAGCTGATGACAATTCTACCTGGATCTACAGTTTAACTTGGTGTGCCTCCTTCTGGTGTATTTCATACGCGATTTTTTTTTTTTTTTTTGCTTAGGGCTTTACGCCTCGTCGACGGCTAAGGTCATTAGAGGCGGGATGGGACTGGGGACAAGGGACGGGAAGGAATTCGGCCATGGCCTTTCTGAAGGAAGCATCCCGGCATTCACCTGGAGTGATTTGGGGAAACCATGGAAAACCCAAATCTGGATTCCCGGACGGAGATTCGAACCCGCGTCCTCCCAAATGCTAGGCCACATACGCGAAAAGCGTAGTCGTTAAAAACTGCAAGCGCCACCAGGAGTTGAACCTAGGATCCTTAATTTTAAAAACACGTGCTTTTACTATTGGGCTATCAAACTGCTCAATTTTGAATCTTAGCGGACATTCGAGGCACAAAGTAAAAGCTGATTGGCTGAAAAAAAAAGTTTAGGGAGAGTTAAAAAAAAATCTTTATTGCTGAATGTTACTACATACATTACACTATATTTCAACGTAGTTAACATCTTTATAGAAGCATTCGCCGCATCGTGACACAAGCTCTCGTATTCCTTCGTCGAAGAAACTCACCGTCAACCCGTAAACCCATCCCTATACCACGGCAACCAGTACGACTCCGCTGTTAAGTTAGCTGCTAGCTTTCAGGCGTCGTATAAGATATCCACGTTTCATCACCAGTGACACGTTTCCCTCATTCATGTTCTTTTCGCCATAAACGTCAACAATCTATAAATTTCCGATGACCGAACACCTTTTTTGTGCGCAAAAGTCACCGACTGCACTTCACAACCGGCAAGATTTTCGATTTTAATGTTCACTTTAAACTATCACACAAAAGTGAGACATTTTAGTCGATCCATACAACTCTCACAATTATTGCGTTAGACGTTCCGTAACAAACTAGAGGCAGCATCATTACAATGACGTGTCGTGCCCGTACGCCAGAGATATACAAAATAGTTTTTAAAAAGCATTTAAATACAAAATGAAAATTCTTGTTTTTCTATTTCAAATACGCCATACAAAAGGGTTTGAAATCTTTGTATTTAAATACAAAATGCAAAATAGGTATTTTTAAAATACTTTAATTAAAATAAAATATTATTTTGTTCATTTATTATGTATGTCACTTATTACACTTAATTCGTGGATTTTAACACCACTAATTGCTTAAAAATTTCATCTGTCATGTCCAGTCTAAGAGGCCTCATTATCGTCCCGTGTTCTATTGGAGCAGAAATTGGCAAAAAGGTATTAATTTTACTAACACCATTTTTCCTGTTGGATTTTTATTTAGGTAATATATACTGACTTTATTATCCTTTAAATATTGCAATATTTCTAGGTCTACGGTAGTGTTTTATTTGTCAATGGATGCAGAATGATGTGATTACTCTACAAAAATATAATAAGATTCATTGTTTTACTTTTTCCCCAGTTGGAGTGTGTATACCTCATATATTTTATTGCTTTATATTCAGTACTTAAGAAACAAACTATTCTTTGTGTATTCTCTGTTTTCTTTCGGCAACTATTTGATTTTTTTAAAAGTAAATGTACAGATGTTAATATGTTATGATTAGGCAGTTGATACTGCTACTTTCTTCAGATAGTTTCAGAAATTTTCTCAGCAGTATTACTTCTGTAGTAGCACCACATCATCAACTTCAATATTTTCAATGTTAGTGGAATCTGTATCGCATATTACTTATGCTCCCAAATCAGGTGGCCATACATTTGAAAGGCTAATACCATATTTGATTCATTGTGAGTAATAATTATTGTCTTCGCAATTTTTAATCATTTCAAATCATAATGTCAACAATCAGTTCAGCTACCTTATTAAATCTGCAAAAAGGAAGGGTACACATTTCTTTCAAATACGTTACAATGAATCCAATAAAACCATATCCCGATAGCTTCTCTGGTTTGAAGGCAAAATATCAATCATAGTATTTAAAAAAGTCAACCGCTTTTAAATCTAGTTTTGTGTTTTCCTCGTATTCCATAGAATCTTCAGCAATTTTTTCTTTTTATTGCAAGTGCAGTGGCATATAATTTATAGTGTTTTTGATAACTGCCTACAATCAGAGCTCTAAATGAATCATTTTCCACAGTGCGTATTGGTGACATAGTATAAACTACAAAATTCACAGCCAACTTGTCAAATTTAATGGAATTTAATAAGCTGGTTACAACTGCGGTACGGTGTTTTTTTTTTTTTTTTACCCTCGAAATGCCAACAACACATTTTCTCTTCTTGACGTTTGAGTCACTCAAACAACTCTAAAGGTCAGCATGACCTTTTATGTAAAAATAAATACAAAATATGTACGTTATTACCTCGCTTGTCTTATTACCAGCTCAACTGAACTAAACGTAAACAAATAAAAGTTTTTTAAGTAGGTATTTTTTGCCACTTGGGTCTCAGATAAGAATAAGTTTTGGTACTGGTACTACAAAACAAGTACGACTTATTACTATATGGTCAAACGACATCTTTTACATCCTTGAAACGATACGATGCTTCGATATAAGCGGAATGTTTTTGCTGTCGTCTTTACAAAGAAAATTTTAATATTTTTTTCCGCAGTGAAAACTTGTAATAAACGTTTCATCTATTGTAATTGAACAAATTGGCAAGAATCAACCTAACATATTAAAAAAAAAAGGCGAATAAAGTAGCAGTTTGATTTAGGAACAAGTGAAACGTGTTTTGTGTAGCGTGCAGTAGTAAATAATAACTTAATTTTGATGCATCACTTACATTTTGATAATTTTCACTCACCAAGCTAACAAAACTGGCATAGAAGTGAAAAAAAAATTATAACACGCAAATCGGCGGCGGCAGTGGTAGACATACTAATATTGTAACAGTCGTTGCTGTTTGCGTGACAAAGTTATCATTTGACTTTACTTTTATTTCAAGAAATTCACATCTCTACCGTACGCTTTGTGCAACTGGTTCTTACTTTGTGGACGCGACTCGTATTAACACAAAAACTATGAACACAACATAATACAAATGTTCTTTAAGTTTTCATAGATATTTGTATGGTATTGCTGGCTTCCGACAAGTCGCGTCTTGAGACAAACCGCAATATTGTCAATAAGTGTTAGTATCTTAGAAGGAGAGACTAGAATGACACAATACGCAATGGTTTCCATCTGGTGATGTTAATGACTACAGCGAAATGGTGAAAATATTTTTCCAAATACTTAGTAAAGACTATTCAAAGAAGGCATAATGAGTCATTGTACTGTGATAACAAACTCCCTGTTAACCCCTATTATTTCAACGTCGTTCCGACAGCGGTAATTCGTTCTTGTTATTCTTATGGTATAGATAAAACTATTTTCACTTTTGAACAAATTTCTTCATAAGGGGACTCCATGTACTAGAATTAACCCGACATCCACATGTAGCACAGCATGGTGTGTAATGTGAAGTACGCCAGAACGCTTCCATCGTTCGGATTCCACGTTAAACTGTAGGTTCCATTTATCCTGTGGATTTACCGTGTTAGCCTGCTGCAGCCACGAGAAAAGACACCTGCGCGGCAAGTCAAAAAAAGCCTTGTCTTTTGCGACCGGACCCTTTGGGGATTTCCCGGACATACTCTTTTAAATTTTAAATTAATTAAAAACAAGATGCCCTGTTGATACAGATGCCCTGTATCAACAGGGCATCTTGTTTTTAATTATTGAAGATGTATCAGAAGAAATAAAAAATTTTTATGGGAAACTTCTTCTGCATCTTTAGGTAAAAATGCTGATGAATGATTTTGTACAGCGTTTACAGATGTTTCACCCTAGGCTGACGTCATCTTTTGCTTCATATCTTTAAGCACAATGTATTTAAAACCGAAGGAAAAGCAACATTTGGATATCTTTCACCTCCCAGAAAATTTATCAGCAATTTGCAATTTGTGCTCTAAGGAGTGTCTTTTATAAAAATGGATCATGTCTTGCTACTGCCAAATTATTACTAGTGGATACTGTGTTTTAACTTAATATTTATACCGCACTGGGCACCACCACGTTTTCAGTGCCATCTAAAATGAATGGAACATTTATAAACTTCCAATTCTTAGTTTGCATTTTATTCGAACATATCCTGCTTCACATTAAAAATGGAGTTATAGCTTTTTAGCAGTTTATTAAAATCCTGCTATTCTCATGATCAATATATATAACAATAAAGAAAATTAAGAAAGTTTCCTAAGAAACTTGCTATGTGTTTAACGCTAATAATGTTCTGCTTTCAGGACATAACCCAGTTGATTAATGAACTTATTCCAACCAAAATATTCAAATTATTTTGCATATCAACTATTACGACAAATGCAGTGCTGGTTGTGTGCATTCAGTGTTCTAAAATCTCTGAATTCTGATATGTGCTCTGATCATATCCAAACTCTGGACTTGGCTATAGTATTTTTTCCTTTCTAAAATTGCTTATTGCAGTGTTGCATGAATTAATAAATAAATCGTATTTGTATCTCCCGACAATCGACCATACATCTTAAGTTACTCTAGGTACGTGAAGGTAGTGAAGTTAATACTCAATGACTGACAGAAGGTCGAAGTTCTCAGTGAGGCACTGACTGATATAAAAAAGAGTACAATGTCTCCCGATAACGTAGTAATGATGAAATGGAAACTATATTATCAACGCTAGGATTGGATGGTTCCTCCATCACTACACATACTATGCTGCTAGTGTTTCAGAGTTAGGCTAACCAATTCCGTTCCTGTTATTATCGAGAGCTGCTATATCTTTGTAGATGACTGTAACTAGTAGCTTTTAATGTCCGTCATGTTTCAAGATGCAGAAAGTAGTTAATGAACGCCAATGTTAAAACTTCAGTCCTACTCATATGATTCCAAAGATATTAAAGACACCGTTACATTTAACGCCATCTCACGATCGAACTAATATCTGCATCGAATTTCGCTATTCCACCTTAGGTTATGAGGTTAGAAGTTTTATATTTAACCCAGGGACTACCTTGCCACATGTAAAATAAAGCTGAATTTGTGAACCAAATTTGAAGTAATTCATTATCATCTAATTTTTTACGGGAACCATGATTGCCAGTTACCGCAAATGAAACTTCGTTCTTCTTTTATGGCATGGCCTTACTAATAATAATAATAAAAAAAACCGTAAGATGCCGACTTAATGTTACAACCATATCTGAAATTCATAAAACATACCACCGTTAACAGTTAATGCGGTGAGGTCTTCATTGATGGGTTGGCTCCGCGCTTTGTAATGATATAATGTGAATGACCATTTTGGCAGAGGACCACTCCCACAACCAATTATTTATTAATTAATCAATCAAGCTGTTTATCAAAGAAATAAGTCCCCGGGTATGGGACACCACACTGGTATTGATGTTTTTTTAAAGGATCCCTGGTCATCTAAAAGACACGTTATGCTGAGGAGCATCATAATGTCAGAGTTACTTTGCAGTTGTTTAACATATCTATACAATCGACATCCCTGGTAATTACTGAAGATATCTCAGAACAAATAAGAATTACTGAGGATGTTTAATTGAAACTTCTTGTGCTTCGTTAGGCAAAAGCCCGTTCTCTGACCGTCATTTAATAGAGAATGTGTGCGATGATATCAAATGCGTCATTAATAACCCATTCTCAAACTGCGCGACCAAATTTAAGCAACATTGCCAGAGTAGCTCAAGTACTTTTTTAAAGATATTGCCGAACTTTCTGAGAAACGGTAACTTGACATATTCAGACAATATTTCTTATTTTACACTGAGGATAATTAACCAACTATTTAATACAAAAGAAAATACAAAGACACAACAGAACAAAAACATATAAAATTACACAATTACCACTTTTAACTTACGAACATAAATAATTGATAACGGAAGATGAGTGATGAATCACTGTAGTGGAGATGTTATTCCTTAAAATAATTACAGGACAGATGCTGCTAGACCTGATCAGGAATAAAATAACAGCAACCCCTACTGCCGAATAAGCCCACCAGCAAAAAATTAAAGGAATTTAATATGTAAAGAGAATAGTCAGAAGCAGAATACCGCCACAGGTGCTCAGTTATAATGCGAAAAAGAAACACCTGACAGGCAGAAGAATGTAACAAAGAGGGAGAACAGTAGGCTAGAAATATTAATCACTTGCTTCTATAGGAAAAGGAACCAGTAATGCCAATTTCAATGCAGTCATCTATTTTTGCTTGGACCGTTCTTGGAAGCTGGAATTTGCTATTATTACAATGTTAGCTTTAATATAATACACTCTGTGGCTTTTAGAATACACTAAACTTTACACACCCCAATTATTTTTACGCCACTGGGAGTCGTATGGTATTTAGTTATTATTTGACACCATCGACAGTTGTTTAATGATAATAAACTGAAAAATAACTACGTTTACTTTGAGAGAAAAACATTAATTCAGGCTAGTTATGCTACCCGCATGCCAGTTTTGTTAGATGTGTAGTGCAGCTCGCAGGCGCACTTCATTGTCTTACTAGAATTTGGGATATAGGTTCCTAAACTGAAGGGGCGTGCCTCTCCTTCCCCTAGGGAGGCGTGAAGACATGTCAGAAGGGGGGGGGGGGAGAGTTCCTGGGATGCGAGGTAGCTTCGTCGCCCCTGTGGACTATATCCTAGCTCTGTTTCGTCACCAGTACTACGTCTCCTTCATCACCTCCTAGAGTTGGAAACCTTTATTCTAACATCACATACTTAGTGAATTTCCTCTGATATGTCATTGTTAGTGTTGAGTAGTATGTATTTACCTTTATAATAATAAAATTTTAATGGCAGGGAGGTGTCGTAAGAAAGTTTGGGAAATCCTGTACTACGAGATGGTTGCTAGTTTTCTGACTGTGACAAGGTCAGCATAAGTCATAGGAAAAGATGCAACTGGTATTAAGTTGACCACATGTTTGTTGTATTTTCTTTTTTAACACAGGTATAATGGAAACAAATACTTATTTGAAACAGATCATCCCATCCGTATTTCAAATTCCACATCAGTTTAATTTTTCGCTTAGGCTTACAGTCCTGTCGACGTTTGGAACACCATTACATCATTGTCATACTAGCAATTTTAAAACCATAGAAAGTGCTCTTATGAAAGAAAAAATATTAATCAAAGTCAGTTTTCTTCTATTTGTTGCTATCAATAAATTTGGAAGTAACTTGTTTACTGGGCAGATTGGTGGCGGCGAACTGTTGCGGAACTAACATCAGACTTTAATGCTGGGCAGAGTACATGTGTGTCTGAACACACAGTGCACTGAACACTCCTAACGATGGGCCTCCGCAGTCGACGACACATGCATATGCCAATGTTAACACCACTACATCGACAACTACAACTGAAATGGGCACGTGACCATCATCACTGAATGTGGGCAGAGGCAGAGCGTTGCATGGTCTGATGAATCCCGATACCTTCTTCATGCCGATGGGAGAGGGATCCGTCGTTGTCCAGGGGAACAGCTTCTTGACACCTGTACTGCGAGACGGAGACAAGCTGGCAGCAGCACAATTATGCTCTGGGGAACATTCACGTGGGCATCCCTGAGTCCAGTGGAGCTCGTGCAAGACCATGTCGGCCAATACGTATAGTACACCCCTTCATGACGACCGTGTTTCCCGAAGGCAGTAGCATTTTTCAACAAGATAATGTGCCATGTCACTAGGCCAAGAGGGTGATGCAGTGGTTCAAGGAACAATGTGGCGAGTTGCAATTGATGTGCTGGCCCCCCCGTCTCACCAGATCTGAACCCGATCGAACACATTTGGGATGTGTTTGAACGTGGCGTCAGAGCTCATCGACCCTCACCTCGGAATTTACTAGAATTAGGTGACTTGTGTGTGCAGATGTGGTGCCAACTACCTCCAGCGACCTACCAAGGCCTCATTGCTTCCATGCCAAGATGCGTTGCCGCTGTTATCTGTGCCAAAGGCGGGCATACCGGCTATTACATAGGTGGTCGTAATGTTCTGCCTGATCAATGTATTTTTGTTTGTGAAATGCGTAATTTATGTGGCGGAGATAGAGGACTTAGATATACCAGCCATGGATGGGAAAAGATTATTTATTTTTATTTATTTTACTTATGGCTTTACACCTCATAGACGTCAAGGTCATTAGAGGCGGGATGGGAGTCGAGACAAGAAATGGGAAGGGATTTGGTAATGGCCTTTTAAAGGAAGCATCCCAGCATTCACCTGGAGTGATTTGGGGAAACCATGGAAAACCAAAATCTGGATGGGGATTCGAACCAGCAACCTCCCGAATGCAAGGCCAGAACGTTAACTGTTCACCCAGCACACTCGGTTGTTGGAAAAGAAATAAGGTAGATAAAATAAGGGAGAAGATATTTTCATATAATTTAGTCAGAAAGGGATGCTTCAAACAAGTGGTAGAGCAGAATAAAAGGGAACAAAAATGTTAAAAAAGAAATATGTGACAATGAAGCAGCTGTCATTAATATAAGAGGATTTACTAATCCAATGGATGAAGTTGAAGATGGTTTTATATATATGTGGCTGTGTTGTCTATGGCTACCCATGTCTGCTCAATCACATGGTTCTATTCCCTTGAAGAAGGATGTAGCACAAAATATTATGCTGATTGAGTTTGCAGATTGTTTTTTGTTGCTGTTCTCCTCCTCCTTTCAACTTTAATAAGTACTAGGTCAATTTTACCTTTCATTTTTATATAAATATACATATATGGTGCCTGACAAAAAAAAAGAACTCTGAAAGGGAGAAGGAGATGAAATGGAACATCATGGGTTGAGAGACTCTGTGAAGTTAATGCAGTGATTATAAAATCAAGTCAAATTATCAAATAACTTGGAAGTATGCCTCATACATTTTTCAGATGTGGTACAAGATCAAGCTCATCTTATTATTTTGAACTCTATTTACCCCTCCTCATCTAGACACTTTTCCAATATCACATCCTGAGGCAAGTTGGCCCATAATTGAGCTGGTCCCACACATTTTCTGATGGGGGCAGATCTGGTGATCTTGCTGGCCATGGGAGTACATCAACATCATGCAGACAGTTCATAGACACACATGCCTTGTGTGGACTAACATTGCACTGTATAAAACTGGCACCACAATAATGTTGCATGATAGGTAATACATGAATACGCAGAATATCCGTGACGTACCATTGTACCGTCAGAGTTCCTTCAATCACTACCAGCCGTGATCTGGTCATAGTTTATGGCTCACCACACCATGATGCCAGGTGTAACACCCCTGTGCCTCTCCAAAATATTAGCATAATGGGACCTCTACCCATATCACAGCAGGATCCTTTCCAGTAACTAGAAATGTGCAGAAGAGGAAATTAGAAATAGATCCCATATATATTTTGAGGTGAAAAGGCAAATTATAAAAGCATGACTGGGGACATTGCTACAGTTGAAATACATATAGGGTATTATGTCTATGTGCAACATCATGAAATATTATTTGGATATAGTCTAGAGACTTGTTACTTATCAAAATATTGGAAAAGTGTCTAGATGAGGAGGGGTAAATAGAGTTCAAAATAATAAGATGAGCTTGATCTTGTACCACATCTGAAAAATGTATGAGGAAAGAAAGTAGTTTACAAATCAAAAACATAGGTGGGCTATGTGCAAGATATCTAGAATAAAATGGAGTCCAAATTGGCTGTGTAGTACTGGATCTCTACATTTGAAAGAGAGAACTATAAAATGGTGGTAAATACGATGAAAACTATTGGGTTGGGTGTAAAATGACTTGTTGTTTGGAGTAATTCATATAAGGTGAAAAGCAAAGAGTTAAGGTTGAAGTGAACACTTAAGAGCTGCAGGTTAGAGTATTGAAATTATTCTAATGACTTATGTGTTGATGGTTTAAAATCAGAAAGTACAGTAGTTTATTTTCAGCTGACTTAGTGTTATGCAATGGGATTAAAAAGAGAGTGGTTTGTGAATAGCTACAGGAGGATCTGGATAGTATATCCAGCTGGTTACATCAATATAAAAAGAAGAAAGATGTAAAAAGGAATCAGCTGATTCATACTGAAAAAATGTTTTTTATGTATATAATGTGGAGGATGTAAGAATAAATGTATGGGCTTAGCATTTTATAATGAATTCAGTTGGACTGTATAAACTGGTGGATGGTGGGGAGAGGTTTCAAAATACTTAATTTGATGAAGATGTCAGTAGAGAAATGCACCAGGAAAGTAAAATGGGGATATGATAGCTTTGTCACTGCTTGAGTGTTGTAGGGTAATATGGTAGAACTGTTATTGGTATCAGGTGCAGGATTTTGAGGTGGTGCAATGGAAGTCAGCTGTATCATGAGGAATTTGTAACTTATTGTGATAAAATGTATTTTACATCCTAACTGATGACATTTACTGATGAGGATTTACACAAGTGGTTGAGCAAAACACTAGGGGACAAAATATTATGGATATATTTCTAATTAAGCCCGATGAAAACCTTTTGAGGTATCAAGTAACTGAAGGAATAAGTGATCATGAAGCAGTTCTGATGGATATTAGAGGATTCAGTAAACCAGCAGAAAAAATTGAAGGCGGAAATAGGTACAATTATAAAAAGGCACAGGTTTCAAATTTGAAGAGATATTTCAGAGAACAATTCAGCAAAAGGAAGGAAGGCTCAGGTACAGTAGAGTCAAGGTGGGAAGAGTTCAAGGAGATAATAAGAAAGGGGGAAGAAAAATTAATTCCAAAGCAGAAAATAAAGAGAAGTAGAGGACCTATGTACTATAATAGGGAAGTGAGGAGGTTAAAGAGGTTGGTAAGAAATGAACATAACAGAGTTAAGAGACAGCAGGGTAGTAGGGAATATTTAAAATAACTAAACAAGGACTTAATAACAGCAAAGAAAATGGCTAAAGATGGGTTTATGAAGAGTATTGTCAGTGCAGGAGGACCATTGACTGATGCATCTAGAAATTTCTATGGCTATATCAGGAAACTGAGGGGAAGGGAGGGTGTAGAGACACTTATAGATAAGGATGGAGAAGAAGTTACTGACAATTTGAAAAAGGCAGAGATTTTAAGTAACTGGTTCAGTGAAAGCATTAGGGACAGTGAATCAGAAACAGGAGGGTCTAATTCGGAGAATGAGCTTAACAACACAATTAGAAATGACGATAGTAAAAAATTTGATATCCATCCTGAAGAAATCATGAAGGAAATAAGAAAGCTGTAAAAAATAAAGGGGCTGGTGAAGATAATATTACTACAGATATCTTAAAGATAGCCGGATGTGACATTGTACGTTATCTTGAAATATTATTTAAATTGAGTCTAGACACTTGCTGCTTACCACAGGACTGGAAAAGTCCAATAGTAGTACCGGTACATAAGGGAGGGGTGAGAAAAAGAGTTGAGAATTACAGGCCAATCAGTTTGACATCAGTGGTAGGTAAATTAAAGGAAAGATTGATATGCAACCACATCAGAAATATATGTGAGGAACGTAAGTGGTTTTCAAGCAGGCAACAAGGTTTCAGGCAAGGATATTCATGCGAATCTCAGTTGGTGGGATATATGCAGGATATTTCAGATGAAATGGACAAGGGAGGCCACATTGATAGTGTAGCACTAGATCTGTCTAAGGCGCTTGACAGAGTGAGCCATAAAATGGTAGTAAATAAGGTAAAAACCATTGGAGTGGATAAGAAAGTCATTTGCTGGGTAGAAGAATTTTTAAAAGGTAGAAAACAGAAAGTTAGGGTAGGAAATGTAGTATCAAGAGAAGTTGAAGTAAAAATGGGAGTGCCACAGGGTAGCGTATTGGGACCATTGCTATTCATTATTCTAATGAATAATTGTGTTGATTGTTTACTATCTGAAATTAGATTGCTTGCAGATGACATAATGCTGTATAAAAGAATCAAAACGATAGAGGATTGTAAAAAGTTGCAGGGTGATCTGGACAGGATATCTAATTGGGTTGGTAAACATCGAATTAAGATAAATGCAAAGAAAAGTCAGCTTATGAGATACACAAATAAAAAACAAAAGGTTAATTATGAATATAAGGTAGGGAAAGAATTGCTTGCTGAAGACTTGAAATGTAAATATCTTGGAATTACTTTTGATAACAAACTTAACTGGGCAGGACACATAGGACAGGTGGTAGGAAAAGGTTTCAAAGTTCTGCACTTGTTGGAGAGAGTGATGAGGTGATGTACAAAGAAGTCAAGGAATTGGGTTACTTTGGTCAGACCATTGCTCGAATATGGTAGTGTAGTATGGGACCCTCATTTTACGTATCAAATACAGGAGTTGGAGAGGGTGCAAAAAAGGGTTGCTAGATTTGTTTCTGGAAATTATCGCCAAATACAATCAGTGACGGATATGATAAAGGAGCTGGAATGGGATTCATTGCAAGACAGGAGGAGGATGAGGAGGGTCATGGGAGTGTACAGGGCATATACTGGTGATGAGGCATGGAAAGATATTGCAATAGGTATTAAAGTAGTGCATGGAAGGGAAAAGATGACCATGACCACAAGCTGGCACTCGATTTCAGGCACAAGGGTGTGGGAAAATTCTCTTTTTTAGGTAAAGGTGTCAGGGATTGGAATGAGTTACCAAGAGAAATGATGAATAATTTACCGAAAACTTTGAAAGAATTTAAAGATAAAATTTGTAGAGGGCAAATGTATGTGGGTGCAGGATAGGGGGAAGATGGGTGTGTAGGGAAATTGCCACCGGAGCCTGTGCTCCATTGCAATTAAATTAAATTAAACTACCAGTATTTGTAGATTAACTAAAATAGGACTATTAGCTTCTGAATTATGAGTGAACGTATGAACAGACAAAAGTCTATATTTTATGCCTTTGACATCTCTGTCATCAGTAGTGAATATTACAATTACTCTTTTTGAAATAAATTTAATGTACAGTCACATCTTTTCCACGTTTATTTTTTATATAGTAGAGATTAAGCACCTTGATAAGGGTAAAAGTAAAAATTCATCAATACTTACAATAGCTGAAAATAAAGGGTTGGCCACCTTTTTTCCAATTAGTACCAATCCAGTTCTTTCACTATATCAGTTATTTACTGCATTTTACACTGGTTTCCACAAACAGATCTAGCTGCTTATCAGGCACAAAGCCGCGTACGGGGTTGGGTATCGGCTTCAGCACCTGAACTCGAAGTCTTCCAAAAGTTTATCAAAGTTCTGAAAAGTTCTATTACCGTGTTAAACCATGTAGGATGCTAACTGTTAAAATGACCACAGTCGCCACTTACAGCTTTACCTCCTGTAAGAAAGGTACTATTGTAGAAATGAAAGTCTGAAGTTGAATAACTGAAATATATTCTTGGAAATTTTCACATAAGTTACAAACGTTCACAGTTAGCAAAGGCAATCGGAGAGAAATCGTTCACCGAAAATCACAAATTATGAAACAGAGCAAACTCGCACTATCCCAAAATGAATCTTGACCGTTAGAAAATCACATGTCGGAACCTGTTAAGTAGCCACATTTTTCATGTTGAAATTTGAAAATGGCGACTAATCGGCCATTATGGTAGAACTTCCCCCGCTCAAATGCATCCGCGCGCTCCCCGAGCATTAGCACTCGCGAGGACATGCGTCCTGCTTCAAGTTAGACAAAGTATTGAATATCATCGGCCTTGCTGCCACACTCTGGCTCGCTTATATAGGCGTACCTCACGTGATGCTGCACTCCGGCAGTGTCCTGCCGCGCTCTCAGACATTCACTTATATTTAATTCTATAGCTTCCCTCTAAGGTGTCCAATTTAAAATCTAGAAGCCGAATGAGTTAAGGGAGTTTACGGGTGTAGTGTAGTGAGGCAAAACTTTACTTTATTTTTAACTTTAATTTTCGGTCTGACGTCACGACAAAATTTGAAATCCTCCGGTATTGCGACATAGTTATAAATTTTAGAAATTTTTAAACGACATCAATTACAAACATGACATTATGATCAAAATGTTGGCCCTGATTTTAGCCCCTCAAAAATGTAAATTTTATTTAAATCGGTTATAAAATGATCGAGTTATTACTACAAACAGAGATTCTCACTCGCGCCATTTTTATTATTTATGTATTTTTATGTGTAGCTCTGAAGGTATGTTGATTATTAAACCGGAAAAATTACTGATGTGTAGCCTGTATTAAACTGTGTATTTTAAAAGTTATCCCAACTTCGTAGGTGCGATATCTTAGGCACAACAAAATCGTTCTGTTATTTCCACGTGTGTTATTTCCGAGTGGTTTAGAAAATTCCCTAACATCTGTTCTACGGCGTTAAACGACATGAAATTAATGTGTGTGAAACTAGAAGAATGGATCTTTAAGGAAAACTACTTTTTAAACCGGAATCTAAGTAGGCTTTTAAATAAAGAGAATGTTAAAGTTGAGTGATCTATTTTATACGTTCAGATAACATTTAAAAATACTTAAACGGCTGGAAACTACCAGATTTAGTTGAATTTAATTCTATTTCTGACTGCTTTAATTTATTATTTACTTTGCATCGTGTGACAGTGTTTAAAATCAGTGTAAAAGCATATTATGTGTACGGTGCCTCTGGCAAGTTACTTCGAAATTGGATTAACAAACTACAGGCTAGTAAACTGTCTCTTAATGGTTATAGAAAATTAATTATGTGTATTTACTAGCTTTTAAAAGTTCTTAGTGCTTTTAAAATGGTTTAACTTTATTGGAATTAATGTTGAAAGGTTTGGTAATTTCGTCTATTTACCGGCTCCCTGTCTTTACTGATATTTCATATTTTCCGGATTAAAACTACTTGGAACGTATTAAAACTGAAAGAGAAGATTATTTACTACCTTTTTATCTACTTTTTGAGTCCTGAAATTATTTAAAAATCCTAAAATTGTTTATGTAAACTGTTTATGCAAATGAGTGATCAAATTTCTTCAAAACTACTTCATGTTATTATTAGGTGGTTAGAAACTATCAGAAACTTGTCAGTTATCCTTCTAAACTGTCTCATACATTATTCTATTTACTTTTAGAGCTTTTAAAAGGCCAAATTCCATCACAATGTGTTATCTTCATACTGCTTCAGTCTACTATCCAGTAATCATATTTATTTCTTTAAAATCTCTGCTGGACTATATTCTACTGTGAAGTTATGGTTATTGTAAGTCTAGGCCTGGCTTGTATTAGCTTTTTACAATCTTTACTGCATTAAAATCTCTTCAGAAATACCAAAATCTGGTATATGACAAAATTTTAGGGTTAGATTTGATTTACATTGAAATTAACTATTTATCTCTGGAATAATGTTTAGTAGTTATAATAAAAGGTTTGTTTAGATACTATATTTACTGTTATTTAACCTTTCCTTCTTTTAAATCTGTTCAGAACATCTCCGTAACCAATATTAGGATCTGATAGTGAAAGTTCACTTTTATATGGAATAACCTATTTCCTGCTGGAATATCATTGATTTATTGCAATTTATGGTTTATTTATGTTGGCTATGTACTGTTTGTTTACTTTTCTATACTCAGAGTGTTGTTATCTCGATTTTAACTGTGGTACCGTGTACTGATATTAACCCCAAACTTGGCCGGATTTTAACTAAATCTCAAAAATAGTGCGAGGGATACCTTACATGCTCTCCTTTGCATAGCATACAGGTCATGATGATGATGTGGATTTTCTTACTGACCAAAAATACACAAGCTAAGAGCCAAGGCTATGCATCCTAGTTTGCCCAATACTCAGGTATATTACCTCAACTATTTCTTTAATTCAAATTCTTCAAAACCTCTTCTATGCCTTCAACTAAGTTTATTATCAAATCATTTGCCAGGATATTTACAATTTGAACATCCAACAAGCAATTCCCCTCCATCAAACAATCATAAAAATTCTTTTTTTTTATTGCATTCATAATAAACTCAGTTTTTATGGTGTTTATCATCACATACACTTTCCATATTATTCCGTAGTGGCACACAATCCTCTCTCTTGTTAATATTAACGTACAACATTATACCAGCTACAAACAAACTTATAAGCCAACAGATCTATTCATCAGAATAATGTACATCAATGGTTCCTACACACTCCAGTTCTCACTTCCATCTTTTATGATACCATAGTTGCTACCATGACTTTTCCCTTCTTGCCAGGGGCGGATCCAGGATTTTGTTTTGGGGGGGGGGGGGCTTGAGCGGACTTTGGTTTGGGGGGGCTTGGCTTGAGTGAATTTTGGTTCAGAGGACTTGCCTTCAGTGGAATTTGGCTTTGGGGGGGGCCTTGAGTCGGGAAAAAGGTAGTTTTTATAGCCTCCTCGGGCCTCAAATCCGTAGAGCTAAAAAAAAAGGTCTTGAAACTACAATGTCGGGGGTGGACCAAGATACTTTTGGGGGGGCTTGAGCCCCCTAGCCCCCCCCCCCCTGGATCCGCCCCTGCAGTTCTTGCCTCTTAAGGAATCATATACGCAGCAAGATACGTTCTGATTTTCTCTGATGGTTTTAATTCTATTCACTATCATTCCATGGCTCATTCTGTCAAATGCCTTTTAGCAATCCAGTGCCTCGTTACCTCTTTGGCAGTCCTGAAATTTCCTGCATATAGAATACTACCAGAGGTTCACAATCTTTTCTGTCAGACATCCCTTATGTGGTCAGATATCAAGTTCTACTTCAACTACAAATCTCTGTTTGATGTTCTCAATCCTATATAGCTCTGCTTCCTTTTGAAATAGCACATAAGAGTAAGGGTCATACTGAAAGTTGTGAACAACATATTTTCACAATATTAATTTTTATTTTTAAGCCAGACCAAGTACATCATCTTAATCTACCAACTTTTCTTTCACTTTTCGACATAGTCTCCAATTTTTTGCACACATTTTTTCCATCATTTTGCAAGTTTGAAAATACCCTTACGACAGAACTGCATTCCTGCAGACCGCAAACACTGATGCACTGCTTGCCGAATATCCTACAGCATCTCGTAACGTTGTCCTCGTATCTCTTCCTTAACATAGCCAAAAAGATGGTAGTTGTAGGGTGGCAAGTCAGGACCTGTAGGGAGGGAGTGGAAGAGTTTCCCACAAAATGTTCACCGTAGAGGCTTGAGCAATACGTGGATGCGCATTACCCTGTTTAAGGATGTTCTTCTTTCCAACTCTTTTGATAACCTAAGCTTTGAATCATTTCTCACAATGCACTACATCCTACTGCAAGTTTTGGTGTGAAGTCATTCACAGCGATACATCTGTCTTCCCTAATATGCAAATCAACTCTTTCCTTGTTGTATTCAGTGGACGTAGTTTAAGGGCGCCCGCTACGAGACTCATCTTGGATAGTCGTGTTCCCATCTTTGAAATGTTTCACCCATCTCCTAACACACCTGGTGCCCATGCAGACATCTTCATAGCCATGTTGAAGACTGAGATGAATTTCAGCAGCTGATTTTTCCACTTTATCAAGGAATTCAATGACAGCACGCTGTAAAAATGAAACATTGCTGTCCACTATTTTTTTAAATATTGCCTGTGGTCACGTGATAGCAGCAAACAACATCACAACCTAACAACACATCATATACAGACTGTGATTTACGACCCTGTTGTCATTTAGTTACATTGTTGAAATTTTCATGGTTTATAATGAGTCGCTCAAGACTTTCAGTATGGCCCTCGAATTATGTCATCACCACTTTTTTTCCCACATCTTCCACTTTACAATTTTTTAATTCCCTCATAATATTTTCAGCATCTAATTAAAATTTTATAGTCTGCTCATATCTATCAGTGTGGCAGAGTTTCAGTTCTGATATTTCCTGTGTTATCTATGCAAACTGTCCTTAGTACTTCTTTCTCTTTCATATCCTTAGCAACAATTTCCCCACACTTATCAATAATTGTATGACTGTCTCTTTTTTCTATCAAATTCATTACATAACCTTATAATTTCAGTTTGCATCACTCAGTGTTCCACTCTCATCAAAAATATTTTTTAAGAATGGATCCTTAAGTTCCGTATTCACTGATATGAATTAATTATTGTTGACTCTACTGGCTTACTGCTTCATTACACTGTTATGCTCTCATCATTCTAACCTCTACAGCCTTCTCCCAACCTCCTTATTTAATGCTATGGTTTAAACCTTTTGCCTTTTGGGGGGGGGGGGGAATATACCTTTCCAATTGGTACAATACAATACATTCATTTTCCATTGATCCCAATATAAGAGACTGGCTCTGTGGGATGTGGAAAGTTGTCAATTTACAGATAAACAGTTGCATAACAAAATAATAAGTATACCAGTAGATGTTCAGTCATAGCATACATGGTACATTAAACAATTCCATAACAAAATAATACATACACCAGAAGATGTACAGTCACAGCATACATGGAACATTAAAAAATTCCATAACAAAATAATAAATACACCACAAGATGTACAGTCACTTGGCAGTGGCGTAGCTAGGTCAACAAGGGCCCCGGTGCAAAAAATTAATTTGGTCCCTCAGGCCAGACGGGCGACCTTTTTTTTGCTTTGTGTGCTGGTAGGAGCCCCTGAACTGAGGATGGGGGCCCTTGAATTGTCCCTTAGGGGCCCCTGAGCAGTGGTTGGGGCCCCCCCCTGAGCAGCGACGGTAGAGCTAAAAAAAAAAGGTCGCCAGTTTGCCGTGAAGGCTCGTGTGGGCCCTCTAAACTGCGCTTGAGGACCCCTAGAGGTGCTCTTAGGGGCCCCTTGAGGTATGCTTGGGGGCCTCCTGAGCATTAGGGCCCTGGTGCACTGCACCGCCTAGCCCCATAGTAGCTACGCCCCTGTCACTTGGTACCGTAAACAATTGCATAACAAAATAAATACAACACCAGGAGATGTACAGTCATAGCATACATGGTAAATTAATTATGTAATCTACATTTACACAAGCTACTGGCCGTTATTTTTTAGATACCTTAGAAATAAATTCTTCGACAGAGTAGAAGGAGTTTTCAATTAAAAATTCTTTAAATTTTTTCCTGAATTTATTCTTATCATCTGCTAGACATTTGATATGTGTTGGGAGTTAATTGAAGATATGTATCCCCTGAATATCGGACCCCTATCTCTTTCAACTGTTTCCACTTCTTCTCTATTTTCCAATTCTTATTATCTCTCTCAATTGTTTCCACTTCTTCTCTATTGTAATTCCTCCTTCCATTTAATGAAATTTTCCCTTAAATATTCCTTTAACTCTGGAATTTGTGCCTTCTTATACCAAAATCCATCTTCTTTTTTTGTCAACTGGTTTGTTAAATCATCATATACCCATCACAAAAGTTTCATAATCACTTACTTCCTATATAACTTAAGGTCCCATGTAGTTATCACCAGGTTTAATTAAGAAAAAATACAATATATGTCATTCCATTGTACTTTTCTTTAAGTAAGATGTTTGAAAAACTCTGCTTCCTTGTATTATTAATCCAATTTCCTTGCAAGAGTACATCTGGTAAAAATGTATGAACATTAAATGTGCTACTGGCATGGGCGCCGGGAGGGGTGTGCAAGGTGGTGCACTTGCACCCCCCTGCTATGAAAGAAAATACACAGAAAAACATTAAGAAACAAAAATTTGATTATTAAATTCACTGTTTGAATAATAACTTAAGGCATCTAGGTTGCTGTCAAAATTTGTTCAACACCTTGTCAGTAAATTCAGTATCCTTAGTTAATAAGTGTTATATATAATGTATTAAAAAAAACAACATATGAACCTCCCATAAAGTAATCCTGCCGGCACCCATGGATACTGGGAAACCTCTTTTGAGCTCAGAAGGAAGTGCTGTCAGATGGAAGGTAATTGGCAGTAACTCAGCAGTTCCACAGAGACTTTGTGACAATGAGATGAGCTCCTTCTACATCATTTGAAAGATACTCATTAATGGTTTGAAAAATGACAAAGAAGTCATTGTGGTTGGTGCAAAAGGGCATGGTAAGCAGCTGTGTTTTCCAGTGGATGCCACTTTGAGCTCTTCTCTACATTTTTTTTCTTTTTTTTTTGGGGGGGGGGGGTTTGTTAAACACTGACTAAATGTAGGTGGGTGCAGGATAGGGGGAAGATGGGTGTGTAGGGAAATTGCCACTGGAGCCTGTGCTCCATTGCAATTAAATTAAATTAAATTAAATTAACTCTTGGCAGCTTGCATTGAACAAGCATTCTGCAATGTGGAGAAGTGGTACTGATGGAATGTATCACATCTGAGGAGACTGGAGAAATTTGATGGGGAAATTGTAATTTTGAATATGTGTGTACTAGGAAATGTTAAAATCTTAAGATCTACAAAATAAAGTTTACATGATGCAATTATTTTTCTATTACTATTGTTTTAATGGTATGCTTTTTTAATTTTAATATTCTCATCATACTATTCTATTCAGGTCTTCCCCAGACTTCTTCCCATATATCAGCTGACTGGTCATTAGAATCTTTCTAATGCAGAATTCTCTTAGGTAGCTAGCCATAAATACAGCAGGAGTATAGGAGTTAGTCCTCTTACACTACAGATTCATATGATTTTCCAAATTCAGGTAGTTATCAATTTGAATACCCATGGAGCCAGCTGATTTTGTTTTGTTCACATATTTTAATGCACAGAGAATATCATTATTTCTAAACAAAATAACATATAACAAAATAATTAGCTTCCATCCATGTTAATAGACATACTTATTTTATTCCAGGAGTTCCTCTCATCCACCCTTACCTCACTCTCTTTCCTAAACTCCATCCCACAGTCTAAAAACCTCAGCAATATGGAAACTCAAGCTATGAGAGAACTGTCCTAAAACCATAAGATCATCATCCTCCCTGCCGACAAAGGCTCAACCACAGTAGTGATGGACCACAATGACTATGTGGCTGAGGCCCTAAGGCAACTGTCTGATACTAACACCTATCTTCCACAAGCTACAGATCCCACTACCTTACTACCTCCACATGCCAGGAAATAAAAAATCTTCTTGACCTACAAGGCCCCCTGCAAGGCCTCTCTCCTCAGTCCATTTCCCTCCTGATTCCCCAGAATCCCTGCACTCCCACACTGTATCTTCTTCCTAAGATCCACAAGCCTGGTAATCCTGGGCGACCTATAGTTGTGGCATATGGATCTCCCACTGAAAGGATTTCAGCTTTTGTGGATCAACATCTCCAACTCTTTGTTCAAAATCTTCCCTCCTATGTGAAAGACACTCCACATTTCCTTGAACGCCTATCCACAATCCAAACACCACCTCCAGACTCCTTCCTGGTCTCCATTGATGTAACTTCCGTCTATACCAACATTCCCCATTGTCAGGGCCTCAGTGCCCTAGAATACTACCTAGACCTACGACTGCCACATAGTCTGCCTAGTACATATTTACTTTCAACCTTGGCCCATATAGTTCTCTCCAAAAATTTATTTACCTTTAATTCTATAGTATATCACCAAATCCGCGGTACCGCCATGGGCACCAACATGGCCCCATCCTATGCCAACTTATTCCTTGGTCGTCTGGGGGAACGTTTCCTGAACAACACTCCCTTTAAACCCACTGTGTGGTTCAGATACATAGATGACATATTTATGATCTGGACCTACAGCGAAAACCGCCTCCTTGAATTCCTCCACTCCCCTAACAATAGCAACAGTTCCATCAATTTCAACTGGACTTACTCCTGCTCACACATCACATTCCTCGATGTTGACATGTTGCTCAGGCACGGTGTCCTTCATACTGCAGTCCACATCAAACCCACTAATTTACAGCAGTATCTACACTTTGATAGCTGCCATCCATTCCATACCAAACGTTCCCTCCCATACAGTCTTGCCATCCGTGGAAGTCGCATTTGCTCTGATGCTCTTTCCATCAGTACTCACAAAACCTATCCCAAACCCTTATTTCCGGTTGTTACCCCAGGATCTTGTACATAAACAGATCTCCCGCACGATCACCCACCCTCCACGTAACCACTCCTACAAAAATCAACCATAGCCCTGCCTTTGTCACTCAGTTCTCTCCTGGCCTCGAATCCATCAATCATATCTTGCGACAGGGGTATGACTTCCTTCACTTGTTTCCAGAAATGCGTACTCTCCTATCCAAAATTCTACCCAATGTCCCCCGTGCATGTTTTAGCAGACCACCCAATCTTAAGAATATCTTAGTCCACAAATACCCTCCGTCAGACTCTCCAAAAGCACCATATGGATCTTATCCTTGCAATAGACCCCACTATTAAACCTGCAACATGCTTCCACCCACCACTATATATTCCAATCCCACTACAGAGGAAACTTTCCCCATTATTGGACATGCCACCTGTTCAACAACTCATCTTATATACCAACTAACTTGCCACCATTGCACTAGTTCCTACATAGGCCTCACCACACAGCAACTCTCTGTTAGAATGAATGGACAACAGACAAACAGTCCACACCCACAACCTGTACCTTCCAATACCAGAACATGCCAATAGCCATGATTCCAACAACCTCAACCACTGTTTTACTGTGAGAGCAGTTGTCTATTGCTATGACAGTTTAATGACAATAAAATTATTATTATTATAGAGTTTTCCCTGACAGCACCACTGCAGCAGAACTCCAGAGATGGGAACTAGCGTACCAGAATATCCTGGATACGAGACACCCACCTGGACTTAACCACCGTTAAAATCCACTTAACCCATCTTTTTTTTTTTTCTGCGTTTATGCCATACCCTTACTACACATGTTCATTTTACCATCACTTGCAATATATTATCTCAGACATTGCATACCGATGTATCGATAGTCTACTCCTTAGCCGTTCCCCTACCCTCCCCCACTACTCGGTTAGTCATTAGGCAACGTTTGTTGTGTACACACGTACCGAGCCTAATGGCCCATTTTTCTACTGGTGAACAAGGCAGATGTCGAAATATTGTGTAGTTGTTTGTCAGCATAAGTGTTCCCTCTTATCGCAGCCGTCCACTTTGGTATGTGGTGGGTAATTTCCCTTTCTTTTCTTATTTATATCGCCTAGAAGCCGCTTCCATTTTCCTTAATTTCATAATAGATACACTTACTTAGATTTGTCTTTAGTGTAGATAGATAGAAGTTTGTCTTCTTTACAGTCACATCATTTGCATAAAGAATTATTACACCATTCTTCCCATTTGGTATTAGAATAGTACTTATTTATAGAGTGAACAGGAGGGAAACCAAGCCTGTAGTATTCTGATTCTGCAGTGAGTGTTAGTGTTACATTATTAAAGTACACCCTATTTTTTATAACAGCAAATTATTTTATGTTTGACAGATATGATCTAAGCCACACATAAAGGAGACTGTGAGGAAATAGAATGAAATTCCTATTGGTGTTATGACAACCTCCACAGGATAGTTAAAATAGCAGGAAATGGTAAGGTGAGATTTACAGTGGAATACATTTTAATTGTAAATATTAATTAATTATTGCAACAGAGCATATACCTCAATAGTAGTGTGGGTTACTTATAAACCTACTTTTACATTATGAGAATTTTTACTTTAAATTCTTTCACTACTTGAAGTAAATTGTTAAGAATCTCCCTCATCAGTACTTGACTCTCTTAACCATAAATAAAAACCTTTACACTCCTTATGCCTGAAATCAAATCCCAATTTCCATCCCAGTACTAAAATCAATTCTTCTCTATTTATCCATCCAGGTCTCACTACCAATTTACACATGCCTAGCATTCTCTTCACTATTAGTGAATCACAACTAATTTTAACTTAACGGTACTTGTAAATTTTCCTACTAGAATACAAAATAATAGCAGTACTGCAATTGATAATTTTTTATGGATATTTCTCAGTACAGTAATTATGACATACTTCCAGTAATAAATGGTATCTCAGATCATGATGCCCAGCTGCTATGTATCAAGTCCAGAAACACTATTAAACAGATAGAGAAAAGCTGGGTTTATAGAAGAAATATTAATGAAAACAATATAAAACATTTCATAGATTCCTTAAATAATGAACAATGGTCAGAAGTGTACAATGCACAGGGTGTTAATGCAACATTTGATTCCTTTCTCAATATATTTCTAACACTTTTCGAAGGAAGTTTCGAAAAAAGGAAAGTTGTCAATACTCCAAACAATGAACTAGGTAATGGCTGGATAACAAAGGGTATTAGAATATCTTGTAAAACAAAAAGAGACCTGTACTTAAAAGTAAGAGAATCAGATAACTATACACTTAAAGCTCATTTTAAACTTTATTCTAAAATACTAAGAAATGTAATAAGAAAGGCCAAGAACAGGTATATATCAAATAAAACAGAGAATTCAGGCAATAAGATGAAAACTATATGGAATATAATAAAAACTGTAACAGGAAAATCTGTAAATCACTCTAAAGACATAAAAATAGAACAAAAGGGATCTGTCCATAGTGAAGTAGGGGAAGTTTGTGAAATATTTAACAAACATTTTACTACAGTTGTAGAGAAATTAGGCATAGAAAAGCAGTCCCCAAATAGTGCCCTTAGGCTTCTTCAGACTGCTTACCCAAATAGATTTGTGGAAATGCAATTGCCACCAGTAACAGTCTCAGAAATTAATAAACTCATTAAACAATTAAAACCTAAAAATTCTTCCAGTTATGACAATATTTCAAGTAAATTACTAAAAAGATGTTCAGATTGTATCGATCGTGTACTTTCCCACATTTGTAATGAATCGTTAATTCAAGATGTGTTTCCAAATAGACTATAATATGCAGTTGTAAAACCGTTGTTTAAAAAAGGAGAATCAACATGTGTAGATAACTATCGTCCCATTTCATTACTTTCAGGATTCTCAAAGATTTTTGAAAAAGTCATGTATTGTAGAGTAATAAAACATGTTACGCAAAATAATATCCTCACTAAATCCCAATTCGGGTTCCAAAAAGGATCATCTATAGAAATGGCTATATATTCATTTTTAAATAACACATTTGAGGAACTTAATAATAAAATGAGCCCTGTAGGAATATTTTGTGATCTTGCTAAAGCATTTGACTGTGTAAATCATGAAGTACTTTTGAAAAAAATGGAATACTATGGTATTTATGGAATCGCAGGTAAATGGTTTAGATCATACATGGAAAGTCGAATGTAAAAAGTGTCCATTTTTGATACTAAAATAAACAAAGATGCTTCATCAGACTGGGAAAAATTAAGACATGGAATTTCACAAGGTTCTGTCCTAGGACGCCTCCTCTTTTTGTTGTATATAAATGACCTTCCTGGAAACTTATCTGACAAAGTTAAGAGTGTTTTATTTGCAGATGACACTAACCTGACTGTGAGAAAAACACCAAACAGCAATCTAGAATTTAATGTAAATGAAGTACTTAGTGAAGTAGCAAATTGGTTTAAGGCAAATTCATTAAAACTAAATTTTGAAAAAAACACATTATAGTAGGTTTAAAACAAAAAATTATGCACAGCCAGATTTACAAGTAAGCTATAAAAATAACACAATATTAGAAACAAAGAGTATAAAATTCCTTGGTATTAAAATAGATGAGAAACTCTGTTGGTATGAACATATCACTTCACTACTGAAGAAGTTAAGTAGTTTTACCTTTGCAATACGAACACATTCTCTAACAGCAGATCTAGAATTAACTAAACAGGTTTACTCCTCATATTTTCATTCAGTAATGTCATATGGCATAATTTTTTGGGGAAACTCTTCACAAAGTGAAAAAGTTTTCATAGCACAGAAAAGAGCTATTAGGATGTTGTGTAGGGTAAAACCAAGAACTTCTTGCAGACAACTTTTTAAAAAACTCAGTGTTCTTACAATGAGTTCTCAGTATTTGTATTCTCTCATGTGCTTTGTCATAGATCATTGTAACCTGTTTACTTCTAATTCACAGGTACACAATCTCAATACAAGAAGCAGAAATAACTTTCACAAACCACAAACATCTCTGTCATTAGTACAAAGAGGAGTAAATTATTCTGGTATACATCTGTTTAATAAACTTCCCAAGGGTATAAAACAATTTGCAGAAAATAAAGATATATTTAAAGAAAAACTGAGAGATTATCTTATTGGCAACTCCTTCTACTCCATTCAAGAATTTGAAAAAAACAATTAATTGTATTCAATATGACTTTTGCAAATCACAGTTGTAAAAATTTATGTTTATTTTATTGTCTGTATTTTTCTTTGTAACGTATAATTGTTTTTTTACTATGATTATGACTAATATATTTATATATGACTCATATGAATATTAACCATGACATGTTTCACATCCCAGAGGTGCTTCCTCAGCAGGGATCCATGAAACAAGATTGATAAAAAAAAAAACAACAACCCAATCCCCTTATTACATCAGTTACAAACTCCCTACCTAGGTAATTTCTACATAAAAATATGGCTGCCCTCATTTACACCACTTTCAACTCCTTTATTTGATGCCCATCATGTGAGTCTCATAGTGAGCATTGTGAGTGCTTTCTCACTACGCTCAACTGATACTCTAACTGAGATTCCATGTGCCATTTGGTCAAACTGAGTTTATTATAATATAATATACCATGACATTTATATTTTATGCTTTCAGTAAGCAATGACCCAATAACTATACAATCATACAAACTATTATTTTGTGTCTATGTACCCAGCAGGCTCACTCTTTTTGGTATTTATCATCACGACATATTGATTTATCTAACTAAAGTTATTTATGCTGTACATATTGCTCTCTCATTTAATATTTTTTTTTGTTTAAGGACTCTTTCCACTTTTGTGGACAAGTCCTAGCACTTTATCTTTCCAGATTCTTACAATTATATTTGTTGAAAGCATATTTGTCAGTCAGATTACTTGCTAGGCCTGTTTTAGTCCTATGTTTTTCAATCTGTCTGTGTAAATACTTGCTGTGTATGATAAATGTATTTTTTGTTCCTGTAATGTGTAATATATTAGGTAGAGACTGGGAACTATTTCAGCAATTGCCTTGATGATTGCAGAAAACTGCCTAAATACTGCAATTAGGATGGCTGGTATATGGCAGGTCAAGACTTGAAATTGACCATGTTGTACCTTCCTGAACTAGTGTGGTGGCATGTTATCACATGCAATCACACTGGCGGGTTCATTTAATACTATTAAACAAAACTATGTCACCTGCAAACAACCTAATTTCTGAATCAGTTCCCTCACTTCCTTGGTACACCCCCTTATCATATACTCCAGTAAGTAATTGTAAGGAACCAGGCCGATACTGGGGTTATAGTATCGCCTAAGTGCCTTAACTTAAACACTTGATAGCTCACAATTCTCAGTACATCTGCTAAATAATTTTGATTTGATTTGACCATGTAGCCAGGATGACTCAACTAAATGCCTAGGTCGCCACGAAATTTGTTACCCACAAATTAAGAAAAGGGTTTTATGCTAACAACTGAAGCACACAAGTTCACTGTTAGAAAAATCCAAAGTTTTATTTTCAAAGTCAAAAGTTCAAAATTGCATTTACAGTTGAGCAGGCATATCGAACTATCTTTACCAAAGTCTGCAGATTGTGGAGAGAAATTTTGAACCGACCAAACCCCTTTAGCAAAATTACCAGTTCTTAACAGTCATTGAAGTTACGATTTAACCCGACACGATCCAACATGGTTGAACTAGCCAGCATGGCGAGTTACAACCAGCGCGACGAAAGACAGACCGAAACCGACGCCAGGCAGGAACAGACAGACCGGAACAGACCACAGACAGCCACAGACCGGCTCTTTTATCGAAACCACGAGAACCAGTGACGTCAGCAACTGTATCACATCTTTTTGCTTCCGCGTAGCTCAAAGTATGTGTAATTTATTTGACGATTCTGCCTATTAAAAAATGTTCAAACTTCAACAGTGTCCGGACTTATCCACTAGAAGTCCGACGGCAGTCTCTTGAGAAATTTAGAGTAATTAATTTTAGAGTTTTAGCTGTTTAAGACTCCGCGTAGTGATACATTCAAATTTGGGTAAAATCCCTAAGAGTTCTAGAACTTTTTTACGCGCGTGTACAACAATCAGCGACAATTTATTTTACAAAAACTTAATTTCCGGACAAATGCTAAAACAAGCAATTCTTCCTCTAACCTATCGTCATTCAATACCTTTATTTTTTTGTCTGTTCCTAGTAAGACGACACTTTTTGGTATTTATCTTCATTGCATGTTGACCTACCTAGTTAGACTAGATTTCTTCTTTTGTCCTACAGCTGTTCACAATCCTCTACCAGTCTTATTATATAACATTGTCATTTACAAACATCTTAACTTTTGACTATAAACTATATAAACAATCATTCATTAAATAATAAACAACAATAGTCTCTATTTGCTACACTGTGGCATGCCTGCTTTCAAGTCCACCTCTTGATGTTTAATTTGCTACCCTAATTCTTTGCTTCCTATCTTTCAAGAATTCCTCATCTTAGTAAGTTAATTTTTTCATCCAACCCAATGGGTTCACATTATTTACCATCATTTTACATTTCACTGTATTAAATGCCTTGGGGAGATCCTGTGCTATCTTATTATTGTTAGTTTCATCTGAAATATCTTTCAGATAGCCCATTAATTGAGATTCACATTAATATATCTTCTCATAGATCCAAGTTGCTGATTTACAAACCACTTTCTTTCTTTGCAAACATTTCTGATGTGATTATAAATGAATCTCTCCATCAATTTACCTAAGTCCAACTAATTGGCCAGTAATTTTGAACACTATTAACCTTATCTTATTTATGGTCTAGTACTATTATGGGAATGCTAGATATATATATATCTTATTCTGGAATGTATGTGACATAAATCCAGTTTAGTATGTATTTGCAAAGATAACACTTACAATAAATTCCCAAATTTTCATCTTTTAACTTTGATATATTTATCTATATTCATGAGAAGATGTTGTGTTGTTTGCTAGGCTGTTCTTAGCATTTACTGTCTGGTCATCAACATGCATTATACAGTTTATTTGGTATTTCACACTTCATTCAACCCCATAAACAAAGTCTAATAATCTATCTGGAGTACATCGTTCTCCCTTAATGGGACCATCACACTGAGTACACTGATTAGATAATCTTTGGTCAAAATGTCTCTTGGCATTTCTGGTAAAATGAAGAGTGTTTTGTTGCATTGAATTTTCATTGCTCATCTTGGCCAAAGTGTCATCCTGTATCATCTGATAAAACCTGAGGGTAACTGTGGCCTTTTATTCATTATTCAAAAACAAATGGTACTGATTACAATGTTAGTCATCATGCTGCACCATATATAAGAGAATATGGAAGTTGTTTTTAAGGTATCGTGTGAATTTTATTATCATCATTACGCTACAATGTATTATCGATTCCATAATGGAGAAGCAAGAACAGCTGACAAATTGTCAGGTGTATACCACTGTTTTTTATGGGAAAATATTGAACAGACTGTGGATGGAATTGGTTGGTGGTAGATCCAGGATTTTGGTTGGGGGAGGAGGGGGGTTAGTGACAGAAAATCTCTTTTTAACATTGCCACCCCTTAATTGGTACTAGTTCCCTGTATACATTGTTTAATACACAACTGTTCATGCCACATCCAGATGTGCTGAATTTCTAAATGTGCTTGTTGTATGGTGCTGAGTTCTATACTAATATCATCTTCTTCATAATGCATGTTGTGGTAATGTTATTTCTTGTAATAACACGAGTTCTGGAGCTTTCATACTATGGTGACCTATACACTGGCAGTATTATAGACAGGTTTGGCAGTCTTTACCACCAGTCTGCCAATTCCTTTGTAATCCAAACGCTGGATTATTCAAGGATAAAGCCATTCACTTAACATGTGATGGAACAATCCCTACAGTGTATGGGGAAAAACCACCAGTTTTCATGTATGTAAGTAGAGCTCATTGGAATTTCACTCTAGCAAAAAGTCCAGCAGCAGGAAGAAGGGTCAATAGTCAATTAAGACCTCTTTGTAGAGCTAGTTATATTTTATTAAAAAAGAAATAAATGCAAAACACGTTCCTTTTGGCACAAAAATTAGCTATAAAAAAATGGAATATTTGAGTAAATGAAC
>JARYHS010008074.1:55529855-55638932 GCA_031002005.1 Vandiemenella viatica
GACAAGATCGGTCAGTGGATAAATGATTTCATTGGCAGTAGATACAACATAGTAGATTTTCTGAGGTGCAGTCTGAAATTATAGTGTCCTGTACATGTGCTGCAGCGAGGTTGACTCTTACATTTTGACTGCGTTTCAATGGTAACACTATAAAACGGATGGTACATGGGGTTGTACTGTGCATCGCATGCCATACAAGTATCCAAACTGACAAAGTAATTGAGACTGAAAAGTTAAAATACAGTTCAGTAAAGGACGGTTCTGTGAACCGCTATCAGATAAAACTTTTTTGTGAATCATCTGACTTTCATGACGGAAAATGGAGAGATTATTTCACTTATTATTTCGTCTGACGATAGTTAGGTACCAATATTTTAATTACTCCCTGCTTTCTGGCCATATAGTAGGGGATTTATGCATCTAGGTAATTGTCTATTAGAGATTTTATTTAAATCATAGAATTTGTGGAGGCTCAATATTTAGTTTCGATTCTGATTCTATTGAGCCCTGCAGAAGTTATATTACTAATCTGTGACCTCACGTTATTGCAGTGGCGTAGCTAGGGGGGGGTGGTGGGGGCGGTCCGCCCCGGGTGTCACCCGTTTGGAGGTGACACCCACATTTCGAAAATAGTAATCGAAATTAGTGTGACACAAAAAAAAAACTTCTTTTATCCTTTGGTGTCGAAACACGTCTACTTTTATTGTTATGAATATTTGTTTTTAGGTTGATCTAGCGCTTTTTCAAATGCGATCCAGGTGGCTGTGCTCATTCGTTATAGTAGAATATAATTGTTGGCAATACCGTGCGCTTAAACAAAGAGAGCACCGCTCTGTAGCTCCAACAATCACAAGAAATCGTTCATTGTTGTGCTTGCCGTCCGTCACTGTTGTTTGGTTTGTTAGAAGCGGCGGTGGATATAATGTAAGTTTTCTTGTATAAAAAGAGGAAGTTTTAAAATTAATGTTTATATATAATTGCTAAAATCATAGTAATTAGACAGTTAAATTGTAAATCATCGAAAATATTTAGAGAAAATTTGAAAATGAAAACCAAGCGTATGTCGGAATACGCGTAGTCTAGGTTTTAAAATTGTTTTGCTTATTTAGAATTCCATTAGCTTTCAAGCTAAGATTTACAAGTGCTTTGAAGTTTTTGTAGTAATTTTTGAATTTATTATCTGACAGATTCGTGATGTACAAACTGAGTATATTTCGCGTTATCCGATTTACACTATGCATACCTGCAAATTATTGACAGTGCACCTATATTCGACATGAAATCGTATCATGTTCGAATTTATGCTAGTAAAAACTGTGCATTAAACTAGCAACACTGTCAGTTTTCAAATCAATCTGAACGGGTCCAAGTGTTCGTTGATAATCAGTTTTTGTAAATCTTGTGTTTAAAACAGTCGGAACGGTAACTGTTGTGTATAGAACTGTAATGTAAATTATATATACTAGACGACCCGTGCGAAAATTTCGCGAATAAAATGCGATGAATAGTGAGGTTGAATATAATGTCACCAATTTCAGTCATTACTCTTCATACTCCTACTTCATTTATCAATTTTGGTTAGAAATCCAGGGAGATAAATGGCTCGAAACACAACAAACGTATTTACAAATATTGACAATTTGCGCTTTATGGGTCGAATTACGAAAAATTCCTTTCTTAGAATATAATGTTACCACGGCGGAAACCTTAGTCTTTAATACGATATGTCATTTATCTATATCGATTAGATATCAAGGGAAATATAAGGCTCGTGACACAAAAATAGGTTGTAGAACAATTTATACTTTTTCCCTTTCCTAGTTGAATTCCAAACACTTCTTTCTTAAAATATGATGTCAGCAAAGCTGAGACATTATTCCTCACAATCATACTTGATTTATCGATTTTGGATAGATATCAAGGGAGATAAGTGGCTCGAGACACAAAAAACGCATTTTAGAAAAATTGACTTGTTTGCCTTTTATGGGTCGAATTACGAAAAATTCCTTTCTTAAAATATAATGTTAACACGGCGGAGACCTTATTCTTTAATATGATACCTCATTTATCTATATCGGCTAGATATCAAGGGAGATAAATCGCTCGTGACACAAAAATGCATTATTGAAAAATTTATACTTTTTCCCTTTAAGGGTTGAATTCCAAACACTTTCTTTCTTAAAATATGATGTCACAAAGCTGAGACATTACTCCTCATAATCCTACCTCATTTATCGATTTTGGTTAGATATCCAGGGAGATAAATGGCTCGAGATACAAAAAACGCATTATAGAAAAAGTGACATTTTTGCCCTATAAGGGTCGAATTACGAAAAATTCCTTTCTTAAAATATAATGTTACCATGGCGGAGACCTTATTCTTTAATATGATACCTCATTTATCCATATCGGTTAGATATTAAGGGAGATAAATCGCTAGTGACACAAAAATGCGTTATTGAAAAATTTATACTTTTCCCTTTAAGGGTTGAATTCCAAACACATTCTTTCTTAAAATATGATGTCACAAAGCTGAGACATTACTCCTCATAATCCTACCTCATTTATCGATTTTGGTTAGATATCCAGGGAGATAAATGGCTCGAGATACAAAAAACGCATTTTAGAAAAATTGACATTTTTGCCCTAAAGGGTCGAATTACGAAAAATTCCTTTCTTAAAATATAATGTTACCATGGCGGAGACCTTATTCTTTAATATGATACCTCATTTATCTATATCGGTTAGATATTAAGGGAGATAAATCGCTCGTGACACAAAAACGCATTGCAAAAATATTGATACCTTTGCCGTTTAAGGGTTGAATTCCGAAAACTTTCTGGCTTAATATATGACGTTACTAAAGCGGAGATCTTAATCTTTAAAACGATACTTCATAAAACGGTTTCAGATAGGTATCCAGGGAGATAACTGACTCATGACACAGAAAACAGCATTTTAGAAAAAATTACATTTTTGCCCTTTAAGGGTCGAATTCCGAAAACTTACTTGCTTAAAATACGATTTAACCAAAGTGGAGACCATAAGCTTTAAAATGACACCTCATTCGTTGATTTCGGTTAAGTATGAAGGAAGATATAGGCTTGTGACAAAAAAATACCTTATACAAATAATATATATGATTTAAAACTGTAAAGGAAATGAAATGTAAATTGTTAAACTATGTAAATAGAACTGTAAAGTAATGAAATGTGAATTGTCATAAAACGCAAAGAACTTGGCTGTGTGGCTGATAAGGCTGAAAGCCATTTAAATAAATAAAAGAAAAGTCGGAACAGTGTATCTTGCTAGCGAAATCGTAACATTAGTAAGCAATTAAATTCTAGGTTCATGTAAGTTTGCTATGCTTTCTTCTGATCAAGAATATGCAAATATGATCGCGATGAAATAAATAAGCGTATGATTCTCTATGAATTTTCCATAATAAATTTAGAGAAGAAGAAAATTTGTATTATGGGTAACCGCTCTGTCGAATACAGGTGTATTCCTTAAATCGACAGGGATGTCGAACTTTTGTTCTTGATCAAACGGAGCGAACATTCAAGCCGTTTACAACATTTTTATTTATATGCTACATAGCGGCGCTAGAAATGTAAAATTAACACGCGAAGACGGTCTTCAGTACATACAATGTCATATTTAGAAGTCTGTAACTACGTGTATCTTAGGCGGATAGTAAAATACTTCACTTGTCAAGTACTTCATGTAAAGACGGCAGATACCGCAAAGGCATGTTCTTATATTACCTAAGTCGTATTTAAAAAAAAAAATCGTCGTTTTTATATTGCATTTATTGTTCTATTTTTATGAATGAACTTAATGTAGAGTTGCTTCTCTGACTATACAGTCTCTCCCAGGGTCTCACGACTTGTGGACCCCCGGATTCTGGGTTTGCACCGATGGAACCCCATATGGGTCTGGAATTGCTTCTACTTGGATCAAGCCACTTATGTTAACTTTCCTCTCGATATCCCTTGCGAAGTCATTTAAATACAACCTATGTTAACGTTTCAACAACAAATGATTGGGTAGTTTTCGATTTTTTTTTTTTAAATTTATAGCGAAATATTATGGTCGCCCTATAGTTACACTGGCAAAAATTAGAATCTCACCATGTATACAGGAATGGTAGAATTTTAGGAAACTTTGAAGATATATCCAGGGCCATACCCAGAAGAAATGATAGCAAATGGAAATGGATCAGGATACGTTATTACCTTTAGATACAGTTTTCAGTAAGAAATGCGTCCAACTTGAGCACCAATGCATTCGTGGATTCTTGCCGACATTGAATCAACAAGTGTTTCGAATGTCTTCTTGGGGTATTTCTCTTTACGCCTGCATGTCTTTTGCAGTCAGTTATTGCGCAGTTTGTGCTGGGTCACCATGTGATCAAATGTGTCTACATGCTCTATTGGGGACAAATCTGGGGACTGTGCTGTTCAAATTGTGATCGAAACTCCTTGCAAGGCTTGTGTAACGATGGCCGCAATATGAGGACGGGTATTATCTTGTTGTAAGATGCGATTTGAATGGTGAACATGAAGAGTATTACAATAAGACGGCAGTACCCTGTCCACATAGTGGTGGGCTGTCATTGTGCCATCAACAACAGCCGACTCAGTCATGCTGTCGAAACTGATTGCCGCCAAAAAATGACACCGGTGACTGCATTTGTGTGATATTCTGAAATCACAGCAGGTAAGCCGTTTTCCAATACGCCTCCGAACATGTCGTGAATTATTACTTTGCCACAGACAGAATCGAGACTCGTCTGTAAACACAAATGTACGCCATTCACATGTCCTTTTATGTTTTGCATTACGCCAGGTTAGATGATGCTGGCAATGAAATCATATCAATGGGACACATTGCATAGGGATCAGAGAGCGTACTCCAGCTTCAAGCAATTGGTTTTCAATCGTCCGGGGAGGGGGGTGACTCTCTCTGTAACCACTGTTTGGATCTGGCCTGCAGTCAACCATTTGCCAGCAGCAGCCACCCACACAATTTGGCGGTCTTCACGTGCTGTTATCCATCAGTATAGACCTGGAGTATTAGAGCTTTCTTTCATCACTGTGTAACAAGTCTGTATATTGACAATGCACTACGGCCAATCCTTTGGGAGATTTCACGATATGATGCACCTTTTTAAAACACGTCAGTTCTCCGACCTCTCTCACAGTTAGACATTTGAGTGTATAGAGTTGTCACTCTTCGCCTGGGCATACTTAGCCAACAAGAACTCGTGGACAACAAAGTGTCATGTTACACCACACTGTACGCCACTAGTACGTTAAAAGAATATAAAAAAATAGCAATTTACATAATAGATAGCACCGTAATTCTCATATTATTACATGTAAAACTTTCCATTTTAAATAATTTAATACTCTTCATGTGGGCATACTTAGGGCCAAATTTCATTCATTTATTACAACATCGTATGGGTGTTGGGATTTTAATTTTCGCCAGTGTGTGTATCAGTTGCTACGTGTAAAGGTCGAGTTCTATTTTGCCAATACTGGTCTGTACCGTCACCGCAACGACAGTCGGCCGAGTGGCAGCTCGCCCCCTCGCGTCCACAATTTTCCATAGCTCGCCCAGTGTTCCTACCCGGTCTTTAGTCTCCTTTAACGTTTACAAGTGATTGTTACAGGGAATCAGTGTTGGGGATGACAGGTAGGTTTGATACCTTTACTTTATTTTTCACAGTTTTCGTACGAAAGTACATTAAAATACTTTTTTATCTGACTCATGTGATCACCTATCTGGTTGATCTTTTATGTACAAAAATAGTATCCCAGCGCAGCAGTACCGGATTAACCACGTAGCAGGAGGTAGCAAATGCCACGGGCCTCGCGCCTTCTAGGGGGCCTCGCGCCTCCTAGGGGGCCCCGCACCTAGGCTAGATGGGCGATCTTTTTTGTTTTTAGCTCCACAATTTTCCCCAGGACGGCAAAAATCAAGGGCCTCTTCTTCACATTTGCTACGGGCCTCGCGCTGTCTTAATCCGGCCCTGCAGCGCAGTATTAACAAATCATTACCACAGTGTACCGGAATGAAAGATTCTCGCATATTTCAACGCAATCGCAATGAAATGTCAATCACTTCGCACTTGACGTGTTTGTTTTGCTTAAGGTTTTTTTTCGATTCATTCAGTATTTTTTTTTAGCAACGAATGAGGTTATAACATATTTTAATTTAAATTTAGGTCGTAAAGATTTTGTATAAAAAATATAATAATTTCATGTTATCTCAAAGTTCTAGTCAGAGTTCCTTATTAGGAAACTCGCAGTGCACCTATATCGTAGTCACCTAACTTCGAAAGAAGACCTACAGATTAACGTGAAATTCGAACACGGGGCGTCCTAGAATCCTCGTATTAACAGATAAAAGCATTGCCAGAGGTAAATGTCAATTTTTCGGCCCGCAAAAATTACAGTCGAGTCCGCGGTTTGGATACTGAAGGTCCCGGGACCTTCAGTATCCAAACCGCACGCAGTCATTTGAGTCACCAGTCCGAATGTAGGTGTAATGAAAATAAGTTTGCAAACATGATACAATGAATATACTTTTTTTCTATACCATCTATTTTTGCTATCAAATAACACGAACCAACTATTATGTGTTTGAATACATATTTTTCAGTGCTTCTAGATTAGTCTGGCGTATGGTTACGGCGTGCGATTCGGGTTTGGAAGGTCCCCGTTACAAATGCAGATCTCGGCTGCAATTTTTGTGGATCTTAAAATTGATCTTCAACTCTGGCAATGTTTTGATTTATTAATGCGAAGATGTTAGAATAATTCCTACATGTTAAGGACATCTTATGAACATGGATGAAAAACAGACACTTGTTTTAAGACCAACAATAACATGAAAACAACATTTGGTCGTAAGGGAAGGGAAATTTCCGAACTCTCTATATGCGTTCTCCACATCCAGCAGACCGACACTGGTCCACACCGTCAAAACTTAACCCAATCCAATGATGGCCGGGTGCCGGACGACACGCTGTGTCCTTTGGACAAACTTCGGTCGAGTGAGCGCCAACAGTAGGAAACGTGTCGGTGTCGAACAGTATCGGGCAAGTGAGGCCCGATCTTCAGAGGAGTTAAAATTAATCTAAAACCACTTTCGATCATCCTTGAGCAACACGTGGCCAAAATCTTACCATATTGATTATTGAACATCAAGTAAATCTAATTTTCAATTTCGAAAATGTGATTTACGGGTTTGCAGTTGTTAAAGCTAGAAAGAGAGTATTGTGAATGCAATTGTTTTTATTTTATTTGTATATCTTTTAAATGTTGTTAATCTTACAATTTTATTAACTATTATTTTTAAATAACAATAAATTTTTATTTAATTATGTTTTATTAATATAATATTTTACACCTAAAAGATGATATAATATACTCAGTTTTGGATTTAAGTTTTCAAGGGGTGACACCATCGATATCCGCCCCGGGTGTCACCCACGCTAGCTACGCCACTGCGTTATTGCTATGTCAGAGAAGTATTTTTTCCCATTGACATAGGATGGAGCCGACCTATATTGCTTTTAGGTCACGCAGTAGGGACCTTTGTGTGTTAATACATATCTGTTGTCATGACTATTTTGGTTTACAAGGTTGTCAGGCTAATTACTGGATAAGCCCAAAAGTGGCTGATCGATTGGTACTAGGACTAGATTTGTTGTGTTAGACGTTATACTTACATTGATTAACGAATCTTTTAAATTACTGATTTCTCAATCTCTTGCAGTACACTCCAGGTTATGTAAAAACTATCTGTTTTGCTTCACTCATTTACTCAGCGGTGATGACTGTTTCGTCTTTTGAGGTGACCGTAATCGTAAATGGGATCGCGTTTTTTTGGTTCTGCCGGGACTGTTGTTGGTCTGTCAGAACTCCAAACTGGTAACACTGCATCCCTTTTCATGTCTGTATGTGAAAGTCGATCAACATAAGCTGATTTTTGCCTGTTCTGTGTCTGGTGGATGCCAGTGTACTTTTCTATGTCTTGAAAATTAGGCGAGGACTGAAGGTCTTCTCTGTCAAAAGCTTCGTCAATAGCTACGTTTTCGTAATACCTGCGTAACAATAGTTTACGTCGGGCCAACTGATGACATCGCTCCAGCGTTAACTGCCATAGTGTTCCGAGACTATGTCTCTGGAACAGTATGGAGGTAACTCCCATGGAGGAAGTAATATATGGCGACGACGCAAGGGACCTTCTCCACGTACTGGAGTGAAACCGGGTAGAGAGAAGTGGGGTGGTGAGGCCGCCATATTGCTTGGCCGTAGAAACACGGGGAATAGGCACAAAAACGTCTCGAGAATCATAAGACGACCGTGGCACCGCAATTTGATGATGGATTCTTATGTAACACGACGATACAAGTCGAAAATAAAGAATAAAATTTTTCGATATCTCGCTTAGTTCGTGAGATATACTGTCTCGAAAGGAGGTTGTTAGGTTATTCAACGATAACCGTGGCGCCACATTTTGGTGACGAATTCTTATGTAACTCGATGAGACAAACTGAAAGTTAAAAATAAATTTTTTAATACCTGGCTTAGTTCTCGAGATATTGTATCTTAAAATTGACGTGGTTAGGTTTAAATGCGGCCTGGATCAGAAAAACTTTTGCCATATCCAAATTTGATGATGAATTCGTGCGCAACTTTACGAGACAAATCGAATATAAAGAATAAATTATTTTGATATTTCGCTTACTCGAGATATTTCACCTCAAATGTGAGGAGGTTAGGGTGATATCTGGCCTGGACCAGAAAACAAATTCACCGAAACCTCCATATCTACACTGTGGAAATCCAATATAGGTGTTTTATTTTCTTCCTAGTGATTGTTGTTAGGTTGAAATACTGCCTGAAACAAAAAAAAAGTCACCAAAATCACAAGGAACTATACCTATAACTGATTTTTAACATGATATACCTCGAAAACCAAGGAAGATATGAGAAAATTGTATTCTATATTTTCGATTTGTTTCGTTGAGTTCTATAAGAAGTCATCATCAGATTGTGGTGCCACGGTAATGATAGAACTGCCGGTTATGATACAGACTCGACCAAAAGATAATTTTGCTGCACGTGCAGATTGGGTGTTTCACTTTTTTACTCATCCTTGTGGTTAGGTTGAAATGCGGCCTGGATCAGAATAAAAACGTCACCAAAATCTGAAATTTAAAAAAAAAAAGCCTAAGTCAATGTTTATAACTTTTTTTAAAAAATGATCACTTCAAAAGACCTCATAGTTTCTGAGCTTACTTAGTAGATATTGTGCTGTTAGTGGCCTATATGATTTTGCTAGCAAAATCAGTGCATTCATAAGTCAGAAGCTAACAACTAATAAATTGTTTGTTCTCTTCTAGTACACACCGCATTTCAACCTTCCAACATTTACATTAATATTGCCGCTACAAAATCAAACTATGTAGACACACCTAAACACATGAAATGCATCACGAACTACATTTCGGGGAACAACGTTTATTTAATCACATTTAGCAATTCACACAGGAGAAATTATCACAATTAATTTCATAATACACTTTCAGTGTAAACTGAAACTTGAATAAAACCTGCAGAAAACCATATTCACTGTGTCGCGATGTAAACTTGACCCGCTTAAATTAAATGTTCAACACTTGTCTACAATAAGGCTAACTTTTCGGGTGCAAAGTAGTATCATATGCTAATTGTCTACACTACACCAACAAAAATTTGAGAACGATATGATCCTATTGAGAGCAATGAATAAATTTATAGCGATAAGTCCTAATGTTGCAGTTACCTATGAGATACTTCAAGAACAATAATTACAATGTGACTTACTTATGAAACGCCATTCCAGGTTGTTTCCTATCTTGTCTGTTTGTACAACCATATGCAACACAACTTGGCATTATAGAAAACTTTATTAGAAAATGAAATTTTCTCAGCAGCTGACACAGTACAAACAGCCCAATGTTTTGGGAGGATCCCTATGGCCGCCGCGCATGTGCAGCAGGAGAGCAGTTTTTTCATGAGGTTTCACGGATTTAGCGTTATTTTGTCTCCATATATTCCTTCCTCGGTGGTAGCTCCGTACATTAACTGTAGTAATCAGCTGAGAGAGACACTAGAGCACTACAGATCGAATAGTAATACACTCCGATAGACTACGACTGTTCAGCTTCACTTCATTGCTTGAGAAAACTCGAAGAATTCTCTAGTTGTCGATTCGATGTGATTTGTGAGCTTTAAAGCTCTAATATCGATCAGAAAAACTTTAAAATATATAAAAAGCTTATTTTAAATCACAAGCGCAATGAACACCAGTTGCTACGTAAAAAAACTGTTGATGATACTTTAAATTTAGTGCCATATATATTTCGAATTGAATAGAAGAAAATGTGTTTGTTGTTTACTAGTCTAGGCTGTTTTGTTTTACAAGTAATAGATAGGTTATCACTAATTTCGTTTTTTTTTTATATATACATGTATGTGTATGCCTGTAGTTAAAATAAACGGGAAAGAAGTATATACCACAAACACTACGCTCAAAACCATATCTTTGGCCACTATTAATTATTAGGGGCAAAAGATGTTAAATAAAGTTGTGATTGCATCTGTGGAACAACTGAAATTTTGTTTTAAGTTTGCTTTGAACCGTATTCCTGCTTAATATTGTTAGTGTTCTAGCGCGTGTGGTTGAATAGATTTTATTATTTGTTGCTTTTATTTTTGTGAATTTCTCCTGGATTATTCCATATTAAAACTTAGTGCCAATTTCTATATAGTAAAAGTAACCAAAGATGCTCATAACCGATCAGAAATGAGTTAATCTTAAACAAACCTCTGCCTCCTGGAGGTTGGGCGAGGAAGTGTGTGGTTGATTAGGATAGAAGAAAAATTTCATTTGTGTTTCACTATGACAATGGTTTCGAAAACGGCGATTGGGATTGCAGCTGGTATTTGTGGAACATTGTTTGTGGGTTACTGTATATATTTCGACAGGAAAAGGAGGAGTGATCCAGATTTTAAAAAAAAAGTTGAGAGAGAGTAAGTTGTTATTTTGTTTTTTAATCTATAAAAGTACTTGCAGTACGGTTTTTACTAATACTGAACCAAGCATTTTGCTTTATGTTCTAGGAAGGAAAGCTCGAAAAGTAGCCTCTAAAGAAAGTTCAAGATTTCCAGATCTGAAAGACAGGGACGATGTTCAGAGGTTTTTCCTTCAAGAGGTATGTGTGCTCATTTGTTTTTGCACTGTCAGATTTGTGTTAGTTGTGCAGTTAGTAAAAATATTTTGTTTGGTACTGCTTGTCAAAGTCGATACTAATTTGGTTACTGTAACCAACGACGTCAATTCTTCAAAAATATCGAGATAAATAGTGTCATGCAAGAGCAGTTAAATATTTTTCTACTTACTGACATGTCTCTTCGACTGGTTGGAGAATATAAATAAATAATCTTAGATGTAGCAGTCTGTGTGTGTCATTGTTATCGGGATGAAGCATTACACACCAGTTGCAATTTTGTTATATGGTTTCTTCTGGTTTACATGAATTTTTGGTGTATTTTTTTGTGTGAGGCAGTATTGGGTTTGCTGAAATACCATGATCCCAAGCAGAAACTGCTATTGGTCTGAAATTTGGTACACAAATTCCTTAGGATATAGCTTAATCCACAGTCTGAATGTTGGTTGGATCCTCCTGTAGGAGATGAACTAAGTCAGAGTGTTAGAGGTAGTATGTCCAGTTCCTTTAGTTTGGGACTTAGAGTGTAACAAGGAATCCTAACCAAGGAACAACCTGACCTACTTCAATTACAAAGCACAGCCTGTTAAAATTCTTGGCTACAGTGGGTTTCAAACCTGGGACCTAGACTTTGATAGCGGAATGGGCAGTACTATTATAACCGTGGCACCACAATTCATTGATGTATTTGTATGTAATTCCACGAAATAAAATTAAAGATATCTTGCTTCGTTTTCGAGATGTTGAATGTCAAAAATCATTAATAGGTATAGTTTATTGTCTTTTGGTGATATTTTTCTCCTGGTCCAGATTAGGAGGAATGGACAGTGATGATTTCTTACTGTCACTATTTAGCTATGGTGCCCACAACAATTTTTGTGTAAACACTTATGACTAGGAATAACAGGAAATAGTGGAACTAGCTCTAAAATTAGAGGTTTTTCTAAGTTGTAATGCATTTTCGACCAGCACAACTGATATTCTGTGGTACGTTATTTCTAGTGATTGTAATGCTGATCCTGGATGTATTACAACTTCAGCTGATTGGGTTCCTGTTTATGTAGTTCCTCAAGCTGCAGAACTATAGTTATCGTGTGTTCTTCTAGACCCACCAATTTCTTATCAGCTATGCATTTTGATCTGTTAATTCCACATTGTTGAATTATATTGTTTCAGCTTTATGTTGAAACGTCTAGCCAATAAGCAGTTGGCATTGATGTCACAGCTGTGCTGTAAACACTAAGAAGGCTCTTGAAAATTAGTGGCTGTACATTATATTAGCAACAACGAAATATCTCCTTGAGGTCTAGTTTCTAATGCATTTAAAATTTGTAATTCTCATATTTCCTGATCTAATTAATATAGTCTTCAAAAGTCGCAGAAAGAATTGATGTGCTACGTGACAGTATTTGGTATGAACAAGAGACAGCTATTTTTGTTTAATGAGGATGAAAATTCTAGACATGTTACAGCATCTCATCTTGTTACATAATCCTGTGTAGCTATAGATGTCTTTAGCCTTCCAAGATATATTAAAAGTCATTTATTGACTTTTGTTATCATTCTCTCAACTGGTTTGAAGCAGTCCTCTGTCAGTAATATTGAGACATATGATACTGCTAGAACTATTTCCTTCTGTTGTTGTGATCAAAGATAAATCATTTTCTTCTAAATCACATATTTTGTTGGAATAACACAATTCTTTATTGAAAACGTAATAATGTTCCTGCTGTGGAGCATATCTAGAACCTTCTATCAAATGTCACTACTTTTATCTATTCCACTAACAGACACTGCTTGCTGTGGTTAGAGCATTTGAAGTACTAATGACTCCAGTAAAAATTACAGTGAGTGGAAACAGGTTTTTTTATCACAAAATATAGCATCATAGTTCCACAGGAGGATTTTTTTTTTTAATAATTACACTTCCCATTAGTTCTGCTCAGAAGAAAATAATTCTGTTGATAAACTGTTAATAACTCTTTTCTCAGTTATCTTGTTTGTTATAAATCTCAAATCAAAGAGGTAGTCCCCTTGGGAGTAGTTTACGTCGCGATACATGACGTCACAACCTGACATAGTGCTTATGAATGTTGCTTAAATAACTGATAGCTAAATTCCTCGTGCTATTGGTTGTGACAAAAAGGTTCAGTTTTCATTATGGTCCAGGCTGAATTTCAACCTACCCACAATCTCCGCTAATATTGGCGCCACAAATTCAAAGCCTAATCAAACGCACATTGATACAATAATTTTATCCTAAGTTAACAACGTCGTGTATCGCGACATAAACTTGAACCGTCCCACTGATAGCTTGTGCACTAATCAGTCCACATTTCTCAAACCAAAACTCCTGTGTCATTCTGTTTAACCTTGCTAATCCAAGCAACATCTAAGCTTATATTTACATTCAGTAAAGAATCTCCCTTTCTCAAATTTCCAGCGTCCCATACCCAGGTTAATAATCAATTCAATTACCTCCCAGTTAGGAAATCCAACTTGTGGAATGTTTCACCACTATAATATTTTACCCAGGCAGAATCTATCATTATGTAAATTGTGAGGGTAACATCTCTTGACAGCCTCGTAGCAGTTTCCCTTACCCTTCTGCATACCCATTCTCTAAATTGTTTGTCTTAGGGTTTGTTTCAAACCCCTAAAGGCAAAAGTGTATCCTGTACCATTAACATTTTCTCGGACCTCCTATCAAGATACCTTTGGCAAGCATAGGAAACTCCAAATCATTTGGCGACACAGCCTGGTATGTGCAATGAGGACGCACTATGTGAAGCAGAGGTTAACTTTTTTTTTTTGAAGAGGCTAATAATCTTCTATCATCCTGTTCTTAGCAATCTAGTAGCTGGAAAAAAACTGAAGGTAACGAAAGAATCATACACTGAAACTGCAATTTAAAATTGTAATTTTAGCTTTATGTGACGAGTAGCAATGTCATTTCATTAAGAAAGCTATTGTATAAAAACTGTCATAAGTTTATGTAATTATAAAGTATAATATTACTAGGTTTGAAACTGAGAGTGGATACTGTTTTTGTTTCACTTTAGATCCAACTAGGAGAGGAATTGCTGGCACGTGGTGACCTTGATGCTGGTGTGGAGCATCTGGGCAATGCTGTAGCAGTTTGTGGCCAGCCTAACCAGTTATTACAAGTGTTACAACAGACTTTACCACCACAGGTCTTCCACCTGTTATTGCAACGATTGCCCGTTCTTGGACAGGTGAGCTTTTGCACGCTACAGGTTTGATAAGTTTATGAAGGTCAGTTGCTATGAACTGCAATTTGCTTTTATAACAGAATAAATGCAGTTCACCTTAAAAGTGTTGAAGACAGTAGACTCTTTTGTACAGGGGAGTGCTACAAACTGGATGATGTTCTAAATAGGCTGTTGCTATCAAGTTTTGAAGGATTTTTCATAGATTGATATGTTGTGGGAAGTGTTTTAAGTTCAAATGAGTTTAGGCATTTTTCCAACATTTAGTATCTGATCATGGTGTAACTATTTTGTGGTGGAAACATTTTAAAAGGTAGATAGTTCCATTTGGAGGAATAACGTTTAAATTGACTTAAGGAATTTCATAATAAAGAAACATAACTATAAATTCTTAAGTTTTATTAAGCTTGTTCAGCCTAGGTGATAGTGAGTATTATTACCAATAATTAAAATACCAGTCAAGATTCATTAATTGTGAAGGAAAAAGTTAGTTGAGCTTGAAAGACAGCAATATTACAGAAGTAGTTGAAAATAACTAGTTCGGGAAATTAGATTCTTGTTTGGGAGTGAAGGAATAAATTTACTATATTTACATAACTAAGATTTTCAGTAGAGAGATAGCTTACAAGATTTTGGAAAAGATGACTGGGATGATATTGTAATATGATTTGGTTAATTCAGTAAAAGTTCGAGAGTTTAGTTAACATATGAGGCCATGTGAAGTGTAAATTTTAATTATTACAGGAAAAAGGAAGCTATATTTTGCTATTATCATAGTAATGAAAATGTTTTAAAATAATCAGGGTTACCTAATGTAATAATTTGAGAGAGATTAAAATATTTTAGATTTTGAAGAGCATGAAAAATTAAAGTACTGTAAGTCACTTGAGAGAGACAATCATCAAATTGATTACTACCAAACAATGCGAAACTGTCACACTTTTTGGCAAAAGTATGTACAGGGCATTCACCGGAAAACGCTACCCTCCCAGTCTGTTGCCGTCAGCAACTTGCTCGGTCAGTGGAGCCAGCAACTCCCGCCACACGGCACCGTGAATCACCGCACTGTTTAACACCTCTGCTGCCCCAACAGTGCAGTGACGCAGTATAATGGGACCCTTACATTGTTAAGAACGGTTTCTTTGCAATGTAGCTAGTTTGTGACTTCAGTCTCTTATTAATCAGTGTTGTGAATAAACGTTTCTTTGCGGTTTGGCTGGTTTGGGGCTTCATACTCTTACTAATCTGTACCGTGTTTGAGTGTGAGTAAAATTATGGTACGTTACAGTTTGCAACAAAGAATATTTCTCTCCGATACATATGTGAAGAAGAAATTGTTTAAAAAGTGTCGCAGTAAATTTCGTCGCGAATTTCCTGGCGCTTTACTGCCAGCTAAATCAACAATTCTGCGTCTGGTTGAAAAAGTAAGAGAAACGGGTTCATTTTTTAACAAAAAGAGACTGTCGGTCAACCGTATTCTCACAGAGGAGAAAATTGACGATATCGCTTTTCGACTCGAACAGTCACCCAAAAAATCATTAAGTCAGTTAGGGCAGCGTGTGTCTCGAAATATGTTCAGAAGATGTGAAATGTGCATTACACAAGAGGGTCAACACTTCCAGCATCTTTTATAAGGTAAGCTAATGAATTACGTCACATTTAAATGCTTAGCACATACAAGTTTATGAAGCGTAATTATTATGAAATAGTCCGCGGCCGACGGTCGAACAATGCCGGAAGCTGACCGCTCGCTCGCCAGGAGCAGTTTCTTCTTTGTAGCGCTAACAGTGGGTTGCGTTTCCCGGCGAACGCCCTGTATAAGTAGGGATGACAGATGACTGAGTCAAACTTTTCGATTACATTTGCAGAGGGTTCATACTGGTGTATTTCAGTGACTGTTGAAAATTAGTCTTATGACATGTAAATGTTAAAGAACATTGAGCGTGTAGACTTAAATTTTGGTTATGGCAAAAAAACTAAGTTTCACCAAAAAGTTAAATTTGCTTAAAGTAGTTATCCCCAATTGTTAGTGTTGGAGACCCAAGAAGGATAAAATTGACTTGTGGATTAACAAGTGATGGTGTGTTAGTTGTAAAGAATGACTGAAGAGGAACCTGTGACATATATTTGTTATGTTTGTTTGGTAGCAATCAACATCAACAAAATGTAAATTGCCGCTCAGAAATATTTGGTATTAACAGCTCAATAAATCCCAGCAAGCTCTTATGTTTTTCACTCTTTAATTCCTTTCATGGGTGGATAGAAATCTTTATAACTTCCTCATGTAAGGCTTGGGTGGCAACCGAACAGTTTCGGAAACTTAATGATTAATCCTCTTTGAAATAGCTATAAATTTGCAACAATCATTGTTATAACAATTTGTGGGGAGGTTGCCACATCTGTGAATAACCAATTCATGAAGAGATCTTGAATGGTCCAAACCATTATGACAATACTAGTACTTTGTTGCTAGTGTAGTAATCATTTTGGGTGACAGCTACAGTTTTTAACTTGTATGTGAATGTGTGCAGAGAAATTTATTCTGTTTAAAATATAAATGCTTTCTGACTGTGAACAGTAGCAATACATAAATGATTCAGAATGGGATTTTATATATTTATATTTTCTTTGCTTGTCAAAAAAGTTGATTATGATTAACTGATATTTTTATATGTATCATCAAGATAGATTGATTTTATGTGATCATGATAAAGATTCAAATGAAAATATTGGTTATTTAAATATGTTTTACACTACTATTACTCCGCGATTCACTAAAAGTGTTTGGCGGCGGGTGCATTGCACCTATCAGGAAAGGTAATGGTTTGGCAGGGATATAAGGGATATGGCAGGTGAACATAATATTGTGGTGAAGTGGAACTTACAGGAATGAAAGAGAGCAATTGAGAAGATTCCATTGAATTTGTGTTGTAACAGTTTAGTAGTCTCATGTATTGATTATCAAAAAAGAAACTAAATGCATTTTTGTCATTGTTATGAATAATTTGATTAGAGTACTGTTTTCATGATAACAACTGTTTTGCAAAAAAGATCTTGTGCATCTTTACAAATCTGATACAAGCTATATATATGAGATTAATACAATTTTATTTTATTTTTCCACCAGAGGATTGCAGCATCAAGTGGGCTTAGTGCGACGGGTGCTGAAGATGAGCTTGAGTGAAATTGGAAGATGGTGGGCCATGTAGTGCCAGGCTAGCATTCATGTGGACCATTATAGGAACACAAATTTTAAAACACTAAATGTCTGGATGACAGTTGAGTACAAAGTGACCACACCACTAGTAAAAATTTATTATTAGTTAAGAAGCAACATGTGAAATGATTTCAAAATTTTAAGTTTGATATTTATTTCACTGGCGAAAGCTTCTTGTGATTGGATCATGATTTGTGCATTTTGAGCCTTTTTATTTTTTATCTACTGCATTTATAGTGGGAAGGACTTCATTAAAAATTTGGTTGATGGACATACCATTGTGTGTAAAAGTGTGATAAAATAGTTAAAATTGTTCACATGTTAAAATTAAAATAAATGCACTGTTTGTTGTCCATAGACATTACATTGTTTTTATTCAGTTCAATTCTGCTTCATCTGTTAAGTAAAATTTACTTTTGATTTATTATTATGGATTTCCACTAAATTGGTGGTATACAATGTTTATTATATAATTATATCTGTAGAGAAGATTGTAATGTTGTCGGTTAAGTCCTATCTTTTTGACACACTTTGCTTGTCCAGTAATCCTTAATAGTTGCAGGTATGCTTATCTCACTGTGTGAACAGTAACAATACATAAATGATTCAGAACTGTATATTTAGATTTTCTTTGCCTATCAAAAAAGTTAAGCAACCGATGATATTTTATGATTAACTGATATTTTTATATGTATCATCAATTTACTAATGGAAGTAGCACCTTTTGCTTCTGATGAGTAAATTTCAAATAGTTAAAAAAAAAGAAGATATATCACTTTTATAGGAAACAGAGATGCATAATATTTTTTAATGAAATGAGAAGAATTTAGTCAATGGACAGGATGTTTTAATTGTTGTTATTTTTGGTGTATGAAACAAATTGGTTAATGAAAATCCTTTCAATATCCTGTATGAAAGCCATTGTGGTGGGCCCTTTTGGGGGTTGATCCGCGCCACGGGTTTGTCAGGATGGTGTGGCCACTGGGGGAGTGGACTTACTTGTGGATGTATCTGGTACTTCTCTTCTCGCAGATCGGGGCAGCCGTCAGTTACTGGACCGCCGATAGTCTGCTGCCTGCTTGCTAAGAATAATTGCTTTCTCTGTCACCACGCCCTGAGGCGAGCAAACAGTAGAGGGAATACTTTGCCTACTGAAATTATTAATGAATTGGTAGACGGTCTACTGCAAGTTTATTGCCGTAGAAGTTTGCGATACATGGCAAGTAATCGCCGAAAGCCACAGTCCACTCCGTGTCGGTTTGCAGAAAAGCACTTAGCGATTACGCGACGAGCGGATAGCTGGCTGGGTCGGCAAGTCGATGCCCGTGGCGTGTACGATCAGCTCCGGTCTCCAAGTGACCGCTCCTTGCTACATTACTTAAAATGAAGGCTCAGTTGACCTGCTTAGCGGGGCGGCAATAACCTGTCGGACATCACACCCACTATCGAGCGAATTGCACATTCCTGAAGTGGCGATGACCGCGCGGCCCCATAAGTGGCGAAATCGCCTCTGTCATCAGGTCAACGGCTGGTTGGCGACTTTTGTCGCTCGAACAAATTCCTGTACTTTAGTAATAGTTACTATAATTCATTACGCCTCTGACACCATGTTAAATTACTGCTGAAGTGGTTTCATCTATTGTTGCAGTGGTTCATGGATGACATTTAATTGTTACTGTGCATTTTTACTTAAGAAGGTGGTGGCATCTGGATAACAATTTACATAAGTTTTCATTTGTTGAATCACTTTGAGCTATTTATTATATTGACTCCATTGCAGCGGTGAAGAAGACCATCCTGTAATAAAAAAACTTAAGGATATACAAAGTATACTTCAATAATTACTGAATTCATTGATCTGCTTCCATAATGATCCACAAAAATTGCTCAATACATTTTTAACACTTTCACTGAAGACAAATTGCAATAATAGACAGATTTCCTTGGTGAAAAATAAACTAAAGAAATTAGATAACATTTGCAAATGAACTCTGGCAGTAGCCATGACCACTTGTGAAATCTTATAACCATAGCATTCCTCGAAGATGCTGGCCGGTTATGTCTTGTATTGAGTGAATTCAGTGAAAGCTTGATAAGGTAAGTAAATTTGTGCAGTCTTATGACATGGTGCGGAGAGCATAAGGCTTCCCATTACTTACCAACTGTAATCTAACTGTACCGTGCCACACTAATAACTTAAGATATGATAGGGGAAAACAACCTATCACTCACCTATGATGAAGGCAGGAGAGCTAGACAAACACAAAAAACAAACACATTGGGGTAGGCCCCGATGTATACACATCTTCCCATATGTATCACCTCTTGAATAACTAAGGTTATGAACCGAAATATTGTGTAATTTGTTTTTTGTTTTCTCTTTTATTCGTCTCGGCCCTCTTGCCTTCATTTGTGTCGAGTGACTGTTTGTTTATCCCTATCGTATCTTTATTTCAGTGCTTAATGGCAGATTCACTGTCACCTTTATCCAATACTAATGAATTATCAGTTATAAAGCATTGTGGTAAGCCAACCATTAATATATTAATTGATAGCATAATAATAAATACTACATTACTATATTTTAGTTACATTCACTGCAACAACACTAAACTATTATTCAACTTATTAAATACTACCAGTGCCTGTGACTTTGTTCATGTGGACCAGAAAAGCTCTTGTTTGTTTTTTTTTCTTCACCTAATAAACTAACACCTTTAATTTGCTAAAATTTTGCATGAATGTTGTGATGTATCAACATCAGGGCTAAATATCAATTAATTGTGGTTTCAGAATATAACAGAAGTAATCAACACAATTAAATGATTTTTTTTTACTATTGGTTTATTAATAGTAGATGTGAACTCTGTAATGATTCAGTATCAAATATAACAGAATAAGTTGGTGATGGGGCTTGGAGGGATATTGGTCAAAGAATTAGGAATAGTGCATGGAAGGGGAAAGACGACCACAAGCACAAGCTGGCGCTCGATTTCTTGTATAAGGGAGTGGGAAAATTTTCTTTTGCTGGTATGAATGTCAGAGATTGGAACAAAGTACCAAGTGAAATGATGAATAATTTACCAAAAACACTAAAGGAATTTAAAATTTGTAAATAAGAAAAGTAAATGCCAAATGATGGCACAAGCTTTCACAGTGTACATTTTTGTTAAAATGAACTAGTTAGTTTTAACATGATGTGCACATAAACATACAAAAATTTATCATTTTAACCCAAGACATAATTACACTGCACACACCTTAAGATCAGTAGTTTTTGTGTGATGCTTGAAGAGAAATCAAGAGTAAAAAATTTACTGGTTTTGCCCCTATCCTTCAGAACAATGTTACTAATGTGGATAAAAATAATCTTATGCTATATGAAATTAAGGACAGACAATAAAACCCAATACTTACCACAGATGACCATGGCTGGGAAAGATGAACACAAAAAGACAAACCTAAGTGATTCAATATTTCGAGGGTTATCCTTATGTTAGTGGTGAGGCTTCTATGTGAGCTAGTACAATGAAGGCAAGTGAGTTGATATATGAGGTGTGTTGTGCAAGTAGCTTGTCCTGTGGTCATGTTGGACTGGGTGGTGGTAGCCGGGTGTATGTTACATGTTTGCAGCGAAGTCCGTTATTGGGAATGATTCTCGTGGTGGTTTGGGGGAATTACAGGTTGAATATTTGTGATCTAAGATATTCTTGAGATTGGTTGGTATACTGAAACATGTGCATGGTGCACTGGATAGTACTTTGTGGCAAATTGTGTGCATGCCTGGTGTCTCACTTGCAAGAATAAGGTTAAGCACCAAAATATTGCATCACTTGTGTTTGCCTTTGCCAGCCACTGTCATCTGTGGTAAGTGTTGGGTCTTATTTCTCTATCCTTCCTTAATTTCATTGCCTTAAAGCATTCTCTTACTAATTGTTATTATCCTGTGCTACATGCAATAATACAAACTGTCAGTATTTGCTGTTTCATTTAAATCTGTCCATTAGTTTTCACGTAAAACTACAAACACAACTTTCCTACAATTTTATTATATAGTATAGACTGGTAGTGCCATGACTTTCTTGAAATTGACCTGAGAAAACTGTCAATTTTTTTCTTCCCCTTGCAAATTATTACCACTAATTTTGCAAAAGTTTTGTGATGCATTAACATCAGGGATAAATTTGATTAAAGATAGGTTTGAGAACAGAGAAAAAAAATCTACATAATTATATGTGTCACAATTTTTTGTTAGTTAATGTACAATGGTGGCTATGAATGTGGTAATCAATTGGTACCAAAGACAAAAGTCGGTAAAAAATGTAAATAGGGAAGGATATGGAAAATAAGCTGTCACCACTGATGTAGGCATAAGGGCCAGACTGGTTTATCTACTTGCGATTCCTAATTTTCACTGCCTAAAAGAAGTCTTATTGCCACTACCATCTGAAATTATAAGTTGAAAAAAGTACATACTGTAAATTATGTGTAACTGTTCCTGCGCGACACGAGAAGACAGCGTGACTTAACTAAAGTACACTTAATCCTTTTTGAGAAGGTACCCTGAAGTATAGATATATTAAACAGATAATTTATTACTTAATTTCTATGGAGCTTGGTTTAATTAATCTGCTGGAAATCCAATCATTACTTCAGTATTTGCTCTTAAAACAGACATGATAATTTTTCTTTTGGAGTGGCTAAATTTACATATAGAAATGTCAGTTTTTGATAAATATGGTATAGTAAAATTTCCTGCAATTTTATAATTAATTTAAAATATTTCCTTTCTGGATTGCAGTTAAAAAATTGTAAAATAATCTTTCATCTCCAGCTTCCATGACCACATGCCCCCTTTCCTCTCCTTTAGATCCAGAATTACCAGATCAAACCATGTCCTCCTAGACCAGCCTCTAGATCTTTTTCCCTACAATTCTTTTTCCAGCCATATACAGTGCAACCTCGATATAACAAATCGGAGGGGAACAAGAAAATATTTATTATATCAAGTAATTCGTTGAACTAAGGTTTGTTATGTTGAGGTTAGGTTGGTCTAAAATTCGTTATAAAGAGGTAAAAAAATAGTTATATTCACCTCAACATTACGTACTTATCTTGCTATAGCGAACAACTTCTACTAATAAATGATAACACATTTTTATCAAATTACTGTATGTATTTTCTATTTAAAAACAATTAATTAGGTAACAAAATTTTTTTCTTACATTAATAATCAAAATTGAATGCAGTAAAATCCGTAAAAGTAGGTACATGTCTTGGTGGGTACATACATTATGTAGGTAATTTAATGTTAATTTCAAAGATTCGCACAACAAAAATCATGAATTAAAGGTAAAGAATCAACAATGTGGTTATAGTAGCTTAATCTCAAATTTTGTTCATCTTGATTAGAAAAAAAGTCATAAATAGTTGTCTGTATCACCGGTAAGAGTTATCACATCCAAAGCGCAATCTAATTTCGTGATGGAATTGACTACATCGTCACTCAAACCTCCCTTTTTGAGAAACACAGATTTTATTATATTTAAAGCATTATAAGCATCTTTTATCGTGAAGTTATGCTCATCAATTTCACCCCCTTCTTTCTCGTCTTCATCCGCTCCTCCATTAGTAACCGGCAACACAGATGTGACGATGTCAGCATCAGTTAGTTCTCCACAGATGGCTAAATAATTATCAAAGGTAACGAAGTCTTCGAACTCAGTCTCTTGAAGGTGCAATTCTTTTGAACTCTTTGCCAGGTCCTAGCAAGTTCTGCGACTGGTAAATCGTCCTCCTCATCTTCTCATGTTACTTTAAACCCACTTTTCTTGAAGCAGTTTGCAATGGTCTTTTCAGTGACTAGACTCCAAGCTTTGGCGATCATCCACATGGCTTGTAAAACGTCAATTGTAGTTGGTGTTTGACGTTCAACATCAGCAAGAAATCGTCTGACAACTTCCTTCCTATAATGCATTTTGAAGCTTTGGATGATGCCTTGGTCCAGTGGTTGTAGTTTTGAAGTGGTATTTGGAGGCAAGTACTTTATTTTTATATTTTCCAGGTTAGGAATTTCTCCGTGTGCAGTACAATTATCGATGAACATTAGAATTGTCTTGTTTTTTTCCTTCATCTCTTTATCCAGACTTTTAATCCAATTGCAAAAAGCATCACTAGTCATCCAAGCCTTATGGTTGGACGTGTAATCTGTTGGCAGATTATTGACATTTTTAAAACATCGCGGTTTTTGATATTTTCCGATGATGAGTGGCTTAAGTTTGTAAGTCCCAGTACAATTTGTTCCCAGCAGTACTGTTAAGCGAAGTTTTCTGTTTTTTCCGCCATTACATTCATCGCCTTTGAATGATAAGGTTTTGTCAGGTAAACATTTATAGAATAGTCCAGTTTCATCGGCGTTAAAGATGTCTTCGGGATCGTATCCGGTGGTCATCTCTGCCAGTTTGTTTTTCCAATCATCACGTACTTTTTCATCAACACTACCACTTTCACCGCATATTTTTCGAAAAACAATCTCGTTTCGTTTTTGGAAATTTTGAAGCCACCCGTTGCTAGCACGGAACTTTTCATGTCCCAATTCTACTGCAAACTGCTGAGCCTTTTCCTGAAGAATATGGCCTCCGATTGTGATTTTTTTGTTTCGGCACTGTTTTAACCACTTCAACACACATTCCTCTACGTCTTTAAACTCGCATGATTTTAATCTTTTACTGTTTACAGGCAAACCACTTTCTTCTGAAAACTTATCTTTAAATTTTAAAATTGTAGCCAATGTACTTGCGGGAATCCCGAACTTATTAGCTATGTCTAATTTTTTCGTCATAGGATTTTTGTCAACATAATTAATAATGTTTCGCTTTTCTGCAACCGATAAGGACACCTTTTACGTTTCTGAGCCATTTTAACTTAAATCTTTAACAATAGTGACGAGCAGAAGTATTTACATTACTTTCAATCAAACAACATTGATTGTTTTACGAACAAAAGCGTGTCGAAACATGTCGCGATTGGTGGGAACTTGATATAAAGGTTTTTGGTTGACAAAATTCGTTAATTAGAGGTATGTATACTTTTTCTTGATAGTTGAAAATTCGTTATAAAGAGGTTGTTCGCAAAAAATGTTCGCAATGTAAAGGTATATTTTATATTGACTCTTATGGACAATTCAAGGGGATTACGAAGAATTTGTTAAATCGAGGAATTCGTTATATTGAGGTACGTTATATTAAGGTTGCACTGTACTTGCTACAATTGGGTCCATCCGTTTGACATGTCCCAACCATCGCAATCTGGCTTTGACAAATTGTTCATGAAGGGTTAAATTGACTGGGACCTCTTTATGGATCTTGCCTCTTCTGTTTTTTTTGTAGCATTGATCTCGGGAAGTTCATTTCTGCCGCCTGGAGTTTGTTGTCGTCTCTGCTGGTGGTAGTACATGCTTCCAGGCTGTACATTGGTGGCCATCAATAAAGTATGTCTCATCTTAAAGAGGGAGGGGGTCAACAGTGTGACAAGGGGGTGGGGGGAGTCATAAGCTTCGTGATGTAACATGTATAATTTGTATCACTTTTTGGCATGTGGCGGCCACGTGAGTTCACGCTTGCTGTACCTATGGTGTTATTTGTCAGCCACTGTTGACATATGCTGAAACGCAAGTACCACCTTTGAGACTTACAAAATATGAGTTCCACATACTTATTTAAACGATCATATGTTGTCTATATCTTTCATCATACAAAGCCATTAACCAACACAAGCAATCACATAAAATGGAATACGAGGGTTTACCCATCACAAATATTCGTCATCGAAGCACTACCTCTAGATGTGACGGGGAAGTCCTTCAATAAACAATGACGATGTTATATGGTTACATGAAAAAGATTCTGACACATTGAATGTACTTAACATTATCCAAATGAAGAACTTAGTCATTGATATATATATATATATATACACAGGGTGTTACAAAAAGGTACGGCCAAACTTTCAGGAAACATTCCTCACACACAAACAAAGAAAATATGTTATGTGGACATGTGTCCGTAAACGCTTACTTTCCATGTTAGAGCTCATTTTAGTTTCGTTAGTATGTACTGTACTTCCATGGCCCCCACGCTCTCCTGGCCTCAACCCTCTTGACTTCCATTTATGGGGGTATTTGAAAGCCCTTGTCTACGCAACCCCGGTACCAAATGTAGAGACTCTTCGTGCTCGTATTGTGGACGGCTGTGATACAATATGCCATTCTCCAGGGCTGCATCAGCGCATCAGGGATTCCATGCGACGGAGGGTGGATGCATGTATCCTCGCTAATGGAGAACATTTTGAACATTTCCTGTAACAAAGTATTTGAAGTCACGCCGGTACATTCTGTTGCTGTGTGTTTCCATTCCATGTTTAATGTGATTTGAAGAGAAGTAATAAAATGAGCTCTAACATGGAAAGTAAGCGTTTCCGGACACATGTCCACATAACATATTTTCTTTGTTTGTGTGTGAGGAATGTTTCCTGAAAGTTTGGCCGTACCTTTTTGTAACACCCTATATATATATATGTGTGTGTTTACTTGTATTTCACTTTTCAGCCACCACTACCTAGCACAGATCACTGGTCTTTGTGTGTGGAAGTAGCATGGAGTATCCTGTCATGGCTGAATGTCAATAGCTGTGGGAATGTGGGAGATATGATGGTTAAAAGTGGTCGATGCAGGGCAATTTCATATTTTGACCAAAGACCGTAAAGGTCACTCTGCTGCCACAACTACATAATATAGACCATTGGTGTTTGTGTGTCATAGTGGTATCGTGTCTACTATCGTGTACTATGGTGATTAGATGTCGGTAGCTATGGGGGTGTGGGAGATATGGTGGTTGAAAGTGGTTGACTTGCGGCACTTTCATATTTCTACCAAAAACGTATGTGTCATGGTATATCACTTTTCAGCCAAAACTATCTAGCGCAGATCACTGGTATTTGTGTGTGTAGCACAGAGTCACCCGTAGATGACGACGTTGGCCGAATTTCGGTAACTGCGGTAGTGTGGGAGATATCGTGGTTGATCAAGGATATTTTCGTATTTTGACCAAAGACGTGTCCATATATTTTACTTTGCTGTCTGAACTACATAGCGCAGATGATTGGCGTTTGTGTGTGGTAATAGCATCGAATCTCCCATCGTGCACTATGGTGGTTAGATGTCAGTAGCTGTGAATCCAAATTCTTTACAAACACGAACGAAGTCGTGGGCACCAGCTAGTAAATAATATAAAAGAACAGGTTCAAAAGTCCATGGAAACTAACTTTTTTATCATTCTATTTGTCATGTTTATCAATTTTCTAAAATTGATTTATTGTTGATTTTATGAAAAAATATTTTAAATAGAAATAAATAATTTTGAAAGTGCTGTTTTAATATAATGATTTCCAATTTTAAAAATGCAAAATATGTGACGTCACTCCAGGGTAGGGGGGTCACACAAATATGACCATCTGTGACAAGGAGGGGAGTGGGGGGCTAAAAAAATCAGTAAATTCATGTGACTTAATTTATGGATGGCTCCTTGTTAAGGGTAAAAAGTATGTATTATGCAGTGACAGTTTAGCTCTAATTGGAATATCTGTCCCATGTAAGCTACCTAACTTGATTATGGAATTGAGATCCTTTTTGTACTCTGTTAATAATTTCGTCCCGAGATCGACTGTCAGAAGTTACTTAACTGTACAGGTACTAAAACTTATTGACCTATTTTTCCCCCCAGATAAAACTAGGATTAATATCGTCTGCTGACAGCCATTATTACTGCTTTTGTGTGGCTTATTTAAGTCCAAATTCTTTTTGCTTGTCTTAGATGCTCATCTTCTGTTTTACCTTTTCTTGCGTGCATCCCAAAATCACAACACTGTCTGCACATGCAAATGATTTCAAGTCATCAGGATCGAGTTGTTGTTTTACTCTCTTCATAATTTCACCCCCTACAGTGTTGAACAACAGTGGCAATTGTTGTAAAAAATAAGGTTAAATTTCAAAATACATGCAGGGGTGAAGGCCTGCACCTCAGCATTCAGTCTAGAGGCCTGCAGGTCCTAAATACGGCTATGAGTAGGACCCTCATCATCTGAGTCCCCAACCGTGTTGAGATTACCACCAATGGAAATTAATCTTCACCCAAGACTTCTTTTTAGACATTTCACTTCTGTAGTTAAACTTACACAACACTTGAATCACAATTTCTTCTAGCCTCTATGGTGGTAGCATATAGTTTGCTCACCTCTGACAAATCTGGAACAGACGATGTTTACTCCATGAAAGAGGCAACAGCATAACTGAAGTAACTTATGTTGTGGAGTCATAACCAAAATGTAATTGCATAAATTCTTCCATTTATGAGTAAATGAAGTGATAGCAAACAATGATTACCTCTAATTTTTTAAAAGTTTATAGCACTTAATTGTGTACTACCAGGTATCTTTACTTTTTAAATTTCATCCTTTGCTATAGCAACTTTATAGATGTAGCAAGATTTTTTTGATACATGTGGCATATTACCATTCAGTGTCAAAAGCACTACCCCTAGGTGATATTTATGCATTAAGATGTCTTGTATTGCAATTCACAGAAAGATTATTCTGTCCAAAGTAAGATGTTTTAAGTTCACACAGAATAGATTGTAGGTTACAAGGTACTACAAAAGGCAATGGTTCACCTGTCCTTGTGCTGAAATAGTTACTGATGAGCAAGATTTTTGAGGGACATTAGAACACTGGTAATGTTTACTACCCTAATTTACATAACACATGACTGCGAAGAAATTTTTTTAAAATAATTTCATATCAATATATAGATGTTGACATATATATTGAAATATAAGCTTTGTTTAACATATCGCACCACTTTTTAAAAAATTTGCGTTTACCTAGATAAATATAGCTCCGGTAAATTCTTCAAAAAGAATCTTGAAAGCTGTCCTCTTGCATATCAGGGATAAATTTGCATCAATACCTGTAGCTCATTCAATTTATCGTAAAGAAACTAACGGAAACTTGAAATTAAAATGCACCGAACACAAATGAATAATTTGCGGTGACTTAAAAATCATATGCTTCCTGCTTGGTCAACAGCAAGGTTCCACAAAATTCCCATGTTATATTTGTGAATGGGATAGTAGAGCAAGAAATTTACATTGGGAAAACTGATTAGCAAATCAGGACAAGATTGAAAGTTGGAGTAAAAAATATCAACCCAAATACAATAGATCCAAATGAAGTATTGCTTTCACCACTTCACATCAAACTTGGTTTGATCAAAGTTTGTAAAGGCATTACCACAAGATTGAAATACTTTCAAATATCTATGTTCATGTTTCCCTAGCTTATCTAAAGCCAAGTTGAAAGAGGGAATAATCATAGGACCTGATACCTGAAAACTGTTTAAGGAAGCAGAATTTGAGAAAGTGATGACAACCTTAGAAGAACAACATTTTTAAAACCAGGCATTTTCTTCTAAGTTTTTGGGTAACACAAAAGATCCCGATTATAAAAATATTGTCAAAGAGATATTAAACACCTATAAAAAATAAGGTTGCAATGAGTCTGAAACATCAGTTTTTGAAATGAGAATTAAGTTTTCTCAGCGTATGGCTGACAATAATTCTTCTTGGGTGCTGTGTTGTCACAGTGGTAGCTTCCATATGACATCTCACCTGATGAAGGCAGTGGGGGTTGCTGCCAAAACGTGGAAAGAAGAAATTATCCGGCACAATACCAGAGTAGAATTCTTGTCATTTTTTGAAGTCTCATACAGTTTTATAAATATATATAAAAAGTCTAGGCAACTACAGTGAGTAACAAGGTGAACAGTTCCAGCAAGATGTAAAAGAGATGGAAAGAAGGTAGGCCACTGGGACATTAATATATGGTAGACTATTGCTGGATGATACATTGAGAAGTAAAACTTCATTAACGAAAACCAACAAAAACATTTTTCTATATATGAAAAAAATATTGTTATATACTTTTGTGTATTATTTAAATAGCTATAGACCCAATAAACCTTTGGAAAATATTCTCAAATTATCATCATTCATTTTATTTAATTTTTGTGTTGTGCTTATTTGTATCCAAATATATCATGAATACCATTTTATATTACCTTTAAGACAATACCAAAAAAATTATATATATATATAAGTTTAAGAAAACTTTTAAAAAAATAATTTAACAGCCCCGTGTAATTATTGTTCAAATACGGTATATTATACTGCTGAACTCTGTGGTATTCAAGGTATGGACGTATCGGTGGCCCAGCAAATGACGAATAGAATGATTTCATTAAGTTTTGATACTGTATTTGGAAAAAAAAATGACAGTGGCTGAAAAGTAGCCACTTATTCTTACTTTTCAGTTGTCAGAGGTGTCACTATATTTGCAATTAGAATGTCACTGGAGTGGGGTCGGAATGGGGGGCAAGAAAGGGAAATTACATCAGGATGGCTCCTTTTTTTGGATCATTTGTTGACAACAGAAAATGGAAGTTGTATAAGTAAACAAATACCACCGCAAAAGAATTCCTGGTAGCAGCAGTGTCTGCTACCTTGACTCCCAGTTATGTACAAGGTAACATCAAGCATCAATTTAGATGCTTAGTAGCTTGGAAGATGAAACAGTTTAGTGCCATAATACAGCAAGAGTATGACAAATTACAACTGGTAATTTGAGATAATTTAAATCCAAAGTGATGTTTTCAGTTTTACATCAACTGTCTACCATATATTTATCTTGTCTTATTCTTTATCAAACCATTAAATTTAAAACATAAGAAAGGTGGGTTTGAAATGATTTCCAAACTAATTTGTGGCAATCAATATATTTTCAATCAATTTACAATGATTCACACATTATCAGTTACTTTACAAAAATAAATTCTGCATCATGTATAACACACCTCTCTGAGGTCAAATATAACAAAGTTCTCTGTATAATTATATATTCAAAACATTATCATATACACATTTGATATTGCCAACTAAACAACGTTTGGGCTAAAACAATTACACACTCTTACATAATCTGTAAATAACATCTACACATAATAAATAGGGAACAATTCATTAAAAAAATTAACAAGGCTTTGAAATGTATAACAGATTGCAACATTAACAAATTACTCAGCCAACTAACCACACTTCACATACTAAAAACTACATCCATCCCACAATGTATTTAATAGGAACCTTTGATTTACAATGCCCAGCTTATAAAATGTGCAGAGAATCAGTTTCTCATGTCCTATCGACATTAACAGTTGCAATATTCAGATATACAAGGATTGTAAAATTATAAGGTACAAAGGTAACAATATTGTTTGGAATATCTGGCAGAAGAAAATGGATGTACGAAATCTGAGATTTATTAGAAAATTCTACCTTACACAATTGACAAACCTTGTACAGCTAAAAATCATCAATATTAGAAAGCAAAAACAGGGTTCCTGGGATGGAGATTGGCAACAAAATTAGTGTGAAATTAAAAGATTTTAGATTAAATATTTGTATCAGTCTTGCATTATAATAATACAATGATATTTGGCGACCACCGAAATCTACACATGTTCAGACCACTAAAAAAAACATTGAATGTTTTGCCAACTGGATATAACAATTGGGAAAGGCTTAATTTAATGAAAAAGCCTTATAGGGTATAGAAAGTATAAAGGGGGGGGGGAGGCAGAGATGAAAATGGGATGGTTGGGAAAATTATTTTTTAACACAGTGTGCTACAAAATTACCGAGGTACAAAAATACATTTAACCAAGACTGAAAACATATTTCTCCGATATTCCATTAAAACATTAAAAACCGACCCAGTTACACCCAGAAACTTGGCTAATTTAGTCGTACTGATGTCCCTCATCGGTTTACAGACTAGATGATGCAGCTCCCATTGGTAAAAAAATTAAGTGTTTGTTCCAACAGGTGCTAATGATATGCTAAGAATAGCATGTAGATGGGAACACAGTCTTTCCACTCTTTCACAAATTAGACTGTTATTTCAAAGCCATGAGAAAAACTACTGTGGAAGAGGACACAGATGTCACTTTCCTGCAAGGAGGCTCACAAGTACTTAAAACAATTTTTCAGCTAACAGAAGCTTCATTCATCTTTTTTGCCTCAGCCATGATAGCCATTGCTCCAGCCTTTATCATACGTAATGCCAGGTCTTCACCAAGCTTTTCAGCTTCCTCAAGATCTGCATAAGAGAGTGTTGCAGGTGACATGCTGCAAAAGAGCTTCGGCATCCGATATGGGCATTTCCTGGAACAAACAGCATCACAGCATATACAATACCAACATTTATGACAGTCACTATGGCAAAGACTTTAAACACAACAATAAGAAACAACAGATCAGACAGGAGATTAAACTGAGGGTCAGAGCAGTAGGATGTTATAAATTTAGTTAAAACCTGTGTTACAAACATTAGACTGCCTGAATGTCAGTTTTCATATTCATATTGTCTAATTCCCTCAATCAAGTCTGTATCTCCAGCATGTGTGCAACTATTGAGCATTGTAATATTTGATAAATTATGTCTCTCAATCTGGCTGGCTACTCATTAACCACTAGAGAGATGATGGAACAGTGTTTCTCCTAATTTCTTCTGAGAAATGAATGCATTTTATTAAATATGAAAATATACAATGGAACAACCTAATAAAGAATTTAAAACAGCACTTTGGAGTACTTATTTATCAAATTTGATCACATCCTAGCACATGAAATATAAATATATATAGAGAGCGCGAGAGAGAGTGGCTGCTTGGTAGGCAAGTCTTGCGCAAGCCCAGCCACTTACATCTGTTGACTTGAAGAAGGGTTTTGCCTGAAATATTGTATTTTCTTCATTTTTGTGTTGTTTTATGTTGCTGCTGCCCTCCTCCCTTCAACTTTGGTGAGTATGGGGTGTATTTTCATCTGTCTTTCCATATAAATATTGCCTCGCGGCATTTCTTTCCTTTCATTGTTACCTATATATATATATATATATATATATTTTAAATACATATGGGACAAGACACTATAAAATTGACTATTTATCCATTTACTGGCCTTCTTGATGCGGCAAAATAAAATAAAAATGTTTCCATTACTATGTTCAAAATAGCAGAAATTTTGCAAGTGAAACAATTTTCTCAGAAAAAACTTTTGACTCAATTTAATTGCAATGGAGCACTTGCTCCGGTGGCAATTTCCCTACACACATAGACCCCCCCCCCCCCCCAATTCCCTTTTCCCTCTACTAATTTCAACTTCAAATTCTTTTAGTATTTTTGGTAAATTATTGATAATTTCTCTTGGTAATTTATTCCAGTCCCTGCCCCCCTAATCTACAAAAGAAAATCTTCCCAAACCCTTATGCCTGAAATCGAGTGCCAATTTGTGATCATGGTCATCTTTCCGCTTCCATGCACCTCTCCTAATTCCTGCACCAATATCTTTCCAGGCCTCATAACCAATATACACCTTGTACATTCCCATCATTCTCTTCACCCTCCTCCTGTCTTCCAATGAATATCATCCCAGCCCCTTTATCGTATCAGTTACTGATTTTGTTCTGCAGTAATTTCCAGAGACAAATCTAACAGTTCTTCTTTGTACACCCTCCTACTCAGACAGCTGAAGGATTTTGAAACCTCTTCCTACTACCTGACCAATGTGGCTTGCCCAGTTGAATTTGATATCAAATGTTATGCCAAGGTATTTGCATCGAGTGGGGACAAGGAACAGGAATGAATTTGGCCATAGCCTTTTGAAGGAAGCATCCTGACTTTGCCTAGAATGATCTGGGGAAACCATGAAAAATCTGAATTTGAATGTCTGGATGGGGATTCGAACCGGCCTCCTCCCGAATGCAAGGCCAGAGCATTAACTACTCACCCACCACGCTTGGTTTCAACAAGCAATTCTTTCCCCACCTTATAACTATAATCAATCATTAGTTTTTTAAACTGTAGACCTAATAAGCTGACACCTCTTTGCATTTATCCTCAACCCATGGTGACCTACCCAGCAAGATATCCTTATCACCCTGCAGCTGTTCACAGATTCTTACCATTTTGATCCTTTTATATAGCATCATATCATCTGCAAACAAGCTAACTTCTGATAGTAATTCATCAACACAAACATTCATTAGAATGAAGAATAGTAAAGGTCCCAATACACTACCCTGTGGCACTCCTTTTTTTTTTTCACTTCCTTTTATACTGTTTTTCCCACCCTAACATTTCTCTTTCTTCTTTTTAAGTATTCTTGTACCAAGTAAATCTCTTTTTCATCCACTCCAATAGTTTTTACCTTATTTAGTACTATTTTAAGACTCACTCTACCAAAATCCTTTGAAAGATTTAGTGCTACACTATCATTTTGGCCTTTCTTGTCTACTTCATCTGAAATATCTTGCATATAGCCTACTATCTGAGATTCACATGAATATCCTTGCCTAAAGCCATGTCAACTTGAAAACCACTTACATTCCTCTGATGTGGTTGCAAATCAGTATCTCCATTAATTTACCAAAGCTGATTGGTACGTAATTTTCCATCCTATTTGTCATCTCTCCCTTAAGGACCCGTAATACTATCAAACTTTTCCAGTCCTCTGGTAAACCCCAAGTATCAAGACTCACTTTAAATAACATTTTGAGATAATGTACAATGTCACATCCTGCCAACTTTAATACATCTGTAGTAATATTATCTACATCATCTCCTTTACACTTCTTTAGATTTCTTAGTTCCTTCATGATAGCCTCAAGATGAATTTCAAATTTCTTAGTCTGCTCATTTCTAATTGTACGGATAAGCTCATTCTCTGATTCCTGAATCATCCCTAATAGTCTCATTTACTCAAAACCTCCGCCTTTTTCAAATCCTCAGTAACGTTTTACCGATAATTGTCTCAACAAACAGCATATTTATCAAGACAGTAAGCATTATTACAAATTGGCATATAATGAAACTAATTTTATAAAACCGTCGTGTATGTGATAATATCAGTCAATTTAAAGGACAATGTTACTAGCTGATCTGTGAGGAAAGTAATATCTAATGAGTCATGGTTAGAGAGTTTGATTCCATGACTAAAGTATCACACCCAGACTAGACTTTACATGCCTGTTCCATTATTTAGAATATTGTGATCATGATGGTGGCCAGAATGACATGGGATTAGCTGGTTCAAGCCCTCGTCGTAGAGTTTTTTTTTTTAACATTGTGACTCAGCTAGCAATATAGGAGAGGTTCTCCAATATTGTCACAACTTCCCAACAGTTAAAAAATGCTTTGGATGTTGTAACAATGACAACTGCTGTGAACTATTAGCAATTCCTTAGACTAGATAATGAACACAAAATACAGCATTCTTCCCATTTATTGTGCACTCACCTAGGTGGCTCTGCATCGTCATCCTCACAATAATGCACTTGGCAACTGGCCTCATTGCACAAGGTACGTGCTCCGTCCAGACTCCAAACAGCACCAGTTAGCATAATTTTAAGGGCGCGTCCATTAGGTACAGCATTTGACACTACAGCAACAGGAGCAGAGCAACCACCCTCAACTGTGCGTAAGAAGGTTCGCTCTGCCAGTGTGCGGAGTGCTGTCGTGCCATGGTGCAGTGGCTCAAGCAAGGATAAAGTATCCAAGTCATCCTCACGACACTCGATAGCCAGTGCACCTTGCCCCACTGCATACATAAGCTCAGTTGCGTCCAGCATCTGTCAGGATAGAATGGATTTAAAATATAAAATCATCTACACATGATCAGTAGTACTTATATTAAGGAAATGGCTTTTAAGCAGTATAAATAAGGGTAGGGAAATCACTCATCAAAAGTTGAAGGCTGCAATGAGTGAAAAACATATGTGACTAATAAAAATATATACAATATTTTGGTTTTGCACCTCATTCATGTGATAGGGAACAAGCCATATGGTTTTTGAGGTCTGCACATGTTGAAGTTTGCCACATGACTCATGTGGTAAACTTCACCGAAATACTGTATATGTTTTTGTTCGTCACATGTTTTTCACTTGTTACAGCCTTCAATTTTGGTGAGTGATGAGTCATTTTTCCTATCCTTTGTTATCTCTACATGATCAAAACATTTCTGAGATGTTTATATGGATCATTCAATTTTACGCACGAATAAGGCAATGTCAAAACAGCAAGAATTGACCAAAGATTATTGATAAATGGAAAATACAAATACCAAACCTACATGTTTGATGTAAAAACAATCACAAGCTATCATTAACTTACCTATATCTGATGTAAGAGAGAACATTAGAAGTGGATAGCTAAGAAGTTTTATTGGGCCTGAATAATTTCATGTCTTGAAGTAATGGCAAGCCTCAATTAGCATGCAGAAGACATGAAAACTCTTGCAACTAACAAAATAAATTCTAGATCTACAAAGACTTTTTTAAATACCGTTCCATAATCTGTCAATTTTGAAGTTTGTGATTTAAAACATCACTAGCATTGTGTGATAGGCGATAACCAAACGGAAATTATAACCCGATATTCAGGCCAATTAATAGTGAAAGATTGGGAATGTATGTGACTATTTTATAAAGTGCAATAACAGCAGTACTGGATTTCCCATTAGGCTGTATAGACTCCAGCCTACGCGTGGCAGCATTTTAAGGACGGTAAATTTCCTAGGGTGCCCGCTTTAGTAAGCTGTCAAATTTGTGTGCGATTATAAACATAATAGAAAAACGTCTACTATTAATTTTCATTTAAGTGGTGACATCTAGTAGTGAAGTGACAAACTCGGAACAATTAATAGAAAAGAAAAATACATTTACTATCAATTTTCATTTAGGTAAGTGGTGACAGCGACAATTAGTAAATTTTTTTTTTTTTTTGATCACTGTAGATAAACAGAGCTGAACTAGAGAGAAGGCGTAATGCGTATCTCAATTTCCAAGAAAATGTTTCGTTTTTGACTAGAATTGGTGAATTTTCAACACAAAATGTCACAAGAAAAGTTCTGTCTCTCGTGGAACATTATTCTAATGATTTAGAGGACAATTTCGTTCAGGAATGTATACATTTTCACAGTCACGTTTCATCTAATAAGAGTGCAAAGAAACCTCAGTCAAATTCGTTACTTAATCTCTCCAGATTTTTGAGGATGCAATCGCTGCGTAACATTTACCCGAACTTAGATATAGCTCTCCACATAGCACTTTGCACACCAGCCACAAATTGTTCTGGAGAAATTTTCCTTCTTAAACGAGTGAAGAATTACCAGAGGTCTTCATTATCTCAAGATAAACTAAACTCTTTGGCACTTCTATATATAGAAACAGAGTTAATGAACACCATAAACTATGATCATCTTATAGATGACTTCGCCAATCAAATATCCAGTAGAAAACTATAATTATGTATTACATTTTTTATTTTCTTGTTTGTATTCTTGTTTCACAATAAACATTAATGACTAAATCTGAATACTTTCAAGTAATGAAGTCACTCTTAATCTATATCCATTCACATATACATATAATTGTTTGCTACCTAATAAAGGTAATATAAATTAGTGATTACTATAAGGAGAAAAGGGCAGCACATAATGAACAGCCTACACCTAAAAAAAGTTTAAATCTGGTCCCGAATAACAGGGATTACTGAAGATTCCGCAAGGAATTGCCGGTGCAAACTGCAGTAGTCCAACACAAGACACCACTAGAAATACTTTCCGCGGTACATTTAAAGGTGTCACGCTGGTCCAGCATGTATTGCAACTTAATTTCTGCTATAAAATAATGGTCCAGGCTGTATTACAAGGGAAATTTAGTTGAAAGTAATACGTCATGCGATTGACTACAGCAGTATTATGACATTAGTCAATGTTGTGGCAGTGGAATTGCAATCTCCGGTAGACCACAATAACATAACTAGTTAATTTGAAGATAATCATTAAAGTGTAACAAGAGTAACACATTAAACTAATCTAGGCCTAATATAATTCAGAAAATCACAATCATTCAGCCAGCAGACAATTTTATATGCAACTATAGAGTCAAAATAGCAAATCTTCATACCTCAGTGATCCTTTTATCCCATCCCATTCGTTTAAGGCCTGCAGCAGCCAGAACAATGGCATCAAAAGTGTCACCCTTGTCAAGCTTTGCAAGCCTAGTGTTCAGGTTACCCCGAATGTCTACCACCTTAAGATGTGGGAACTTGCGGTTCAGCTGTGCCCTTCGTCGCAGGGAACTTGTACCTAGGGATAAGATTTTCAGAGTCAGATTAAGAGTGCTACATTAGGTGCCAACAAAGCACTGAACCTGATGCATTTAACCAATCATTTTCAGTAAAACATTGATCTGAAGGACTATCAAACCAGTTTGGCTGTTTTATACATGTGGCTTCATATAAAATTTGTAATTGGAGCATGAGAAAAGTTATTCTGACCAAGTTCATTGCACTAATCTTTTTTTTTTTAATGTAATGATTATGTAGCAGTTCTCTTATCATTTCCACAGACAGATGCAAAGAAAAATTCTTATAATAGAGGTTCATTTTATCTTTGAGACATTAATAGTAGTACTGTATCTTCTCAGATTCCAATCACACGGTTTAAATGAAATAATAATAAAAAAATCATTGCTTTTTGTTTAACATTTCTAACGCGGTTTTTAAACAAGAACGACTCAGAAAGGAATTGCACCGATTGGTCTCTTTTTCTATTTTAATTTTTGAAGAATTATATAGGAACAACATGAAAATTCTGCATTGTCTTTGTTTGTGTTCACTACAAATCTTGGCTCAATGTGGGGGGAAGCCCTAAACAGTGCAACAAATCAGGGGTCTATTAGAGATCGCAATCCTGCTACATCATCATTCAGTAATGTTATAATACTGCTATAGGCAAGTGCAAAACATATTATTTTCAAGCAGACATTAGGTTATAATACACCCTAGACCAGCATTTCTAGCGGTGTCTTGCATTTGACTACTGCAGTAGTATGACACAGTTTCCTTGTGGAATTGCAATCTCCAGTATTCGCTAAAACAGCTCCAATTACCTTAAAAAACATCATAAGCTTAGATGGTAAAATAATGCACTTAAGTTTACAATTTAAATTTCTATAAATGCTCACCTATTACACTTCCTTCTGGCAATGTTGCCAGGGTTTTATCACTGTGCCTTGAATGCATCACCACTGCGTCCCTAGGATCTTCCCGACTGAAAAACAAAGGATTTCCCTGGCTGTAAATTATTACCTATTTAAAACAAACACTTCCTAGAATAAGAACAGATCACAGTCAACCAGCATAATGTGGTACAACTGCTAACCTACACCAAAATAACATATTACAGAGCAGAAAAATTAACAAAGGGCTCTATTTTTATCAGAAAGGATTTCTGCTACAAGATTAATTGAAAAGTCAGCCTACTACTGTCTGTAGAGCAAATAGTTCAGGAATTTAGCATACCTTAAGACTGCACCGATGCACATCCCATCAGGCAAAACGGTGGGTAGGTCCTTTAAGGAATGAACAACTAAATCTACCAGTCCATCAGCTAGTGCCATTTCCAATTCTTTTGTGAATAGGCTTTTCTCTCCAATCTTTGTCAATGGTTTATCCAATATCTTATCACCAGTTGTGGACATTGTTACTGTAATAAAATGCTTCCATTAATGTCAAAATCAAAATTTAAATCTTTTTAATGTCAATATGTCGAAACGTGATTCTTTAGTTACAGTCTCGAATGGATGGCCACACTTACTTATGTCAAAGCGTTTGTCTGGATATTTTTCTTGGAGACATCGCACCACATATTTAGTCTGAATGAGAGCCAACTGAAAAACAACGTAATACATTTAGATCACAAAATCATTTAAGGTATTCATCTACTCAAAGCAGTGTAACATGTCAGGGAGAGATTTTGCTCACAATGACCAGTAAATTATTATCACACTTCCATCATAGTTCACTTATTAATAAGAGCGTACGCTATGGATCTGGAATTTTTAATTAATGGTTGCTTATTCAATATAAGAAATAATAAAACTACTGGTAAACACACCGGTGATCTTAAAATGCATTCTATTGTAATGCAGGTGAAAACCTACACAAAACAATTTTTATGGTCCACACACAACTTTTCTGGCTTTAAAATACAACAAAAAAATTTCTCGAGTTCAACAGATTTTTTATTCCTTTTAAATTGCAAACAGGAGTCAATAACTGTCAACAACCTCGCAAATCAAACATTCTTAAAATAAACAAAATGAACATACAATTTTGTTTTCTGTTTTTCAATTACAAACTAGTGTGATGAGGTTGCCCTCAAAATAGATATTACATAAGAATGAATTTCTCAAGAACAACATCTTCAAACAAGACTTCAACATAAATGAATCTAAAAGATTTGAGTTGGGAGTAATTGCAGGATAGAAAGTGGATGAAAAGAATTTGGAGTATGTACAAGGCATATTCTGGTTACAAGTCATGGGTAAATATTGTTCAAAGATTTAGAAGCAGCATGTGAAACCGAGGATCATAATGATAAATTACCAATTGATTTCAGGATGCTGTAGTGGGAAAGCTTTCATTTGTAGCTAGGGGAGTGAGTGACATGAAAAAATTACCTAAGGAGGTAATTAACAATATAACTCAGACTGTCAAGGATTTTATATATGAATGTTATTAGAGTGTAGGGAAATTGTCATCAAGAAATAAGCTCCACTGCAGTTTATAACAATAATAAAGATACTAAGCGCAATATATATACACAGTATGAATCTGAGTTTAAGTCATTATTATCTTAACTCATGAGAACTTTGAAGTCAAGCAACAGTCTCGAGACAGCTGATCATAAACCTAGCATATTTTACAAAAAATACAGCAGGTTATTTACTACAGCATATCTTACCTCGCTTTTTCTGGAGCCAACACGAATGCAGTTTTTTCCTCCAGTCATTTTGCTTTAATAAATTCCTTAAAATAACGAAGAAGAATGTTTACTTCTAGTATTCGGGTCACACTCCTACACTAAAACACCTGTTTAACGAAAAAAGAACCGTAGCACAATGTGTTAAAAAATGTAATACGTTTCACTCTTCTCCACATCCACAATTACTGACACTGCAGCAGATTGTGGAAACTAATATCACGCAGTTGTTTCTTCTCCGCTAGTCCTCATCTACAAGCCATTCCACTCATATACGACATTACCCACAAGACGTCTAACTTTCACTAAGCACTGCTGGAGCACCAGCGCTACTACTACCAGACAGTCGATTCTCCAAGGTTATTTAACTCGACTGCAGTCTGTTATCGATATGTGCATGCGGTAACCAAAGCGTGAGAATTGCGAAGTTCCTGCGGAAGAGAAGGTTGTGGCAATCCTTCAGAGATTACGGTTTTACCTTGTTCTGTTTATACGAAAGAACTATAAATAATACTGTTACTCCATCTCTATCGCAACCAGTCATTAACAGAAAAAATAATCTATTAAAAATACACTATTCGTAAATAACTGATTAGTTGTCATTCATATTAGGATTAAATAGCATAGGTATGCTAATTTCCAATTGTAGGTTTAATTTTGAAATTCATAAGTGCAAGCTTTATTTATTGACTTTTGTACAGTTATTATTTACAGTAATGAAGGTTAATGCATCAATCTAATACTTTTTTAAAACCAGTTAAGGGCATTGTAAAACTTTTATTAATTTTATTAGTTTATCAATTAACTTTAAGATATGCAGAGCATCGTTTTTAATTCCTAACGTTCGTTAAAAAGGTATTAGATGTTTTTAGAAAAATAATGCCTGGAAAGCATGGCTAGCTTGTGGTGAATGGTATGGATTGCAGTGAGTGTAAGAAAGGTTTCACTAGAAATTTAGTGGAGAGGACTTTGTTTTAGGTATAAGAAACTTTTAGAATGGAGGGGGGGGGGGGGAATCACAGAGATGCCTATTGAGGTGGAAAGGAAAGATGTTTGGGGTAGGGTGAATAGGATGTTTGAGAGCCAGCAATAGGTCACAGTTGAAATAGTATAAATAAGGTGTCAGACACTTCAGAAATTGTGGGGAGAATTAGGTTTGACGCTTTGCCAGAATCATAAGGGGAAGAGCCAGTAGCGGATCCAGGATTTTGGTTTGGCAAGGGGGGGGGGGGTGCGGGCATGAGTCGGGCAGGGGTAGGCTTTATAGTCATGTCGTCCTTTAAAAATCAGTAGAGCTTAAAAAAAAGTCTCCAAAATGGGGGAGGGGGTGGACCTGAATACCTTGGGAGGGGGCTTGAGTCCCGTAGCCCCCCTCCCTTACCCCGGATCCGCTACTGGGAAGAGCCTTATGTAGATGCAGAAATGGGTAAGATTCAATATATTCATGGAAGGATAAATAGGAAGAAAAAGCTTCTACTGCCAGATAGTAGCCATGGGAGAGGTGTAGTCCCTCTTCTGCATTTTTCTGATACCGATTGCAGATGCACGATGGAAAAATCACTAATACTAAAGAAACAGGTTAAGCTGATGAAACAGGGGTCGGGACTGGGAAAGGGATATCAACGCTGAAAATATCACAAAGTGAGTTTTAAGACTGTTACTAGTGAATTTCAGGAGCATAATGAAGAAAGTCATAGTGTTTGGAAACTTAATAAATATATAAAAACCTCAAGTAGTTGTAGGGTAGGGACGTGGTTAAATGAAAGAATGCTAGATTTTCACAGACGGCTACAGAATATACAGCAGAGATGGAAGAGGAATTGGTGAAGTGATATTCACAATGGCTTGTAAAGAACATTGCCATCAATTATTTGGGATAGATTTCTGGGATGAGGGTGGGTTGTACGGGTGTTGCCTGTATTCTGTAGTGAAATAATGAATGATGGAGATGAGGCGCTTGGGGAGAAACTAAATATATATTCAGAGTCCAAAGGTGATCTTAGAATTGTCATTATGGGTGATAATTTAAATGTGGGAAGTGTCATCTGGGTAAGAAATAAGATTAATAACATTAGGAAACAGAGATTTTACAAATACCATAAGGAGTCCTTAAATAAGTGACAGAATGTATCACATGAGGACCAAACATGTTGGATATATTCCTAATGAAGCCTGATGGAGACTTAAGCAACTGAAGGAATAAGTGATTACAAAGCAGTTCTGATGGATTTTAGGGAATTCAGAAAACCAGTAGCCAAAATGCAAGGAGTTGATAGATACATTTATAAAAATATACAAATTTCAAGACTGAAAAGATATTTCAGGGGAGGGTTCAGAATATGGTAGGAAGGCACAAGTACAGTGGAGTCGAAGTGGAAAGAGTTCAAGGAGATAACTTAAAGTGATGTACATAACCTACATACTATAATAGGAAGGTTAAAAGTTTAAAGAGGTTAATGAGAAGAGGACACAACAGGAATTGGGAGACACCAAGGCAGTAGAGAACACTTGAAGCAACTAATCAAGTAATTAATAGCAGCAAAGAGGGACGCTAAAGTTGGGTTTATGAAGAATATTATAGGTGTAAGGGGAGGGGAAGGTGTTCAAACAATTTAGATAAGGATGGAGAAAAAATTACTGATGGATTTGAAAATGGCAGAGATATTAAGTAAGTGGCTTAACGAGACCAGAAGTCAGGTTGTTTGCAGATGACATAATAGTATGTAATATGATCAAAAGGGAAACAGAATGTGAGCAGCTGCATGGGGATCAGGGCAGGCTATCCAACTGGAGATCAGAATGAAACAAAGATAAATTCCAAGAAGTTAGCTTATTAGGTATGCAGATTCAGTATCGGGGGCAAAAACTTTGAGTTTTCCGTCCCTTCAAATATCATTTTGCGCCCCCCCCCCCTGTTGCCATCGGTGGCAGTAATGGAACTGAAAAAAAAGGGTCACTGACTCCATTGTCTCCATCCAGAGAAGTAGTGGAGCTTTAAAACAGATCGCCACCACATCAATCTTCCGCTCCTTCAAAAACCATTTTGTTGCCCCCTTGAAGTTTGCCGCATGGGGCAAATGCCCCGGTTTGCCCCCTCTTTAGAACCGGTACTGCAAGATGAAGAAACTGAAAGTTGATTATGATTTTAAGTCGGGGAAGGAAATGCTTATTGAAGAATTGAAGTGTAAACATCTTGGCATGGCATTTGATTATTAAACTCAACTGGGCAGGCCACATTCGGCAGGTGGCAAGAAGAGTTTTCAAATTTCTTCATTTACTGGAGAGGATGATGATGGAATGCACCACTAGCGTGGGAATTGGTCAGACTATTGCTTAAATGTGGTAGTGTAGTGTTCTATCCGCATTTTGGGTATCAAATACAGTATTTTGAGGGAATGCAAAGGAAGGCCAGCAGGACACAGTCACTAGCCAGTATGACAAATGAGCTGGATTAGGAATATTTGGAAGACTAGGCGAAGGGTGAAGAGAGTGCTGGGAGTGTACAGGTCGCATATTGGCTATGAGTCTTGAAAAGTATCGGTGGAAAAGTTAGGAGATAATATGACCATAATCACAATCTGGAACTCGATTTGTAACATAGGAAGTGGGAAATTTTTCTTTTGTACGTAAGTGACTCAGGGACTGGAATGAATTGCCAAGGGAAGTAGTTAATAATTTATTAAACACGCTGAAAGGATTTAAAATTCTAAGATTGCAAAAATAGACAGGTACAAGAAATGGGGGCAAAAGGGTGTATGGGTAAATTTCACAGGAGCTTGCGCTCCATCGCACTTAAATTAATTAAAAGATTCAGAGTATAATAAACAAGGTAACTTCCGTAGGATTCATAACTAATGTTTGAAAGCTATTAACATGCATGGTTAGTCCGATCAGTTGGGGGCCTGTGGTGAATGGGGCCCTCTCTCTCTATCTTTATTTTTTTTTAGCTCTGCAACTTGCCGAGCGCATTGGGCGGATTCTTGGCCCATGGGGGGGGGGGGGGGGAGGGTGGAGAGGACCTACAGCCGATGATCGGACCCCCATCAGCCAGCGGGCCCGGGGTACATTTGACCCGCTTACCCCCCTTTCGCACCCCACCCCACCCCACGCCGGCCTAGCATGTAGCTGTAAAATGGAAAAAATATCAGATGGAAATAGAGAATAAATATTTACTTATTTGAAACAGAATGAGATAAAAACTGGAATGTCATACAGAACAACCTGAACCAGAATCTTAGTGAAAAATGTACCAATGTTATTTCACCTTCTCAAAGACTGTTTACATCCCAAAGAAGAGTTTCTTCGTTGTAACTTATAAACGTTGATTCAGTTACGGCTACACTATTTGAGACTTTTATTTTTAATAAGGTTTCCTCATGTAAGAAAAAGATATGGAAAACGTGCTCATAAAATTTAGGAAAACCATATAAAGCTTTCAACAATTCTTTTCTGTTTTAAAAGCGTTTATCTGGAGAGTTCGTCTGTCGCGATATGATTAAACCTCGAGTGATTAACTTATCATCAGTTGTTTGATATGTTAAGAACAATTACAGTTATAAGTTTTTAGAAGCTAAATATTGAATAACTTAATATTTCTTAATAAATACACTGCAAGTTACTATAATATGATGTTCAAGTGACAACAGTTAGACAGTTTCAAAATTTTGAAACTATTTACAAAAATAGTATGAATTAAATTGTAATGGAGCACACGCTCTGGTGGCAATTTCCCTAAACACCCTCTTACATTTGCTCTCTACAAATTTTAACTTTGAATTCTTTTAACGTTTTTGGTAAATTATTCATCATTTCCCTTGGTAACTTATTCCAATCCCTGACACCCTTACCTAAGAAAGAGAATCTTCCCACACTCTTGTGCCTGAAATCGAGTACCAGCTTGTGGTCATGGTCATCATTTCCCTTCCATGCACTACTTTTCATATGTATATAATAATGCAATGAAATGTGAAACATATTTTTTTTTGACGACATCAAAGCATACAAATTTTTCGTTGTGAGGATATATGAAAATCTTTTATATTGATCCTAAATCTGAACAACGAGTTTCACTAGAGCCTAGATTGTCGTTGCTAATGTTGCGGATTTTGGTATTCACTGCTACCGTTTCTTTTGTTTTCTCAGATTTAAGACTAACATTCTCACGATTTATATAAAAAAGTGCTCTTTCTTTTTCAATATTAAAGTGGAACAGTTTACAACGCAAATGTTTTTTTCGTTGCGACGTGTATTGTTTTCGTAATCGTCTGTGGGTAACACTTAAATACCGAATCAGAAAGAAATAAGGACAATATATATATTTTTATTTGTTAGTTCTTCTGAAACATTTATTTTCAAATGAAAAATCTGAAATTTTTCACGTTTTGTAGTTTCTGTACATTCTTCTGAAGCTATTAAATTACGACGTTCTTAAAATAGTTTATAATTTAGCTGATGAGAATGGAGGTGCATAGTAATTACAAACATGAATAGCGTAAAAAAAATACTGGCAGAAAAATGAGGACCAAATACAAATAAAGCGAAAGGAATCTCATCAGATACAACAGAAATCACAAAATAGCAACAATATAAATCTCAAAACACTAATGAGGAGTAGGAGAATATTCCTACACTGCAGGTAAAATTACTATCGTTGGGTGAATCGAAGATTGTGTTAAAAGCACATTGGTACTTGTCAAAAGAACATTTTCACAGCAGAGCAATTTGTCAGTATCAAACATTCTCTAGTTTTGAATATGTTAGCGTAGTTTGGACGCCGGGGATAACAGAAAAATAAAAACTGAACCATTCGAAATTTTTCAGTCTTGAAAGTTGTTTAAAATAAAACGGATCGAAAATGCATTAAATAAACGCGTTTTCAAAATAACCGGTGAAGGGAAAAATTCATGAAGAATCACAGAAGGCAAGGAAATACGACCGAACGTCGCAATTTGAAGCATACAGGTTTGTTTAGTTTAGAGCAGTGTTTCCCAATCTTTTTTGGGTCATGTCCCACTTTTAACATTTTTTTTTTGCCCCCCATACATAATTTTTAATAAAAAATTATTTGTTATTAAAGAAACTCATATAGGATGGTTTTTGAAAGAAAACACTTTAATATTGTCATAAAACACAGTAAGTAAAATTAAAAAACATATAATGAAATACTAAAATTCAAATTCAAAAGATTTTTAATAAAGATTTATTATGGCAATTTAGTGTGATACTTTTAAGAATTTGCTTTTTTGCTACATTTAGTACCTATATCTAGCATTGCATTTAAATAACCCGAAGAGAAAGCGGTAAAGTCGTATCAAGTCAATTTCTAAATTGCCCCCCTAAAAAAAACCAAAATTCCCCCCTGTGGGGCGTGGGCCCCACGTTGGGAAACACTGGTTTAGAGGTTCCCAAAAATGTTACGTTCACGCCCCCCTTCCATCAAAGAAAAATTCCACGACTTCTCCCCTTCTCCCCCCCCCCCCCCCGCGGCTACAATTTTATTATTAAAAATGAAAATGCCTACTTCTCAGTGCTAACAATGACATCTCAGAGGATACTCACTCAGTATGTGATGTCAGAATATAGGCTTTCTACTCTGAGTCGGCAAAGGAGACATAATACTTCCGACAGTGTACAAATAGGTTATCATCCACGCGGGTGACGAAGCTACCTCGCATCCCCCATCCCAACATGTCATCGCGCCCCCCAGTTTGGAAAAATATAGGCTAACTTGTTAACAGATGGTAGAGTGGAAGATAAGAACCGAATATGGGAGCCCGTGAAGCACCTGAGGATCTAGGCTATAAAGAGTTCACATTTTGGAAGAGATTAAAGCCTGTATACATCAAGTCTCCGTGACACTTCTGTAAGGTTGTACCACTCTCGGTAACCGAGTATAGGAGGTATAATAATAATTTCGTGTGGTCGTAATGACCTGGTGACAGGGTTTCTATTGGCTGCGCATTCCGCCCCTGTCGTAGCAGCCTTAGCATAACCCGGCAATCCTACCGGGTCTAGGGGACCTACAGTTTAACGTGGAATCCGAGCCATGGAAACGTTCTGTACTTCACATTACACATTAAGCTGTGCCAGAGGTGCGGGTCGAGTTAAGGGCCTATGAAAATCCCCGCCGAGACAGGGATTCAAACCGGGGACCTTTCAGTTCCCAGTCAGACGCATTAACCACTGAGCCACCAGACCGCTCAGTATAGGGAGATTTTTTTTTTTTTTTTTTTTTTTTTTTTTTTTTTTTTTTTTTTTTTTTTTTTTTTTACAGCCTAGTATCTAAATAGGCCTTAATTTAACACAACAGTTTTCATTCGATTCTTTAACAGATAATTCCACAATGAATAATTTCAATTTTTGTTATGTATAGTTTTGGCAATATCTGTACAGTCTTTTCTTGTTGGCACGATACATACCATTGTTTCGCTGTTAACGTATACTAGACGACCCGTGCGAAAATTTCGCGAATAAAATGCGATGAATATGTGAGGTTGAATATAATGTCACCAAGTTCAGTCATTACTCCTCATACTCCTACTTCATTTATCGATTTTGGTTAGAAATCCAGGGAGATAAATGGCTCGAAACACAAAAAACGTATTTTAGAAATATTGACATTATTGTGTTTTATGGGTCGAATTACGAAAAATTCCTTTCTTAGAATATAATGTTACCACGGCGGAGACCTTAGTCTTTAATACGATATGTCATTTATCTATATCGATTAGATATCAAGGGAAATATAAGGCTCGTGACACAAAAATACGTTGTAGAACAATTATACATTTTCCCTTTAATAGTTGAATTCCAAACACTTCTTTCTTAAAATACGATGTCAGAAAATCTGAGACATTATTCCTCACAATCGTACTTGATTTATCGATTTTGGATAGATATCAAGGGAGATTAGTGGCTCGAGACACAAAAAACGCATTTTAGAAAATTGACTTTTTTGCCTTTTATGGGTCGAATTACGAAAAATTCCTTTCTTAAAATATAATGTTACCACAGCGGAGACCTTATTTTTTAATATGATACCTCATTTATCTATATCGGTTAGATATCAAGGGAGATAAATCGCTCGTGACACAAAAATCTGTAATAGAAAAATTTATATTTTTTTCCTTTAAGGGTCAAATTCCAAAAACATTCTTGCTTAAAATATGATGTCAAAAAGCTGAGACATAACTCCTCATAATCCTACCTCAGTTATCGATTTTGGTTAGATATCCAGGTAGATAAATGGCTTGAGATACAAAAAACGCGTTTTAGAAAAAGTGACATTTTTGCCTTTTAAGGGTCGAATTACGAAAAATTCCTTTCTTAAAATGTAATGTTACCATGGCGGAGACCTTATTCTTTAATATGATACCTCATTTATCTATATCGGTTAGATATTAAAGGAGATAAATCGCTCGTGACACAAAAATGCGTTATAGAAAAATTTATACTTTTTCCCTTTAAGGGTTGAATTCCAAACACATTCTTTCTTAAAATATGATGTCACAAAGCTGAGACATTACTCCTCATAATTCTACCTCATTTATCGATTTTGGTTAGATATCTAGGGAGATAAAAGGCTCGAGATACAAAAAACGCATTTTAGAAAAAGTGACATTTTTGCCCTATAAGGGTCGAATTACGAAAAATTCCTTTCTTAAAATATAATGTTACCATGGCGGAGACCTTATTCTTTAATATGATACCTCATTTATCTATATCGGTTAGATATTAAGGGAGATAAATCGCTCGTGACACAAAAACGCATTGCAAAAATATTGATACTTTTGCCCTTTAAGGGTCGAATTCCGAAAACTTTCTTGCTTAATATATGACGTCACTAAAGCGGAGATCTTAATCTTTAAAACGATACTTCATAAAACGGTTTCAGATAGGTATCCAGGGAGATAACTGACTCGTAACACAGAAAACAGCATTTTAGAAAAATTTACGTTTTTGCCCTTTAAGGGTCGAATTCCGAAAACTTTCTTGCTTAAAATACGATTTAACCAAAGTGGAGACCATAAGCTTTAAAATGACACCTCATTCATTGATTTCGGTTAAGTATGATTTCGGTTAAGTATGAAGGAAGATATAGGCTTGTGACAAAAAAATACCTTATAGAAATAATATATATGATTATAGCGTTCTAAACTTGCCGCATTTTGTCATAATTGATTTGTTACAGTTTTCTAGTTTTGTATAGTGTTTGCAGTTTCCTGTCCACTTTATGGTTTAAGAATATTTAATATTTCACTATTTCACTTTGTACGTCTACCACTGCTACTACGTGGTTCAGTCTAAATAGGGGGGAGAACTGTCGGCTGGAATGCTGGAATGCTGGAATGCTACGCTGGGCTAAGTATGGGGGGGGGGGGGGGGGGAGGGTTTAGGAGCCAACGCACGTAGCCCTTCATTCATATTATTTGTCACAGTTAAAATAAGGTACAGAGCACACAACATCATGTCAATATTTATTTTAATCATTTAATTACGTAATTTGCGATAGTCTAACAAGAGAAAACAGTACAAAATACAAAATATCTTTTGGAATCAATACGGAGAAAAACTACGTGCCACTCGCGGGCGGGAGAGAGAGAGGGGGGGGAGGGGGGTAAAAGCAAAAACTACGTGGGGGAAGGGGGAGTCACAGGAGGCCAAATGGAGTTACGTAGTTTATGGACGCTCCCATAGAAGGCTACTATGGAGGGTATTACCAACCAATAACTACTTCTGTGAGAGATGTCACAGGGGTGGTATCTAGTTGCTTTTTTTTTTATCTGCTTAACGTCTCTCTAACAGCGAGGTGTTTAGAGAGGGGTAAGGATGGGGGGCAAGGAATGGGAAGGATTCGGCCATGGCCTTTTGAAGGAAGCATCCAGGCATTTGCCTGGAGTGATTTGGGAAACCATGGAAAACCCAAATTTGGATGTCCGGACGGGAATTCGAACCGCCGTCCTCCCGAATGCGAGGCCAGAACGCTAGCCGTTACACCACCACGCTCGGTTTGCTTTCTTAGTGTGAAGGTAGTAGTAAGTGTTACTGCACATGTGGATAGCTACGTTCATTGTAGTGTGTTTTTTGATGTTATGGGTGATAGATGAAAGAAGCTCTTCCGCAAGACACTAAAAGGAACCGCAAGAGTTTAAAAGCATACATCAGAAGGACCAATCAAAATCAACAGCATCGTATCATCGTATGCCCGCACTCCATACGCACTGCGAAAAGATTTTAGAATTAACGAAGACTACTATAGGTATGGTGAATAAGAACTGTGGTCTTCCATTGCTCCTTCCACAACTGCGGCTTGAACAAGTTAACCCCGGGTATAGTGCTGAGCGAACTCGGTTAGCTAGGCGAAATTAGATTTTTGTTCAATAACATTTTCTGGTGTAACTAGCCGAATTAGTCCATCGATCAAACACGACGTTTCAACGGTCATAAACTATGCCGCCATTGTCAAGTCGTCACTTGAACTCAGCTAGTTACCCGAGAAAATTTTATTCATTTTTTAAATTTAATTTAATTGCAATGGAGCACAGGCTCCGGTGGCAATTTCCCTAACACACCCATCTTCCCCCTATCCTGCACCTACCTACATTTGCCCTCTACAAATTTTATCTTTAAATTCTTTCAAAGTTTTCGGTAAATTATTCATCATTTCTCTTGGTAACTTATTCCAATCCCTGACACCCTTACCTAAAAAAGAGAATCTTCCCACACCCTTGTGCCTGAAATCGAGTGGTCATGGGCATCTTTTCCCTTCCATGCACTACTTTTCATACCTATTGCAATATCTTTCCATGCCTCATCGCCAGTATATGCCCTGTACACTCCCATGACCCTACTCATCCTCCTCCTGTCTTGCAATGAATCCCATTCCAGCTCCTTTATCATATCCGTCACTGATTGCATTCTGCGATAATTTCCAGAAACAAATCTAGCAGCCCTTTTTTGCACCCTCTCCAACTCCTGTATTTGATACGTAAAATGAGGGTCCCATACTATACTACCATATTCGAGCAATGGTCTGACCAAAGTTTTGTAACCCAATTCCTTGACTTCTCTCGTACATCCCCTCGTCACTCTCTCCAACAAGTGCAGAATTTTGAAACCTTTTCCTACCACCTGTCCAATGTGTCCTGCCCAGTTAAGTTTGTTATCAAAAGTAATTCCAAGATATTTACAAATCAAGTCTTCAGCAAGCATTTCTTTCCCCATCTTATATTCATAATTAACCTTTTGTTTTTATTTGTGTATCTATTAAGCTGACTCTTCTTTGCATTTATCTTCATTCCATGTTTATCAACCCAATAAGACATCCTGTCCAGATCACCCTGCAACTGTTTACAATCCTCTATCGTTTTGATTCTTTTATACAGCATTATGTCATCTGCAAACAATCTAATTTCAGATAGTAAACAATCAACACAATTATTCCTTAGAATAATGAATAGCAATGGTCCCAATACGCTACCCTGTAGCACACCCATTTTTACTTCCACTTCTTTTGATACTACATTTCCTACCCTAACTTTCTGTTTTCTACCTTTTAAAAATTCTTCTACCCAGCAAATGACTTTCTTATCCACTCCAATGGTTTTTACCTTAACGCGTGAAAACCTCCAGTCTTATATAAATTTTTGTTTCTAAAGTGGTAGGTGGTAGAAGATTGAGTTTAAAGAAGGGATTCTCTAGCATACAATGTCGATATATCGAAGCGATGAATCAGAGAGGACATCACCCACGGCATCCGTTGAAATCAGTGTGTGAGAAGATACAGAAGAGGATGCGACAGCAGGAAGGAAGGAAGGAAGGAAGCTCACGTCAGCCATCCAGTGCATCTGCGTCTGTAGGAGACAAACGTCATTAATAACACGCCATTCAGATCTTCTCGTATTCGGGGAAGTACATGCTCGATTTTACGGCGAAAAATGGCAATGTAGCAATAACATGAGTTACATGTATATTATTGTCCAGTAACGGGGCAGTTTTCACTTGCATTATATCACGTAGAAGATTTTTTTTTCTTATCTTGTATATGTTGGTGAGAGTATGCAGAAAACCAAGTTTTCGACCTCCAACTCCCTCGGCTCAATTTTCTGGGGCCAAAAAACGTCAAAATTTTGGTACGTTTTTCAGTTTTTCGTCTATAACTGAGTCCTAACAAGAAATACTTTATTTCCAATTTGAAAAAGGACAAAATTTCCTACAACTTTTGTAGTGCAAAGTTTTTTTTTTCTAAACTCAAAACTAAGGGAGCTACAGTTCTTCGAAAATCAGCAAAATTTCACACTTTTTTCCGAAAAGTTGGGTTTTTACCTACTTTGTCGTTCAAAATGACCTGGAACCTCTGTATTTATAATTGATATCAGGGGCGGATCCAGGAGGGGGCTAGGGGGCTCGAGCTCCCCCCCCCCCAAAGGCAAGCCCGCCCCAACCAAAATCCAGTGAAACCAAGCCCCCCCCCCCAAACCAAAGTCCGCTCAAGACCCTCCTAAACCAAAATCCTGGATCCGCCCCTGATTGATATATATGTATTTCTGTATGACATAGTATATGTATGTCTGTACTATAATTACTGATGGTATAATCACTAATCATATGGCATTGTTGGCCGGGAGGTCCCGAAGGATTGTTCGGCCGCCATATAATAATGTTTTCGATTCGCCACGCAATGTGCCCCTTTGTGGCTATTTAACCTAACCAGGTAATTATTATTATTATTAATTTAATTGCGATGGAGCTAACACTCCGGTGACAATTTCTCTAGTCATCTAATTACCTCTTTATATATATATATATATATTTGTATTACAAAAGTTGTAGGAAACGTTGTCCTCTTTCAAACTGGAAATAAAGTATTTCTTGCTAGGACTCATCATGAAGGAGTTATAGACGAAAAAATGAAAAACTTACCAAAATTTTGACGTTTTTTTGGGCACAGAAAATTGTGCCGAGGGAGTCGGAGGTCGAAAACTTGGTTTCTACATACTCTCACCAATGTATATAAGATAAGGGGAAAAAAATCTTCTACGTGATATAATTTTTGTGAGACCACATTTTTACGACCCCGTTACTAGACTATATTCATTCTACGATCGATTCGTGGGCGAGGTTACTAGGGCACTGCAACAGTGAATGTTGCTTGACACAAGATTAATTGAACAAGCACCGATGATGAAACTGTTTCCTCTATATTTTTGCTTTGGGCTTTACGGATCGTCGATGTTTGTTTTTTTTTTTGCTTGGTCTTTACGCCTCGTCGACGGTGAGGTCATTAGAGGCGGGATGGGATTGGGGCAAGGAACGGGAAGGAATTCGACCATGGCCTTTTTGAAGGAAGCATCTCGGCATTCACCTGGAGTGATTTGGGGAAACCATGAAAACCCAAATCTGGATGCCCGGACGGGGATTCGAATCCGCGTTCTCCCGGATGCGAGGCCAGAACGTTAACCGTTCACCCACCACTTTCGGTTCGTCGTTGTCGAGGTCATTATAGCCAGGATAGGAGTTGTAAGGAATGGAAGGAACGATTCTGACATTCGCTTGGAGAAACTTCGGAAAACCATGGAAAACGAAATCTGAATAGACGGATGCGGCTTTGAACCAACAAATCCTCTCGAATGGTACCGCTCACCCACCGTGTTCGCAGTGGCGTAGCTAGGTCAACAAGGGCCCCGGTGCAAAAAGTTTATTTTGGGCCCTCAGGCCAGACGGGCGACCTTTTTTTTGTTTTGTGTTTGCTGGTAGGGGCCCCCTGAGCTGAAGATGGGGGCCCTTGAGTTGTGGGCCCTCTCAGCAATGGTTGGGGGTCCTCCTGAGCAGTGAGGGCCCTTAGTGAGGGGCTTTCTGTGTCTCAGGGGGCCCCTTAGACGATGGTAGAGCCTAAAGAAAAAGGTCGCCAGTTTGCCGTGAAGGCTCGTGGGCCCTCACAACTGCACTTGGGGCCCCCAGAGGTGCGCTTTGGGGTCCCCAGAGGTATGCTTGGTGACCACCTCAGCGCAGGGGCACCGGTGTACTGCACCATCTAGCCCCATAGTAGCTACGTCCCTGCGTGTTCGGTGAAAATTGTTTCACCGTCCGGCACTTTCCCAGCGGAGTAGCAGAGATTTGTATACTAAAAGTCTGAATTGAACCTCTCCGCAGTGGTTATGGGATGCTGGCAGGTGACGCTGTTGATGGTGATTTGGAACTGAAACCTTAAACTAGTTTGCTTCCTACTTTCGGAAGAGTAAGTTTTTTAAGTGCCTGGCATTTGGTTTCACTATTTACCGTCTTTCATTTCTCAGTACACAACACTTTTCGCTTATCACACGTTCTTCATAGCCATCTAAACATACAATAACATGAAATTTTGATAACACATATTGTACTAGGGAAGGCTACAAAAAATGATCCAGCCGATATACCCCTGAGGAGTTGCTGTGGAGGTATTCTTTGTGGTATACTTACTGCCTACGCCTAGGGGGCTGTACCGGATGCGCGACACTTTGTCACTTGTAGGTAGATGCATTCTCATCATCATTTCACGATGACTATAGAGGGCAACAGTATTGTTGTTTGTGCTGCACTCAATTAGCTTTGCATTTTCATGGTGCCGTACCTTCTGAAAGAAAGTTGGAAACTTTAAGAAATCATTCATTTGACGCCTGTCTGTTCTTCCGTTCGTCACATCATAACTTCTAAACCTTTTAACTTTAAAATTTGTAATTGTGGACTATTTTAGATCTTAACACTATATAGTAAAATTTGGAAAATTCATGATGATGAGAATAATTTTCGGAGAGTAATGTGGAGATGAAGAATATTTCTTCTTTAGATATTCTTCAAGGATATCAAATAAAAATAAACTCTCAAAATGTTTGGTAATTTTTTAAATTCCATGTTTTGTAGGCCTACCAGTTTTTGACGATAAACCATAAAAATCTATTTCCTTTCTTTATTTTCGAAATTTGCGATCCAAATTTTTCATAATATTCAATAATTATAAAGATTGCCGGAAAACTGTAGCTATCGTACTTGACTTAATGATTTCGCAAAAAGAACTTAATGAGTGACGTCAGCAAATTTGATTGTTGAGTAGATAACGTTTTACGACAAAATATGATATATATCATTCCATAAATAATTTCTTTAATTTGATGATAAAAATATGTTGAAAACACTTTAAAGAGAATAAATTTAATTTATTTACTCTTTTTTTGTTTTTGTTTGGAAGATTTCACTTTAACACATCCATCAGCTCGAGAGCATCTCACACTTTTTATTTCTAACTTGTACCAGATTGCTCTCCCAATGTTCTTTCATACCATTCAGTAATTACTCTACGACATCATTCTTATCTGCAAACATCACTGATGACTATTTCTTATCTCTGATGAATTTGTTCGTTTTTTTATTTCCACCTGGTTCTTAAATAGCTCAAACATCATTATTTTAGTTAGGAATTTTAAACATGACACCTTCAAAAAATTTTACATTTAGTCTTATTTAATAAAACCAAGTCCATAGATGGTATAAATGTATTTCTTTATCGGTCCTTCTAAAATTGATAGTAATGCAGAAATTATTTCTCTTGTATTTCCTTTTTATATTATGAACGTCTTAGCCGGGACCGCGAGTATGCGCTTACCATGGGGAATGTTTGTATCTCCATGGGAACGTCTGAGAAGATTAAATGGGGTAGATTCCCGTTGTATTTCCCGGTATGACAGTGCTCATAAGTGTTATTGCAATAATGCGTATCTTTAGTATAGACTGTTGTGGATGAGGGAGAGGATATCCATTCAGGTCTACTCTTCCGAATGGTACAAACAACACTAGATTTATGTAAATGCGTTCCAATCTTTATCTTGTAATTATATACATGGTCTGAATGTTCTTTCTTTGTTTAAACATTTCACAATTTTGAAAGCATGCTTTTTGCATCTCAAGCAGTTTTACATCCTTCTTTCTGTTAGCGTGTTTTTTAAGACTGAATATGTTCCGTTATTACTACGAGGCGCGTCCAGAAAGTAAGTTCCGTTTGGTAATAAAATGAAATTGCACACAGATACAGAAGAAATTTTTATTGCACAAAATTCTACAACTCTTAAACTACTTTTCCACATAACTGCCGAAATTTTGCAGGCATTTGTCATAGCGTGGCACCAGGATTTGTATACCTTCTTCATAGAAATCTGCCGCCTGTGTCTTCAACCAGTTGGAAACAGTTTCTTTCAGCTCGTCGTCATTGGTGAAGTGATGACCGCCAAGGAAAGTCTTGAGATGTAAGAACAGATGAAAGTCTTGCCAGTTCTTCCGTAACCAAAGGTGGACGCCCACTTCGTTCTTCATCGTGCACATCACTACGCCCGCCATTGAACTGTCGGACCCATCTTCACCCATCTTCACCATCGAATCACTCATCGCATTTGGTCCGTAAACATCGCAAATTTGCCGATAAATTTCACTTGGTTTCACTTTCCTCGCATTCAGAAAGCGAATCACAGACCTGATTTCACAGGTGGCGGGATTTTCAATCAACGCCGACATTTCAAACAAGCACAACAAAGCGTACGTAACTGACAGCGATCTCCAAATGGCGGACGTTCTTCCCCTTGATACACATCGTCTACAGCACATGTGCGGAACTGCAATCGCAGCGCTGCAGCGGAGATAAATTGAAACGGAACTTACTTTCTGGACGCGCCTCGTATGTACGTTACTCAATTTCCGCTGTTATTGACCGGGGTGTTGTAGAAATATTGCTGATTTCCTTTGAGGAACATTCGATTTCCTCATTTCATATTGGCAAGCCACTAGTTCCCTGTTACATCCTCTCTTACACCAGCTCTTCCTTTTTAGTTTATTTGTCAATTTGATACTAATTCATTTTGATTGCGAGCGATTTTTTTTTGACAACAGTATCGTATACTTGTTGTTTTAAAGTATCTTAGTCCACAAGCCGAAGGTTGCTTGGATCCTCCCGAAGTAAGCATACTAAGCCATTGTGTCAGAGGTAGGACAGCCAGTTCCTTTCCTCAGGGGTCTATAGTTTAACGTCGGATCCGAACCACGGCGTAGCTCATTAGATCAAACACAACTCTTAAAAATTCCTGGGTTAAAAAAATAATAATAATATAGCACCTTAACCACTGAGCTACCATACCGCTGTACCTGTTACTTTATTATTTGATATTTTTTTCTGATTTTACAGTGTATTTCATCCCAATCTGAATAATGCGTATTTTATTTTGTAGTAAATGACGATCGAAGCATACAACTGAACCTCTCCATTTGCGTTTACCCAATTATGTATAAGAACGGGCCTCGCATTCAGGGGGACGGCGGTTTGAATCCCCGTCCGGGCATCCAGATTTGGGTTTTCCATGGTTTCCCAAATCACTCCTGGCAAATGCCGGGATGCTTCCTTAAAAAGGCCATGGCCGAATTCCTTCCCATTCCTTGCCCCCCATCCTTTCCCGTCTCTAAAGACCTCGCTGTTGAGAGACGAAAAGCAGTTAAAAAAAAAGAACGGTTGATGATTGTAAACAGTTGCAGGGTGATCTGGACAGGATATCTAGCTGGGTTGGTAAACATGGGATGAAGATAAATGCAAAGAAGAGTCAGCTTATTACATACACAAATAAAAAACTAAAGGTTGATTACGATTATAAGGTGGGGAAAGATTTGCTTATTGAACACTTGAAATGTAAATATCTTGGCATTACATTTGATAACAAGCTTAACTGGGCAGATCACATTGGACAGGTAGTAGGAAAAGGTTTCAAAATTCTGCATTTGTTGGAGAGGGTGATGAGGGGATGCACGAGAGAAGTAAAGGAATTGGGTTACAAAACTTTGGTCAGGCCATTGCTTGAATATGGTAGTGTAGTATGGGACTCACATTTTGAGTATCAAATACAGGAGTTGGACAAGGTGCAAAGAAGGGCTGCTAGATTTGTTTCTGGAAATTATCGCAGAACGCAATCAGTAACAGATATGATAAAAGAGCTGAAATGGGACTCATTGGAAGACAGAAGGAGGGTGAAGAGAGTCATGGGAGTGTACAAGGCGTATATTGGAGATGAGGCATGGAAAGATATTGGTGTAAGAATTGGAAGTAATGCATGGTAGGGAAAAGATGACCATGACCACAAGCTGGCACTCGATTTCAGGCACAATGATGTGGGAAGATTCTCTTTTTTATGTAAGTGTGTCAGGGATTGGAATAAGTTACCAAGAGAAATGATGAACAATTTGCCGAAAACGTTGAAAGAATTTAAAGTTAAAATTTGTAAAGGGTAAATGTAGGTGGATGCAGAAAAGGGGTAAGATGGGTGTATAGGGAAATTGCCACCGGGGCATGCGCTCCATTGCAATTTAATTTAATTTAAGAGAGAAGAACCATCGCTTATCGCAGGTGACGACAGGACGGCGTAGAAACAGTATAAAAACCGCACATACATACGTTTCTCTGTGCTTTGATTAAATCATCTTTTTTTATTTACAAAAATGCAAATGGTCTATGAAACAACATGTTCGTCAATCTGTCTCAATATTATTATTATTATTGCATTTAAGGGGTTTATGTCCTAAGAATATTAGCTATAAGCAGTAGTAAGCAACTATGACTCTACTAAGGTTGCATGCAGAATGGCTGTTGGTGCTGATGCAAAAAGCCGAGAAACTGTTACCATCTTTTTAACGAATTATGTGGCCTTTGTAGAGTCAAATAAATCTCATGAACTCTAAATTATATGAAACCTTTCAATCACCCCACCTGCCTCAATGACGGATTTTTTATTCTATTATTTGTCCTGTCCGTGTTTTGTATCTGGGCCCAATAAATATTCCTGCAAACTTTAACCGTTGCAACCTTACTTACTTTTTACGCATTCGAAGTAAGCCATTTGATTCACTAGAAATACGTCAATTGCTTCACGTACCTATTATAAGCTGAACACAAACTTTACATACAAGGAGGCGGGTGGGGAGAGGGGGATATTCTGGAGATATCTGCTCAAAGCTAGCGAAATTAATATTGATGAAGTTCAATTTTGTAATCAATTATATTCCGATCACTGTACATATTCATTTTATTCCTTTTATCGGGAGAAAATGAAAGACTTTTTGTTTTTAAAAGTAGATGACGACAGTCCTGAGGAAGCTTTTATCAAATGAAATTGATTAAAAGATAATACTTTACATGTTAAATTTTAAAATACTAATATAGTTTTGTTATTTGCAGTATTACGTACGTATTTCTAATCAATAGCACACTATATTATTGTCTGTGGCTCTTTATCGTATCTCGTCTTGGTTTCTGACGAAGCGCTAATGCGTTTTTTCTGCTCTTTAACAGTTGTCCATGATTTACTTACTGATTTACTTCCTCTTCATGGATAGGCCAAATGCCTGTTCCGACCTCATTCTTCCGACCATCTCTTCCTAGGTCTTCCAATGTCCCTTCGGCCTGTGGGATGGTACTCCAGGGCAAGCTTAGGAAATCTGTCATTTCTAATCCGTAGGACATGGTTCTTCCAGTTTCCCTTTTTTGGGTAATTCTATCATTTAGCGGGGAGATATTCAGTTGTTCCCTTATTTCCTCATTCCTCCTTTTACTGATCTTAAAAACTTCATTTCAGATGAATGAATTTTGTTTTTGTATTGTGTTTCATTTACCCATGTTTCACTGCCATATAGCAGAGTCGGTACGGCCATTGTTTTATGAGTCTCCTCTCGTGCTTTACCTTTCAGTGTTGGTCGAATTGTTCCACACATATACTGAGATCGGTGAAGTTTCTTCTTCACCTCGTTATGGTCGTTAAAAGATAATTCACATCCGAGATAAGTAAAGCTGGAGACTTGTTCTATTGGCTGATTGTCTACCACTATTTTAACTCTGATAGGGTATTTCCCCTGCCATGCCATAACTTTCGTTTTTGCACGAGACAGTTGCAGATTGTAATCTTTGCTGATAATGTTTAGTATATGAATTGCTTTTTGAAGTCTATCTTCATTTTCCTGGAGGATAAATTGGTCATCTGCAAACAACATAGTGTTTATATAAATATTGTTGCTTATTTTTATACCAGGATGGACATTTTCTTTCCATTTCCTAACTAAGTCATCTATATATATATATTGAAGAGTGTTGGAGACAGGCTACAACCTTGCGGCACAACTTTGGTTAATCACTATTTCTTCTGTAAATTTATTTCCTAGATCTAATACGATTTTTAGATCTAGGAAATAAATGATTTATATTACGATTATTTTTCTTCTTTGACATATGAAATTTCTGTAATAGTCCCAAAAAAAAAAAAAAAAAAAAAAAAAAAAAAAAAAAAAATTTGTTTCAGAATTGTAAAGATTTTGATCTCTTAGCATTAAAAACATTAAATGACTTTCGATGCTGTAATCACTTTAAGCCTCCCTAAAATTACTTCTTTCCTGGCGGATTTCCGTCTGTTGCCGAGTGTTAGACATCAGGGCCCATTCGAGCAGTCTTAAGGTTTCAGTCCCCGCTCGCAGGGGATTTACGCGAGGGGAAGATGTTCTCCCATCCTGCGGGAGCATTACATCCGATAAACAAGTTTCTTCATTTTACTGTAGGAAAAACAGAATGCAAGATTTGATGCTCGGCGGACGTGACTGGTTTGTAATCACTGTGATTACCAATTTTCCATTTGCTAACTCCTACACCTCGTTACAGCACAATCATAGCGGAGGCTGCAGAGCTAATTATTCATAGAAACACCCGCCGTCAAGTGCAAAAAAGTGAAACTTTCCATCTTGAGATAACGTTCGCTTATTGACAAAACTATATCACATATTCACATGGATCAACATCATCATGTATTGTTATTAAACTTCTTCATTATTATCGGTAATCGTGTTGCAGAGTCCAGTGCTGCAGAAACTTCTTTTAAGAGAATATTTAGATTTTGGGTGGGAAGCGTATAATATTAATCTAAGGCTTTGAATTCGTTGCTCGTAATCACACTTCTGGGACAGTCACTGCTATTTCACAGCTCGTGCAATTTGTTGTCAATATACTGTATGAGGAAGCCATCTTGGACCTCAAAGGTTCTTTTAACTTTGGAGACAGAATCCATGTAGTGACAGAAGCGAACCGCAAAAAACCAGGTAAATGTTGTGTTTGACTGAAACATTCTGAATTAGTGCCTTCATCGCAGCCACTCTCAAATAAACTGCCAGAAATCGTAAGGTAAAAGAATAACGCTATTCAACATAAGGCCTCACATAAATTTCTGCCTTAGGATATCTGCTTTGGTCACAGAAATTCAATTAAAGTGCAATACTTCTTGAAAGGACCACTTACAGTGAACATTTACCACGAAGATAGTATTGACAAAATTCTTCCTGCTGAATGACAAGTATCTCTTATCAAAGAACCTATAGCTAAAACGGCAATGTCATAATGCCAATGTAGATTTTCACGCAGGACAAGGTTGGACGTACTAATCTGTTCTGTAATTACAGACGATTATTCTGTCCAAGAAACTACAGAAATCCCTTCGTTTGCTATCATTCATTTGATCTGGTAACAATCTTGTACGTAAAGAATTTTATTTTCAGAACTATCAGTAATGATTGATTATACGAAGAAATTCTATATATCACAGGTTTACGAAAAGAGTCTAAAAGTACTTGGAGGCAACCATAGACAGAGACAACTGGTATCATCCCACGTTTGAATTAAAAATCAAATTTATGGGATATTCTAATGAAGTTATATTTGATGTGTATATTTAAAAAAATAAAAAAAATTCATGAAATTTATGCTCAGCAGTTTTCCGACAGAGTTACGATGTTTTAAGTCGTATTTAAGTTCTGAAACTAATACACTTCATTTCTTGAGGTTTCTAAACAAAACTGTTTCTGACGGAAAAAATTATGGAACTTCAGTTTTTTGGCCAACTAAAAAATTACAAATTATTTGTTTTGAACATGGCAACAGCACACAAGTTTAAAAGTTTCTCTGGGAACATCAACAAAATTAAATGTTATCCTTATCGAAACTTGTAACATTTGTACCATAACGATTGTCATGTGTTGTGTATGATACGTGTATTTGCAGCCCCTCCAACTGTATTTGATACCCAAAATGTGAGTTCCATGTTAAATCACTATACAGGCAATGGTTTAACCAAAGTTTTGTAACCCGATTACTGCACTTCTCTGAAACATCCCCTCTTCATCCTCTCCCATAAATGAAGGATTTTGAAACCTTTCTCTATCATCTGCCCAACGTGACCTGCAAATTAAATATTATGCCAAGATATTTACACTTTTCAACAAACAATTTCTTACCCACCCCGTAATCATAAACAACCTTCAATTTTTTTGTGTACTAATAAACTGATTCCTCTTAGCATTTATCTTGATTCTGTCAAGGTCATCTTACCGAGCGTGGTGGTGTAACGGTTAGCGTTCTGGATTCGCATTCGGGAGGACGCCGGTTCGAATCCCCGTCCGGGCATCCAGATTTTGGTTTTCCATGGTTTCCCAAATCACTCCAGGCAAATGCCGGGATGCTTCCTTCAAAAGGCCATGGCCGAATTCCTTCCCATTTCTTGACCCCCCCCCCTTTTTTCCCGTCTCTAAAGACCTGGCTGTTAAGAGACGGTAAGCAGATAAAAAAGGTCATCTTGCAGTTGTTCACAGTTTTCTCCTGTTTGTACCATTATGCCATAGACAAACAACCTAACTACTGACTTCATCACTCATTAGAATAATGAATACCAATGGTCCCAATACATTAGCTTGTGACACTTCCATTTTCTGTTTCACCTCTTTTTACATTGTGTTTCCCACACTAACTCTTGGCTTTCTATCTTTTAAGAATTAATTTTCCGTGTACTCCATTGTTTTTCAACTTATTTAAAACCATTTTATGACTTACTCTGTCAAATGCCTTAGCAATTTCTAGTGCTATACTGTCAACTTTGCCTTCCTTGTTCATTACATCCAAAATATTTTACATATAGCCCACCAACTGAGATTCACATGAATATTCTTGTCTGAATCCTTGTTATCGATTCGCAGACCAGTTTCATTTCTGATAGACATTTCTGTTGTGGTTGCATATTATTCTCACCATCAATTTTTGTACTATTGATGTCAAATTAATCGGTCTGTAATTCCCAGCAGTATTTATGCCTCCCCTCCCACCCCCGTTCCCTCCTTTTATAAACCAGTACTACAACTTTTCCAGTCCTCTGGAAAGCAGCACGCCTTCAGACACAATTTAAATAATATTTTACGGTAAGGTACAATATCTTATCCCTCTATCTTTAATGTATCTGGAGTAATATTATCTACACTGGCTACTTTGAGCTTTTTCGATTTCTTAGTACTGTGGTATGACAGAGTCACCCACAATGAATATAATTAAATAAATTAATTAATATTCAGATTTTCTTTAATAATAATCAATTTTGTAAGGTGTAAATATCATAAATAATAGGGATATTGTATGAGTAAATAATTGTATATTAAACCCGGGCAGCCAGAGTTATCATTATTATAATATTTTTAGTTCCTACAAAACTTGCTGCTCAGTAATGTAGTGGATATGGGAAGCTGGAACTGCCATTTTCGAACGGTCGAGAGCGAGACAATAGCTGGGTCTCCCGACTGAGCGGCGCCGACGCTCACAACAGCGGTGGTCCGTTAGACGGGTGCACTGAACCCACCCCTCTCCGATGCTTGGTCGAGGTCAGGCAAAAAGTGCGCGAACGGAGACAGCGAATGCTGGCCGCGATATAAAACACGTGACGACGGGCATGTATCGATGACGAATCGTGAACGTTTATAGGGGTTCCCAAATGTTAATTCAAGGGATTCTGTTGCATGTGGCGAGTGGGAGACGACTTTGCCGAAGCGAGAAGTTGTATGGCATGCCTGCCATAATCTGGAAGCTGTTGTGGTAACGCGGTCGTATCCGCTAACCTGGCTTTCGCAGCTGCAGTGGCACTGTGCATGTCACACTTCATCACGACGATGCATTCATGGTAAAGTACCGGAGCATACGGTCACGATTCATTGGGTTTTGACGAGACTTGTGAGCCCTTAAGCGGCACTGAGATAAGACTCTGCTCCCGTCGTAAAATCACTGAGCTAGCTAATTTTCATGTTTAATTTCAAATTCCAAGCATCTTGCTAATTCGTGTTAATTCAAGACGATGCTTGTTAACTTTATATGGCGCCCCTGGGATACTCCTTTTTGTAGTAAATGTTAACTTCAATTTGATGGCCTGTGTTGCCACGTTGATAATATGTTGATTTTGCTATTTGTTGAAATATTTAATTCAGTTTTATGTTTGCTTTTCATCGGCGGATTGTAAACGTCGGGTATTGCTTGTTTTTGTTGTCTTTGGAATATGTTTAACGTAAAGTTAACTATTACCCGGCCTTGTATAAGCCATAAGACTCAATAAATGGGATATTATTTTGTGTACAATATTCATGGTTCTAGTTCCTTCTAGTTCACCTTTATTTTTAAAATCTTTTTCATTTTAATAATTAACAACACCCACGTCCCCCTCTAATACAGTACCTTCATAATTTCCTGAGCAAACTTTGTAGTCATCTCTATTTATGTGGAGAACTTCTCCTCTGATTTACTCCCTATGATCCCAGTATGATAGACCCTAATGGTTTCATGGAACCAGTCACTTAATATCTCTGCCTTTTTCATACTTTTCTGCAATTGTTTGAATTTAATCCATTCCCTTCAGTTTTCTAACATAGCCATAGATATTCAGCGCTGTAGTTAGAGTTTATTTAATTACAGTTTTTGGTTTTGTGATGCAGATATTTCTCTTAGCTGCGTAGATGTAAATCCATGCAAAAATCATTGTTTTAAAATGGGGTTTGTAGATTCGACGTTTTCAGCATCGTATTTTTTTTTTTACCTATGGCTTTACGCCTCGTCTAGGCGGGATGGGACTGAGGACAAGAAACGGTAAGGAATTCGGCCATGGCCTTTCTGAAGGAAGAATTTCGGTAATCACCTGGAGTGATTTGGGGAAACCATGGAACACCCAAATCAGGATGCCCGATCCGAACCAGCGTCCTCCCGAATGCGAGGCCAGTGCGTTACCGCTCACCCGGTCATATCCTTTTTTTACTTTTATTTTTTAAAGTTGAGTATTTAAGCCGATCATAGTACAGGGACTGCCTCTGTGTGCGCAGACAGCGTTTATAGCTTTGTTAACTAAAGTCACTAATGTGAAAACTGCAGTAAGTTGTTGCAATAGATGCGATCGGAGTGATCCTGCAGTAGCACACCCGCCGATCTCTTTCCAGAATGAGAGAAATAATACGGCGCGCCAGTCACCTTTCAGTAACACGCTTGTGTTATGCGCAAGAGGGTATAATTGCACAACTAAGCGGTACGGAAGCCTAGCTTGTTCCACTAGCCAATCGGTTTGGCGCATTGTCGGATATCGCTAGTCAGTCAGCTATCGGCGATTTCCGGTGTTCGAAACCGCATGCGGAGACAGTTGCACAAGTGGCCAGGAAGCCGAGCTCGTTCTTCTGGCCAATCAGTCTGGTGCATTATCAGAAACTGACCGAGTTCCGTAATCGTCAGCCAGTGGATTGACGGTCTCTCTGCCCACTAAGTCTGGATAAACGCAGAAAGGGAAGGAAAATATTTTGCGCGTTATGAAGATTTTTAGGGACATGGCTTCGTGAACGAAAGAAATCTCATGGTATTCAGTGCGTATTTTATTTCCGGAGATCTGATCGAAGGTATTAAGAACAACATTTAATAGGCTACGACCGCGTGGGATGCGCTACATTAAGAGCGTGACAGAGGTCGCTGTCAATAATGTCTGTCGTCTTTTATCTAAAGTCGTCATCCTGTATTTGTTCTGGCGGTTGGAAAAAATTTGAGGTCAGCGGCCAGTGGCTGCATGATTTTCGCAGAGTAGAATCTTCGGCCGAAAAGATTGTGTACCCATGGTTCAGACCCAAGTGAAGGGTCTGAATCAGATACTGCTACTCTTTTGTCCTGAAGAATCCTGGAACTTCACAGATCTTCAGCGTTCCATTTAATTGGCCAGTGTGAACTACTAACGAGAATTGGCTAAAAAGGTGATGGTAGCAGTATGGAGTGAAACTGATGGTTTGTAAGGCTTACGAGCAAAGACACGAATTACGTTGTCAATCCAAATAAAAGTGCTCCGCGGAAAAAATTCAAATCATCCTTAGTTAATTGTTGAAGCGTTTACTTAAAACATCAGGAACTAAGAAACGGTACTTATTACCATTTAAAGGTGGATATGTTTTCAAACAGACTCTACAGGTACTTTGGAGATTCTGGCGTTCCTAAGGAGCATTAGAAGCCTGATATGGAATAAAGAGGTGCCACAGAGAAGCAAGAGAGTAATCTATCATACGTACTATGTGCCTATCTTAACTTATGCTGCTGAAACGTGGACAATGAAAAAGCGGGACATCAGCAGAGTACAAGCAAGCGAAATGAAGTTTTTAAGAGGTAGAATGGGAGTTACTAAAATGGAAAGAATAAGGAATGAAGTGATTAGAACCACCATAAAAGAGGAACTTCTACAGGAAGGGGTAGAGAGGACCAGACTGAGATGGTATGGACATGTAAAGCGAATGGAGGCTCAGAGAATCCCAAGAAAAATCCACGAAATTAAGATGCATGATAAACGACCCAGAGGAAGACCAAGAGATGGATGGCTGAAAGGAGTGGAGGAGTGTGTACGGAAGAGAGGAGAGGACTGGAACAAAGTGGTGACAGAGAGGTGATGGGATGAAAGAAGGAAATGGAGAGGCTTGAGCTTAAAGCAGACCCGGCCAGTGGCTTGAAACTATTAAGGATGATGATGATGATGGAGATTCTGAAATGGAGGGAGACAGCGGGTTCAGAGGATATGTGATTGAAATCAAATCCTTCCTGATGATACAAAATTGTACATCGTAAGAAGAGAAAGACTACCTTCCGACTTGTTTCTAAAGTTGATTCAGTGCACTAAAATCTAAAAAAACCTGAATGGTTATAAATGCTAAGTATATTTAAAAGTTTTGTTAGATAATTTCAAAACTTACCGTGGTAACTTAGATATCTGTTAATTTTATGATATATTTGACACCAGAATTCCGTATAAAGCTAGGGTTACAAGAGTTGCTTTCATAACTAGTGTAAAATTTGTTCTTTTAGTTTAAAAAAAATTAAGAATGATCCTTGTTGCAAAGTTTGTTTCCGGATATCGCAGAAACAGGGCTGACGCATCGATATGTAAGGTCCACCGCAGACTGCGTAAGATTTTGGTAACAAGAAAAAAATAGAATTTTATCGCACGCTGAAACACCGAGAAAGCTAACTAAGATCGCTTTAACCCAATTTTAAACATCTCGATTACGTGTTTTAACATGTAATGAGGACTAAAAACTGAGGGTTTGATATTACTCCGTTGAATCTGACACAGCTAAGTCATACGGTCCTTATTAACTTACAACAGATATTAGTTTGCATTCGTCTTAAAACTGTTATATGTAAATTACTGATGTTCATCAACCGCGTCAATTTTTACTCGATATAGCAACTCTAATATTTAAGACTGGATATTTTCTCGGCGTTGTAAATGAATAAAATTTTCTCGGGTAAGTAGCCGAGTTAGTCCATCGTTTAACCACGACGTTTCGGCGGTCACAACTCTGCCGCCATTGTCAAGTGACTTGACAATGGCGGCAGAAAATTTTATTCAACTCTAATATTGTGTCCATTCTTTTAGACACCAGCTCTTGGCGCACGCTATTTTGGATTATATGTACGTAGGTTATTACATGATAATTACGAGTATAAACAGAAACAAACCAGACAAATCTTTTGGCCGACCTTTCGCTTGCGGTTCAGATGATAACGTTGTTCGTTTATTAAAAAATAAAATAAAAAAGCTTGAAGCCTCTATATTTACTAGCGCTTATAGCTGATAACTTTGTTGATGAGAACTCTATTAAGCTTTCTTCCGTCCGAAATAAGATTGTAGTGGAGTTAGTGGAAACACATATGAAAACTGCTCAGAAATTATAATTGGCATAATCTGGGGAGAAATATGTTGTACGCACATCCAATAAATAAACAAGGTGCTGCCTGTATCTAATACTGTGGTATAAGGTAAAACAAATCATGCCATCCCTCCTTCATGTAATTAATTGTTTTTTTTTAGATTTCTTTAGTTGATAAAAGTTTGCAAATTGAGAAAGAAGAATACATTTTTCATTTTATGAAAGTATACAAGAAATATATATGGGAAACATTATTTAGTTCCTGCACTAAGGTTTTGATTGGAATTCCCCAAATGAATTAATGCAGTGAGAGATTTGATCCTAGCTACTCCGACGTCATGTTTTCATTAGTTAATAGGTGTCAAACTCAATTTTACAGAGGGCCGTTTATTAAATTTAAAATGTGTAGGCGGGCCAGATTCAAATAATTCCGTAGAGGAATCGAGTGAAGTCTAAAAGCTCTAAAAAACATGATTCTTCTTTCTGTGTCACAGTGCGATCGCGGACCGTATTGATAGGGCCCGGGGGCCGATGCGGCCCGCGGGCCGTATCTTTGACATCACTGCATTAGTTGCTTTCCCCTCTCATTCCTCGTTACAGTAAACTTTATCTTATCTTCTCGCGGTTTATCGTGTGTTATAAACGTTAAAGAACTGACCATGAGCGTCCTATTTAAATTCTTCAGATTACCAACTTTCATCTCCAGCTATTTTGCAGTGACCTTTTCGTTTAATTAGGTATATTTGTTTCATACAAAGCGCAATGCGTTAGGTATTTACTGTTAGATACTCGTAATGTGAGCGCTGCACTATTTACGTTCATGGCGAGTTAGAGGGAAACAGATCCCTGCGGGACATCTCGTCTACGAAAAATGAGGAAAAAAAATGCTTTGATATCGCCAGATACTGTACCCTCGCTTCCCAAACTTCATAAACTTTGACGTATTGCCTTCCCATCATATCACACTTAAGTGAAACACTGTTCTAGAGAGTATTATTAGCATTGTTTAATGCATGAGACGAACTATATAAGTAGTTTCGAGTATCAAATCTTCGGTATTTTCTGCTGACGATTCTTTTAAAGTAAATAACTGTGGTATAAGGAAAAACCATTGCGTTTTCACTGTAATTTGAAATGAATGAGAATTCGTCTGATTACTATTAATAGAATCAGAGGATGAAGAACTGAATGATTAATTGTTCCATGAATTACACGTTTGAACGTCAGGCAAGAAATACTGAGAGATTTGCAAACACCAAGAATGGCTGCACCAAATATGACCAGAAATGCCATTTCAATGAACTATTTCGCTATCTGGTTCACAGAGTACGAAAAACTATATCTAGGAAATTTCATATTAATAGATCATTTACTTCGTAAAAAAAGAAAAGAAACTTTGTTGTATTCTGTTTCTTTTGTGTTTTTGTTTGTTTTTTTGTTTTTTTGTGTGTTTTTGTTTTTAGTTGTTAGTTTGTTTTTGTTTGTTAAATTAATAGCAGTGGGAGACCTCGAACATATCCTCAAGGGTCTCCTGTCAATTATTCGCCAGTGGACGCCGTGAAGAGCTGTCTTAGTTTGTTGTCTGGGCGGCTCTTGGCAGTTTCTTATAGTTACGTAACAGCAGACTACTCATGTACAAGAACGTCTGCTATAGGTAAGCAGGAGGCTATAAGACGATTGGCAACTTGCAAGCGATGTTTCAAAACAAGATGATTGCATTAAAAAACCGATAAACGTTCATTTCAGTTACCTTCGACGGAAGTTACTTGCATTAATTCCTCTGTAATCTTACTATTTCTTTTACAAATTATTACAGCATTAACGCGTTACCTCTCTACATTACATAATGATTACATGAGTCGCGTTTTTGAGTGAAGGACCAAATACATAGCCATCGGGCTGGGGTCTTATGGATCGATTTTTTTTGGTAAGAATTTACAGCTCATGGATATCGATTTCTGGGAGAGGATTGGTGACAAAGGATTGGAAGGAGTTCAGCCATAGCCATTCTCCTGGAATATTATCAGGAAACGATTGAAAACCAAAATCTGGATTGCCAACCTAGGAATCGAACCCGTATCTTTGCAAATGCCAGTGCTGAAAGTTAACCTCTTTCCCATTAGGCTCTGCAACTGATTCTCACAGCAGAAATTCTCACAATAAGGTACTTAGCCAAGAAGGTGTAGGCTATAATCTGTAATCACTTTAAGCACGAGACATGTGGTCTAAATACCAAATCTCTCCTCAGGATGCATGGAGTAAATTGTTGATTTGATTTGGTCATCTGAAGTTGTCTGTTGTTCCTCTTCTTCACACGTGACAAGTAAAAGAAATCCTACACTTTACTAAGTTCTGTCGCGTATATCGATAGAGGCACACAAGGTAAAAGAATGGTATCATGCATGTCCATTTTTTCTGTTTTTCGTTCCTTTTTTTGTTTTGTTTTTGTTTTTCGTTCCCAGGGCCGCTTTTAAGCATAGGCTAACTTGGCTGTAGCCAAGGGGCCCGCACCACAAAGAGGGGGGCCCGCTCCAAAGCCGGAGGGGACCCCGTTACTGCCAACAGGGGCCAGCACCACATGTATAGCCTAGGGGCCCACAAAGCCTAAATGCGTCCCTGTTCGTTCCATTTTGTTTTTTTGTTTTTATTTCAATGGGCTTCGGTAATTACGACCATACGGATTACAGTATGATACAAAATTGAGTTAAAATACAGTTTTACACAGAAAGAAATTTTTAAAAGAAACATAATTGGAAGCTAATGTTCGCCTCGCTTAATAAACACGCCATGTCGTTACGTCCTCATAAGAGCAATTACACATACTGATAGCAGTATTTTAAGCTCAATTAGACAAGTATACAGTTTGTTTTCGAGTCCTGAATGACGACTGTATGCGAATACGATATGGTTGACGTCAGCTAACGCCTCTTGATCTGCCGGGCAGAACGGGAAATTCATAACTCCAATTTTGCAGAGGTGGCTTTGGTAGCACCCGTGTCCCAATCTCCTAACTGTTATGGACGTTTTATGTATTCTGGCTGATTCTAAAGGCTTAAAACAAATTTTGGAGGGGATATGGTGTTGAGTTAGTGAGAAGTACTTTCCTCTATGAGCTTGTGAGGAGGTCCATAAATCCGATCATCCTCCATATCCGTCGCCTGTATCACTAACATATTACTCGTTCAAGGTTTTCCGGTTCCTGAAGCTAAACAGCCACCTCAAAATGTTAATTAACTTTCCTTGTACTTACATAACGGTTCCAGGGTTCATAGCTTGCGGAAGTAGGTACAGTTAAGGAGGAATTCAACATCTGATTTAGACCTTGCATACCCTAGGCTGGACTTGAATATAGGTATAGGGCAGGCCTGTCACGGTTAGCTGACACTTCCGCTGTGATAGGTGTTTCTGTTTGAATTATTAACTACTGGTTACCGTGCTCATTAATTCGGCCTCGCATTCTGGAGGACGTGGGTTCGAGTCCCCGTCCGACCATCCAGATTTGGGTTATCCATGATTTCGCTAAATCACTCCAGGCGAATGCCAGAACGTTCCTTTGAAAGGTCATGGCAGATTCCTTCCCGTTCCTTGCCCGCAGTCCTTTCTAGTGATGTTCCGATACCATCAAAGTATCGATACCTACTTAATCGAGTAGTACTCAAATTGTCTTACGATACTTACTCATATGAGTACTGCAAAAGTATCGATAGTTACTCATATCGATACTTTTTTTAAATTAGTGTCGAAATATAAAAAAATATATGACGTGTTAAATTATTTATTTTATTTGCCTAATGTAATAAAATCAGATAACATTAAGTAAACATTTTAATTTATTTATTAAAATTATAAAAAAGCTCACATTGTAAGTATACTTTGAAGGTTTTGTCTTATCTTTAAATATTTATTTATTATAGTTTTCTCACTTTTAAACAATAAAAGTCCGATTTTGGAAGTTTCCCCCCCAAAAAAAGCAATTGTTCCAAATATTTTGGGGACAGCTTGTTGTTTCTTTTGTTTGTCATTGTTTCACCCGCAAACAAACATTCACTCAATACTGACGTTGCTACAACAATAAGATACCGTTGTGAGTATCTATACAGACAAGGAAATATAAGTTTCATTTCTTCCCCTTCTGTAAATGGATTGATTGATTTTTTTTTTTTTTTTTTTTTTTTTTTTTTTTTTTTAAGTGATATTCCTGTGAAACGCTAGCTGAAGCAGCTTCTTCTTCCGATTCACATGGGCTATTTAGTGTAGTTGTTTATGAACAATACCTTTTACTTTTTGTGTAGGGCTGCGCGGGAGCGACCATTGGCCAGGTATAGCGAAATGCGCTCCAAGTACAACTTTATTACAATGAGATAGGGACCGAAAACAAACTCTTTGAGATTAGATTGTCTATTCTAAGACTGATTTTGTTTGATTTTCAATCCTACCAACTTTACGTCAGCGGGAAATTAGTTTCGCAGGCGCGACTGAGTGGCGCAGCAGGGATGATGAGTTTGGAATTTAACTCCGGGTGCGTTTCGATACTTCCGATTCGATACAAGTACTTTTCTTGCGATACCGAGTAAGTATCGAATGAATTAATTCGAATACGAAAAGTACTTGGTATCGAAACAAAGTATCGAGTACTTACTGATATTTACTTGTATCGGATCATCACTAGTCCTTTCCCGCCTCTAATGACCTCGACGCCTACGAGGCGTAAAGCCAAAAACAAAAATAAAAGCAAGCTTTGGGTTTCACGCAAGAATGGTCGAAAGTGAGCCTTTACGTATTATTAAAGGGACTTGGACAATATCCTGTGATGCCGTTAATAGTGAAAGGATGGTGAAAGGAAGTGTCTGATCTAATATGAGAATATGCGCCACTTTTCGATCGCAGTCGGAACCTTTAAGAGAAGAGAAGGAATTAACATATAAATAACTCTGTGAAGGCAGGTCCTGGCAGTGTAGTGGCTAGCGCGCTGGCTTCGCATTGCAAGGGCCGCCGGTTCGAGTCCGGCCTCAGCCATTGGTGATTTTAACAAGTGTTGTGTTCGTCTTGTGTTGTCCTCACTGTAGTGTCCACAATATCATAGTGAAATTCTGATACAGCAGTTGCGACGTAAACAAATTGGAGCTGGCTAAATGGTCGAAAAGACCGAAGGCCATATAATAATAAAAACTCTGTGAAGCCTAATGCTGTATAGAGTTGGATCTTGAGAAGGAAACCGCTCGAAATAGTTCTTCGTTGTCGTGCGTGGTTGTAAAAGGCCGTGAAGACAACTCGTATGGAGGCGGCTTATAGTGACTGCCATCCTGTTTATGCAGTTGGCTATCATTTATATTTGAAAAAACCGCCAAACAATAGAAGACTGAAAAAACAAAACAGCACCGCATAACTACAAAAACTCCATGCTTAGTAAACAAAACAGAACGGCCATTTGCAAATAATAACAAACACATAGTGCAGTGCAAAAGTGTAGTGTTGTGAATCTCAAACATGAAGACACTTCCCACCGTTAATACAAAAGCACTGATGCTGATAATGGAGCTGAAAGAAATACAATAGACCAAAAAACGTAAGTAGATTATAAGTTAGATAATAATTCATTCCACTGTACAAACCACAAACATAACATGATTACAAACTTTTGTACATAATTAACAGAAAAATCCCGCTGAAGATGCTTCTGCAAAAGAAGTGAAACGCGTACGGGAGACAAATAAACACAAAAAAAAGTCAATTGCTTTGGCGTAATTTATTTATTGATAAAAAGGAGATCGTCGCGTTTCTGTTGGAGGAATATTTATATTCGCTTGTGTCTGTAATCGCAATCACTACTGCTGAGAAAACTCTATCGGGATGTCTTTACCTTATTCAGGCGACACCGAATGCAATTAAATGGCGCAGATTTAGCTCATATTAAATTTTAATTTTGACCTGTTTCTATTTATTATTCCTTATTTTGTTTTCTATGTTCATCTGATTTTTCCTTTATTGCTTGGAGATGTACTCATTGTTTACGTCAAGGCCACTACAGCGAGGAGACGATGGGGTAAGGGGCGAGAAATAATTCGGACATATTTTCTTTGAAGAAACCATTCCGACATTCTTCAGGAATGAATCGGGAAACACGGAAAACCGAAATCTGGATGGCCGGACGGGGATTAGAACTCGCGTCCACCCGAATACTGGGACCGAACAATATCGCTCCCCCACCCACTTTTTTTTTTTTACTTAAGGCTTTACGCCTCGTCAACGTCGAGATAATTAGAGGCGGGATGGGACTGGTGACAATGAATGGGAAGGAAGTCGGCCATGACCTTTTGAAGGAAACACCCCGGTTTCGCCAGGAGTGATTTAGAGGAATCCATGGAAAACCCAAATCTGGATGCCCGGACGGGGATTCGAACCGGCGTCCTCCCGAATGCGAGGCCAGAGCGTTAACCACTCACCCACCACGCTCAGTCTCCCACCTAAGTTCAACATTGGTTTATTCCACTGGAATGAATAATTTTTGGACTTTTAAAAAGTATTGTAGTCCAGGCACGTCATGCTAAGTACAATAATAATAATTCATGCGGTCTTAATCATCTAGTGACAGAGTTTCATATCAGCTGTGCAATCCTCCCTTGACAACCTGTCTAAACTAAAGCGGTAACCGGAGAAAGGGGACCTACAGTTTAACGTGGAATCCAAACCAAGAAGCGTGTTGGATATTTTATAATAACAAACCAAAGCGCGTAAAAATGCCGACCGAAACCTGAATTCGAACCGAGGTCTTCACAATAGTTAGTTAGCCACCGGACGGAGATTTATTTAATTAGTATCAGAAGAACTTAATATAATATTAATAAAAAAATGAACATTTAATTTTATTGGAAACAAATGTTTGATGATAAATACTATATTTGAGTATAAAGCAAAGTACACATTTGTTTTAACGTTTACACAGAACTATCACAGTTCGGATAAGCTTTGACTAGGCCATCACAAAGGCAGAATGAGCACCCTTCAAATTGCGATTTGGTTGGATAAGAACACCCCGATTCACTGCATAATTGAATTTTTGAACGTTTGTTTGTCTTTGAATGCGACCTGGAGTATCGTTTTGGGCTCCGAACTCTAAAGAGCTCCACATAATGAATGGATGTGGTAAGTCAGACAATAGCAGTCGCTTAGCGCAAAAGGAATCAATGCTTGACATTTTATGAGGCTAGGTAGTGGTCTCTGCCGCAAGTCTGGTAAACATTGCACCTCGTTACCTCAGGAGCGGAGTCTGCTAACTCAAAATACGATAAGAGTTAATTTTTGCGCCAAATGATTGCCGTCTGATTTTCCACATACCAGTTTGAAGCACTAATGTCGCGAGGCTAGACGCACTCTGCCCCGGCTTTTGAATTAAGTTCAGAGTTGGACTTCAGTTCTTACGCGAGGTCGTGGAAATCAGTTTGTAGAGGCAACACCATCTACATCAAGGTGCGATGCGTTCGTCACAAAACCGTTCTGACGTCACACGAGTCAGGCAAGACCGTTGAGACACCATCTACATCACATCAGCACAAAAGAAAAGAAATTACTGTAAATATTTTGTTCGTACTCTTCCGTCGCGTCTGACAGGAGCTTATGCCTGACATGCGTGACGTCACAAACTGAGAGGCCAGGCCGCCTCTCTAGGTGGTGTTGGTAGAGAGCGACTGATTGGCGATTAAACAGCTGGAACTCAAATCTTCATGTCACTGGTTATTTTTCGTTCAAGCTGAATTTAAGGGATGGCTTTCCAGAACCAATCTAGTTTTTTTTTTTTAATTTATCATATGAGTATTGCAGAGGAAATTACTCGGGGTAAAATCTCTTAGCACTGTTCTTCCATTTGCAGAAAACGAATGCGGAAGTCAGCGAATTCTCTTTGAGAACTGCGAACAAGGATCTGTTTCAGATTCATTTTTAATTCCTTCACGATTCTACTACGTTATGCCTCTGTGTATTTATGACAAAGCTAATATGTTTTAATTTCACTAGCATTGAAGTTTTTTTATTACTAGAACTTAGAATCCATCTCTTATCTCCGATAGAGACGCAAGGAGGACAAAGTTTCGGTGCCAGAAAATGTTTTTATGGCGATCTTAAAGATCTTTGGGACTCAATTCAAACACCATTGTTGTCATCTTTCTTTTCTTCGAGAAACATGGACGGCCTTCAGTCATTTCATAGTGTCTCTATACTACTAGCTGTCTTGTACCTGTGTAATTTTTCTGATGTCGGGTGCTCTTTTTAACCGACATCAAAAAAAGAGGAGGTTCTCAATTAGATTCTTTTTTTTTTTTGATTATGTTCAGCGATATCTTCGCCAATTGTGAACCGATTTTAATGAATTTTTTTAGTGTATGGGGTACACCTTCAAAGTGGTCCCATGTAAATTTCATTGTAAAACTACTCCTTTTACCCCTTTACAGTCCTTAACTTTTATACAAAGCAGTATTTTTTATCCGATTTCTACGGATTTTCGCATGTATAATTTAAAAGAAAATATTGTCAACATTTGGTTTTCAAATTCCCTCTTCCCACCTCAGTAATTTTTGTCAATGATCTTTATACGAAGCTACAGTCGGCACTGTTTGACCGATCACCATGAAAGTTAGTACATATATGTATTTTTTCATGGAGAAGATTTCTGACCAAAAAATAAAAAAAAACCAATTCCTATCCTCTATACGCACCTTAATTTTATTATAGAAACCCACATTTTAATCCGATTTCGATGGAATTTTGCACACGTACACTTTAAAATAAAGGGTAAAACACTGTCAACTTTGGCTTACAGAAACCCAACCCTCTACCCCTTTTCACACCCATAATTTTTGTCAATATTTCTAGTAAAGCCAAACACTGATCTTTGAGCTGTTCAAAGTTTCACTCTTGCAAATTGATTCTGTGTCCATGTCTCACAGCTTCAAGTCGAGCGGTAATGATCTGGCCTCGCATTCGGGAGGGCGCGGGTTCGAATTCCCGTCCGGTCATACAGATTTGGGTTTTCCATGATTTCCCCAAATCAGTCCAGGTGAATGCCAGGATGCTTCCTTTAAAATGACATGACCAAATTCCTTCCCGTTCCTTGTTCCCATTCTTTCCCGCCTCTAATGAACTCGACGTCGACAAGGCGTAAAGCCATAAGTAAAAAAAAAAAAAAAAAAAAAAAATCAAGTCAGCGCGTCAACAATGCACTGGCCTTAAAATGCTTTCCTCAGATTTGTGGGATAATTCAATTTGAAGACCTGCTGAATGCTTCCCATAAACTTGCCATTCTCTTTATGTGACAGAGAATTTTTGGTCTTACATCATCCAAATTCATAGGCAAGAGCGGTAACAAATTTCGGAGTTCTTCAATATCGGAGGCCAAGATAATCACGAAATACGGCTGGGCGCCCTTATTGTTTTCAACCAAAATATTGTGTTTACATCCTGTAATACCATCGGAAGAAATCAAAGATGAGCGTGATTTTACTGTAGAAATGAAACAGTGCGATGGAGATAAAGTTTAAGGTAAAAGAAAATTGCCATATTTATGTCACAATGTAACGAAGCATTACTTCCATACAGTTACTCGATTAAATGGCAGGTAGGGACGAAGTCAGATTCGTATTTCTGCGATTGGGCTGATAAGGCAGAATCACCGTAGCTATAGTGCACATAAAGTCTACAAGGGGATTTGCGACTTGCAAGGTTCGTCGTACACACAAAGGCATGGTCGGATCTCGCGATCCGCATTGACGAAAAGAAATCTCGCAAAATTTCGTTCCTGCTGATCAGCGAGAAGGGGGAAACACGGAAACTGTACTGTAATTTCTGTTCGTGACGAACATGTGACGGAAGTGACGACAACGAGGAACGGGAAACGGCGTACGATCGCTCGTCTGCGTGGGCACAGCTGTGTCGTCAATCAAATATCACGAAAAATAGGGAGCGTCGACAAACTACGTAGCTCGGTCAAGAAGGGATAGAGGTTCGATAGAAAGCTAGGTAGGGGTACGTGGCAAAGGGTGTGGAGGAGAAGGGGTTCGGAGCCAAGCCACGTAGCTTTCCATCCATATTATTTGTAACAGTTAAAATAAGGTACAGAACGCATAACAGCATGTGAATTTTTATTTCCGTCATTTAATTATCTCCGTATGCAATTTACCATATTTATTTATTCCAACGGAAAAACCATTTTACATTAATTTATCTTATGATGGCTATTTAGTAAACACAATTATCACTATTTGTGAACAATTAGTTACAGTGAAAACAAGAAGATCACAAAAATAGCAAGTATAATATAATACTAATAAAACTAGTAAAATAATTGCACAAGACAAAAATATTCAAAAACTAATAATAAGAATCAACATACTACTACAGAAAAATAAAAAAAAATTACAGGGAATAAGAGACAGTGGCTGTACTAAGTCCATCATTGCTGACTCCACTCACGTATGAGTACTTGCTTGAAAACAGCAACACTGTCAATGAAAAAATCAAGTTCAGGAGGTATTCTGTTAACCAGTCTGTATCCGTTCTAAGGCACTGCTAGCCTCATAGTTTGCGCGCAGATGTCAACGACCAAATAGCTCTCCCAACCGTGTACCAGACGGACAACGAAAATACACATGTCTGAGAATTTCAGGGCAGTCTATAACACCTGAGATTACTTTATGCAGAAAAAGGACACCATGAACATTCCGTCTCAACTCCAAAGGATGGAGGCCAAGGTAGGTTCCAACAGCAACAAACGGAACGTCTTTGTAATAAAAGCCCATGCGACAACCTATAAGCCTTAAGAACTTATTTTGAAGATTCTGAATCTGTTGAATTAGTGTGATCTGATGAAGCGACCATACAACGCTGCAATACTCAAGTACAGGTCTGACATGGGCACAGTACAAGAGCCTGAGTGTCTGGATATTATTAATTAATCTGGAAGTGCGTGCCAGAAAGTCCAGGCACTTGGAGGCCTTGGCACATTATGTTGTGGACATGTTCTTCCGGACTGAGATTGTACGTCAGAAGAACTCCTAGGTCTCTTACAGTCGTACAGCGACTCAGTAGCTAATTTTTCATTTCATATTCAAAATGTAATGCAGTCTGACTCGAGAAATTAGTACAAATTCTATTCTGGAATTAACATGGAATAAAGTTATGTGCCAGGCGCGGGTGGTGGAGGGGTGGGGGGATGTGTGTAGAGGCAAGAGCCACGTCAGGCTACGGGGGAGAGGAGGGTGGTATGGCGAAGTTCAGAGGAGGCCAAAGTGGGACTACGTAGTTTATGAACGTTCCCACGCAGTCAAATAATGCTTTCATGTATTTACAGTACAGAGATTAGCACCCACAGCTCAGTCTTTAAGACATGGCGAGTAAAACGATAATAATTTTTCTGAGTAAAATTGAGAAGTTAATAGATTTGCTTGAGAAAAATTTCAAGTTGTTAATAGCTCAAAGCAGGAGCATATGCAACCTGCAGTCTTACAGCGAGATCTTTAAATGTTAATTTGGAGCTCTAACCGAGTTTGGTGATTGAGCGGGCGGGCCTGGAATTCTGAAGGATGTGAGCTTAAATCTTTGTCTGGCCATATAGATTTCGGTTTTGTATGATTTTGCTGAAATCGCTTCAGGTGACTTCTTCTATGGTTCCTTCAAAGGCTATGGCCGAATTTCTTGTCACAGAATCCCTCCCGCTTCAATTGACCTCAACGGCGACGAGGCGTAAAACCATTTAAAAAAAAAAAGCAGAATTCTATCTGTTCAACCGCCCACTAATGAGTTCAGGGGCTTATAATGGGCGTACATATGAAACTTTTACAGTGAATGATTTCATCGGCGTTTCTTAATTGATGACTGAATACGTATATTTTCTCGGATGTATTTAAAGTTTTCATGAAGTTTTCTCACATACGGCATCTGTGCGTACTGTCAATAGATGCCATATTAGGGAGTGACCGTAGACTACGGCCCTAACCTGCCTCGAAACTAACCATAAGGGAGCGTTAATAAACCACGTAGCTTCATTTTGGCCTCCTGTGAACACCCTTCCCCACCCACGTAGCCCTACGTGGCTTTTGGCTCTACCCCCCCCCCCCACCCCTACCCCGCGTTGCACGTAACTTATTTCCCTATTGATTCCAGAAGACGTTTTGTACTGTAACGATACGCTAAGCTCCCCGTTACATATCACTTTTTACTGTATATAAAGTAAAGAATTAGAATATTTTTCCATTTCTTGGGATGTCCACTGTATGTTCGAAAGATGCGCATGAAAGGGTGAAAGGCAAGGATTTTACGCTTCAGTGAAGGGCAGTCTGGCTGGCGCGACGGGCTGGCGCCTTTTTGGCAGAATGGTAAGAGGATTAGGGATTTCTGTCGGGCAGGCCTCAAAACAGAATTCCTTCCTCCCGAAGGAGACATCGGCTCTCGAGGATAGCCGAAACTTAACGTGGCCAAGAGAAGCCACAGAATCACATGACGTCAGATGGTCAGCCAATCACAGGGAACATAGTACTAAGATTCGGGGAATTTTGTGTTCTATGTCGTCTTCGAGCCACAAGAGGCGGAGTAAGAGTTTACCTCCGTGGCGGCAGAAAAAGACGAGGGCACTTCCTTCTAGTCGGGAGGGCAGCCAAGATCAAGTCCTTTCCGGAGCCCAGACGAGTCACTGGCGACTTGGGGTCCATGTGTGCTGGGCTGACTTGTGTCCTGGAGACCATCTGAGGCGCACTTCTAACTTGCGGCTTGCCGCGTACTGCTGGCGTGGCCAGTTACGACGATCGACCCGGTGGTCATCTCCGCTCAGCGCTACCTGCCGTGGAAGAAGAACGGTAATGTGTTTCTACGAAGCCATTCAGCCTGCAACTCCCTTGAAACTGTACCCTTAAGCGCATCTGAGATAAAGATCCTTGCTCTGATCTGATAAAACCACTGAGCTAGACTGTGACAGGTTAATCATTTGTGGCGTCCCTACCCATTAAAATTCATTACAGTTTGCTATCATCATAACTGGTAACATACTTTGCATTAGAATAATTGTGAGATTTTTAAAGTACAACTATACTTGTTTGCTTGCATTTAAAGGGCTCATTGTACGTCTGAGCGTTGCTTAGAAAATTGCACAACCTGTTGTTTATTAACGTAATGGTAAATACGCTCAGATTTGTAGATGCCATTGTAAAAATCTTTATTAAAATGTCTTTTTGTGACCGTTTCAAATCCCAAAATCATCCAATTCTCATTTGAATAATTTACATTTTGATATTCAATTATAGTACCCTGTATAGCGTAAAATATTAAGAATTAATTAATAATTCTCTCCCCCCCCCTGATGATACGCTACAGTACTGTTTTTTCTTCTCAGACTATCGTAGATTACATACGGAGACAATTAAATGACGGAAATAAATATTTACATGTTATTGTGTGTTCTGTACCTCATTTTAACTGTGACAAATAATATGAACGAAAAGCTACGTGGCCTGGCACCGAACTATTCCCCTGCCCCCCTCCACCCTCCCCCCCCCCCCTCACACACGTTATGTGCTTGTATATATTTTCTATTTTTATTTAAAAACGTTTCCTAATGATTTAAAGTATTCTTTTTTTTTTTAACTGCTTAACGTCTCTTAACAGCGAGGTCTTTAGACACGGAGTAATTTTGTGTAAGTTTTGATTGTTTTTGTTACGATTAGAATTGTTTCCGTGATTGTTCGAGCTCAAATAAGGTCTGTCGGTGTTTTTGCATTCTCAATATCCATCGCGTGACCAAATCCAAACACTTTCGGATCTCTTCTTACCGAAAGTGGTCGGTGAATGGTAAACGCTCTGCCCTCGCATTCGGGAGGATGCGGGTTCGAATCCCCGTCCGGGCATCCAGATTTGGGTTTTCCATGGTTTCCCCAAATCACTCCAGGCGAATGCCGGGATGCTACCTTCAAAATGGCCATGGCTGAATTCCTTCCCGTTCCTTGTCCCCCGTCCCATCCCGCCTCTAATGACCTTAGCCGTCGACGAGGCGTAAAGCAATAAGTAAAAAAAAAAAAAAAAAAGTCGGATCTCTTCGCCCTCGCGTATGTTCGCGCGACTCCAGCGCTCATAACGGAAGGAGTCACATAACATTCCCTGTGTTTGGATTGGAGCGATCTGTTCGCGCGTAAATAGGCGTACTCGAGCGAGCATTTTTCGCGCGAATTCGCATCCACTGGACGGCCAGCCTAAGACCGCACATGTGATAAAACCTGGATTGCTTCCAACACCAGGCGCGAGCATAAAACGCTCACAATAGGAGAGCGAATAACAATACAAAGAACACCTTCTAATCGTTTAACTATGGATTTTATGTTTTAGGCTTGGGAACTCGTCGGTTCTGGCGTCGAACAAGATAACTGGATAACCGGATCCGGGATAAGACCAGCGTCCTCCCGAATACGAAGCCGGAGAGCCTCGGGGCTCATTGTCCCTAGTGGAATGAAGGATCAGATTAGAAAAGGGAAGAGACTAGGGTTTGGTGGATTGGTCACAGTGAGCTCTGCACAACAGGTGTTGACCGAGGGTAGTGGTGTAACGGTTAGCGTTCTGGCCTCGCATTCGGATGGACACCGGTTCGAATCCCCGTCCGGGCATCCAGATTTGGGTTTTCCATGATTTCCCAAATCACTCCAGGCAAATGCCGTGATGCTTCCTTCAATAAGGCCATGGCTGAATTCCTTCTCATTTCTTGCCCCTCATCCTTTTCCGTCTCTAAAGACCTCGCTGTTAAGTGACGATAAGCAGTTAAAAAAAAAAAACTTTCTTTCCTTCAATTATCACTTTTTCTAAATTAAGCAGCACCCCACATGAAGCATCTCTCAAACTTCTTGGATAGTTCTTTTAAAATCATTTTCACCATCTAAAATCTTTCTCCTTCCAAAAGTTTCAAGCCTTCTGATGGCGTCAAGAAATATAAAGAAAACTGAAGGAAATGGTAAAATACTTTCTTACCAATACATTTCCTTTCTTTCTTCTCTTTTTAAATAAAAATTAAAACATGGAACGGCATGAAGTTTTTATGTTATGTGGTCAAGAAGAAGTGTTTCCAATTTCCAGAAAAACTAACTGACGAACATTTTATCATCGATATTGAACATAGACAAAACAGTTCCTCAAAAAATCCTTCGCCTTCCACTCGAGGCTGGTTAGGAATGGGTGGTCCTCGCAACTCACATCTCCCACGGGAATAATCACTCCTGCACTCAGCGTCCGCAACGTGGTTCCTGCTGCTGCTTCCTTTATCTGCTAGGCCAATCCTGTCCTCGCTGGGAATAACCGGGAAAACTGAGTCACATCCGAATGATACTGCTATAAATAACTTACGCGTATATTGTGATGACCTCGAAACGAAATTGATGCTCACGCAGAATCAAGCTGCATGATTCAGATACCATTGCATGCTGCAGATTCGTGGGTGAAGACGTTAAAGTGCATTGACTGGTGCGAGACGTACTACTGCGCCGACTAAATAATGCAGGTGTTATTATTTTTTTTAAAATAAATTATCCTCAGTCTTCTAATGGAATAATGGGCTGTACCAAATTTTGAAGTCAAAAGGACACAATGAGAATCCGAAACTCACATGTCTTCCTTTGTCAGTAAGTGCCGACACTTTAGATACAACGTTAAATTCCAACAAAAAGAAACAAAGGAAGAAAGAAAACAATTATCTACTTCCAATATTCCAACATTTGTTTTCCACCACAGTTATTCCCGTCGGCTGGTCTTTCTATAAACAAATTAAAATTCTTGTAATCATATATATATATATAGACGTGTGTTTCCCTATATTTCACTTTTCAGCCGCCACTACCTAGCACAGATCATTGGTGTTTGTGTGTGGAAGTAGCATGGACTTTCCTGTCGTGCACAACGTTGGCCGATTGCCGATAACTGTGGGGATGTGGGAGATATGATGGTTAAAAGTGGTCGATGCAGGGCATTTTCATATTTCGACCAAAGACTTGTGTCTCCGTATATGTCACTTTCCTGCCACAACTACATAGGATAGACCATTGATGTTTGTGTGTGGTTTATTTTATTTATCGTATGATTATTTATGAGGTACACAATAGGAAATATACATATCACAAGCTTGTACAATTTCATATCTCGAGATCTAATGTTTTAATCCAGTCAACTGCACTGATCGACGCATCATGGATTTCCGCCATTGTTCCCTTGTAGTCCCGAAGAGGACAGTCAGAAACGATATGATTGATTGTCTGTAAGGTGGCTCCAAAGTCACAATTACCCAGCCCCATTTGTATAATAAGTAGGGGCATCGGCCTTGTCCTGTTCGAATTGGATTGATGATTCTCCACTGCCGCCTAGGGAGTTCGAAACCTTGTAACCTTACTGAGGGGTCTTCAACTAGATTTTTATTGGCTACTGATGACTGCTCCCACTGAGTTGTCCACAGCTTATTGGTGTTGAAAGAGGACTCTGTGAGGTTGATTGCTGTGCGCCATGGTGGTTTTCTTGATTTCAAGCGTTGGTGTTTCGCTTGAATCATGTCTTGATGTATAGGCAGCTGAGGGTTCTTCACGATATTTTTCCAGATTTTTAAAAGAGCTTCTGATCTTCTTAGTGTTGGGGGGTGAGATGTTGCATAGCACTGGAAGCCATATGGTGTTCGTACTATGAATACATCCCGTAATTATCCTCATTGCCTGATTGAGTTGCACATCTACCTTCTTTGTATGGACACTATTGATCCAGGATGGGCAGCAGTATTCAGCAACAGAGTATGACAGAGCTAAGGCTGTGGATCTTAGAATGTGAGCACTGGCTCCCCATGAAGTACCAGCAAGCTTATGGAGAATATTGTTTCCCGTTTTGACTTTGGCAGCCACATTTGAGAGATGCTGTTTGAAAGTTAGAGTTCTGTCCAGTGTTATACCCAGATATTTTGGTGTGCCGCAAAAAGGCAGTAGTTGGCCTCTGAATTTAACTTCTGGTTTATAGTGTGCTTGTCTGTTACGCAAATGAAATGTTGAAATAACTGTTTTCTGAGGATTTAGATGGAGGCACCATTTCTTAAAGTAGTCATCTAACTTTTCCAGATCAGCTGATAAAGTTGTTTCCGCATCAGAAAAGTTGGGGTTCTGGTTCACCAAACAAATGTCATCAGCGTAAGTAAATTTTCTTGAAGATGTTTCCGGTAAATCATGAGTATACAAATTGAATAGGAGGGGTGCTAAAACAGATCCTTGGGGTAAACCATCATTTAGTATAAATATTCTGCTTCTGTCATTATCAGAGTATATCTGAAAGTATCTATTGCTCAACATGTTGTTAAGTAGTTCTGTAAGTTTTCGACATGGGACAATACTCAAGAATTTCAGAAGAAGTCCTTCTCGCCAAACAGTGTCATAAGCAGCTGACAGATCCAAAAAGGCAGCCACACTTACTGATTTCTTCTCAAACCCATTTTCAATATGAGAGGTGAGAGTGAAAACCTGGTCATTACAACTTCTCCCTGGCCTAAATCCTGCTTGTTCTATGGGAATGTGTTTATTGATCACTTCAGAAATTCTATTGTAGATCAGGCGCTCAAGGAGTTTGTATGTTACACTTAGAAGTGCTATTGGTCGATAATTTGCCACTTTCGTGGGGTCCTTATTTGGTTTTAAAATGGCTAATATTTTTGTTTTCTTCATTAACAGTGGGAGGTTTCCAGTTTGTAGGATATTTGAGAAGAAGTTGGTAAGCCATCTTACTGTAGCTGGTCCACAGTGGGCCAAAAGTTCAGGATATATACCATCAAATCCAGCTGCTTTTCCCAGTTTCATTTGTTTGATTGCATCTTTGGTTTCTTCTTCATGGAATGGAATGGATAATTCAGAAGATTTTGGGGCTGCTTTTTTTTTTGTTGCGTAATTTTAATTTGATATCTCTTTTGATTTGCTTATCTTTTGTGTTCTTAGAAACCGATACTAGATGTTTGGCAAAATCATTCAGATTGATGGCAGTTTTTGATCTTCTGATCACAGGGGTTGAGCTGTCTAATTTTCTAATGACTGACCAGTGGTAATAACATTGGATCTCCCATCGTGCACTATGGTGGTTAGATGTCGGCAGCTATGGAGGTGTGGGAGATATGGTGGTCGAAAGTGGTCGACCTGCGCCACTTTCATATTTCTACCAAAGACGTATGTGTCATGGTGTATTACTTTACAGTCAAAACTATGTAGCGCAGATCACTGGTGTTTGTGTGTGGTAGTAGCACAGAGTCACCCGTCGATAAAAACGTTGGCCGAATTTCAGTAACTGTGGTAATGTGGGAGATATGGTGGTTGAAAGTGGACGATCAAGGATATTTTCGTATTTCGACCAAAGACATGTGTGGCCGTATATTTTACTTTGCTGCCTGAACTACATAGCGCAGATGACTGGCGTTTGTGTGTGGTAATAGCATCGAGTCTCCCATCGTGCACTATGGTGGTTACATGTTGGTAGCTGTCAATCCAAATTCTTTACAAACACGAACAAAGTCGTGGGCACCAGATGGTTTTTTAAAAATGTCCAAGATATTTCTTCTTATTATCACATTCCATAAACTCGTTTTTTCATCCACAACATTTACAACACGTCCAATTCAGATTGTATATTTGAATAAGAAAATGCTCACCGTACCTAAAACACTGTCAACGTATGAGGAATATCCATCCTTCTCGGGGAAGCGAGATTCCGTACGAGATAGTACTAGTGCTCTTCTGATTTGCCTTGCAGTGTGCAGTTTTAACTCTTAATAAAATTCAGTCAGTATCCCAAAGGTCGGTGAGTGGTTTCGAAGGTGTCTGGCTACACCTTATAAGACCATCTAGTTTCGTGTATTGTACGCTTTCCTCTCAGAACACTCCAAGCGGAGTATAACTGTGCTGCACAGTGTCTTGCCTTTCATTTGTACTGTGTTAAAAGTTTTCTGGAAGTAAAAATGTTAAGAAAATCAATAACAAGTCATTTTTAAATAGAATTTATTACACGTTTTGCAACATTCTTTCAAATGGCACTTACAAAATAAACGCGAAATTTTACACTTGAAAAATATTGAGGGTTTGAAAAATTTGTTTATACTTAAAGGAAAGTATTTCAACGATATATTTATTATTAGAGTCATGAAACGTATGGTCTATTTTGTACAAAAATAGTTACTGATTAATTATCAAATTTAACAACATCGCTCATTTAGTTACTATGCGAAAAACGTAAACTCCAGTAAGGTTGCTATAGTTTTCCTGCAAAGTCAAAAAGGATTGCGCTGTACTTCGTAAGCCAGTATACAACCTACATACATGATTGGTAATAGAATCTGAGAACTGCGAAGGATCGTGTAAAACTATAATCAACAGCAACATTCATGGCCATGTACTGTACAAGAGGTCAAGACAACTACTTTTGAGTGAGAGTAAATAATCAGTATGCTGAAAAAGATCCATTCAAAAAAGAAGTGCTATTGTTCAACAAACTCCCCAAAGAAACATACTTGCTAAGTGGCTCAGAATTCAAAGGGAAACTAAACACATACCCAGTTAATAAGGTCTTATATTCCTTAAGTGAATTCTGATGTATGGATTTTCTGTTATAATCAATGAATGTATGTAAATTTGTTTAAGTGAGTAGTTATATTTTATAATATTGACAGTGTAACTCTGATGTAATAACAATTTATGTTGATAAAATACTAAAATATTCACATAAATTATATACACAAACACATGTTCCAATTCTTTACAGTCTACAGGTATGGAAATAAATCGTAGAGTTCATCTACAAATCAGCGTTGTTTACAGTGTGCTTCGAAGATATATACAGCAGAACAGAAGGTAACTGCAAACAGACATACAGTAAATATGGCTTTGTCACCTGCCTGAAACACTCCTCAAGTTGGTTATTAACGAGGATTCGGTGGAAGAGAAAAAAACCAAAAAAATCAACCCAAAAGGTTTTTGGAACATAAATTGAGGGGGATAAAATGAAACTATTAAATCCCTAACAGTTTCAATAAAAGTAAGGGATACGGAATAAATTGTATTTGTGTTTTATATTATTTACGAGTCTAGGGAAGTGAAATTTTCACACGAAAATCTGGTGTGATGTTTATCATGCCCTCTATATTTTTGTCAATTATTGGAGCGTCACTGTCCGGGTGAGACTCGATAAGCGTTTCCTTATTTTTTTTTTTAATTTAATTTAATTGCAATGGAGCACAGGCTCCGGTGGCAATTTCCCTACACACCCATCTTCCCCCTATCCTGCACCTACCTAAATTTGTCCTCTACAAATTTTATCTTTAAATTCTTTAAAAGTTTTCGGTAAATTATTCATCATTTCTCTTGGTAACTCATTCCAATCCCTGACACCCTTACCTAAAAAAAGAATCTTCCCTCACCCTTGTGCCTGAAATCGAGTGCCAGCTTGTGGTCATGGTCATCTTTTCCCTTCCATGCACTACTTTTCATACCTATTGCAATATCTTTCCATGCCTCATCGCCAGTATATGCCCTGTACACTCCCATTACCCTCCTCATCCTCCTCCTGTCTTGCAATGAATCCCATTCCAGCTCCTTTATCATATCCGTCACTGATTGCATTCTGCGATAATTTTCAGAAACAAATCTAGCAGCCCTTTTTTGCACCCTCTCCAACTCCTGTATTTGATACGTAAAATGAGGGTACCATACTACACTACCATATTCGAGCAATGGTCTGACCAAAGTTTTGTAACCCAATTCCTTGACTTCTCTCGTACATCCCCTCATCACTCTCTCCAACAAGTGCAGAACTTTGAAACCTTTTCCTACCACCTGTCCTATGTGTCCTGCCCAGTTAAGTTTGTTATCAAAAGTAATTCCAAGATATTTACATTTCAAGTCTTCAGCAAGCAATTCTTTCCCCACCTTATATTCATAATTAACCTTTTGTTTTTTATTTGTGTATCTAATAAGCTGACTCTTCTTTGCATTTATCTTCATTCCATGTTTACCAACCCAATTAGATATCCTGTGCAGATCACCCTGCAACTGTTTACAATCCTCTATCGTTTTGATTCTTTTATACAGCATTATGTCATCTGCAAACAATCTAATTTCAGATAGTAAACAATCAACACAATTATTAATTAGAATAATGAATAGCAATGGTCCCAATACGCTACCCTGTGGGACACCCATTTTTACTTCCACTTCTTTTGATACTACATTTCCTACCCTAACTTTCTGTTTTCTACCTTTTAAAAATTCTTCTAGGCAGCAAATCACTTTCTCATCTACTCCAATGGTTTTTACCTTATTTTAAGGCTCACTCTGTCAAACGCCTTTGACAGGATCTAGTGCTACACTATCAATTTGGCCTCCCTTGTCCATTTCATCTGAAATATCTTGCATATATCCCACCAACTGAGATTCGCATGAATATCCTTGCCTGAAACCATGTTGCCTACTTGAAAACCACTTACGTTCCTCACATATATTTCTGATGTGGTTGCATATCAATCTTTCCATTAATTCGTTTGTAGATTCACTAGGCTGTCGCCGAAACGTTGGGATTATTAATCAAATGAGGTAGCGTAATAGATGAAGAAGAAATCTCACTAACATGCCTTGTGAATTCTCTTTACGATCTCTGTTTTACGCAGGTCGTTGAAGATCTCTGGCTGGATTTCTTTCAGAACAGAGTTAGTTTCTTTTACCACCACACCCATTCTTTTATTTTGGAAAAATAATAGTGAAAATATTACGTTTTCTTGAAGAATGTATACGTGCTACCTAGTGTTGCAAACTGAAAAAAAAAATGTTTTTTTTTTCAGATTTGTGAAAAAAAACATGAAAAAAACCTAGCACCCTCGTTTTTTTTTCTAAATTTGTTTTTTTTTCAGAAAACTATATATTTGATAAATTATAGTTTTATTTATGGAACTTACATTTTACATGTGTGTTTTAAACCTTACTAAATCATATAATATCTTACATAATGATTCATAAATGTATTTATATAGGTAACATAATTTTTTATTCATCTTCTATGTCGGAACCACATTCACTAGTATCAGTACTACCAACACTAGTTCGGTCGAAGTTGGAATTTTCTGTTTCTTCTTCTGTTCCCTCTAGATCCATAGTTACATTTTCTTTTACTGGTTGTATTGTACACAAAATATTTTGAAATTGCAATTTTAAATTGTGAACAAAGTACACACTGTGAATGAAGACTGCGCCGATAGTTCTGTATTACGGTCTTTTAAGTTTGAATTTAAATATATTATCATACAAAATAGGAGATTTATTTGTTTTCAATCGTTGGTTTACGCCAACGGTTGCAAGGAAATAATTCATAATTACTGACAATGTACTCAGTATATCACTATACGCTGAGAGTTTAACAAGTATACGAATATAAGGAAAGCACAACAAGTAATAAAAAGAGAGAAAAACCGTAGTTAAATTTCCTAATTTTTTGAAAAGATTTTTAGGTCTACAGATAAATTTGTAGGGCCTGGCAGCACTAGTTCAAATAGCGAGTATCAATCCAAACAATGGGGAACGGCCGAACGGGGATTCCTTCTCACGCAACCTAGCCTTTTCGGGAAGTCCTTTTTCGTAAAAGAAAACTTCAGTCGATGTTACCAATATTTTTGTAATTTTTTTTTCTTCTGAACCAGAAAGATATAGTAGATTTAAAAGTAAGATAAGTACTTAGTATAAACTCTAAAACAGTCATATTAAATGATAAATGCCTTAAAAATTTGAAATTTAGTAGCTATTAAAAAAAAGTCCCAGAAAAAAAACACGTTTTTTTCACAGTTTTTTTTTCATGTTTTTTTCACGTCAGAAAAAAAACTGTTTTTTTTACAACTACTAGTGCTACCTGTGAAAATCTGATGCTTGGAGTTGCGTCCTGCTGCGTGGCTGTCCTCCGTGTTTTTCCCACTCCTCGGCTGCTTGCGTCACGTCAACTCTAGGCTCACACGCAGGTACGAGCGGCTCAGCAGTGAACAGAGCGTACAACTGATCAAAAATAACTCCATACGACGACACTGGAATGGTTTTAACTGCAACCATTATGAAATTAAAAAAAATTCTGGCAAGCTTCAAATTTGAAGTTAAACATGTAGCTCTTTCACAACTTTTGTTTTAGAATTCGTGTTACATTGTTTGGTTTTACGAAGTTGTTTGAATATGATTTGTCTGCCAGTCAAGATAAATGTTATCCGTCTCTGAAATGATGCATCCTTCTTTCACTGTTTTCACTTTTGCATTGCTGCATAGGTTGCCAAATACGTGGTTGATACACATTTCAAGCTCTTTTTCATATTTTAACCACTTCCCTTGTTTTGTATATCTCAAAACGTGATTTTTTATCCCAACTACTGTTTTTATATGGTTTTAAGTCATTTTTATGGTCAAACATAAATTTATAAGCCTTTTTTTTAATGTATGACAGAAAGAAGAGGCAGTATAATCGGTCACATTTTAAGGGATGTTTGATTGATTAATTTGTTAGTGGAACAGTTAAAGGAAAAAAGCTGTAGGGGAAGATAGGATAGAATATATGACGCAGATAATTGAGGACGTAGTTTGTGGTACGTGTGGTGATATGAAGAGGATGGCTCAAGTTAGCAAGAGATGAAGGATTGAATCAAACAAGTTGACAGACTCAAGACAGACTTTATAGTTAATTAATTTTCAGTGTAGTTATAGAGTTCAAAATTTAAAATTCTCTAATTTTTCTGGTTGTAAGCTTTTTGTAGCTCTCAGTTGTTGATATTGTCCTTATAGCTTATAACAGTGAAGATACAGAGACTTTAACAAACAACAGCAGGAAATATTCATTAAATCATTGTACTTAAACGGCAATAAAATCAAAAGAAATGTTATGAAGTACAACGGAGCTGTATACCAAACGTTGAAAATGTAACTAACTGGTGAAACAAACAGGTATTAAAAAGAAATTAGCATTATCAGAGCAAGCTTATGTAAATGGTTCACAGAAAGGTTCAACCATTTTAAAAGTGCTGTAGAAGGTAGCTGAAAATTAACTGGAGCAATAAAATATGAAACGAATGTGGAGTTGATGAATGAATAAAGATTTTTAAGGAATCTTACATTAAGAAGAGACAGGTTGGTGGACCTAATTCAGATACACACTGTCGCATTTCGATGCTTGCATTTCGTGTCGTATTTCTGTCTTAGCTCGTAATTTTACTTTTTTAAAACCTTCATTTAAATAATAAGTAAACTCGTCTGACAATTAATAAACATTTATTAAAGTTTAATCATATGCTTTCAACTCCGAAGATTGCAGGTTCTTTTATCAAATAACTCCTCGTTCCAACTCGTGTTCATGCTCTCGCTCTAGCTCTCATTGATACCCAACTGTTACTATAGCAACCTCTTACTTACAGAGAGTAATGTATAAAACCTTTGTTCTTCGTTATGCCAGAACCCCTCCCAAGTTTACCATATATTTAAAAGTAAAAAATTATGGTAAACTTTATATGAGGTTGGACGTAAGAACTTTGCATTCTTCGGGATACTTTTTACAATAAATGATCACAATTTGCTTTCTTATAACTGATAGCACACAGAACCAAAACAAAATCCCAATGTCCTGTCACGGTCGCCATGTCGCATTTCCATGCTTGCATTTCGTGTCGTATTTCTGTCTTAGCTCGTAATTTTACTTTTTTTAAACCTTCATTTAAATAATAAGTAAACTCGTCTGACAATTAATAAACATTTTTTAAAGTTTAATCATATGCTTTCAACTCCGAAGATTGAAGGTTCTTTTATCAATAACATCCTCGTTCCAACTCGTGTTCATGCTCTCGCTCTAGCTCTCATTGATACCCAACTGTTACTATAGCAACCTCTTACTTACAGAGAGTAATCTATAAAACCTTTGTTCTTCGTTATGCCACAACACGAGATATATAAATTTATTGATGGTGAGTGGGATGTAACGTAGACTAGCCTCCTCGTGGTACACCCTGGGCAACGTGCTTGCACGGCTAAATAGTCTACACAGTTGGCCTGCCAGACAATCCTACAGGATCTCCTGGCAACCAGAGCACAGTTACCTCATGTCACCTAACGGTTCTTATCAGAACCAAAAGGCAAGAACCCTTGGACCTTCACTAAGGGCTTGCCAACTTAACATGGAAGGAATAAGCCGATCAAAAAGCGATTGCCTTTCAAATGATTGCCCACTTAGCCTTCGGGGATCACCGTTAGATTTTATTAATATATCAAATGAAACTCTAGATTGGTTACACCATGTTAATTTTGAATTTTAATTATAATTTAATGTTACATTGTATTATTTTTGTGCAATGTCCATTAGCTAAATAAATTGATGGTGAGTGAACTAGATTAGTTGACCTGCGAAGGAGGTCAGAAATTATAAACTGAGGAGAAGAAGTAGGAAACTGAATATGTTAAAAAAAAAAAACACATTGTGGTTGATTATACATGAGTACTGTGCTGTATTTAAATCTTGCAGTATGTACTGGCTCTGCTCAATACATCAGCTATGGCAAATGGTATATTGATAAAGCAACGATAAAATTCGATGAAGCTGTCTGTTTTACTGTTTGTAGCGAAACGTATGTGTTATCAATGAGATAAATATTTTTGCGTTACACTGCTTATCGTGTGCTGACGTTTGACTCGAGCCGCGACTGCTCCTCCGTTCCGTGTGTGAGAGGTCCTAACCAGTCAGCATGACTTTGCGTTAGACTGACCTCGCTAGTCAACAGAATAACTGATATTGTCTTCTCCACTGCTCAAAATTACTTTGAGCATTCCCTACTTCTGCATAGTTCATCTATACAATGATGGTTATGAAAGTTCTGATGTTTTACCCCATTTGATCTGACTGTTGTAAAAATTCTCCATCACCATCCCTATTGGCAGAATTTCCTATCGTTTTTGAGGTATATAGGCAAAACGGAAAAGTTTCACGCGTCAATTTCTCTTAAGAGTTGTAAAGGGTGAGAGCGGGTGCAGTTTTGTAAACTAAATGTAAACAACTTATTTTGAAGCATTGTGTTCCTTCGATATCGGATAGAAACTGTAGATTTCAAAACGATAGAGGATTGTAAACAGTTGCAGGGTGATCTGGACAGGATATCTAGTTGGGTTGGTTAACACGGGATGAAGATAAATGTAAAGAAAAGTCAGCTTATTAGATACACAAATAAAAAACAAAAGGTTAATTATCAATATAAGATAGGGAAAGAATTGCTTCCTGAAGACTTGAAATGTAAATATTTTGGCATTAAATTTGATGACAAGCTTAACTGGGCATGACACATAGGACAGGTCGTAGGAAAAGGTTTCAAAGTTCTGCACTTGTTGGAGAGAGTGATGAGGGGATGTACGGGAGAAGTAAAGGAATTGGGTTACAAAACTTTAGTCAGACCATTGCTCGAATATGGTAGTGTAGTATTGGACCCTCATTTTGCGTATCAAATACAGGAATTGGAGAGGATGCAAAAAAGCGCTGCTAGATTTGTTTCTGGAAATGCATTCAGTGACGGATATGATAAAGGAGCTGGAATGGGATTCATTGCAAGACGGGAGGAGGATGAGGAGGGCCATGGGAGTGTACAGGGCATATACTGGCGATGAGGCATGGGAAGATATTGCAATAGGTATGAAAAGTAGTGCATGGAAGGGAAAAGATGACCATGACCACAAGCTGGCACTCGATTTCAGGCACAAGGGTGTGGGAAGATTCTCTTTTTTAGGTAAGGGTGTCAGAGATTGGAATGAGTTACCTAAAGAAATGATGAATAATTTACTGAAAACGTTGAAAGAATCTAAAGATAAAATTTGTAGATGGCAAATGTAGGTGGGTGCAGGATAGGGGGAAGATGGGTGTGTAGGGATATTGCCACCGGAGCCTGTGCTCCATTGCAATTAAATTAAATTTGTGTGTTACGACACCAACTCTAAACAGCTTTTAAATTTCTAATTCGAATTTCTTAGTCAGCAATTGTCCGCTAGGGATCGGTCCAATGCTGTTTGACAGGAAATGTTATGAGCTTCCAGAATATGACTATCCACTTTGGCCGAGTTCCTTCCATTTCCGATATATGTAAAAAAAAACAATAGTTTCACGCGTTAATTTTGCTTAATGAGGGTGATGATAGAAACAGGGTGATTTTTTGTAAACCAAATGTAGTTGGTACTTTCATCTTTGTTTTATAGTTTACGTGTGCAGAGCACCATCGACATGGATAAACACGGTGGGTTTGTTTAAAGAACATTTACAAAAATTAGAGGGGAAAGGAGGAAAAGGGTTGAGTAGACAGTATTTATCTCTTTGTTTTAAAGTAAAGTTTCATCAAGATCGGATAAAGGTATGGGGTTGTATGTCACCAAACCAACTTTCAAACAATTTTTAAATTTCAAGTTCGAATTTCTCTGTCACTGATTGTCCGATCGAAACCGATAAAATGCAAATAAAAAGTAAATGTTATGCGCTTTCAGAATATCACCATCCACTTTGGCTGATTACCCTACGATTTTCAAGATATTCGCAAAAAACTGAATCGTTGTTGCACGTGGAAATTTTCCTGGAGTGATAGGGAAGAGGTAGAATATTTTTTTGTTCGTCAGAAAATTCACAGTGCTCACACAACAACCAACCAAAGTTTCATCGTCATCGAATGGATAGTATTTGAAGGCACAGAAGACAAACAAACAAACATTTATATACTGTATAATCTGTAAGCTGACTTCATCTGTCTGTCACTTTGTCCAGGCATCACGCAATAACTACAGAACCAACTTGGATGAGGTTTTCACAATTTAAAAGCTTATGGTCCAGCTTAAAATCTACGGTATATCTAATGTCTTTATGTGACCGGAGAACAGAACAAGAAATGATAATTCATTCGTACCGAGTGCAGATGTTGACAGAGATCACATTACATCTCAAATGAACACACACCATATACCCACCAAAGATCACCCTAGTACAAAGATATCATTACACTATTTTGATTCTGTTAACATTATGCTAAGTAACTTTGGTTATTTATTTCTTCAGTTTTTTAAAAAATATAATAAGTTAAAATAATAAAACAATGTTAATTAGAACAAATACATAAAAAATTAACATTCAGATAAACGTAACGAAATTGTAGGATTTAATTTACCGTAAGGGTTACAGAGATAGTACATTACAAACGTTAGTGTTTTGCTACTAGAAGAAAAACAGAATACAAACGCATTAATACGCACTTCAAGGTCCGCGCGGCAACGCAACGAGAATGCGTTATATAATCGATCATTTAATTTCTAGTACCTGAATTACAGTGTTTTCTTTCAAGCTTCGTAGAGAGATCCGCGGAGAACTTCTGCCAAATGAAAGATTTGTAACAAAAACTTCCGAAGTGCAAAACACTTAATTAGTTTACGACTCGAGAGCTGTACTTTTTAGTATTTCGTGCCACAAGATAAACGGAGCACAACTGCTGCCGCCGTTGTCTGTATGTCCGTCACAGAACTGTATAGCTGCTAAATGAAGACAGTTTAAGACTTGAAATCTACACCTGATATATGTTTAGTTGATCCTAAACCGAATATCGTATTTAAAATTCTGTAAGATTATATTTTAGAGGGTTCCACGCAAGTAAATGAAGTCAACTTTTTCCACTGCTTCGTGTGGGATAAAAGTATTTGGACTTCTAGTACAGAAATCTTATATATAAAAATCAATGTTTGTGGGTTTGTTCGTCTTCTATGCATTCCTATACCATATATCAGATTGCAATGAAACTTTGGTGAGTTTTCGAGTGTGCGTCTGCGAAGGTTCCTGTGAAAAAAAATTTCCAAAAGTCACCCTCTATTCCCCATAACACCCCATAATTTAGGCAAAACCACATTTTTTATCCGATTTAGATAGGAATTTGTACACTTATACTTTAAAACAAACAGAAAAATGCTGCCTACGTATGGTTTCCGAATATTCATCCCCTCTCCCCCTTTCCAACCCCATTACGTTTTTACCCTATAATTTAGGCAAACCACATTTTTTATCAGATTTACATAAGAATTTGTACACTTATACTTTAAAATAAACCGAAAAATACTGCCTACGTATGGTTTCCGAATATTCATCCCCTCTCCCCCTTCCAACCCCATTACGTTTTCACCCCATAATTTAGGCAAAGCACATTTTTTATCCGATTTAGATAAGAATTTGTAAGCTTATACTTTAAAACAAACAGAAAAATACTGCGCATCCCCTCTCACCCTTTCCAACTGAAAATGAATGAAAAAGCAGTTTAAAATTTATATGTTAATATTTTTTCATTTAATCTATGTGCCTACTCAAGTCCAGCAATAGTGAAGCATTGCCGGGTCAGCTAGTAAAAAATAAAAAAATAATCCGGTTTTTACTGGAAGTTAAAAACTTCGATGAATTTTATTCCTCGTTGGCATAGTCAACGAAACTAGTTATTTAGAGAGGACCTAAAAAAAAACTATGTTACTGAATGAAATGTTTGCCCAGCTCAGTAAAAAACAAAGCAACTTTTCTAGACCCGAGACGATACCCAAATACAGTTACGAGTTTGCGCTAGGAATATAGGCCTACTTTGTTGGATCTGTGTAAAACAAGTAAATTTTTAATTTTCATCTTACTTTGTCATGTTTTAATATTACTTTATACAAGATGCTCTTAACTCAGAGTACATTGCACCCTCATCCAGTTGCGGCAACGTGGTGCGGCGTTGGAGAGCCGTAGCTTTTTTTTTATGGCTTAACGCCTCGCCGACATCGAGGTCATTAGAGGCGAGGCAACGAATCCAGCTATGACCCATTGAAGGAACCATCTAGTCATTTCGGGAAACCACAGAAAACAGAAATTTGGTTGGCTGGACGGGGACTCGAACCCACGTCCTCCCGAATTCCAGGCTCGGTAACGCTGGGGAGCGGAGTCTGTGGTTGGGTTGAGAGGCGTTTTAAAATTCTTTCGTCATTCCGGGCTAGCGGCAATTACGAAAAAAAGAGAAAGAAAACGCTGAAGTAAATCAGTTTCTTCTCTCTCTCTCTCTTTTTTTAAATATACAAATCAAAATCTGATGATCCAGGTAAGTTTCTGTTGCATAGAGGGAATAATAAGAGTGATTCACTATGTAAATTTTCAAGCTGTTCTTAACGTTGTAATTGACTGGTATTATGGTAAGGGAATATGACTGTGGATTTTTGAGGTTGTTTTACGTAACGTTTTAATAGTATCGTAGGATCGTCCTTCATGTCTACCTTAAAAATACGCGTTTTGCAATTAGAATAATACAACACACACTAACATTAAACTTACACTTCCCATACTGTTGACAACGCCGAATTTACTCCTTTGGAATAGATCGTGTTTAATATAGCTAGTGTCTATGGAGTAAAGTACGGAGGAACGTACTGGAACGAATATACAGTGCGATCAACAGAATTCTGCAACTGTGCTGTTGGAGACGAAAAACGATTGATCCCCTTATTTACATGGATATAACAGTACAAAACAACGCACAGCGGGATCAGCAGATAGCCTTGACCGCACTGAAGGCTAATGACCGGCTGTGAATCGAAGATATAATTTTCGACCATTAAAACGAATATCATTAGACAGCTTCTGTAAGGTGGTATTTTTTTCTGGCGCAAATCTGAGTTTGATGATAAAATTTATGTTTCGGCGATCTGTTGTAGTTTTTGTTCCTAAATAACGCAATTTCTACGTAGTTTATTGCAGTTTTAATTATTTTTGGAGCAGCTCAGGTCTTCTGACTTCTTTTCAGATTGTTTTTAACGATCTCAACTGCTGATATGAAGCTTAACATGAGACGAACTAAGAAGCGAATGTCAAAGAAGATCGTAACGTTCCATATGATAAAAATCATTATAGAACTAGCTTTTTAGGATTCAGACTCGGAAAATAACAAACATAAAAAAGTGTTGATAGATATTAATTATTTAAAACGCTTCAAAAGTTGGATGGCATGTTTGATGAACGTTGATTACACTAATCTTACTTAGTGCAAGAATTGTGCAACATAATCACAGTATACATTTTATCGATACTTGGAACAAAGGAGCTTTTTCAGAACAGCGCTTACGAGACTTATAGTTTGGAGAAATAAGATGGATATGAGGACAATGTACACATGTATTCTGAAGTATAAATAAATAGTAGAAAGTATATGTATCAATATATCGTCATTTCAGTTATTGATGACCACGTTCGAGATTCAACACCAAATTGAAACTAGATGGGATCAAAGAGCGATTCAGGTGTGTTGGCGAACCACTTTGGTCACTTTGCCGGTGTCTTTATCTTATCTGTCTGCGCGTTGTGGGAGTATGAGGCCAAATGGACACTTGAAACCGCTGGTTAGCACATGATAACGTCAGGCAGGTCCTTTCGCTAGTTACAATGAACTCTGTTAATCAAGGGACACACTGCCTACTTCACGACATGTGTAAGAACACGCCAGTGAAAACACATGAACAGCAATAAAAAAAAAAAAACAAGATGAATGGAAACGATACCGTGTCATGTAAAAACAGTGAGCGCTTGTAATTTAATATGAACTTTATACAATAGCAATAAAGCTCAAATTGACTACGTTTTAGTTAGAAAACGTTTATATGGGAAAAAGAAAAGGGCTGTTTTAAGGATTGGAAAAAGGAAAGTGCTGTTTTAAGGGTTTTTCCGGCAATTATTCGAATTTTTCTCGCCGTAAAAACTATCCTTGAACTCCAACGAACATTTAAAAAAAAAAAAATTGGCATATTGGTCCAGGCGTTGTTGAGTTATGCGCTTACCAACACATTTTGCGATTCATTTTTATATTATAGATTATTGTAATCCTCTAGGAACTACATTGAAACTGGGTAATCTCCAAAAATGCAAAGTTCATTTCGGCAATGATAATTCCAAGCATCCGATCTATGCCTCTACGCCGATAGCCTCAATCCTTTGGTTTTTTTTTTTTTTCTTTCTCCATAGCAACCTACAATGTCTTACTTTTCTCTAAGAATAAATATTATCAATTTTCATCCACGCTCAAGGAGCAAAATATTATGTTTTTAAAAAATATTTTTGTTATGTCACAATCTGTATACCATCGTTCGGTTAGTTTCCAAAATTTCACGGCACAACATATTATTTATCCAGAAAAAGTGTCCTATATGCTTTCTTATGATACATAGTATTTCCTTGTTAAATTTCATCAAGATTGGTTGATCCGGTTATTCGTAAAAACATAGTAAAGAGCTAGTGAGACAGCGTTACTTTCGCATTTATAATAAACGATAAATCCAATAGAAACAATTTATCCTTTACCCATTTCACTCTCCATTGTGAAGGTCTACAACGTCAAGTCTTTGTTCAGAGAAGTGTGTCTTGTTTGTATCGTGTCTTATGTGCATAGCTAAACTGTTGACGTCAGAACGGGGTACTTTGTAAGCAGCTGAGGCAAGTGCTTAAAGGCACCTGCTAGACGCCTAAAAGAGGCGGCCACATCCATTCTCTCTACCCTTACCAGGGAGGTATATGCGTCTCAGTACAATTTGTATTCGTCGTTCATTGCTATTGATGTGTCTCTTATGCCATCATATTAACGTGAATAACCTTCCATAACGAAGATAGTACAAACTTTAATTCAAATGTCTAAAACATCTGCACATTAAAAGTTGTCAAAAATCCCATAGCAAACTTCATAATGTTATTTTGAATTAGAGCTTATAAAGAGAGTTTTCACGTGTGTTAAACGGATTTCAATTTTTTTAAGCATGGTCGCTCCATCTGATCAATTGAATGAACCTGTGCAGTCAGTCTATTTAGAGAATTCTGCGTCAACCAATTATCGTTGTTGCCAAGTGGCAAATGTCGGCTACTGAGAAGGTTGTTTTCACAACTGTTATATTGCCTTATCGGCTACAATTATTAGGTTTAGATAAGAAACTCTTTCTCGACTGAAGTTTTAGCACAGGAGAATTATTTCCATACAAATGATGATTCCTTTTAAATTCAACTCTGTGGTCATTTTCTCGCTTGCATCCACTTGTCACCAAACACATAGTAGTGCTAAATTTTCAAAGTGATACAGTCTTTCAGATGGAGTAGATCTCTACTAGAGTACATCTTGTTGATATCACATGCTCTTGTTTAGATGAAGTGTACCATACTGGCCAGGCATATAATGCGATACAGAGGCACAAGTCTTGGAGCTGTGACGCGAATGGTTTGTTATTGAGCACCTCATTGTCACCAGTAGTAGCCTAGCCTCGGTGGAGACTGTAGTGTTTCATGAATGTAAGAACTCGGTCAAGAAATGCTTTAAGGTATTTTGGAATGTAGCAATTTAATGGCTGCCTTCAGTATCATTAAATTCTGATGAGTTTCTCTGTTTTCACATAAATACACTAATTTGAGTCTATGAAATATAGTATTTTTACGATTTGACGGCCCTTGGACAATAAGTCCATGATACTTCAAAGTATATAGTCTGCACTGCCAGATTAAATTCGTTGGCACACAAGAAATTTCGCAGTCAAAATATTATTTAGGTTTCAGAATGGAGTTTTGCTCTTTAAAATTTATTTATTTTTTAGTTTAGAAACATTTTAAAATAATCACGTACAACGCATTATTTGTCTTAGCATTTTACAATTAGAAAGAACATAATTATAATTATTATGGTTAATGTTGCTAGTATGAACGAAGCTGGATTCGTGTTCAGAAATCGCTTAATAGGTTTTCTGGTCGTTTGATATGGCGCGCTTGAACACCACTGCAACTGTAAGTTTTTTCCGCCGTTTATTATAATCATCGTTTCTGTTTCAAACTGACTGCCTCCAAGCATATGAAAAACTGGAAAGAGTAATTAAAATCTATTATTGCCAGCTATTTATCGGTAGATAATATTAACGATTGCTTATCAAAGGTTAGTGAAGAAATTTCGTAAACAGAATTTTTCCGCAGTCAGTCGTAAACGCTCCCATCCAGAGCCTCTGTTTCAGCCATAAAACAGGCAACCCTTGTTTCTGAAGCATGGTAGCTCCGATAGAGATTTTTCTTCTTCTAATGTTGTCATTGTGTTTAAAAGATCGAAAAGTCAGATGAGTTTCAATTTTTTCTTCCACGGACCCTTTTTAATTCTCCTACCAGTATCCATGCAAGCTTCATCAGTATCATACGCTATGTACGAGGGTGGTCTGAAAAGTTTCCGACCTAACAAAGATACAAGACATTTTTTCTGATTTTTTTATTTTTATCTTTCAACATAGTCTCTCTTGTCCCGGTGATGCTCCTGCCACACACAAACACCAGTGATCTGTAACCCGTCCAAATAGTACTCGGCGTTTTTCTCTGCAAAATAATTGTTCATGAACGTGATTGCCTCTTCATTTGACGAAAATCTCTGTCCTCCGAGCGCAATTTTTAGATGAGGGAACGAAAAGAAGTCGCTTGGGGCTAGATCTGGTTAATAAGGCGGATGGTCAAGCAGTTCAAACCTTAATTCGTGAATTTTCGCCATGGCAACCGCTGAGGTGTGAGATTCCATGACTATCCCAAAAAAACAGTCGCCAGCACTTTCCCAGCTGTTTGGACTGTATTTTTGTTTCTAGCGTATAATGGTGTATCCAAGTTTCATCTACAGTAATTAATCGGCACCAAAATTCGAATTTATTGCGCCTAAACTGCGCCAACAGAGCGTTGGAAATGTTCATTCGAACACGTTTTTGGTCTAATGTGAGCAAACGCGGCACCCAACGCGCGGACAGCTTTCTCATACCTCAATGTTGATTTAATAAGTAACAAACACGTTCTTTTGAAATGTTCATAACCTCTTCTATCTCTCTCACTTTAATTCGGCGGTCGTCTAGTACCAATTGGTGAACTTTGGCGATGTTTTCGTCGGTAGTTGCAGTTTTTTGACGTCCCGAACGTTCATCGTCTCCCAAGCTCTTACGGCCACGTTTAAATACAGCTGCCCAAAATTCTACTGTGGTAAGTGATGGTGCAGAGTCCCCATACACAGAATCCAACTCATCTTTGATTTGCGTAGGCGTATTGCCTTTCAAAAACAAATATTTAATGACAGCTCGATACTCGATTTTGTCCATTTTCGCAAAAACACTCACTTCAACTCTTTAATTTTTTAATTTAATTTAATTGCAATGGAGCACAGGCTCCGGTGGCAATTTCCCTACACAGCTATCTTCCCCCTATCCTGCACCCACCTACATTTGCCCTCTACAAATTTTTTCTTTAAATTCCTTCAAAGTTTTCGGTAAATTATTCATCGTTTCTCTTGGTAACTCATTCCAATCCCTGACACCCTTACCTAAAAAAGAGAATCTTCCTACACCCTTGTGCCTGAAATCGAGTGCCAGCTTGTGGTCATGGTCATATTTTCCCTTCCATGCACTACTTTTCATACCTACTGCAATATCTTTCCATGCCTCATCACCAGTATATGCCCTGTACACTCCATGACCCTCCTCATCCTCCTCCTGTCTTGCAATGAATCCCATTCCAGCTCCTTTATCATATCCGTCACTGATTGCATTCTGCGATAATTTCCAGAAACAAATCTAGCAGCCCTTCTTTGCACCCTCTCCAACTCCTGTATTTGATACGTAAAATGAGGGTCCCATACGACTGTTACCTAACAACTACGCATCCAAAATGGCTGAAACTTTGGTGAGTAACTGTCAACAGATAAACAACGAAATTCACTAGCTTTTATTTGCGAGTGCTGCCATCTTCACGTTGAGGTCGGAAACATTGCAGACCACCCTCGTACACTACTAGCACTCTCTTCACCCGCCTTCTACATTTCAATGACTTCAAACCCAGCTACTTCATCATACCAGTTACTGATTGTGTTCTGCGTTTTTTTTTTTTTTTTTTTAAACAAATTCTAACTACCATTATTTCCAACTCCTGTATTTGATACCCAACATTCAATTTCTATTCTACGCCACTATTTTCAAGCAATGACCTGGCCAAGATTTTATAATCCAATTGCCTACTTTTCTGGTGCATTACCGCATCACTCTCTGCAATAAATGAAAGATTTTAAACCTCTCTCTACTATCAATGATCTGCTTAATTGAGTTAACTGTCAAATGTTATGTCAAGATATATACACTTAAGTTCTAAAGCTATTCTTCCCCATAAACATAAAAAACATTTATTCTTTTGTCTGTGTAACTCTTTATACCTTTTTGTCTGTGTGATTCTTCTAGGTGTTTATCTTCATTCCATGTAGATCTATCTATCTAGATATACTAACCTCCCCTCTTACAGCAAACACTGCTCTCCATAAATGTATTTCATCGAGAATACTTACTTTTATGAATTATTTATCTTTATCGATACCAAAAATTTGTTGGAGCATTACAAGTGCAAGGAATTAAAACATTAGTTTATAAATTTATAAATTTGAACAGACTGTGGAGTAACAAGCCTACTACATAAGGTGCGACAGCAAAAATGAAGGAAATTTTATTTACTATAGAAAATGTGAGTCAGAAGAACCTCTTTTTTTCTGACTGTTACTTTTGCAGTTTTCATTTCTGCGTTCAGCATCACTCAAAGTAGAGGAACTTTGTAGGATTGTGTACCTCTTCTTGCTTGACCGCCACAGGTCAGTATTTATGTACGGTAAAAATGTGTGGTTGCAAGTGATCTAATATTACTTTTTTTTGCACAAACTCTGTACAAAGAATATGGTTTAAATGAGGAGTGAACTCTGGATATGAACTGCTCGCATTTATGATTTGTTTCTAGTTTGAGGAAAGCGTCGGTTGGTAGCTGTAAGCATGCGAATGAGAAAGTGCAGTCAACGCACATCTTCATTTGCCACAAAACAACAGAATCTTCCAGTTCTTTGGATGTAAATCATACTTTTTTCTCCAATTAGAACATTATTCCTGTTCATTAGCTTACTTCTAGGAATTGGTTGCTTCCTATGATTGCCTGATCTCAAGGCTAAATTGCCGATCAACAGTTTAGGTTCGATGGAACGATATGGTCATGCTATAACTCCAGTACTGAAGAAATGATTACAGGCAAATTGCAGTATGGTTTCTTCAAAAGGTAATCCCCGCCCAGATCCCTGCGTCGTCTCTAATCTCTAATGACTTCGACGTTGTCGAGCCTCAAGAAAAGTACTTAGACAGGGGTATCAAAAGTCCAGGTATGTAATTGTGTATTTCGCTGCCATTGTCAAAGTGAAAACAAAATATCAGTCTTGTTTGGCTTTAATGATTTTGTGGCAGAACTGTAAGCTCATTCTATCTTCGTCGCAGTTTTATGTATTCCTGAGATCCTACCAGGTATAGTTCAGAACCACGGAACGTTTTAGCATACTTCAAATGAACAGAGCATAGCTGTGCCAAATAGGACGTTAGGCTTATTAAGGGTCTGTAAAAAATTCCGGCCGGAACAGGAAAAATCGTATTGTAGTGTATGAAACGACATCGTGTTTTACATTGGAATGTTACTTGTTTGACATTCGAAATATTTTTAGAAGTCATTCAAAAAGGGCTTAGGGTATTGAGAAATTACTAAATGGCATCAAAAAAATACTGAAGGAAGATTTTGGACTGAATATAAATCAAAGCAAGATAATAGTGATGAAATGTGGCAGAAATGATACCAATACTAGTAGATTAAATACAAAAATAGGATCGGATGCAATTGGAGAAGTAAGTGAATTCTGTTACTTGGGAAGCAAAATTACAACCGATGGTCGAAGCAGGAATGATGTTAAACGCAGAATAGCACTAGCAAAAAGAGCCTTCATGAAAAAGAGAAAGCTTTTAGTTTCAAATATTGATCTAGGAATTAGAAAAAAACTTTTTAAAACAATATGTGTGCAGCACAGCACTTAACGGCAGCGAAACATGGACTTTAGGAATACCAGAAAGAAGGAAAATTGAATCATTTGAAATGTGGTGCTACAGAAGAATGCTGAAAATTAAGTGGACAGGCAAAGTAAGAAATGAAAGAGTTTTGGAAATGATGGGTGAGGAAAGAAGTTTGTGGAAGAAGCTTACAGAAAGAAGAGACAGGCTGGTAGGTCATATTTTGAGACATGCTGGATTGGTTAATTTGTTGGTGAAGGGAAAGAACTGTAGAGGAAGACAGAGATTAGAATATATGAATCAGATAATTGAGGACGTGTATTTGTAAGGGATATGTAAAGATGAAGAGGTTAGCACAAGATAGGAAGGGATGGAGGATTGCATCAAGCCAGTCGAAAGACTGATGACAGCAAAAGAAAAAAAAATGAACTTACTGTCTACCTTTGTATCCTTACGCCAAATTAAATTTTTTCTTTTATTTCCCAGGGTTCTTGTTTAACCTAAAACTAGAATATTAGCGATGATAGACTAGCCGTTCCTCCACGCTCTTTTGTGTGATGTTTGTCTCTCATGACTCTTACCATTTTTGCCTTCATTAATATTTGTCCTGAAATTTCCTGGATACAATTACTTCATTGGCATTCAGAAATCGCACGTACTTATTTTCATAGCAATTTTAAGATTGAAAGCAGCTAGGAAACAGTTTCGATATTATCAATTTTTCGCCGTTAAACGTGTATTTTGCTTTTGACTAGAAGTTAATACATTATTGGAAACGATATAATATATGGTTTTGATCAACACCACTATGAGCCATTGGAGAATATTAAATAACTGAAACTTTGATGGCTTAATATCAATCGATTTCTCGGGTCTGCAGGACATCAATGACGGAGTAATTCACGTCACGTTTCCTCTCAACGGCATCCGAGTCGCTTTCCCCTTGCTGCTCTTCTGCTTCCGCGTTCCAGGTCATCCTTGCACGCTGACCAGAGGCAGTAAGACGTGAGAGCGATTTCTTTTGGGTCTGGTTTGCTCGAGGACAGTGGTTAGGTCGCGTACTAAGGCCCAGATATCACTTTTTCCCGAGGTATCTACAGGTGATTGCAAGATTTCCCTTACTTCCCCACTTTCACTTACGAGTGTAGTGAAATACTTCGTCCACCAACTTATTTGAGTCGGAATGACAGGAAAGATAAGATTAGAGAAATAAGGTGCCTTTTCCCTTGTACCTTTCGGGATTGGAATACACAACAAAGAGATTAGCTTTGGTACTGAGCACCCTCTGCCACCCACAATTTTGTGAATTGCAGAGTATATATGTAGATGTAGATTTAAGTTACAGCAGAGTTCCTCCTCGATCATTCTTAACAAGTTCATTTCCCTGACGATACTCAGGGCCGGCGCTAGAAATTTCGGGCCCGGGGTAAAATGGGCCCAGCCGGCGGGGCCCGGGTGCATTTGACCCGCTTACCCCTCCCCCTCCCCTAACGCCGGGCCTGACGATACTAATGTGAAAGGGGGCATCCATAAATTACGTGAAGTGTTTTTCCGGATTCCCGGACCCCTCCCTCTGGTGAGATCTGGTCCCCCTCCCCCCCTAGAAATCACCCTCGGAACTGTTGGGTACCTTTTTTTTTTAGGTCTCACCCCTCAAAATCCGGTCAAAACCCCTCTTTTTGACGAAAATTGACTTCCGCGCAATTTGTAGACCTTTTTTTTTTTAGCTCTACAGTCCAAATAATTTTTCACAAAACCTCACGTGAGATTTCCGTAGACCCTGCCCCCCCTTTTGTGAGATTTGGCAAGATTTCGCCAGACACTCCCCCCCCCCTATTTCACCTCACGTAATTTATGGATGCCCTCAAAGAACCGAGAAGATTAAAAAATACGTCATTCATTTGGTTCCACAGGACACATGGACACTATTCGTAGCTTGTATCATCGGCATATAGCTCATATAACGCAGCTAGTGGCGTTTACATAACCCTGGGCTTTCATGTTTTATCAGTGACTTTACCTCCTAGCTGCAGATGTTACTTTTCGCTCTATCCCCTTTGCAATCGAACACAAGAGCAAAAAGAATCTGCCGCTTATTACCCTGCAGATTTAAATCTCAAAACCAACTTATTATAAGAAGACAAAATAAATAAATATGCATTTTAGCAACGTGAAAAATAATTCCACATTGAATTGTGGCCCTGAACTAAGACATTGTTCTTGTTATGAAAACGATAACGGCTATTAAGAAGCTTAAAACAGTTACTCATACCCTCTCAACGGTTATCAGAGTTGAACTAATGGCAACAAATCAAAGATAACCGTGGAAATGTAGCTGTGCAAATAACAAATTTTG